>OY728159.1:472349764-473596014 GCA_963277665.1 Viscum album | reverse complement strand
TATTTGTACCATTTAATATAATTTATGTCATTAGTATTGATTTTACCTTGAATTCGTAGGTTAAATCAATTCAATCTTTTGCAATGTTTTAAAGAAAAACCCGCTTTCTTTCAACAACAGGATTAATTTTAATTTAATTTCAGCATCTTTTGTGTGTTGAATTTGAAAAAATATATTCCATATTTGGAATCAGTGGGCCCAAATTATGTTAATAAGCTACTTTTTATTTTTGGGCATTGTGAATAGTAACTACGGTAAATTTTATTTACTATAGTTAAAGGTAAATCGGGTAATTAAGGGTAAATATAATATTATAAAATTACCCTAACACTTGGAAAAATCCTATTGGATGGCTAAGAGTAGACCCATATAACCTAAGGGTCGGATTATATTCATTTTATGGACTTTTGTCCTTGAAAATAATTTAATTATTATTAAAACCAAAGAATGTGACAACATGTCACTTTCTTAAATCTTATAAGTATAATAATTTTAATTTAGTGATAAACTTCATGAAACTTCGAACATGAATATTATCCAGAAATATAATACAATTATCTACATCATAGGAATTTATTTACAATTTTTAGGTATTAAAAAATTATCATTTATTATGACACAAAGTTGATGTAGTAATTGTCTTATTAATGAAATATTGACATAATTGATGTTATAAATGCCCAAATAAATGTAATTTGAGACTTTTTATGAATTAAATTAATTTTATAAGTTAATATGACATGTTATTGTTGATTTAAGTAACTTTTTTAGAACTTATCATTCTGTTATTAATTTCATAAAAATCATGTACCAAATAGTGTCAAAATTAACATAAATTAGTTTTTAAAATAAATATTATATTATTAATTGTTATTTTATTCCTAAAAATATAAGGTTCGTCCAAATGACTTAGATAAGATTATTTATATTAATAATAAACACTTGGGGTTCGTTTGGCTTGATATAGTATGTTTATTAACCATATAGTGTAAGAAAAAAAAAGACACGGTAAAAGTTAAATTATTTAACTTAGAGTTAAATATAATTGATAAGGTTAAACTAATAACCTAAACTTGTCTAAATCCTATTGGATGAGATTCTTTCGACCCATACCCACTTTAGCTTCGAAATAAGACCCTTTGGAACCATTATAAACCGAAATTCACCTTAATATAAAATAATATTTTGAGATTTTCCTAAGGTGCCCCTCTCCTCCCATATAAAAGGGAACCTCCTCCCTCTCCTCCTCACACCAATTTGAGCATTCAAGCTCGGCCAAAACCTACAAAAATCTCTTATCCACTTCCCTAGTATCATCCTATAGGTCCTGGTATTATTAAAAGACCATACTTAGTTCTTTAAGTGGAGGTTAAGTGAAGGCGCTTCAAAAAGAGGTAATATCCATTACCGATCTTTTTCAATTTCTTTATTATTCAACTTATTCTTATTTAGTTGTTTAATGATAAAGTAATAAAATCAGTATTTATTATATACTGATATTTTATTATAAATATGAAACAACTCTAATTAACCTTCTATCCATCCTACGGAAAACTGATATCACTGCGCGTGCCTACGTACGGAATATCGTCTCCACGCCGTGGTGTAATCCATTTTCCGCCACCAACTAAATTGGATGGGTATAATGGTGTAATGAGTAACTATATATGATTATTATAGAGTTATATTGATACTGAAATAGTATACATACACTTCAACACAATTCCACGACCATGGGAACGATATCATCGCTCGTGCGTACTTACGGACTACCGTCTCCACGACGCGATAAGATTCATTCTCCACATTAACCATTCATGAATGATTATAAAGTATATATAATGAATAATAATGAAATATATTACATGTTAAATCTAATGGATTTATGTATATATATATATGTATGTCATCTACTTACTTTCATTCAAGACAATAAGGAAAGGAAAACAGCGTTCAGGCGTACGTACGGACTACCGTCTCTATGAACGGCGTGTTTCATTTAATTTATCTATCTATTATATATATATATATATACTGAATATATATGATATATAAATCATGTTTTATATTCTGGAAGTAATTAAATCATGATATAAGTAATAATAATGTCAATAACAACAAGTCCAAACACCTACGATAAATGAAACGATTTTACCCAAAACGCATATTTAACATGGAATTTACAAAAGAACGGGTAATATAAAGTTATAAGTGAACCATATATGATATAATAAAAATTAATATGATTCATTAAAAAGTTAATGACATTATTTAAATCATTATATAGGAGGTTCGGATACGTACAAAGCATATCGGACATAAGGTAAGGGAAAAAAATCACAATCTCATTTTTATCTGAGATTGCTTATACTTTGGTATTTACTGGGGTGTATTTTATCATCCGCATACATGTTACCTGAATATGAAATATTATTTCCATCCACCTACAATTTTTTAAAACCTATTTGACCCTTCTGTTAGTTTTTAGTAAATGATATGAAAGGAATTTTTTGTCGTTTTTCGTACGAGGTACTTTTTGAATTTTCCGACAAAAGTACGAGAAGAACGTTTTTTTTAACTTATACAGCATTAATTTATTTTTAAAAAATTATTTCCAAGAATATTAATTTACATGTTTTCTAGTTTATTTTTAATCAACTTCTTTTAGTTTAAAATTGTATGACATGTTAAGAAAGGAAAAAAAAATTAAGTAAGGAAGGATATTTTCCTCAAGAATGGAGTTCGAGTGTTTTATCAAAATTATTTTCCATCTAAGATAATAAAGGGTTATTTTTATATCCCTATTATTACATTGATTTTATTCTGTTGTGATGGAATTATTTTTATGAATTCCTTTATCTTATATGAATTTTTTTATGATGTCATGTTGTTTAAGAATCCCATTTTTATTACATGGGTTATGCAATGATATATGATTTATGATTTTGTGGAACACATAAGAATGGTATCATTATGAGATGGGTGGGAACTATATCTCCCTCCAATTAATTGGGTAAATATTTTAGAAATCATGAGATAGACATGGCTGGAACGGTAGGTTATACCGGTTCAGTGAAACAGGACTGAAACGAGGGTGACTCGGTTCAGAAAGGGACATTGTCCACTAAGATAGTATTGGAAATGAGTCTTGACTAATATGAAATGATTCTATATGATTATTTGTGTATTCCACAAAGTTTCATGTTTTAAATTATGATTATTGGGATTTCATTTCACTACTATGATTTATCCAATGTTATGAAATTATGATCTCTTTTGCAGGTTGAGATTTCCAAAAGATATGTTCTTATAAATATGATGTGATTGATATTTAATTTTTTTTCCCTTACTGAGAATTTGAGATAACCCTTTTATGTTTTCTTTTCCCCAGGATATAAAAGAAAGGTTTTAGGTAAAAAAGGAAGATCTTTATGGGAGATGTTGAAGATCTTTCACCACGATTAGAAGATTATATTCCGAGTTTCCAAAGACACTAAACTATTATGATCCTTGTGTGTGTGTTTTTGTTATGTACTAAGTATTCCGCAAAAGTAATGTAATGTCCATGTACATAAAGCTTTGGGTCTCTACAGTTGGTATTAGAGGAAAGGTTTAGTCAACCTTTGGAAACTAGGATGTGAGAACGTTAGTGAGATCCCTAGAGATATTTCTAAGGTATGTATAGGGATGTCCCTAAGGATAAGTATACGTATAGGATATAGTCCTAGAACTACGGTAACGATCTTAGAATCTAACCTAAGATGTTAGATATTGAGGGTAATCTCCCTTTACTATGTTGTTTTCTCTAGCATGATTTTTTCCTCTCAGAAGATTCTTTTTGTGTTTTAGTTAATGGATGCAACCAGAAGGAATTCGGTTAACATTGAATCCAATGGACAAATTGGTGACTATGAGCAACAAAATTGAGTAATTCCTAGTGAGAAATATATTGTGATTATGCCGAATCAGTCATCGCGATATATGATTAACAAGATAAAATTTAGTGGTATGCCTAATTAATCAAAGAAGAGGAAGATAAACTATTATTCATGTTCGCATGTTGAAGAGCATAATGAAAGGAATATTGAGAATTCTAAAGAAGGGAAGAAGAACCTTGAGGAATACCTCAAATGGAGGGACCGATGTTATCTGTGTGGAGAAAAGGGTCATAGAGTGACAGACTGTTATGGAGTTCAATGTCTTATTTGTGGAGAACATGGGCATTACACAACTCAATGCCCCGACCTAAAATGTTACTTCTAAATCAAGGAAGGACTTATTCCAGGACAGTCATTGAAGTGGATGGATTGAAGTGTTTATGTATTGGTATTCATGAATAATGTTGTTGAGGTACTTTTATGGTGTATTGAAATATTTAGGTATTGGTCTATTGTGGTTTTCAATAATTTTAAGGTACCGATAACCATGAAAAGTGATTCAAATATTTTGGAAAGTAGATGATATGCACATAATGAAGGGATAAGGAGAAAATGAAATGTTTGAAAGTATTCATTAGCTCATGATTGATATAAGGACTAAGTGATATCATGGTTTGAGTATATAGAATTTTGAGGATTTTGGTATGTGGAAAGTGTTAACTTTTAACTGCATTCATGTTTTCACTATGTTTCAATGGGTATTCATTTTTTCAAGAGAATACATGATTAAGGTATTCAAATGATTGGAATGTGACCAACAATATATATATATGGGGGATAAATGATTATATTCACATTCTTGGTTTATGACATTTCAAGTAATCGTTTTCGTTATACTATGAGCTTGGACCGAAGTATTTTAGATAGGCCTAAATATTAGAATGGATTATATTGGACATATGCTAAGTATTTTTTAAGGATAGAACTTTTTTCGATATTACTGATGGGATTTTATAGCAATATAGTTTTAGAAAAAGGACAACTTGTAGGACGGGCGACAACCCATCGCGTCGGACAAGGCTGTGGGAATCGAACCCACAACCGAAGTGCGACTGGCCTTTATCGTCTACCACTGGCCTGTAGGAAGTCCCTGTTTAGTAGAAACTATTTTTATTATATTAAGCAGTATGATATATGAAGTATAAGTCCATTTTAGGAACCATATGTGATTAATCTCACTATAGATCGACTTATGTATATAATTTTTGCTAACCTTTTGTTTGAGACAGATGGAATGACCCGTCATTCTGTCACATGATCTGCTAACACTTCACGAATAACAAAATCAACTTCATTTATTTAAGAGATGAAGTGGAAATTGTTCAAGGCACTAACAACAGTGATATTGTACCAAAATAAAGTAAGTATTTATTCTAATTAAAATTCTTTAACTTTAGGGAAATGATCTTGAAAACCAAAAATGTTGTCCTAGTGCCCTTATATCCGATAAATTAGATGGTACCCTAGATCGTCACAAATTTATGGCTTTGTGATTACTGGCTTTTCCATAGCCATGTTCTCTACCACTCTCCATCAGAACATGATGGTTAGATTTCTCTTCCATATCCATATTTTCACCTATGTGGAAACCCAGTGATTAGTTTATTTGGGTAACTGTTACGTTTCATACTTTTTTTTTAAAGATTGGTTTTGGTATTCCTTTTTACGATGTGGGTTTCTATTAAAGAAACTTTCGAAGAGTAAACCATTTATAACCCCGACGAATTTAGAGGGCGAAATTAATTTTATGGGGGGTAGAATGTAACACCCTAATATTTTATGAAAAATATTCTTTTAATTTCATTAATGTCTTGTGCTACACCAAGATTATCTTGCGCTATACGCAACACCGTTTTAGCTTGCAGTATACGCAACACCATTCTTGGATCGTGTTACACACAATTTTGATAATAGTTATTCTACGCAACATTGAGTATATATATATATATATATATATATTCAATGTATAATTGAAATATAGTTGGATTCTTTTATACGCAACAACAAAGGAGTTGTGCATTACACGCAACCCTGACTTGGCTTGCATTACACGCAATCACGACCTTCCTCGATAGAGTGTGTTGTACACAATACCAGGTTTTACTAAACAACGATATATTATTATAATATTGTTATGAACTAGCCGTTATGAATAGTGTTAACTAAATTTTGAATTTTATAACATTATTATTCATCATAAACATTTCTAGAACATGGTATAAGAACAAAATAAATTTTTCGGGTAAAATAAGTATTTTTCAAAAAATGCAGTTTTGCCGCCTTTTGATGGCCCACCCACTTTAAATCTAGTTTTTGACATGTTTATAAGTTCAATTTGACAAAATAAAATTCTTATTTTGAATAAGGATATAAAAATTTACATTAGATAACGTTTTGATATTTTTCCGATAACTTTGATATTTTAATGAATAGTTAAAACACGCTATATTTTAATTAAAAACAACTTTTTTCATCATAATATCTTATGTGGTTAAATTATAATATTTAATGGTTTTAATATATAAATAGAATATATTTTTACCATTTAATATAATGTATGTCATTAGCATTGATTTTACCTTGAATTCGTAGGTTAAATCAATTCAATCTTTTGCAATGTTTTAGAAAAACCCATTTTCTTTCGACAACGGTATTAATTTTAATTTAATTTCTGCATATTTTGTGTGTTGAATTTGGAAAAATAGAATCCATATTTGGAATAAGTGGGTTCAAATTATGTTAATAAGCTACTTTTTATTTTTGGGAATTGTGAATAGTAACTACGGTAAATTTTATTTACTATAGTTAAAGGTAAATCGGGAAATTAAGGGTAAATATAAGATTATAAAATTAACCAAACACTTGGAAAAATACTATTTTATGGCTAAAAGTATACCCATATAACCTAAGGGTCGTATTAGATTCATTTTATGGACATTGTTTCATGAAAATAATTTAATTATTATTAAAACCAAAGAATGTGACAACATGTCACATTCTTAAATCTTATAAGTATAATAATTTTATTTTAGTGATTGAATTCATGAAACTTCGAACATGAATAGTCTCCAGAAATCTAATACAATTATATACATCATAGGTATTTATTTATAATTTTTAGGGATTAAATAATTATCAATAATTATGACACAAAGATGATGCAGTAATTGTCTTATTAATGAAATATTGACATAATTGATGTTATAAATGCCCAAATAAATGTAATTTGAAACTTTCTATTACTTAAATTAATTTTATTGGTTAATATGACATGTTATTGTTGATTTAAGTAACTTGGTTCGATCTTATAATTATGTTATGAATTTCATAAAAATCATGTACCAAATAGTGTCAAAATTGACATAAATTAGTTTTTTTTTTAAAAAATATTATATTATTAATTGTTATTTTATTCCTAAAAATCAAAGGTTATTTCAAATGACTTAGATAAGATTATATATATTAATAATAAACAACTTGGGGTTCTTTTGGCTTGATATAGTAATTTTATTAACCATATAGTGTAAGAAAACAAAAATACATGGTAAAAGTTAAATTATTTAACCTAGAGTTAAATCTAATTGATAAGGTTAAAATAATAACCTAAACTTGTATAAATCCTATTGGATGAGATTATTTAGACCCATACCCACTTTAGCTTCGAAATAAGACCCATTGGAACCATTATAAACCGAATTTGACCTTAATATAAAATAATATTTTGAGATTTTCCTAAGGTTCCCCTCTCCTCCCTTATAAAAGGGCACCTCCTCCCTCTCCTCCTCACACCAATTTTAGCATTCAAGCTCGGCCAAACTCTGCCAAAATATTTTCTCCACTTCCATAGTATCATCCTAGAGGTCCTGGTCTTCTTCAAAGACCATCCTTAGTTCTTTAAGTGGAGGTTAAGTGAAGGCGCGTCAAATAGAGGTAATATCCATTACCGATCTTTTTCAATTTCTTTCTTCTTCAACTTCTTCTTATTTAGTTGTTTCATGATAAAGTAATAACATAAGTATTTATTATATACTGATATGTTATTATAAATATAAAACAACTCTAATTAACCTTCTATACATCCTATGGAAAAAGGAAATCACCGCGCGTGCGTACGTACGGAATACTGTCTGCACGCCGTGGTGTAATCTATTTTCCGCCACCACCTAAATTGGATGGATATAGTGGTGTAATGAGTAACCATATATGATTATTATAGATTGATATTGATACTGAAATAGTATACATACACTTCAACACAATTCCACGACCATGGGAATGATATCATCGCTCGTGCGTACGTACGGACTACCGTCTCCATGACGCGATGAGATTCATTCTCAACATTAACCATTCATGAATGATTATAAAGTATATATAATAAATAATAATGAAATATATTACATTTAAATCTACTCTATTTATGTATATATATATATATATTTATGTCATCTACTTACTTCCATTCAATACAATAAGGAAAGGAAAACAGCGTTCATGCGTACGTACGGACTACCATCTCCATGAATGGTGTGTTTCCTTTCATTTATCTATCTACTATATATATATATACTGAATATATATGATATATAAATCATGTTTTATATTCTGGAAGTAACGTAATCATGATATAAGTAATAATAGTATCATGAAAAACAAGTCCAAACACCTACGATAAATGAAACGATTTTACCCAAAACGCTTCTTTAACATGGAATTTACAAAAGAACGGGTAATATAAAGTCATAAGTGAACCATATATGATATCATAACAATGAATATGATTCTGTAATAAGTTAATTACATTATTTAAATCATTATATAGGAGGTTTGGATATGTACAATGCATATCAGACAAAAGGTAAGGGAAAAAAATCACAATCTCATTTTTATCTGAGATTGCTTATACTTTGGTATTTACTGGGGTGTATTTTATCATCCACATACATGCTACCTCAATATGTAGTATTATTTACATCCACCTACAATTTTTTAAGACCTATTTTAACCTTCGGTTAGTTTTTAGTAAAAGATATGGAAGGAATCTTTTTTCATTTTTCGTACGAGGTACTTTTTGACTTTTCCGACAAAAGTACGAGAAGAATGTTTTTTTTAACTTATACGGCATGAATGGATTTTTAAAACATTATTTACAAGAAGCTTCATTTACAAGTTTTCAATTTTATTTTTAATCAACTTCTTTTAGTTTAAAATTGTATGACATGTTAAGAAAGGAAAAATGTTTTTAAGGTAGGAAGGATATTTTCCTCAAGAATGGAGTTCAAGTGTTTTATCAAAATTATTTTCCATCTAAGATAATAAAGGGTTCTGTTTCTATCCCTATTATTACATTGATTTTATTATGTTGAGATGGAATTATTTTTATTAATTCCTATATCTTATATGATTTTTTTGTGATGTCATGTTGTTTAAGAATCCCATTTTTATTACATGGGTTATGCAATGATGTATGATTTATGATTTTGTGGCACACATAAGAATGGTATCATTATGAGATGGGTGGGACCTATATCTCCCTCCAATGCATTGGGTAAAGATTTTATATCTCATGAGATAGACATGGCTGGAACGGTAGGTTATACAGGTTCAGTGAAACAGGACTGAAACGAGGGTGACTCGGTTCAGAAAGGGACTTTGTCCACTAAGATAGTCTTGGCAGTGAGTCTTGACTAATAAGAAATGATTCCCTATGATTATGTGTGTATTACACAAAGTTTCATGTTTTAAATTATGATTATTGGGATTTCATTTCACTACTATGATTTATCCCATGTTATGAAATTATGATCTCTTTTGCAGGTTAAGATTTCCAGAAGATATGTTCTTATGAATATGATGTGATTGATATTTCTTTTGTTTACCCTTACTGAGCATTTGAGCTCACCCTTTTATGTTTTCTTTTCCCCAGGATATAAAGAAAGGTTTTAGGTAAAAAAAAGGAAGATCATTATGGGAGATGTTGAAGATCTTTCACCACGATTAGAATATTATATTCTGAGTTTCCAAAGACACTAAACTATTATGATCCTTGTGTGTGTGTTTTTGTTATGTACTAAGTATTCCGAAAAAGTAATGTAATGGTCATGTACATCACGATTTGGGTCTCTAAAGGGGTATACTATTTTTTTATGTTTTCCCTAATGATTTTTATATCTTAAACACAGAAGCTAGATCAAGTTCATGCTCAGGTTGGTTTTGGGAGGAGATATGGTTTCTACCTCTCCATAGAGAATGGAACCAGTAGCTCTTTGAGAGTTGATGGTTTAGTTGGATGATCTATAATATAAAGGTTTCATACGTATGTGTACATATCCTTGGGTTTCTCCATCTCTCTTCTCCTAAAAAAGAAGATGGATCAATGTGATTATGTGTGGATTATCATAGGTTTAATGAGAATATGGTCAAAATATTGTATCATCTTCCATGCATTGAATCTTTTCTCGATCATTTGAGAAGTTATAAGATATTATCCATGACATATTTTTTATAATTATATCATAATTTATGGGAATATTATCATATATATATATACATAATTAGGAGAAGGTATGTCTTGTATAAATTTATAGTGATTCATTTTGGGTTGACTAATGCACCTATGTTATTCATGGAATTAATGAATAGGATATTTAATCCATTTCTAGATCAGTTTTTGGTGGTGTTTTCAATGATATCATAGTTTCCTCCTAGTTAGTAAATTATCCAGGAAACGATCATGACATTATCCTCAGTACATTTAGATATAATTTGATTTATGCTAAGCTATCAAAATACAATTTTTGGATAAATGATGTTCACTTTTTGGACCATGTAATCTCAGAAGCAAGAGTATGAGTGAGCCACAAAATTTCATGACTATTATATATTAGGAATAACCGAAGAACGTATTTGAAATTTTTAGTTTTCTGGGATTAGCTGGTTATTACCATGATTTCATCCAAGAATTCTCCTGATTGGTGGCACCAATTTCTGGGATTACCAAGAAAGGGGTGAGCTTTTTCTTGTTTAATTCATCAAAAATATATTTTCAATAGATTAAAGGAAGGAAGACCTCATCACCTATCCTTACATTACCTTTGTCAGGTAAATCATATACCACGTACTATGGAACATCTATAGTTGGACTCATATAAGTTCTTTTGCTGGAGGATCGTGTGGTTGTTTATGGCTCCAGAAATCTTATATCAGATGAGAGGAGTTACGAAACTCATGATCTGAAGTTAGAGATAGTGGTAGATTCCCTATATTATATAGCACTATATCTATTGGGTGAGAGGTTTGTGGTATATAAAGATCTCAAGATCCTCAGGTATATCTTTTTTCAGCGAGACATTAACCATCAGCAGAGGAGGTGGGTTAAATATCTGCAGTATTTTTGACATCCAATTGGATTACACACCTGAAAATGGAAATGTTTTTATTAATTCGTTGATAAATTAGAAATAGATCGATGTTTTATTAGAGTCTTGTGATGAGTAACGAATAATAATACTTTTGGTAGGAATGCATCTAGATGTTTAGGAATCTCAGAGACAAGTAGTTCTAACTATGACATCTATTATAAATTTTATTTGGGAATTGATTAAGACTATTTAGTTGTTTGATATAGATGTATTAGTTATGAAGATAAATTATACTCTGGGAATATTCCATCAGCATTGCCTCTTGGTAGAGATAATTATATTCTTTTACATCTTTGTGTATGGGTTCTTATGGGATTGAGTGAGGTGTTGATGTGGGTGTTTCATGGTTCTAGATGGGTGGTGGTTCATAGTTTAATAATGATGTTAACTAGTCTTCATAGAAAATACTAGTGTTAAAGAATAATGAAGGTGGTGAAATTTCTTGTGGCTAGAATCTTCACTCATCATCAGGTGAAATTCATGCATTAGAGGCTAATAGTGATTTTACATCCCTTACTCATACCATATTTCAAATGAAATGATTCCATGATTGGTTTTGTGAATGGATTACCAAGAAAAACCTATATTAATGATGTTATATTTGTTTTTTTGGATCAATGGACTATGTTATCCAACATCATACCTATTAGGGAAACCTTAATAGTTGAATATCAACGAAATATTTTTGTGTGTGTGGTGGTTCTATTGGATGGTGTTCTGAGGAGTATTGTTTTATACATAGTTCATGTTTTTACATTGCTTTTCTAGAAGGGTATTCATAAATGCCATGGAACATGAATTATTTTAATAACACCACAAAATCACCCGATTTATAGTAAATATGAGCAAACTATTCTATTTTTAAGTGGATATGTTATGATACTATGTATTGGATTTTGGTGGTTCATAGGAGAAACATATAAATCTCATAGGGGTTTCATATAATAATTGCTTCCATGCATAAAACCAAATGGAAAATTTTGATACTTTTTTTCAAAACTCCATGAAATTTACCTATTTATTTTGGTTTTAGGTAGGTGAGTGAGCACTTGTTGGGCCTAGTCTAGTGTAAGAGATATCTAAATATGTTTAGTTTATCTGAAAATGGTTGGTGACTACAAAGGTCAGGCTGAAATCGTGTATTGTCCTTCAGAGATGATCCCAATAATTTGATGTTAGAAGTCATTATTCCCTTAGGAATACTCCAAGGTTATGACAATGTCATATTAGGAAACATGGAAAGATATCACCTAGGTTTTTTGGGCTATATGAAATAGCGGAAAGGGTTGGTCAGTGTATCGTCTTACCCTTTCACATCACTAGAGTTTTATGCTCATTGTGTTTCGCATGTCGCAACTGCAAAGATATCATCCAAACCCTTACCAAATGATAGAATTAAAATATTTTGAGATTTGTTATGATGTTTCCTTTGAGGATCATCCAATACGGTTTGTGGATCAATGTAGGAAATATCATTGTAGAGGGATTATAGCATTTTTTCAAGTATAGTGGAAGCATGGTTGAGTTTAGTAGGATACCTCATTGATTGTGTATGATATAATAACATAGTGTTTAGATGTTCACTCTAAGACCTTATAGTGATACATGTAGTATCTTGAGGATCATCTATTATACTTTGGGGAGGTTATAAGACCCAACATTTTTAGGTATGTTTCTTTCTGAGTTTTAAATTTGATCCTTATTGTTTGTGTCTTGTTCAAATATGTAGAACCTTTTTTGGATAAAATGACCACATTTTTTGGGATTTATTCTCTTTTTAATTAATCGAGTCTTGGTATAAATGAGAATAAGAGCTAATATAGGAAATTATTAATTTGATAAACATTAATGGGGGTTTCTATTATTTAAAAATGAAAATGGGATGAAAATAAAAATGTATATCATTAACCCATCATTTAAGGGTTTTACACATCATATAATTGTGCATGGGTTTTAGTAAAATTAAACAAATGTGACGTTTTTTTGCATAATTCCATTATAAACATTTACACGACATGTATCTACATTATATGTCATGTAGATGCCCAACCTTCTGTTTCAATCAAGTTGTGTGGCAGATTTTGGATATGTTTCGGCTTCAGATCCTCTCCTCTTGACCATAGGGATTTTTCTAGGTGATTATAGAGTTCCAATCACACTTTCAAAATGTTATCTTTGCATCATCAATACCTAATCAGTTCCATTTCTTAGGTTTATTTTTTCATTCCTTCGATTCTCCAACTTTTTTTGATGATATCCATTCCCTGATTTCATTGATGGTTTTATCTTGATCATTTTTTATATAGGAACATCTATGTAATCATTTTTACCTTCTTCCATGAATTTCTTCCATTATAAGAATTTATTATCACAATTTAAAGGTATGGGGTCAAAATATTAACCCTATGGTTTGGTTATTGTAATGTTTATGCAATATCATGATTTATCCCTCATTGCGTGCAACCAAAAAAAATTAAAAAATTGAATGAGATTATCTTTTGAATGAATTTGGTGTTAAATGGATTGGTAATTGGGTAATGGATTAAAGTATGAATAAAATGGCATGTGACCTAGGGTTATTTCTTATTATAGAATCCCTAAATTGTGGATTATTTATTATTGATAAATTTTTTTGTCAATTGTGAATTAAATTTCATGTGGAATATGAAAGAAGTATAGTAATTCACATAACTAGCTGCTGAGAATTGTTTTCTGATATTGTGATATTTGTGATATATGATAGGAATTGTGTTCCCTATTTAGTATCTTATATAATGGGATAAGCATAGGAACTGTAACATCTATATGATTTAATGCTAATTGTGAGTTGGCTCGACCTTGTCCCATGATGTAATATATATAGAGAGTAGGATATAGAACGTCCAATATTGTAATGCTTATAGTGATTTGACTAGGATTATTTTGATTGTACTATGGGTATATAATTATGGTTTTCATGTTAGTAAGACATACACAGATTTATTCTAGTATGGTATTGTTGTAGGTTGTTTAACATGGACGTTTAATTGTGTTTGTATTGGTCATATTACATAATCAGAGATATTCTTGCATGGAAATGAAGTCTTTTGTTTACCATTGATGTATGAGTGTGGTTGGCATGGTTGTATGAAAAGATCATAGATGTTTCCACAAGAATATGAGGAATGGTATTACATTTTACAAATTTTTTAATTAATTAATATACTTATTTATCATTTTATATAATATAATTCTTATTAGAGTAGTTTTTTTAGACGTAGTTCTTTCAACCTATTGTGTGATAGTCACACACTATTCAAGATGATGTTAGTCACCTATACAGATTTTGGGGATATTGGCTTGGACAAGGGAAAGAGACCATTCTGTATATTTTTTATACACTGTTCGGCTAATTTTTGGAGATATGACTGACATATGATTCAACACCTAGTACATTGAGTGTTCTATTTGAGTTTTCTATTTTTTTTCTTATCTTTTTTAAGCAAGAGATTTATTAGTATTCAGGCATTTGGTTACATTATTACTTTATAATTTATGTGGGTTATTCAGTTATATTTTGTTTTTGTCTTCCTATATGTTTATAATTTGATTATTTCTATATTATTAGGATTTTTTGTTATACTATGACACTATAGACTAGGGGTTGTAGTCTCCCCACTAAACACTTTACACCGCTATTATAAGTCGAAAGCCTCTGGCATTTCGGGTGGCACAATTGAGGTCTCATAACCAACCCTCTTCAGCCACATGAGAGATTTCCATATTGGGGGATATTAAATATATATTTTTTAGGGATACCCGTTATTGTTTTTATTACATCATATTTTGGCCATTATCATGTCATAATACACATCATAGTTTTATACCTAATTTAATTTTAACTTGAAAATTCATGTCAAAATAAATTATGAAAAGATTAGTATTTGATTATTTCAACGTTTTCATTAAAAAATACTTACTTTACTAAAATAATTTTCAATATATGTTAATTTTCAATTTTAAATAGTAATTGAACATTATTGAACATTTATATGATTTTTTAGAATACAATATTTTGAACCCTTATAAAAATTATTTTTGACATCGTAAATTTATATTAAGAAACATACATAATAAGTATTATTAAACAAAACTATTTTATCATATTGTATTTTATTTTAAAAATTCATTAATTTATCTAAATGAATATATTTTTGGAAATTAAATTTTACCCACATAAATAAATTATGTTTTATCAATTCAAAATATAATCATTTATAAAGTAAAAATAATATGAAAATAATATAATTCCATACAATATACATATTAATATTCATAGCTCCTTGATACATATCCAATTATTACATAAGAAAACTCTCTAATGGTAAGGTGTGCTATGATGAGACATTAATGGTCTGATTCAACGTAAATGGATTGGTCTATGATCTTAATGATCTTGAAACTATCCCATAAATTGTATCACCCATGCTTTAGTTTTTTGGATCCCTGTTTATTCGTTGTCATGGGTAAATCATAGTGGTTCTAACTCACTGGGAATTTTCAATAAATGGGATACATAGGGTATGATACAGCATGTATAGGCCATCACCTCCTTTTTATATGCCAATTGGATTTTTCAAAACCATTTAATTATAGTATCTATATAATCACTATTAATTTTCTATACTATCAAAAGTAACATTGCTTTTCTGTATTTTTAATATTAGGGATATAATAATACCAATTAATTTCATGAGTTTTATATAACCATGATACATAATGAAGAATATGAATCAAAAAAGGGAATATTATTTATAAAATATAATTTCATTACAATATTACCCCTCCATAAATTCCTCGCTCAAATTTTTTATTTTACCCACTATTATAGTGAGGGTAACTATATTTCATCAGCTCAAACAGTACCCATATTTATTCTTCAAACTGGTGGTTTCTCTATAGCTCTTTTACTCAGTAAATTGTTTTATTTCATAAACATTTGTCTCTAAGATCTTATACCTTCACCGACTACTCCTCGCATGAATAATCATTCTCCAATAGTGCGACCTACTGATTGAGTACATGTGAGTGGTTTGGTTGGTATTCTTCAAGAGTGGTATATGGAACACATCATGTACAAGAGATAAGTTAGGTGGGTTTCTAGTCGATAGTCCACCACTATGATATGACAAATGATCTCAAAGTGACCAATGTTTCTTTGAATAATTTTTCTTTCTTCCTAAAAAACACGTCTTTCTTCAATAAAGATATGTATAGGGATACCTTTTCTATAATCTCAAACACTAGGTCTCATTGAAAATTTCCATCATAGATCTTATTTTTACTCTAGGGAACATTGTTCTAATTCATAATTGTCTTTTCCCTTTACAACATTTATTAGACCATATTAGGACATAAAATTTTAACTTCCCAAACATCATCCTGGAATAATGGTGTTCATTACAAAATCACATAAAGGGCATTGTAGTGGGACTATTGGAATATTTAGTGGAAACTACTATTATATGATAACTTACCCAGAGGAAGATATTGATCCCAAACTCTATTGATCTCAATTGAAAAGTCACTGAACAATTCCTTCAGGTTATAGACAGTTATCTCAGACATTCTATCATTTTTTAGGGTGTTTATCTATGATGAAGATTAACATAGTATTTATAGAATATTGGATACACTTATAGATATTTGAGTTAAATCATGGGTCTTGATCTAATATAATTTATAGTAGTGTTCCATGCAGCCTAGCTACTTCCTTAATGTATATCCCTTCAATTTCAACATGAGAAAATTCCTCTTCGATTGTAATGAAGTGATCAATCATTATAAGACAATCCACCACATCCCATATAGCATTGTTTCATCATTATTTCATTATAAGACCACTAAAAAATTCCATGGTTATTTTTTACCATTTCCATGTTGGTATGGATAATTTATTTATAATTCCCTTGAATTTTTTACTTTCATCCTTCACTTACTAACATAAAAGTCACCATAACCTTGGTTATGAAATCTATTTCTTCATATTATCCTAAAAAACGTTTTTATCAAATATCATTATAGATATATGTGGTCTTTGAATGGATGGATAAGGTCATGCTATGTAAATCATCAAACATCCCCTTTATTAACCAATGATTTGGTGGTGCACATAGTAATGGAAAAAACTATATAACTTATTCATCATTAATTCTGAAAGATGAGGATTCCCCTTTTCAAAAAGCATCATATTTCTTATGAACATCCAAATAGTCACTTTGTTAATACATTATCATATCAAAACTGATGATTGAACTATCATTTTTGAAATGATTTATGATGTTCATACTATTATCATTCAAATATCTATCACTTCCAATTATTAGAAGATCAGATCCCTCTCAGTTATCATCAATGATAAAATTTGGCATATTTTGTACTTGAATTGTATGTGACTTTGTATGATTTCCCAAGAAGGTAGTGGAATTAGATGTAATATTGTAGATACGCGAAGCATGACGTACATGGACATTACATTAATTTAGCGGAATATTTAATACATAACAAAAACAGACACACAAGGACCGTAATAGTTTAGTGTCTTTGTAAACTTGGAATGTAATCTTCTAATCGTGGTGAAAGATCTTCAACATATCCCATAAATATTATCCCCCCTTTTTTCATACCTAAAACCATTCTTTATATCCTGGGGAAAAGAAAACATAAAAAGGGTGAGATCAAATGCTCAGTAAGGGTAAGCATGGATAAAATAAAACATACCATATACATTTTAATCTTAAAAACATGAACATAATGTTTAAACATCAAAATATTGAGCAATGACATAAAACATGGAAGTACGTAAGGCATAGATCATAAAGAAACATTAAGAATGATAAAATAGCATGGGAATAAAACATGTAATTGTGGAAACCATTAAGCACATGGTATGATTTCCATAGTATCCAAGGCATTGCTGCCAAGACCATCTTAATGGACAAAGTCCCTTTTTGAATCGAGTTCATTACTCGTTCCAGTCCTGTATTACTGAACCAGTTTAACTTGTCGTTCCAGCCATGTCTATACCATGAGATATAAATCTTTACCCAATGCATTGGAGGGAGATATAGGTCCCACCCATCTCATAATTAAATCATTCTTTCGTGTGCCACAAAATCATAAATCATACATCATAGCATAACCCATGTAATAAAATGGGATTCTTAAACATCATGCCATCATAATCCATAAACAATTGATATCATTTCATTATAAAAAATTGAAACCATTTAAATCGTAGAGACATTTTACTTGAAACATACATATGAAATAATGTCATCTTAGAAGGAAAACAGTTTTGAAAAAACACTTGAAATGAATTCTAGAGGAAAATATCCTTTCTTCTTTAAAATCATTTTCCTTTCATAATATTCCATGAAATTTTTAAAGATAAGGGTTTTGTTGAAAATAATCATGAAATCATATAGAGGATGCTTCTTGGAAATGAGGCATTATGAAACCGTAAAAATCAGTTCACGCCGTATAAGTTAAAAATAATATTCTCCTCGTACTTTTGTCGAAAATGTCAAAAAGTACCTTATATGGTAACCAAAGGAAAGATTACATTCATACAATGTGGTAAAAAGTAAATAAAGGGTAAAAATGACATTAAAAATTCATGGAAGAATAGTAAACATTTTATAAAAACATTTTTAGAAAACATGGTCATGGATGATAAACGTAACCCCAGTAAATACTTGCATATAAGCAATCTCGGATAAAAATGAGATTGAAAATTTATCCCTTACCATAGGTCCAATTTGCTTCATAAGTGTCCGAAGCTCCTGTATAATGATTTAAATAATGTCATTGAATTATTCCAGAATCATAATCATTGGTGTGATATCATATATGGTTCACTTATGACTTTATTTTACCCGTTCTTTTGTAAATTCCATGTTAAAGAGCGTTTTGGGAAAAATCATTTCATTTGTCATCCGTGTTTTGACTTGTAATTATTAATATGATTACATAGATCATGATTACTTAATTCTAGAATATAAAACATGATTTATATATAATATATATTCAGAATATTCATATATATAATAGACCAGTAAATGGAAAGAAATACACTGTTCATGGAGATGGTAGGCCGTACGTACGCATGAACGATGTTTTCGTTTCCATATTGAGTTGAATGGAATTAAGTAGATGAAATACATATACACATAAATACAGTATCATTATTATGTCATATATTTCATGATTACTTATTATATATACTTTATAATCATTCATGAATGGTTAACGTGGAGAATGAATCTCATCGCGTCGTGGAGATGGTAGTCCGTACATACGCACGAGCGATTATATCATTATCATGATCGTGGAATTGTATTGGAGTGTATGTATACTATTTCAGAATCAATATCACTTTACAATAATCATATATAGTTATTATGTACACCATTATACCCATCCATGTAAGGTGGTGGTGGAAAATAGATTTCACTACGGCGTGGAGGCGGTAATCCGTACGTACGCTTACGCGGTGATTTCTTTTTCCGTAGGATGGATAGATGGTGAAATAGGGTTGTTTCATACTTATAATAACATATCAGTATATTAGTGATACTGATGTTATTACTTCATAATGAAACAACCTAAGTAGAAGAAGTGGAATAAGAAATAATGTCAAAAGAATCGGTAACGGACATTACCTCTTCTTTGAAGTGCCTCTTTGAGTCCTCCTCTTAGGGAACTAAAATTGGTCTTTTTAGAAGACCAGGACCTCTCGGATGTTTCTAGGGAAGTGAAGAAGAAACTTTTTCAGGGATTGGCCGAGCTTGAAGGCTCAAAGCGGTGTGAGGAAGAGAGGGAGGAGGTGCCATTTTATAAGGGACGAGAGGGGCACCTTGGGAATAACTAAAAATATTATTTTATTATAAAGTCAAATTCGCTTTTAAATAGATCAAAATTGATTTATTTAAAAGATAAGGTGGGTATGGGTTGCAATCCTCTCATACAATAGAATTTAGACAAGTTTAGGTTCCTATATTTACCTTATCATTTAGATTTAACATTAAGTTAAATAATTTTACTTTTACTGTGTCTTCTTGTGTTCTTATAATATAAGGTTAATAAACTTACAAAATGAATCCAAACGAACCCCAAGTTGTTTATTATTAATATATATAACCTTATCTAAGTCATTTTTCCGAACCATAGATTTTTAGGAATAAAATAACAATTAATAATATAATATTTGTTTTAAAAAACTATTTTATGTCAATTTTTGACACTATTTAGTAATTGATTTTTGTGAAACTCATAACAGAATTATTAGTTCGAATAAAGTTAATTAAATCAATAATAACATGTCATATTAACCTATAAAATTAGTTTAATTCAAAAAAAGTCTCAAATTACATTTATTTGGGTATTTATAACATCAATTATGTCAATATTTCATTAATAAGATAATTATTGCATCATCTTTGTGTCATACATAAATTAACTTATTTAATGTCTAAAAATTACAAATAAAATATCATTATGTAGGAAATATTTTGATATTTATAAATAATATTTATAGTCTAATTTATCTTATGTATATCCTTATATTAAAAATGATTTAGTTATTAAACTTTGATTTTAACTATTTTAACCCTTCTTTAAATAAATTAATAATAAATGTCCCACTCTAATACAAGTGGGCCTAAATTGTCATATTTTTTTCCTAAGGTTGTTTTTGGTCTAATTACACTTATCCAATAGAATTAGAACATGTATTAGGGTAATAAAAATAACATTTTTACCCTTAATTACCATATTTTCTTTTAACCGTGGTAAAAAAAAGTAAAAAGTTATTATTCACAAAAAATTATTTTCATCTCAATGAACCACATTTTACTTACTGACATCAACCGTGTCTCTCGGATTTTTGAAATTCCACTCACAGAAGTGATAAAATTATGTTTTATGAAAAAATCATTTTTTTAACTACCACTTAGTGGTTTCACTATTCATCAAAAAATGAACGTTTCCAGAAAAATACAAAAAATTAGGCATAATCTATATTTGATATTATGAACTCAAAATGATGTCTATTTTACCAAATTCAAAACATGTCAGTTTCATTAATTAATTTAAAAAAATTAATTCCCATCGTCAAAACAAATAGTGTGTTCTTAAGAGATAATAACTATCAAAAGATTGACACTTGTTTATGTCTGGTTTAAATGTGAAATTACATCCAATGACCAACATTGTATTGAATTGTAAAAATATATTCTAAATATAATTTAAAACCACTCAAATTAATAATTTATCACTATTAATTATTTCGATTAAAAAGATTGTTTTTAATTAAAATTTAGTAATTTTCACTATTCATCAGAAAATGAAAGTTATCCGAAAAGTACCAAAATTTCACCCTAAGCTAATTTCGATATTTCAAATCCAAAAATGAAGTCCATTTTGAAAAATAAAATTTACAAAATTTCAAAAAGTGGTTATTACTATTCATAACGGCTAGTTTTAATAATATTTTAATAGTATATCGTTGTTTAGTGAAACTAGGTATTGCATACTACACATGCTATCGAGGAAGGTCACGATTGCGTGTAATGAAAGGAAAGTCAAGGATATGTGTTGTGCAAGCTCCTATTGGTGTAGCATACAACACAAGACATTAATGAAATTAAAAAGAATATTTTTCATAAAATCCCGAGGTGTTACATTCTACCCCCCTTAAAATGAATTTCGCCCTCGAAATTCGTCGGGGTTATAAATGGTTTACTACTGGAAAGATTCTTTAATAGAAACCCACATCAAAAAAAGGAATACCAAAACCAATCTTTAAAAACAAAAATATGAAACGTAACGGTTACCCAAATAAATGAATCACTGGGTTTCCACATAGGTGAAAATATGGATATGGAAGAGAAATCTAACCATCATGTTCTGATGGAGAGTGGTAGAGAACATGGCTATGGAAAAGCCAGCAATCACAAAGCCATAATTTTATGACGATCTACGGTACCATCTGATTCATCAGATATAAGAGCACTATGATAACATTTTTGGTTTTCAAGATCATTTCCCTAAAGATGACGAATTTGAATTAGAATAAAATTTTACTTTATTTTGGTACATTCTCACTGTTGTCCGTGCCTTGAACAATTTCCACTTCATATCTTAAAGAAATGAAGTTGAATTTGTTATTCGTGATGTGTTAGCAGATCGTGTGATAGAATAACGGGTCATTCCATCTGTCTCAAACAAAAAGTTAGCAAAAGTTATTAAATATACATAAGTCTATCTATAGTGATATTAATCATATATGGTTCCTAAAATGGACTTATACTTCTTATATTATACTGCTTAATATAATAAAACAAGTTTATACTAAATAGGGACTTCTTGTAGGCCAGTGGTAGGTGATAAAGGCCAGTCACACTTCGGTTGTGGGTTCGATTCCCACAGCCATGTCCGACGCGATGGGTTGTCGCCCGTCCTATAGGTTGTCCTTTTTCTAAAACTACATTACAATAACATCACATAAATAATATCAACAAAAAGTTCTATACTTAAACAATACTAACTTATGTCTAACATAATCCATTCCAATCATTAGGCTTATCTAAAATACTTCGGTCCAAGCTCATAGTGTAAAGAAAACGATTACTTCAAATGTCATCAACCGAGCATGTGAATACCATCATTTATCCCCCATATATCTTGTTGGTCACATTCTAATGATGTGAATAACTTAATCATGTATTCTCTTGAAAAATTAATACCTATTAAACCTTAGTGAAAACATTAATGTTGTCCAAATTTAACTCCTTCCACATACAAAAATCCAAAAATTCTATATACTCAAACCATGTTATAACTTTCTTCTTATATCATTCATTCTCTCATGAATACTATCAAACATTTAATTTTCTCCTTATCCCTTCACTATGTGCATATCATATACATTCCAAAAATATCTAAATAACCTTTAATGGATACTGGTACCATTAATCATACACTTTCAAAACTCATGGAAAGATAACAGTGTAACAATCCTTAGATGTCTCTTTATTCCATAGTACCATGATATTACTTATACAAAATTACACTTGATAAACATTTAATCATTCCACTACCTTCTTAAACCATTGACCGAGCTTCAACAATTCTTTATCTCACATATCATTTGTAGTCTCTTCATCATCATCAACATAAATACTACCCATACGACCGTACTAATTCTCTTCATGAGACTTTCCCTTAGGGAATTGGTTTGCATAATGCCCGTACATTCCACATTTAAAACATTTAACCATTATTGATGTCATCGCAATACCATGATCCTCATCCATGGTGTTAAATGAACCTTTTCCTTTGCACTTACTGGATTTGTGTCCTTCTTTTCCACAACCAAAGCATCTTCCAGTTCCCTTGAAACAATCTCCTCGATGCCTCTTCCCACATGATTTACATGAGGGAAATTGAACATTTTTTCCTCCATGATCATCATGAAACTCCATCTTTCTCTTATTTTATGAGTCGGGAAACTTACCAAAGTTGACATTGTTGATCATATTATGATATTGATGATTAGGCATAATAACTATGTTTGGACTTCCAAATCCCGTTTCATTTGGTTTCTCATGAAGAATATCATTCCATTTTCTGTCATATACTCCATTATCCTGAATCTTCCTGTTTCTAGCCATTTTCTAAAACCCAAAAAGAATAGTGTGAGAGGCAAAAATCATGCTAGGGAAAACAAAATTGTAAAGGGGGAGTACCTTCAATATCTAATATCTTAGGTTACCGTAATTCTAGTACTGTAACCTATACTTATACTTAACCTTAGGGACATCCCTATACATACCTTCGAAATATCAATAGGGATCTCAATAAAGTTCCCGCATCCTAGTTTCCAGAGGTTGACTAAACCTTTCCTCTGATACCAAATGTAGAGACCCGAAGCATGACGTACATGGACATTACATTACTTTAGCAGAATACATAATACATAACAAAAACAGACACACAAGGACCGTAATAGTTTAGTGTCTTTGGAAACATGGAGCGTAATCTTCTAATCGTGGTGAAAGATCTTCAACATCTCCCATAAAGATCTTCCCCCCTTTTTTCATACCTAAAACCATTCTTTATATCCTGGGGAAAATAAAACATAAAAAGGGTGATCTAAAATTCTCAGTAAGGGTAAGCATGGATAAAATAAAACATACCACATACATTTGAATCTTAAAAACATGAACATAATGTTTAAACATAAAAATCTTGAGCAATGACATAAAACATGGAAGTACATAGATCATATATCATAAAGAAACATTAATAATGATAAAATATCATGGGAATAAAATATGTAATTTTGGCTACCATTAAGCACATGGTATGATTTCTATAGTAGCCAAGGCATTGCGGACAAGACTATCATAGTGGACAAAGTCCCTTTCTGAATCGAGTTCATTCCTCGTTCCAGTCCTGTATTACTGAACCGGTTTAACTTTCCGTTCTAGCCATGTCTATCTCATGAGAAATAAATATTTACCCAATGCATTGGAGGGAGATATAGGTCCCACCCATCTCATAATGAAATCATTCTTTCGTGTGCCACAAAATCATAAATCATACATCATACCATAACCCATGTAATAAAATGAGATTCTTAAACATCATGCCATCATAATCCATAAACAATTGAAATCATTTCATCATATGAAAATTGAAACCATTTAAATCGTAGAGACATTTTACTTGAAACATACATATGAAATAATATCATCTTAGATGGAAATTAGTTTGGAAAAAACACTTGAAATGAATTCTTGATGAAAATATTCTTTCTTCTTTAAATCATTTTCTTTTCACAAAATTCCATGCAATTTTAAAAGATAAGGGTTTTGTTGAAAATAATCATGCAATCATATAGAGGAAGCCTCTTTAAAATTAGGAGTTATGAAACCGTAAAAATCCGTTCACGCCGTATAAGTTAAAAATAACTTTCTCCTCGTACTTTTGTCGGAAAAGTCAAAAAGTACCTTATATGGTAACCAAAGGAAAGATTCCATTCATACAATGAGGTAAAAATTAAATAAATGGTAAAAATGACTTTAAACATTCATGGAAGAATGGTAAAAATTTTATAAAAACATTTTTATAAAACATGGTCATGGATGATAAACGTAACCCCAATAAATACTTGCATATAAGAAATCTCGGATAAAAATGAGATTGAAAATTTATCCCTAACCTTAGGTCCAATTTGCTTCGTAAGTGTCCAAACCTCCTGTATAATGATTTAAATAATGTCATTGACTTATTCCAGAATCATACTCATTGTTGTGATATCATATATTATTCACTTATGACTTTATTTTACCCGTTCTTTTGTAAATGCCATGTTAAAGAGTGTTTTGGGTAAAATCGTTTCATTTGTCATCCGTGTTTTGACTTGTAATTATTCATATTATTACTTAGATCATGATTACTTAATTCCAGAATATAAAACATGATTTATATATAATATATAATCAGAATATACATATATATAATAGATCAGTAAATGGAAAGAAATACACCTTTCATGGAGACGGTAGGCCGTACGTACGCATGAACGCTGTTTTTGTTTCCTTATTGAGTTGAATAGAATTAAGTAGATGACATACATATACAAATAAATCCAGTATCATTATTATGTCATATATTTCATGATAACTTATTATATATACTTTATAATCATTCATGAATGGTTAACGTGGAGAATGAATCTCATCGCGTCGTGGAGACGGTAGTCCGTACGTACGCACGAGCGATGATATCGTTCTCATGATCATGGAATTGTATTGGAGTGTATGTATACTATTTAAGAATCAATATCACTTTAAAATAATCATATATAGTTATTATTTACACCATTATACCCATCCACGTAAGGTGGTGGTGGAAAATAGATTTCACCATGGTGTGGAGACGGTATTCTGTACGTACGCACGCGCGGTGATTTCGTTTTTCGTAGTATGGATAGATGGTGAAGTAGGGTTGTTTCATACTTATAATAACATATCAGTATATTAGTGATACTGATGTTATTACTTCATAATGAAACAACCTATGTAGAATAATTGGAAGAAGAAATAAAGTCGAAAGAATCGGTAACGGACATTACCTCTTCTTTGAAGCGCCTCTTTGAGTCCTCCTCTTAGGTCCCTAAAAGTTTCTTTGAAGAATAACGGGACCTCTAGGACGTTTCTAGGGAAGTGGAGAAGAGAATTTTTCAGGGGTTGTCCGAGCATGGAGGCTCAATGTGGTGTGAGGAAGATAGGGAGGAGGTGCCCTTTTATAAGGGAAGAGAGGGGCACCTTTGGAATAACTAAAAATATTATTTTATTATAAAGCCAAATTCGGTTTTAAATAGATCCAAATTGATTTATTTAGAATCTAATGTGGGGATGGGTCGAAATAATATCATCCAATAGAATTTAGACAAGTTTAGGTTCCTATTTTAACCTTATCATTTAGATTTAACATTAAGTTAAATAATTGTACTTTTACAGTGTCTTCTTGTGTTCTTTTACTATAAGGTTAATAAACTTACTATAAGAAGCCAAACGAACCCCAAGTTGTTTATTATTAATATATATAACCTTATCTAAGTCATTTTTCCGAACCTTATATTTTTAGGAATAAAATAACAATTAATAATATAATATTTGTTTTAAAAAACTATTTTTTGTCAATTTTGACACTATTTAGTACTTGATTTTTGTGAAAATCATAACAGAATGATTAGTTCGAAAAAAGTTAATTAAATAAATAATAACATGTCATATTAACCTAAAAAATTAGTTTATTTCATAAAAAGTCTCAAATTACATTTATTTGGGGATTTATAACATCAATTATGTAAATATTTTATTAATAAGATAATTACTGCATCATCTTTGTGTCATACATAAATTAATTTATTTAAAGTCTAAAAATTACAAATAAAATATCATTATGTAGGAAATCTCTTTATATTTATGATGAATATTTATAGTCGAATTTATCGTATGTATAACCCTATATTAAAAATTATTTACTTATTAAAATTTGATTTTACCTATTTTAACCCTTCTTTAAATAAATTAATAATAAATGTCCTAATCTAATCCATGTGGGCCTAAATTGTCATATTTTATTCCTAAGGTTGTTTTTGGTCGAATTAAACTTATCCAATAGAATTATTACATGTGTTAGGGTAATAATAATAACATTTTTACCCTTAATTACCCTATTTACTTTTAACCGTGGTAAAAAAAAGTTAAAAGTTACTATTCACCAAAAATTATTTTCATCTCATTGAACCACATTTACTTACTGACATCAACCATGTCTCTAAGATTTTTTAAATTCCACTCATAGAAGTTGTAAAATTATGTTTTATGAAAAAAACATTTTTTTTAACTACCACTTAGTGGTTTCACTTTTCATCAAAAAATGAAAGTTTCTAGAAAAATACCAACAATTAGGCCTAAGCTATATTTGATATTATGAACTCAAAATTATTTCTATTTTACCAAATTCAAAACATATCAGTTGCATTAATTAATTTAAAAAATTAATTTCCGTCGTCGAAACAAATAATGTGTTCTTAAGAGATAATAACTATCAAAAGATTGACACTTGTTTATGTCTGGTTTAAATGTGAAATTACATCCAATGACCAAAATTGTATTAAATTGTAAAAATATATTCTAAATATACTTTAAAACCACTCAAATTAATAATTTATCACTATTAATTATTTCGATTAAAATGGTTGTTTTTAATTAAAATTTAGTAATTTTCACTATTCATTAGAAAATGAAAGTTATCCGAAAAGTACCAAAATATCACCCTCAGAAAATTTTGATATACAGAATCTAAAATTGAAGTCCATTTTCAAAAATAAAATTTACAAAATATCAAAAAGTGGTTATTACTATTCATAATGGCTAGTTGTAATAATATTTTAATAGCATATCATTGTTTAGTGAAACTCGGTATTGCGTAATACACATGCTATCAAGGAAGGTCGTGATTGCGTGTAATGAAAGGCAAGTCAAGGATGCGTGTTGTGTAAGCTCCTTTTGGTGTAGCGTACAACACAAGACATTAATGAAATTAAAAAGAATATTTTTCATAAAATCACGGGGGTGTAACAAATATTCTGTAATAAACTCTACCAATCTTCATTATTTTATATTCATATCTTTTTGAATATATACATTAGGCCCTTATGGTCTATATATATTTCACACATCACCACAAATATATAATGCCACCATATTTTCAAAATGAAGGTCACTGCATCATACATTGTACCTTGTGTTAGTTTTATTCCTGAACTATCAATTTCATTAATGAATAGGATATATATTTTTAACTATACATTAAAATATATCAAAATACCTCCTTATAAGAATCATTGTATACCATGAAAAGTTCCCCTCTTGTGATTCATATAAGTACATGGGTGGTGATATGCCTCGTTTTAAACTTTTTGAAGCTCGATTAACATTAACTATTCCGAGAACACATTAATACCTTGAAATTTAGCTGGGATATAGGGATTGAAAATTGAGAGAATTTTCTCAAAAATCAATGATAATACACTAGTAATCCAATAAAACAATATATATTTTTCATAGATATTTTCCTTGAAAATATTTTGATTTACCTTATTTTTGAAGGGTCCACAAATAATCTATTTCTTATGATAATACTCCCAAAAAAATGAGAATTAATTTTGCAAGAACTAAAATTTTGTGTACTTTTCATTATGCTCTACCTTTAATAATTATTTTTTCACTGTACTCTATTGCTTCTAATACCCCTCCTTAATTTTGGAATATATTAGAGTATATTCTATAAATAATACCAAAAAAATTCAAGATAATATATAAATCCCCTATCTTCCATTTCCATGAATATTTTTTTTATTAGATATATTATATGGAATTAATATCAACTCCTAGTTCCCAAATATTTCATAGAATGCTTCCTTAGGGATATCCTCCTTCTTCACCCTTAATTGATAATAACCTGAAAGAAAATCCACTTTGGGGAAGTATTATGCTCCACATAGCCAATCAAACATGTATCCACTTTGTTTTGGAAAAAACATGTTCTCTATCATGATCCGATTTAGATCAAAATAATCAAGGGAATGAAGCATCGACCATCCTTCTTTTTGATGAATATGACTAGTGCACTCAATGATGAATCACTTGGGCATATGAACACATTATCCAAATTCTCATGTAGTTTTTTAGAACCTAATGTTTCATAAAATAGATTCTACATAGACACATTGATAATGTGAATTCCCCATGTATACCTTCAATTTAAAATTCAACCTCT
This sequence comes from Viscum album, assembly GCA_963277665.1. Lineage (NCBI taxonomy): Eukaryota > Viridiplantae > Streptophyta > Magnoliopsida > Santalales > Viscaceae > Viscum > Viscum album. The sequence continues at coordinate 473,566,256 of OY728159.1, read as the reverse complement.
CAACTAGGAGGAAGACTAATAAATTATTAAGGAAACACATCAACATATTCCCTCAAAATTTTAATTCCTTCAAGGATGATATATTTCATAAACACTATTATTTGAGATATATAGTCTTACTCATAGGAAAATTATATCCATTATTGAGATATTGATGATAAAAAATATTTATCCTCCTCCTGAAACATATATAGAATGAGGGGATGATTCGCAGTCCAACGTTTGATTTCATACTCATGTAAATTTTGTCTCCATGCAATGAAATGAATTCTACACCCATAATTACATCAAATTCAAATTAATTGAGTATCAATAGGTACATATGTATTTTAATCTGTATCATTTATATAGGGGAGGATTTTTATATTTCTGATGAAATAAATTAACCATTTTACTTTTTCACTAAAAACACTACCACAATGATTTATGGTGGTGTTTGAATTGTTATAATAAACTTATGTGATATGAAGGAATCCATATGACCATAATGAAAAATTATATTCTCAATTTATCAATGAAAAATGGGTGTATCTATCAATACTTTGTTTTCAGGGTCCACTTTAGTGGATGTGAGGGCATAAGCTCACTATTGAAAACTTGGTGGTGGTGGGCACTGATTGTCTCTTCCCACCATTGAAATGGTGAATTGCTTTGGAAGATGAAATTATTTGTTATAGTTAAAACATTAGAAAAATGGCTTTGGGTTGACTAGATCATTCCCATATTCCATTACAGTGGTGGGATTCTCATGTCAAAACTCACAAGATTGGGTCATTTCCTTAATTCACCAAATTCCTTTTTTTATCCCCCTTATGAAATTTTTGGTGTTCTTATTTTAACACATATAAAAATGGGTATGTTTAAATTTCCTACCACTATTTTATTTATCTATCACATGTCAAAAATGAAGATATTTTTTCCACCTATCAACCCCATATGACCCTTGATATTATCATAACTCCATTTTCACTTTGAGGGAACGTAGGACAATTTCCTAAAAGTTATTAAAGTCTCGAATCATGATCGATTTAAATATACTGATTATATCCCATTTAAGAAGTTGTAAAATTTTTATTCGAGGGTAATGAGAATGGTTAATACATATCATGAATTTCTTGTGATGCTTTCCACATAATTCCCATTTAATTAATCTCTTTTTTTATTGAGGAAAAATAAATACCTTACCATTTTAAGTTTTATAGTGTGGGGAAAATATTTTTCAGAAAACATTTTTCAGAATTCATACCACCCCATCACTTTGATATCTTCCTCAAGCATCAAATTCTTCACCAATGTACATCAATGATTATATTCTACCTTTATATGATAAATAGCTAGTATAAATTTTCCCAGCACGGAACATTGAATGTTATATAAGATATTTTCATTGGAGTTGATCCATTGTTCTGTAATTAAGGAATCTAAAATTTATTGAATGTTGGAAGCACTTGTAGCATAAATGTATCAATGGAAAATTGTTCATTCACTGGGGTATTTTTTTGTTCCTCCAAATTCTGGTTTCTATTTTAGATATGTGTCAAATTATATATTATTGATACAATTTTCTCGATTCCATGTCCCTTTGGATTTGAGATCTTGTTTGTTAATTCAACACATCTCCCTTCACATTGGTTGTTTAATCATTTCATCCTATTTCTAGTTATTTACTTGAATAAAGGGAAAATTTGGGATGGTAATTTTTGAAATCACAGACACATACATGAGAATACTATGATATTAATTGGATAAATTATAAATGATATTTATTTATTAACAAATGAATTTATAGGCTTCAATATGTGTTATCCATAATATATATTTTAACATTGATATATATGGTCATTTTTATTTCCATAATAATGGTTTATATTGGGATTGTGAATTTAACAATGAATATCCTCAGGTAGTGTCAAACCATGTATGACTCAAGGATCATTGTCATTCACCAATTTCAGATTGATTAAATATCAATGATGTGTTTTCATGTTTTCCCCACTGTATATATGTCCTAGATCTATATCCACTTGTAGTATCCAAACATGGATTTATTTTCCCCAAAATCACTAAATATATAATTTACAAACATTTTGGTATGTATTCATTATGTATAGTATTATTACCATGGCTATCCCTAGTTTTTGTTAATCCAAATCCCAAAAAAAATTAACTAAACATCCATTTGAAAACAAAAACAACAACAAAATGTGTATTTGTTACACATTAATTCATTATTGATTAGATAATATTACAAAAAATAAAAATAGGAAGATCAATAATGAAAGTATCTATTAGAATTAGGTACATTACATAACAACATTATATAGGGGTTACATCACCATTATTGAAATTTTACTTAACATGATTATAATATTAAATTTTACATATATCTGCCAGGGATAATAGAGATATATACATAAGAAAAAAGATATCTATAAAGTCCAGTAAGGTAATAAACTTGGAGTAACATTAAAAAACAATTACATGTTCTACAATATGAAATTATATTAGAAATAAAAGGGGTTAGATAATAGAACATGGAAAATGTGTGGAGTCAATAAGGTGTCCTTATGAATTTTCCATTCCTTTATGTTTTGAAAATCACAAACTCTATATCTTATGAAAAAACATATTTTCCCTAAGCATTATCCTAATAATGAAAATTTTCATTCCTCAGGAAAATTTACCTTAACCTATTTTTTTCGTTGTTCATTTTATAGTTTCTATAAATCTTAGTCTTTTATTCCTAGAAGATAAAATTTAGTTTCATATCAAAAACCTCGGGATCCTATAAATCCTTAGTTTTAGAGAATTCTGTTTTCAAGATCTGATTTCAGGTTTCGAATTCAGACTACAAATTCTCTGAAATCGAAACACTGAATTCTATAAAATTTAGACTATGAATTCTCTAAAATTCAGCCTCTGAATTCTATGATATTCCTACTCCGAATTCTCTAAATTTCCGATTCCGAATTCTATGAAATTCATACTTTGAAATCTCTAAAATTCAGACTCTGAATTCTCTAAAATTCATACTTTGAATTTCCTGAAATTCAGACTTCAAATTCTCCTAAATCCAAACTCTAAATTTCTCAGAATTTGGACACCGAATTCCTCAGAAATCTGACTCTGAATTCCTTAGAATTCAGATTCTGAATTCATTAGTATTCAGATTCTGAAGACAATTGAATTCTAGTTCCGAATCCTTTGGAAAACAGAATCTGAATATCCATGATTTATGGTCTCCAAATTATTATTTTATTAGACTATGAACTATTATTTTTACTTAGACTCTGAAAAATAGATTTTTATTAAGAAAACTTATTTTTCATACACTTGTTTTAGTTATAAAACAATGTCGTACATTCTATTTCAAACTAACTGTTGTTTGAGTGACACATGTATAGTTCCATTCGAGATTCAAGAAAAAATATGACCATTGGAGGAGGGAGCTAACTATTGGAGAAGTGCCTATAAATAAGAGACCATTTGAACGAGATCAACACAAATGATAATACTGATCCATCACTCTATAGATTGAATGTTGATGAAGTGATTTCTAGAGAGATATACTATCATTCCTTGTGTCTAATGAACATCTTGTTCAACATTCTTTGTGCAACTCCAATTGTTTTTGTGTACAATCGAGGACTTATGGGGATATAAAGATAGAGGTGTGGACTTCCTTAATGTTCGAGGACTTCCTTGATTAGGAAGACAGAGGTGATGACTACCTTGAAGTTCAAGGTCATTCGGGGATAAAAAGATAGAATCTGAAATTCTTATTGAGGGCTTACCTAGCTGTGGGTAAGACAGACTTTCTTGAAATTATAAGTCAAGGGACCTTTATCCATGGCTGTTGGATACCCTACTCTTTGAGTTAAATGATTTTATACATGTTACATGTTCTGTTTCAAGTTTATTTTTTACTATATTTAGATAAAGGAAGAAATTATAACATTCTTATACTTTCTTCTTCTTTTATGTACACTAATTAAGTAAGATTTTATACCCTTTAAGGTAGAATTTTTTCCTTGTAAACATTCCTTATGTATCATTTCTTTAACCACATTTCCAAAAACTAGAATGTCTATATAACTAAAAGGGGTCTTATGAATTTACCATGTTTAACCTTGTTAAATATAGATTTCCTTGAGGTTAAAAATTATTGGTTTTAAACTTAAAATTCACCCCCCTCTTGTAATTGAGCATCAACATCATATTTTGATTCTACAATTAGTATCATATGACGTCCCTAAAATACTTATATTCAGATATATGTTTTCTTGCTCAGTTTTTATTTTTCATAATATTTTCCTTGCTTGGTATTTTTATCCTTGTTTTCAAACTTTCACAATTAACATGTATTTTATTGATACATATTTTCATTTATCTAGTAGGAATGAATGTCGGTTCTATTGACAATATAAATCATACTAGACCACCTATATTTGATGGAAATGATTATGAGTATTGGGGAGATCGTATGAAGACATTTTTTATTAATACTGGAGTGGAAAACATCCTTATGATTACTAGAGATTACAAGATTCATGTTAAGGAAGTCAGAACTTTTACTAATCAAGGAATGTTAGAATATCGACTAAACTACAAGGTACACAATACTTTATTTTGTTCCATGACTAGAAATATATACATTCAGATTTCTTCTTGTGAAGCAGCAAATTGTATATGGAAGAAATTGGATGTTACTCATTTTGGTACATCCAATTTTATAGAAACTAAAAGAGCTATCCTTAATGTGGAATATCATGGATTTCTATTTCCTTATGGGGAACTAGTGTGAAAGGTAAAAAAATGGTTTATGACTACTGTTAATAGTTTAAAATCAATGGGTGAAAAAGGATTTTATGACGAGTCACTTGTGAACAAGATTATAGATATCATGCCTAATGAGTGGTAATGTAAAAGAATAGCTATTAATGAGAATATGAAAGTATCTCAAATTACTCTTGATGAGCATTTTGTAACTCTTCCTCAACATGAAACATGAATGAATAGAGATGCAGATATGAATAAAAAGAAGAATGGAAATTGAAGTGTAGCCTTTACTACTAAAAAATCCAAGACTCCTCAATAGGTTACAAGATCAATATTAAAGAAAGTCACTCTTTTATTTAAATCATGATAAATTGAACATTATGGAAATGAGATAGCTAATCTTGCTCAAAAAATGAATAAGATAGTTGGAAAGAAATAATTTTATTATTGGTTTAAGAAGAAATAAATAAAGGACAATAAAGACTCTGTAGTTACTTGTTATGAATGCAACAGAGCTGGGCATATAAGGCCAGATTGTCCAATGCCTACGAAAATGGATAGAAAGGGAAACCATTCTGATAAAAATAGAAAGAAGTATTAAAACACTAAAATGAAGAATGTTTTACAAAACTAATGACAGCTAGAGTGTGAATGATAATGATTATTATGATAAATCCTTAGAGTATGAATCTTCTGTTCAAAAGAATCATGGTCTAATAGCTAAATTACCCATTGAAAATCATTGGCTAAGGGTCGAGGCATACAATGCTGAATCTATAACTTATATATATTTGAATGAAAATTATATTGATAATAAATATTATGAATATTAAGATAATGAATATTATTCTGATGAAGATAATATATTACCTACTTGTGAACAATTATCTTGGTTTTCTAAACTTAATGATAATGAAAATTATAAAGTCAAGAACAATCTTCATTAGGAAAATTCTAAAATTTATATTCTTAATAAAAATGAATCAGATCATTCTGAAGATCTTGATAGGAAAATTTATGATTTTGAATTTATTTCCCAAATCCTTGAAGAAGTTAATTTTGAGAAGGATAAACATTCTAATAATCATGATAAGTTAGTTTCTACGAAAAAATGTTAGAGACTAACTCTAGTGCTAGAACTAATGTTTTTTGAGGATAAAAACATAGTTATTAGACTGAAGTCAGAAAAATTCTCCATGAGCAAGTTTTTATCAAAATTTACCTCATTTATGGAAAAAATGTTATGATTTATTCCCAAATTTTACCTATAAGAAAAATTTTTGGATTTCATTATACTGATTTTAAAACAGTTTTTAGTAATAATTATTTTTTTTCTCAAAGTGCTCCATTCTGCACTAAATGTCAGTGTGGTGGACATTGGGAAAAAATTGTTCTTTAAACAGAACTTGGTCGTTAGGTATTCATAATTCTTATTTCTCTAAGAAAACTTGGATACCTAAAATTTTTAATTCTAATGTTTCTGGATCCATGAAATTTTGGGTTTCAAAAGTATAACAATGTTATTTTTCGGAAAATAAAGATAGTATCAACAAAAATATTTGGTACATGGATAGAGGATGTTCCCAGCACATGACTAGTAACAAAAAACATCTTGAAAAAGATTGTCCTAATGAAAGGGGGAAAATTAACATTAGTAGATAATTCTAAGGGAGACATTATTGGTATAGGTAACATTGTTCTTCTTTGAAAAACATTGATTTCAAATGTTCTGTTTGTTAATTTTCTTAAGCACAACCGTATTATCATAATTCTATTATGTGATGAATGTTACCTTGTAAATTTTAGGAATGATAAGTGGTTAGTACACAATTCCAAGAAAGAGTTTATTCTTTCTGACCATAGGCAAGAGAATGTATACACATTAAATATAGAAGAACTTAGGAGCCAAGATCTACCTTGTCTTAGTGAAAATGAAGATCATTCTTGGTTATGACATAGAACGTTAGAAAATTATAACCATAAGAACCTATGTAAACTATCAAAGAAAAAACATTATAAGGATCTACCGGAGAATAGATTTGATTCTTAAAAAGTTTGTGATCCTTTTCAATATGGGGAGAAACATAAATCAAGTTTTAAATCAGTCGGTGAGGTCTCAAATACTGATGCATTATAGGTGGTTCATATGAATCTTTTCGGTCTAACACAAAATGGATGTAATGGAGGAAAATACTATGTGTTTTTTCTAGTTGATGATTACACTAGATTTACGTGGGTTTATTTTAAAGAAGAGAAATATGAAACTATTTTTATTTAAAAAAATTTATATCCCAAGTTAAAAATGAGAAAAACCTTCTATTTAAAACTATTTATAGCTATCATGAGAGAGAATTTCAAAAATCTGATTTTGAAAGTTTTTGTAGTAGAAAAGAAATTACTCATAACATCCAACACCAAGAACCGCTAAAAATGGTGTTGTTAAAAGATGAAACTTAATTCTTTAATAGATAACAAGAACCATGTTGAGTGAATATTCGGTAGCCAAACATTTTTGGGCTGATGCAGTAGTTATTTCTTTTTATACTATAAATCGAGTTTTAATTAGACCATTAATTAATAAAACCCCTTATGATTTATTGAATGGTAGAAAACATAAACATTACTTATTCAAGGTATTTGGATTCAATGTATTCATTCTGAATACTAAAGATAATTTACATATGTTCACACCAAAATCTGATGAATGAATTTTCTTAGGATACTCCCCAAAATCTAAGGCATGTATAGTTTTTAATAAAAATACATGTAGTTTTAAAATAATAGTACATGTCAAATTTGATGAAACTGATCTTTTTATTTTTAAACAGCCTAAAACTACATCAACATTTCTGTTTTCAGAAACTAATTTTCTATCCTTTATAGATAATCCTCCTGAAAAGGAAAATATTCAAGAAAATTTCTCTGAATTATTTACCCCAGAAGAGTTCCTACCATATATTGATGAACATGTTTTACAAAATCCAAAGCAGTAATTTCTTAAAAATCATCATAGTGATAGTATCATTGGTGATGTAAATCAACCTGTAAGGACTATATGTTCCTTAGTAAAAAAGTATAATATCTGGCATTCCTTTCTCAATTTGAACCACAAATCACTGATGAAGATTTAGGTGATGATGATTGGATAGAAGCCATGCAAGATGAGATAAATTAATTCCAAAGGAATAATGTCTGGACCTTGGTTGAAAGACCTAATAAAAAATCAGTTTTTGGAGTAAAATGGGTCTTCCAAAATAAGTTTGATGAAAATGGAATCCTATTATCAAATAAATCAATATTAGTTTCTAAAGTCTATAATCAGCAAGAAGGAATAGACTATGAATAAACATATGCTCCAACAGATAGAGATGAATCTATCTATATTCTACTTTACTTTGGAGCATTCTTTAATTTCAAACATTTTAAAATGTTTGTTAAATGTTTTTTTCTTAATGGTTATGTTCATTAGGAATTTTTTTTGAACAACCTCTTGGTTTTGAAGATACAAAACATCTTGAACATGTTTTCAAACTTAACAAAGCTTTATATAGACTAAAGTAAACCCCTAGAGCCTGGTATGATAGACTTACATGATTTTTGATACAAAACAATTATGTTATGGGAAATGCTGATCCAACCACTTTCATAAAGAAAGATAAGACATTCTTTTATTGTTCAAATTTATGTAGATGAAATTATATTGGGTTCAACTCAAAAATCATTAACGGATTCGTTTGAAAATCTAATGAAATCTGAGTCTGAAATGAGTATGATGGTTGAGTTAATATTTTCCATAGTTTTCGAATTTCTCAAAATCTAGAAATAATTTTTATATCTCAACATAAGTATATTAAAGATATTCTTAAAAATTATGGATATGGAAAAAGTAAAAGTTTTTGTACGCCAATTGGTACCTCAAATTCACTTTATCTTGATGGTGATGGGAAACCAGTAAATCAAACATCATTTATAGGTATGATAGGAAGTTTACTATACTTGACTATTAGTCGTCCATACCTAATGTTTTAAATGTTCTTATGTGGAAGTTATCAATCTAATATTCTGGCATCTCTTTTAATGGAAATGAAAAGAATGTTTACACTACATAAAGGGAACCATGGATTTATGACTCTTTTATACTTCTAGAAATGATTTTGTTATTAAAGATATTATAATGATGACTTTGGTGATGAGAATTGATTGGAAAAGTACATCTAGAACATGTAATTTATTAGTAGATTCATTAGTTTCTTGGTCATTCAAAAATCAACACTCAGTTACACTTTCCACTATGGAATCTAAATATGTAGCAGGTAGAAGTCGTTGTTCTCAAGTGGTGTGTATGAAACACACACTCACAGACTATGGTATGAGTTTTACCAAAAAACAAAAAAATTGTGATAATACAAGTGTCATTTCCTTATGTAAAAACCCTCCACATTACTCTCATGAAAAACACATAGATATTAAGCTTCAATTTCTTAGGGATCACACACAAACAGGGGATATCATTCTTCAATTTATCATAATTCTAGATCAACTTGCTGATATCTTCACAAAATATTTACCCTACGATAGATTTTAATATATTAAATAGAAGTTAGGAATTATAACCATAAGGTAATCTTTCGTGTTAACTTCTTTTTGAAACCGATCACATAATATTAAGAAACTATATTTCATAGGGGGAGTACATATGTTTGATAGTAAAAAAATTTCATAGTCAAATTTTTTCTTTGTCAACATTTTTCGTCATTAAAATTCTTTTTATATTCAAAATTTTCCATACTCAGAATTTTTCATACTCAACATTTTTCATCGTCAAAATATTTCATAGTCAAAATGTTTCGTAGTCAAAATGTTTCATAGTCCCAATTTTCATAATCAATTTTTTTTTTGTAATAAAATTTTTTTCGTTAAAATTTTCTCGAATCTAATGTTATTCAAGAAGAATCATTCTCATTACAAATAATCTTCCAAGAAATCCGGAATTTATGTTTTCTTTCTTAAACTCTCGTAATCATATTTTTACATGTTCGTATTTTTATCTTGTTTAAGAAACATCTTCAGATTAAATTTTTATTAAATATGAATGTTAACCTTAAAAAATCAAATGATTAGAACCTACTAAAATCCTTCTTTGGTTATCATCTCAACAGTCAGATTTGATCAGAAGTATTTCAACTCTTAGATCAATTAAGGAAGATCAGTTGCCACCTCAAATTCTTATGTAAGGACCACCTGGTGATTGTACCACATCTATCTTCAAAGCCTTCGCATGCTGAAGTTATACCTCCCTACTTAAGGCCGCTCGTAATCATCAGGTTTTCCATACGTCTGAATGTCTTCTCAAGCTTCTCCTCATAATGAAATGTTGACTGTAAAAGAAATTTTTGAATGGAAGATATACCGAGAAAGGATGGTCGATCAGAAATTTTATGATAATTATGACTCTATCATTTCAATGAATATTAAGTTGAATGGATGGGAGAGCCTATGTATAACGAAACCCAAGGCACATGATCTAGTCTATCTAGATTTGTTGATTGAGTTTCATGAGTTAGCATGTTTTTTCAATGAAGGAGGGAGGGAGATGTTTTCTTTCAAGAGCTATGGGATGACTTATTCTCTTTCTTGTATCAAGGTAGCAAGTTTGATTGAAATTATTTATGAAGGAGAAAAATAATTCTTGTACTTACAGATTACGAGATGTTTTAGGATATTATAATAAGGAGAAGGCTCTAGCCTGTCTTGGTTTGAAATGAGTGAAGACTCCGAATATTTTTTATATAACTACAATCCTTCGGATTCTTGAGTTATGGGTCCAAGGTTTTATCATTCCAAGAAAATGGGATAAGGATTCCTTGAATAAAAGTGTTATTTATATTATGGACTTCATGGTGAACCTCAGGAAGATAAACTTGGTCAGGTATATCTTGGTTGCGATTGAAAATATCAATAATGGAGATTTGATATCTCAAATTATCATGTATCCAACTATACTCTTAGAAATTATTGTTCTTTTCCTTTAATCATAAAAAATTATTTGTAGTTATATGCCAAGAAATTTCAAAGTAATGTTATGGAGTGATGATACTATAAGGGGGATGAAGGTTGGATTTAATATTCAATCTAGTGATTTTTATAAATTGTCAGAAGCCAAAAAAGAATGTCTTTCAATGAAACCAAAAGTGGATAATAATTCCAAGAAGGGTGGAAGGAAGAGGAAGGAAAATGCACTTAAATAGAAAGGAGAAACTCTTGGGGCTAAGGAAACCTAATCAGCACATCCAAATCCAAATAAACAAAAGACATAACCAGATGAAGTAGAGGCTAAATGGATAGAAGGCAAGAACAACATGAAATAAGGGGAGCCTATTATGTGCCTAGATCCTTCTGAGGAAAAATCCGTGATGTGGAAGGCTGATGACAAGCTTAAGAAGCAAGAAAAAAATAAGCAAAGAGAGAATATGTCTAAAGCTAAGATAGTACAATATTTCCTCTGGGCTACTGAAAAGCCTCTAAAAAACATCAGGTACCAGAATTGTTTTTTAAAGAATCACTCCATATGACTTTGGTAAAGGAGGTGGTGATTCTGGAACCACATCAAGAAGAAGAAATATTTTAAGATGAAGAAGTAGAAGATGAAAGATAAGAGGAGGGCATGGTGATACATAAGACATGATGAGGCAAGTGGAGGATTATCCTAAGAAATAGAGTCCTTCTGAGAAACTATCAATTCGAAATTCTGATGCAGAGTCTTCAAAACATTCTACGCTAGGAAACGATGATAAGGGTCAGGAATAAGTAAAAAACCCATCTAAAGAAGAAAGTAGAAATCATGATTTCATTTATCCATATGATCAAGTGGTTGATTCTGAGAATGAAGAAGTTGATAAAGATAAGATTTTTCAGTTATCAGAGAGCAAGCATGAATCACCCAAAACACAAGACATTATTCGGAGAGATGATATGGGAAAACATGTTTTAGTCAATACCCCTTGTAAATATATGGTGAAAACGAAATAAGTTGGTGCTTCATCGAAGATGAAATATATTAAGATAGAAAAAGAATCCCCTCAAACTAAACAATTAGATTTAAAATCTTCCTCTCTTGGATATGATTTTGTTATTCAGTCATTGAAAAAGCTAATTATAACTATTCACTTATTTCAAAAAATATATTCAAGATGCCAGATGCTTCAACCTTTATTAAATTAGAAATCAGATTTATTTACCCTAATGATGAATAAATGTGTTGGACTTTTGGTAGATTTCAAATCTTTTCTCCTTTGTTAGGAGGATCATAATAGATCTTGTAAAATGATTACAAGATAATCACGAAAGATAATCGAAGAGCTCAGTGTCTTTGATGAATTTCATAAAAATGTCCTGGTTGATTTTGACATAGAAGATGGGAAAATCAAGGACCTTTCTAATAGTTTTATGGAAAAGAGAATTAATAAATAGAATACTCGGAATCAAGAAGTTAAGGATCTAAATGGGAAGCATAATTCTGTGTCCATGAATTGGAAGAGAGAAAGGTATCTTAGAATTGAGATTGAATAAAATCTTGTTAAGAATGAAGAAGTGTTTAAGGATCCATTAGAATTTCTTAGGGCTCAGGAATAAAAAATTAGAGCCTTGGAGAAGAAAATAAAAGATCATGATAAACTGCTTAAGTGTATAGAACAAAATCACAAGGAGATAAAGAAGCTGAAAACCATTGTGAAGAATCTAATTCCAGAGGAGAAAAAAGGATAATTTTTACCCATTCCAATCTTTTGTCGAATTTCTGCCTTGTAAAAATTCATTCAATCTTAATGAAAATTTGTTTTCTACACTATATATTTGGTTGTTTAGTGGTTATTTTTTAGGTACCAATTTTTTCTATTCCCTGTATTCCTTTTTGAAATTAACAAAGGGGGAGAAAGGAATGATAAAAAAATACTAATAAAGAATAGATTTTCCTATGTATGGGGGAGTTCATCTAAGGGGATGTTCTTATCAATGAAGCTATTTGTATGCAAGATAATGTAAAATATCATTCAGGAAATCGAGAAAATTATCCTTAGGTAATTCAAAACATAAGTCGGAATTAGTCATATTTAATATGAATCATGTGTAATGGGAAATAAGTTTTCTTTTATATTCATAAATAAAAATTTTATATCCTTAAATTATTTTTCATAAATATCTTTGTTCTTTCCAAAAAGGGGTATATTGGTGAGTCAATAAGGTTTCCATATCAATTTTCCATTCTTCTATGTTTTGAAAATCACAAGCATTCTATCTTAATAAAAATCATATTTTCCCTAAGTATTATCATAATAAGGAAAATTTTCCTTCGTCAAGAAAATTTTACATTTATCTTTTTTTTCTGTGTTAATTTTATTGTTTCAAAAATATTGACTCATTTATTTATAAAGGGTAATAATCAGTTTCATATCAAAAACCTTAGGATCCTATAAATCCTTAGTTTTAGAGAATTCAGTTTTCAGGATCTGATTTTAGGTTCTGAATTCATACACTTAATTGTATAAAATTCAGAATACTAATTCTATTAAATTCAGACTTTGAATTATTTGAAATTCGGACTCTAAATTCTCTCAAATTCAGACTCCAAATTCTCTAAAATTCAGACTTCGAATTCTAGGAAATTCATACATTGAATTCTTTGAAATTCAGACTTGGAATTTTCTAAAATTCAAACTTTGAATTCTCTTAAATTCAGACTCTGAATTCTATGAAATTCAAATCCTAATTTCCCAGAATTCCGACTCCAAATTTTTCAGAAATCTGACACTACAATCCTAAGAATATTTATTTTTAATTCAATAGTTTTAATATTTCGAAGTCTATAGAATTCAGGTTTCAAATCCGTTGGAAAAAGTAATCTAAATATTGATGTTTTATAATCTCCAAATTATTATTTCCATAGACTCTGAACATTTATTTTTCCTTAGACTATGAAAAATTAATTTGGTTAACCAACCTTATTTTTCTTAAACTTGTTTTAGTTATGAAATGATGTCATAAATTTTATTTATAACTAACAGTTGTTTGAGTGATACGTGTACAGGTCCCTCTGAGATTCAAAGAAAAATATGATCATTGGAGGAGGGAGCCGACCATTGGAGAAGTTCCTATAAATAAGAGTTCATTTCAATGAGCTCAACACAACTGATAATAATAATCCATCAATGTAGATATTTCATGCGGTTGATGTGATTTCTAGAGAGAGATAATCTCATGCCTTGTGTGTACTGAACATCTTTTTCAACATGCTTTGTGAAACTCCAATTGTTTCTGTGTACAATCGAGGAATTTTAGGGATATAAAGATAGAGGTTCCGAGTACCTTAAATTTTGAGGCCTTCCTTGATATGGAATACATAGGTGCCGACAACATTGAAGTTTCCGGGATTGCGGGGATAATAAGAAAGAATCTAATATTCTTATTGATGGGTTACCCTAGTGTGGGTTAGATACACTTTATTGAATGTATAAATGATGTTATATTCATCCAAGGGTGTTGGATACCCTACTCATTGGTTTAAAAGACTTCATACTTGTTACATGTTTTGTTTGAAGTTTATTTGTCACTGTATTTTGATAAAGGAATAATGTATACCATTATTATAATTTATTTTTCATTTAAGTACTATGATTAAGTAATATTCAATATGCATTGTGGTAGAATCTTTTCCTTGTAATCATTCCTTATTTTTTATTTTTGTAACCATATATCCAGAACCTAACATGTTTCTAGAACTGAAATAGGTCTTATGAATTTACATTTTTTAACACTGTTGAACATAGTTTTCCTTAAGGTGTATAATGAACGTTTTTAAACATATAATTCTCCCCTCCCTTGTAAATGATCATCTATATCATATTTTGATTCTACACAATGAGACGTCATAAATCATGTTAACATAATTGCAATATTGAATTGTGGAAACAAATTTGAACATGGAATCATAAACATAGGTCAATGATAAATGATACAAAATTGAGATGGAAGAAGTCTTTTGATGGATTAGGATAAATCCATAATCCCTTTAATTACATCTCATGAGATGAAACAATTACCCAATTCATTAGAGTTCTATATAATTTTGGGCCCAAATTTCACTTTCATATCATGTATAATTATAATTTTCAAACATATATCATTCAACATAGAATCATTTTTCATCATATTTTATTATACGATCAAGTATTTTGGAACAAATGTATATATTTAACCAATAAAAGTATTATATTTATATTTAGTGGAATACCCTTGAGTTGAAATAGCGATGGTTTTCACAATATAATGGTTTTCCATCAAAAAATCACTATGAAAGTTCAACAAAAAATCTACGGCACATAGAGATTCATAAAATTATTTAATTAGTGTGAATGGGGAATATCATATTTTGGAAATAAAATTCAATGAAATAGGGCATTAGATAAAAATATCCCAACATTAATAACAGGATATAAAATACATAAAATGGGGAAGATTCTTGAATAAATAAGAGAAGGAAAGGATCTCTTACTAAATTTCCACATGGTAACGAGTGTAAATTAAAGATATATAGAGGGTTTAATGAGGGTCAAATGGGTTTCCAATCACATTTACATAAAAAGGAATTAACATAGATATAGAAAAAAATACCAAAATAACAATATATATAAATTAATAGGAATAACATAAAACAAGTGATTGAATTAAAAAATAGAGGGAGATCTCTTACCTCAATAGGGTGACTCCAAAAGTTTGGGAGGAGATGCTTGAGTGATTGGGGGTACCATGGGAGGACTTATATAAGTGATGGTGGATAAATGACATGCTCTATGTTTTTTAGTGAATAGAATAGGGATCTTGGTTGGGTTTATATATGCAAAGAGATGTGAGTTCTTTATTATTTTCCAAACCTAGGTTTTGGACTCTATAGAATTATATGAGAAAAACAAAATTTGTTCTATTGATATTACCATATATTCTAATAACTAGGTTTCATTTTCATTTTTTTATAAGTTAAAGGTCTGAATACATTTAAATATTTCCCTTTATAAGGTGGAAGTGAGTCATGTCATTAAAGAGATTATTTGGAAATCATAAAAAATATTATATGGTTTGGAGGATTTATAAAGACTTTATAAAATTAATCAAATAACCTCAAAAAATAGTTTTTATGGGTAAAAATATATATTTGGTCATGAATACCATTTATTATATTATTTAAATAATTTTTTTTCATTATTATTTCAAAATACACACATTATTTTTATACTATATTTAATTTTAACCCTAAAATATTACTATCTTATGATATTATGAAAATTTAACTATTTGATAATTTTGATGTTTTAATTCCAAAAATAAATCTTATTTTATGAGAATAAATCAATAAATATTTCATTTTTAACATTTAAAATATGAATTCAAATTTATTAAAAAATTACTATTTTTTAATAATTGTTTTCAAACCCATATAAAAATTTTGTCTATAATTGAAAAATTATATTATCAACTATAAATAATATATATTACTTTGTTTTTTTTATTAAAATATCAGTTTTTTTAAATGTAGAATGGACTGTCTTAACTGAAATTAAATATTACCCAAAAAAATATTTCTATTTTATCAAATAAAAAACAAAATAATTTATATAGTAACAGTAATAAGAATTAAATATAATTCCATACAATATAAAAATTCATATTATAACTATATTTATGCATATAACTTTATTACAAAAAAATCTATAAGTGTAAGGTGTGTGATGGTGAGAATTTCATTAGGTGGTTTGATGTACAAGGTTTGTTCCATGATCTTGATTATTTTGGGAGTCTCCTATAAATAGTTTTGTAGTTGATTTAATTGATTGATGTCATCATGGGATTGGTCAACAGAGAATCCTAGTGATGATATCTCACTCAGGGTCTCCAATAAAATGGATTTAAAGGTCATGATACAACTATTTGAGGCCACCACATCATTTTTCTATGTTTATTGTATTTTTTATAATCGTATTTTTGTATTGATCATATTATCATTGTTTGATAGTTATGAAGGTTAATGGTATTTTAAATTTGATAGGATATAATAAAATAAAATGGGGTTGTGTCTAGTCTATAACAATGATACATAATTGGAAAGTTAAACAAACCACAATGGGAATTTTATTTTTAAATTTTTGGGTCGTTGTAGTGTCGACTATGATGAACTTATTGGGAGATGAAATAGATCATTTATGGAAAAAAAATTATGTTTTATTGTTTTTAAAGGCACCAGATTCACATGATTCTTTTAGTGATAATTATATATGTAATTAATATTAATCTTTATGGATGTGATATTTGTTAATATAATCTATATCTAACTATAGTTGGTATCTAAGAAATGTTTAGCTAACATTTATAAACTACAGTGAGGAAAATTCACCATTAACACCATGGATATGTCTATGTATATGATATAATCATAATGTTTTGGTAATAATTATGATTTAATAGGTTAAAACTATGGTTTCATTGAATTATGTGTCATGATTTTGAAACCATCTAAATGATTTTTCATGATTATATGGTTTTCCACAATTATTTTTATTTCTCTCTCTATGATTTCTAGTTTTATTGAATAGATAGAACCCTATGTAATTTTGTTAATGACAATATATAATGGATTTATTTTTGTTATGTGAAACCAATCTATATTGAATATGGAATCTAAATCCTTGTGATTTATTTTAATCTTCTATCTTCTTATATGATTTACAATATCACCTTTGGTGAATTTCCTGACACATAATAATATAAATATGAAATTTTATGAATTCCTTGGTGGGAAGATGATTCATCATCCCACATGTCACCAAAGTGGGATGAAAAAATCAAGATAATGTATATTTGAAATGAGAGAATGCTTTGACTATGAAAAAAAAAAGACACATATCAAATAATTTTATAGAAAAAAAATTAACAATTAGTTAATACAATATACGATAATAATATCCTCTATAAAGTATACTCTATTGATTAATGCCTTAAATGTTGATGGAATGGGCTTTATGATATTTTTTGTCCCATGTAAGAAGATATAACACCAATAAACCCACACTCCTAGATACTATTCTAAAATAATAAACATTAAATTTTTGGATTTGATATTGATGAAGGTGACCCAATGTATTCCATTAAAATAATAAAATATCAAAATGAAATATTAGATCACATTTATTATCAGATACCACTAGATTTAGAGTTTTAGATAAGTAGGGAAAATTATTTACATCATGGATTCATACACTACCGGTTCGTAAAGATGATCATATTCTCCCATTATACCCATATAACAATTTTCCATTCCATGTAATAATAATCATCCATACTAAAACCTTATAAATATAATTAATTCAGTATAAAATATTATAACATGGGAAAAATTAAATATAATATGGGTGAGATAAAATAATTAGTAAGGGTAAACATAATCATAAAAAAATTGAATGAAATAACGGATATAAAGATGAGAATAATGGTATAATGACATAATAAAGTCTTTTTTTACCCCTATTTATTTAGTTTTACCCACCTCGATAGTGGTGGTGAGGCTTAAATAATAAAACCTCAAGAGAAATTTTATGTCACAATTAATGTTTTGTGGTTCTCTGAGGATGCATGTGTTTCAAGATCTTGGAGGGATTTAAATTTCTCTACTACGGGTGATCGTCATCATTCTATAGAGGTTGTCATTAGGATTGACAGATCTCATGGATCTAGGAGAATTAACCCTTATGTAAAGGATTTTAATAGTTCTCATCAATTTCTTATGGATTCTTATTCTAAAGATGTGCGTTCTATGAAATCTGGTAAGGATTTGAACATAGTGGTTTTGGATGACTGAGGATGATATACGACCTTCATCTCAGGACATAATGACTTCTGTGGATCTTCACATGGAAAACCTAACATGGTGTTCGGGACTCGGTCTATTGATACAATGGATGAATATATGTGGGAGAGGGCTAGGATGAACCATATAAATTTTGCTGGGACAATATCTTGTTTCACGGTGGCTGATGGTGATGGTATTAGTGGATCCACTCTGGTGGTGGGTAAGAGGTCTCAAACTATAGTGGACAGTGGCTTGAATTCCTCTCCAGATGTTGTTAGAGACTCTAGAATAAGAAAATTTGGGAATAATAAAGATTCTATCCTAGATTATATTATAAAGAATAGTGATAATTCTCATGTGATTTTAAAAAAAGACTATATTCTTGACAGATTTTAAATTTTCAAGTTATCCATCATTTTTAGTAAGGACTTTACAAGTAGTGGAATAAAATGGAGAGTTGATTAAATTTTTTAAAAGTTATACTTTTCATGGAATTATTTATATTAGAAATTTGTTCATATGGTTACGATCTTCTTCCAAATAATTTTCCCACTGGAGGAAGTAAAACACATGGCCTGAGGGATTTAGCCAATTGCATTAAATACACAATGATGCACTCAATCAAGGTGTTACCAGTACCCACTGATGGAATGAAGTAGTGGTGGTTTTGACCCTTTTAATTCTTCAACATTAAATGGAAGTGAAATGTTTATTGATATTGATATGTTCACTCCCTCTTCATCGAAGTGAAGGCTACAGAGGGACTATTCTAACATACAACGAACTGTGACTACTAGATCATCTTTTAATGTGTCAAAGATAGCCAATGAAAATATCTCCATGATCATTAAGCAATGTAAATCTCAATCTAAGTGGGAATTATTTGATTATTCTGATTATGGGAATGATATGACTTATTATTATCTTTTACTTCTTTCTTGGTTTTTTGGGTGAGGGAAAATCCCATTCTTTACCTCGTTTGTCTACTTCTATTAATTTTTCTTATATTTAAAAATATTGTCAGAATTTTGTCTTCTAGATATAATTTTTTTTATAATTATACAATCTCTATTCCTAATAATAAAATTATAATATCCATACCTATCAATAGATGGGTCGAAAGACATGAAAAATGGAAGAAGGATTTCACAAATAAAATAGTAATCACAATGAATAATTATGATCCATATGATATTAGTATTGATGAAAGGAAAATGTTTTAACCATTATAATAATAATGAAAATATATTGGTATCTTGGGACATTACCTTAATATCACATGTTATAAATGAAAAAAAATCTAATCATCTCACATCTCCAGAGTACATTATGCATTGGAGGTCTATGAAAAACCCTCCCATTCTTTATTTTTAATGGAACCACCTATCCTTGGTTTATCAAAAAATAACCATCTATTTTTAATAACATAACCAACCATCAATAGATTATAATGAAACCAATATTCAATGGTTTATAATTTTACCAGTCATCCATGGATTATAATGGAACCATGATCATTATCAAAAATTTACAATAACCATATCATGAATAAATTAAATATCTAATTAATTTAATCATAAACTTATTGAAAATCCCATCACTCATTTCATTACATGATTAAATCATGAAAATATACATGTTTCATAATAATCACTTCAAAACATTATTAACCTATTGAAAAGAAAAGTTTAACATGTAAATATATTTGATATAATATTATTCTATCAATTTAAATAATATGGATGAATCATTAGAAAATATCTCCATTGTATAACATGTAACAACAAGGTCTATTTATTATGATTAATTGAAATTCTATTAAAATAACATTTATTCATTTAGGAAAATAAGCATTTAATTATGAATATAACTTTACAAACATATAATTGAAAAAGTATTGTGAAAATCCATATCATTGATATCAAATTTGGAATTATATGTAGTAAAATAATTGAAATTATAGTGAGAAAATTGTTACTTTCAAACATGATAAAAATAAAATATAAATATAAATATTTTAAAAAAGGGAGTCAAAAGATACACTTTTAAAAAATATTATGAAATTTTTTTTTCAAACCTTTAAATAAAAAGAAAAATATCATGTAAAATTAATTCGGGAACTCGATTATTTTTTTTATAAGTGAACATGTTTAATATTTTTTGAAGAAATTGATAGGGAATAGAAAGGTACTTAATCTAAGATAAAATAAATGATCAGTATCCCTTAAAAATTAAATTTATGATATTTTTTTAATCAATAGTTGAGGAAAATTTAAACAAACATGTTAACCACATTTGTAACATGTGTAGAAGAAATATATCTTGTCTAACGATGTAAGATAATATCATTTCCTCCAAAGGATCATTGAACATATGCAATATCAAAGGAAATTTATTTTGACATAAATCTTTTTCCACTTGGATAACACTTCATTTATAAGACCCATAAATAAAATAAAATGAAATATAACCTTAAAAAACATAAAATAATGATATTAATGATATTTCATATCAATGGGATAATAGATATGTCTCATAAAATAATATAGGTGTATAACATAAAACATGTCCTAATAAAGATAATTTGAGATGAGCAATTGTTACAATTATTATAACATAAAAGTAAGAATTAATCAATGAATCAACTGTTAGTATACAATTTAAATACACATAAAATATTATAAAAATTAATTAAACACATAAATATATTATATCAATTATAATGACGATGTAATATAACCAAATGAAATCAAATTGAGTTAGGAAATTATTTTCCACCTAGTAACATTCATGTCAAATCCCATAGGATTAAATAATTAACATTGAAACATTAAAATACAATTTTTTATGAATGATGAAAGATATTAAATCTAAATTTTAATGTATATACCCTATATAAAAAAACTATGTTCATAACAACAAGAGATGCCTCAATGAATGAAAATTGAGAAAAAAATCTCTAATGATATTGGTCATCTCTACATCAAAATCCCAAGAAAGGTTGAAAATCATATGGATTTTTTAATCAAGGTAGTTTTTATTAAAATAATATTAAAATTAATTCAAATGAAGAATATAAACAAAAAAAATAAGGAATAAATAATATGTCTAATAGAAATAAAAGATAGATGAGAATCATATACCTTGAGTCTAGACATTCTCTCTCCATCTTTTAAATCTTGTATAACAAGATTATATAAATTATTATAATTATTAATAATATTTTATATTTTTAATACCATATACATATATAATTTATTTTAATTATTATTAATTAATGTTTTATATACATGACCATTTAAGTCCACATTGGGTGTTTTGGGTTTGTTCATTTCATTGATTCAAAATAGATTCAATGTGTTGAACATGGTCAAAGATTTTACAATTTAAACATATCCATAACAATCATCATCACATATTTATCTTTTTAATATATCATTTCTGCTTTTAATACCAATCATTATTGTCAGTTATGAAAAATTAACTATGTTTCGATCATGTATATAGCATGTTATACATAAACATGAGTAACATTTCTAATTTTCAATGATTATTATAAATAAAAGGTAATTAGTAATATATCATAAAATAATGATAATTATATAATAAATAAAATATTATTTCATTAAATTCTTATACATATTATCCATGTGTTGTAGTTATGAAAAAATAATTACATTACTTTATGGAGGCGATAAGACATACGTACAAATGAACAACATTATCATTTTTTAGTATATAAAATTTAATTGATATATTTTATTTTAATAATTATATATATGTCATAAATATCATATTATATCATATATATCATATATATTCATTATATTTATGTCTATTTTCTTTGATGTAAAATTTTTCTGAAAATGAATCATTCCACTTCGTAAGGCGGTAGTCTGCCGTACACATGGGAAAAGTTATTGTATCCCCCTTTGAATGGAACATAAGAAGGTATGTGTGATATTAAAAACCCATAAGAAATAATATTTTGAGAATTTCATATATATAATTTAAAATTAAAATTATAAAAAATTATGATATATTATGACAGAAAATGAATGACATCGATTCATGATATTATAGCCCACCATACACATGAATTATAATATTGGATCCCATTTTATGGATGTGGATATGGATTAATGTTTTTCAATTGATATTATACAAATTTTAATATATTTTTTATTATTTTGATAAAATATATTCATAATTTTTTAGTATTGGAAGGAGGGGGTAGAAGAAATACAACAAAAATGCTCAGTTATGCATGATACCCTCTTCTATAGACAACCTCCTTAGGTTAAAATCAACAGAATTAAAAAAACATAATTGTGATAAAAAGGTGGTTAGGGATTATTGGAATGAATTTTGGCTAGGATTTTCTCAATAAAAGGTCTTTGATGGGGTTAAGAAGAGTTGATAGGGGATTTCCTTTTATAATTGAGGTCATTGTCACATTTGTAATTGTTGAAAAGAATGGTGAAAAAATGTTTCTTCCATGTCAAAAGGCTTAAAAATGCGCGTTTATAAAAACATTTAATTAATAATTTTAGAATACAGATACAGAATATATTCTAGATAATTTTTAGGTCATTTTTAACTTTATAATTCTATTTTAACCCTTGGTTAACCCATTCATACAATAACCGTGAGATTTAATTTTTATTATTTTCAATATTCATTATGATAAAATATTATGTCGAATTTAGTAGACAATATAAATTAAACTGATTGAATTTTTGGAATACCTTTTACCAAATTCAAATCAGATTTATTAAAAATTTAAATTTAAAATAATACCAATGGATGCAACAAAAAATATGGTTTTCAAAAGGTTCTTTTTTCAAGAAAAAAATATGATTTTTTATTAACTATATGAAAAATAAAAATTAGTGTTTGAAAAAAATATATTCATTGATATATTAAAAGCAAATTACACTTACATATTTTTTATTAGGTTATGTTTTATTTAATTAAAAAGACGAAATATTAATCAATTTAAAATAGTTTTCAAAAAATCGTGAATTGAAATCCACATATAAACTTGTAAAAAGAAACAATATAATGATGATTAAAATGGAATTAAGTGGAATTAATATAAATAAATAATACTTATGTTAATTTAAATAACATAAAATCAATTTTTTACTTTAAAATTAAATAATTTATTGAATATAAATGAATGTTTTTAAAAAATTTGAATTTGTCATCATTAAATGTGAAATCAATATTTTCATAACAATCATAAAATTTCAGAGTAATACAAGATTAATGTTGTTATTTTGAAAAATAATGTTAATTTTATCAATTAAATATTCTAAAAGTTCCAAAATTGTATGATAATATTTTTTAAAAAAGTTAATATAAATAATTTTTGTAGAAAATATATTTTTGTAGAATACTATTGATTTATTAAAAATTGACCAATTATTTACAATGAATTTACATATAATTTAAATAGAGTGTCAAATACATATATATAATAAATTAGTGAATATTATTCATACCTTCTATTTTAACAATTAGGTTATACTAGTTATAGATTAATTGGGTCGTTTAAGCTATAATATTCAAGTATAATATGATATCAAACATAAATATCTTCTTTTAAAATCATATAATATTTCATCCTCACCATTTAAAAATTTTAATCTATGTAATTTTAACATAAACTATGTACTATAATGTTTTAAATTTGAAAAAAATATTGTTGGAATCCAACATTGTAAAAAGGTTTAAAAAAACATCCTCTTGATAAAATAGAAAATAAAGAATGAGGGTCATATATAATAAAACATAATTTGTTTCCAAATAGGATAACATTTATGGGAAGTTAATATTTGTAGTTGGATGAAAATAATAATGTAAAATAATTATGCATAGTGTTAGAGATCATTGACATCAATAATGTGAAAGATAATGAGAAAAGAAATAACAATAAAACTATTAACCAAATAGTAGTAAAAAGTCATTGATCTCATAAAAATTAATGTAATATGACAAAATTTTGTTTCATGAACCTTTTCCTAGATTTTACGAATTCATTTTTCTCTAATATAAGGTGAATGTTTAAATATACTTAGTTTATAAATAAAATGTCCTTCATTTATAAATATTCACCACAATATCAAAATGTTTCTCCAAAGAATAACTATTCAAGAATATTTTGTTTTCACTCTTGGAGGACTAAAATATACTTATAAATGAAAACATAAACATAAGAGGGTTAAGAATATATTTGTTTTTCAATAGAAATTAACCAAAACCAAATAGTTTTTCATAGGGTAATGTAATTCAAAAAAATTAATAAAACATCATAAGATTAAACAATACATAACTCTGAATAATTCATTAGAAATACCTAATGTTTATCCAAAATCAATCCATAAATAAAAAAAAATATAGAACCAATAAAATGAATAACCTCAAAAATCCAATATTGGTTTGACCTCAACATATATCTCATACCATACAACATTAAATCCCAAAAAAATAGTGAACATCTTTTGTATATTACATATGCTTATGTTAGAAATTACACCCATATCGTCCTTCAGTTTTTTATTCAAGGAATGAGGAACTTCTTTATTAGATGTTTTGTTTATCGAACATTGTATTATAAATTTTCCTAAAGCTATATACTTATAATATTCACATCAATATGATATAATCCTTACAAATCACCACAATTTTAAAATATAAATTTAAATTGGTGTTTTATCAATATCATTAAACCTATGATAAGATAATTCATCCTCAAATAATACTTCTTTTTTTATATACTAGCTACACATACACTACTGCAAACACAATTCTCCCACAATTTCATTAATCACCCAAAAATTACATTATATAAAACCTCAAAATGGATGTATAATCCATGAACATATGATTAATCTTAAATATATAATCCCATGATAGAATCCATAAATTATAAGAAAAAAATACATGAAAACGTCCTAATCTCCAATGTTATTTAAACCATCATCCGATACAAACTATAATAGCCTTGAACCCTCACTCTTGAAGGTGGAAAGAAATTTATAAACATTAAATTTAATAATTTGATACCAAGGATGGTGAAACAGGTTTTCCATAAAAAGCATAATAATTAAATATTGGATCATTTATATTCTTAGGGAACATTTAGGATTGTGGTTTTAAGGAACTATGATAGTCTCTTAACATTAATTATTTTTAAATAATTGGTTCATAATGATAAACATCATCTCCCACTAAAACCTTATTTTCATATTAAATAATATTAATAATTCTAATCATCTATATGAACCCCTTATAGGCACTATTAATTTAAAATCATTGTTGATAGCATGGTAAAATTGATAAAATAATGGTGAGCTCAAATTATGCTCACAAGTAAACATAAGAATTAATAATTGAATGTTATTAGTGATAAATATATGATCATGAGGGTATGTTAACTACCTTATGGGCATGAAAATTAAATGAATATTAATACACATTAATATTTGGATCATCAAACATGAAAACAAAGAATAAGACCTTCAAAAAAATAGTTATCAAAATTAATGATATTCATCCATGTGATTTCAATATTGATCAAATGATATATTTATAAACACAAAAATCATAATAAAAACATGTTGATGTCATGGGGAATTATCTTCATAACTTATTACAAATGGAATAACCAATATGGTCAAATTCCATCTCCAGAGTACCCAATTCATTGGAGGGATATCACAAACCCAACATATTTTGATAATCACATACCACCCATTCTTGGTTTATTATATAACCACGCATACTTGGTTAATAACATATCCACTCATCCTTGGATTATAATGGAACCAATTATCGTTGTTTTTTAACATGGAAACCCAAAATTATATTATAATAGAACCACCTATCACCATACATAATGTCCATGAATTTAATATTGGATAATGTACATAGGTATGTAATTTCATCATAAAATCACTTAACAACCCATTGTTCTATTAAAAACATGACTAATATGTGGAAAAAATGGTTAACCTTACAATATTATTGAAACAAGATTTTCCCATGGAAGAATTATGGGTTGCTTGTAAATATCTTTGAAACAATGTTAAAACGTCCATTTAATAAAGTATGATAGTATATTAAGAAATTATAACCATTGGATCATAAGTAAAAACATGTTCTATTGAATTTTATTAATTCATGTACAATGAAAATATCATTTTAATCCTTTTTGTGGAAAATAATCTTTCCATTTTGAAAATAACATTTAATAACTTAAAATTCAAAAAAAACATAGATTTAATTTTATTTAAAAAAAAGATTCATATAAATGATACTTCAATTAAAATAATGGAAATAAATTTGGAAAAAACCAATCATGTCAGAAATATTAAAACTAAAATTTTGGATAACAATATTTTGAAAACATGAATCAAAGGCGACCTATTTTGGAAATGTTTATAAAATTACATTAAAACCCACCAAAGAGTGTAAAATATCTTGAAAAGCTTATTTCATAAATAAATTATTTTTTCAAACTAGAAATTTTTTAATATATTTTAGAGAACATTGAAATGGAAGTTAAAGATACTCAATCTAAAATAAAATAAAAGATTTGTATCACTAAAAAATTGTATTATTTATATTTCATCATAAAATAAATGTGTAAATTGAAATAAAACATGTTAAAAAATTCATAGATAGTGTATAAGAAGATATGTGGATGGAGAAAAATAATATCATATTACATCCTCCAAAGGATCCATTAACATAATCAATACCAAAAATAAGGAGATTGTATCATAAATCCTTCTCCACTAGAATTACTCTTCAATCGTACATCCCATGAATGAATAACAACAATTAAAAAATTAAATATCAATAACATAAGAGATTTTTGATATTATATATGAATTGGTAAGTAGATACACCTTATAAAATAAGATATGTTTATAACATAATATATGTCCCAAACAAAAAACAATTATATGAGCAACCAATTCAATGATAAAAATGTTGAATTTTGAATTAATCAATAAATTATATATGTTTCTGAAATATAAATCCCCAAAAAATGGGTCTAAATATATGGTAAAATAATTGAACCTATTTACGCACATAATTTTAGAATATCAAAGACAACGAAGAAGTATTATAACCCATAAAAATGAAATTCAGTAATGAAATTTATTTTCAGTTGGTCACATTCAATTCCAATCACATTAGATGAAATAATTTAATATTATAATTTATAATACCATTATATAATAAATATTTATGGTGATACCTATAAAATTAGATTTATATACACCATAAAAATAAAATTATCTGCATAACAATAAAATATTCATCAATGAATGTAAATTGTGATGAAATCCCTTATGATTTTGGGAATATATGGATCAATAACCCCTGAAATAATGACCTCATATTGATTTTTAAATCCAAATAATGTTTATTTATATATTAATAACATAAATTTATGTTCAATATTTGAACTAAAAAATAAAATAAAAAATTTAATATGAAATATGTCTCCTAGAAATGAATGTGAGACGAGAAACCCTTTCCTTGAATCTATACATTCCATGTATGCCGAGAAAATCATGCATAATAATATTATTTCAACTATATTGTTATTGTTTAATAATAAATTTTCCCATGAATAATACCTTATACAGAAATTTTTTATTTTATTTATTTTTAATAACATATTTAATTACATAACCAGTTAAAATATCATGTGTTTTGAGGATGTTCAGTTCATTGCTTCAAAACTAAATCAATGTGATTACCAAGGTCAAAAAGATAATTGTTTCAAAATATCTATAATAATAATAATAATTAAATATTTATCAATTTTATAAATATGTTATAATTTCATTACAAATTTTGAATCATGGTTATAAAAAATAAACTACATTATGATTAACGAGACATTATACAATATGCATTCTTGAGTAATGTCCCCATTTTTTGACGATCATTATAGAATGAAGGTATGCAATATTGTATCCATAATTAATGATAATAATATAAAAAATATAATATTATTTAATTAAATATACTTATAAATATCATTCATGTGTTATGGTGATGAAAAAAGAATAAATTACTTCATGGAGGGTTTAGTCAACACTTATAAGGAATGACATTAACATTTTTTACTGTAAGAAATAAAATGATATGTATTTATATTAGAATGAAATATATGTTGTCATGAACTATACTATTGGGGATTTGACCCACCACAATTATGTTTTAGAACATTTTCATAGCGAAGAGTGTATTCAAATAAATCCCTAACTACCTAAGGATTTAATGTATTCTTATATGATGGGTGAAAAATTTTAAGACTGGTTAAAATATGATTAATACCATTCATCCATTTCCAAATATCCAGTTTCATTCCATTTAAAAACAAATATATTTTATTAAAAAACATGCCAATTTTACATGATAAAACCCTTGGGTTTCTATTAAATCATTTTAATTAATTTTCGTGAGATTGAAATCAATTCAAAACTAATTCCATCAAATTTGAAATTTATTTCCACAATTAAACTCAATAATGCAATTGAAAACATTTCCATAAAATCCATAATTTAAATTCATCAATTTAAATCACCCAATTTCTATAATCCCACCCCAATTCAATGGAATCAGGGGTTTTCTATCTTTCTTTCCAAAACCATTTCAAATATCCCAATTCTATGGAATTGGGTTTTCTCAAAGAAATTGAATGCAAGGTTGAGAATTTGAATTTAATTCATTAATTGAAATAAATCAACCATAGCGATGATAATAAATTTGGCATATTGGGATGAAACCACAATCTTTCTTCCTGAATAACGACACTTGAAACGACAACAATCAACGAGAAAAAATGTGTAGAAGACTTAGAGACTCTACCTAGTAGAAATATCCAAAACCAAAAGACATGTATACATAAATGCCAAGATGATCGATTGAAAACCCAAGAAGGGAGGAAGAGAGAAACTTGAATAATGAGGGGGAACACTTACCCAAGAATTTCACCTCAAGAAGAAAGAAGATCCAAAGCCATTTGGTTCATTCCGAAAGGAGTCCAGTCTCTCAAAAAATTCACCATAACATCCCTAGGTTAAGATCCAAAACTTTTAGAATAAAATGTACGGAGAGAAAAATCCAAATTTGTGAATTTAAGCTGGGTGTTGGCGAGTCATGACGTGTAAGAAGGGGTCATGACATGTTGGTCAGACTGGATAAGTACACCAAAAACCCAGTTTCCTCATGTTGGAAAACTGATATTTAATCTATTCATGAGGCATAACTTTGGTACACTGTGTGTAACATCTCACGACGTGATATCCCAATTATTGACATACAACCAACACCAAGTGCCTGAAGTGTACTTTTGGTACACAGGGTGTACCTATTCTATAGTTTGTAGTAAAACAAGAAAAATCACATAAAAATATTTTTAAGTGAACAAGAACATAGATAAGGTGTAAATTACATGATCATAGTAACTAGATGTTACAACCTCCCCACCATAAAAACATTCTACCCCGATAAATCCTATGAATATGATTTCATTATAAAAATATGAGTACACTTATCTCTTATAATTGAAATCCTCTCGCACATATCATGGAAATCATAACTATGTTTCCATAGAACACGAACCAAAGGTATCATTCTCATATGAAGTACCTTGGTATTGGAATCAACTGCCTCGAACAGTCACTCAGTCAAAGATAAATCAGGCGTGATGTCATGATCACTCCATCTAAAAATACACGATGGATCAGATAGATACATTCTCATATACAATACTTGGAACATGTTATGTATCGACGTCAATTATGGTGGAAGTTCCAAGTGGTACGCAACATTCTGTACCTTCTCCACAACCTCAAATACAAGGAGAAATCATCCTTTTCCTCCCAATCCATCGATGACCCAACTGGGGTGAAACTTTCAAGAACACCTGGTCACCAACAAGGAACTCCAATGTTCTGCAAAGTCATTCATTATAAGACTTATATCAGATATGTTTTGTCAACATCATCTGATGAATTAGAATAATCTTTGTTGTTTTCTCCTGCACCAAGCTTGGTCCATCTAAAGATCTTTCACTGGCCTCTGACCAACATAACAGACTTTATATGGCTGGCCATACAAGGCCTCGAAAGTTTTCATCTTAATCGAAAACTGGAAAGTATTATTATATGAAAACTCAAATTGCCCCAAGTGATCATCGCAAGCCCCACCAAAGTCGAGGACACATGTGTGAGAAATATCCTCAATTATCTATATAGCTCGTTTTGTTTGGCCATTTGACTGTGGATAGTAGGCCGTTCTCAAAGAACATGTGATCCCTATGCCTACTGAAGGCCTCTCCAAAAGGGAGAAGTGTACCGAGGATCCATATCTACAACTATAGCTTTTGGAACGCCATGGAATCAAACAATATCTTTCACATAGATATTTCCCAACTCCCTAACCATGGTTGTTTCTCAAATGGGTATAAAGTGAGCAGACATGGTCAGCTTATCGATCACAACCCATATTGAATTCTTCCTCTTATAAGTATGATAAAACCCAACAATAATGTCCATTGAGATATCATCTCACTTCCATATCGAGACTGGAAGTTGTTGAAGCCAACCCAGAGGATTTTGGTGCTCTGGTTTCACCTTTTGGCATGTTTAGAAATGAGAGAAAAAACAGCAATGTCTCATCTCATACCTATCCATATAAATACCACCTCATGTCATAAAACATATTAGTGTTTTCTGGGGGGAAACCATTGAGAACTAAGGAAATCCCCCATCACTTCCTTTCATGTCTTTAATGGCACAATGATGCAGTTCCGATAGCATGGAACACCCTATTTAGAGAACAACCACTGGGAATCTATATCCCCAATATAAAGGGATTTTATAATTCTACATAACTCATTATCGAGATCATGATATTGATAAATCATCTCTAGAAGTGTAGGCTTCAATTGAACACTGGACAAGGAAACCTCAGCCCCTTCCTCATGAACTCAAATATGAAACTATGCAAAAAGAGCCATCAAAATACACTCTTCTGAATATTCTTTCAATGCATGGGTTATAAGTTTCCTACTCAAAGAATTAGTAACTATATTACCTTTCCCATGGGTATAGGTAATATCAACAACAAAATATTTTAGTTACTCCACCCAACGCCTCTACCAAAGATTCAAATATTTTTTTAGAAGACATAACTCATAATTTTTTAGTCTGAATACACCATAAAACATTCACCAAAAAGGTAGTGCTGTGAAATTTTTAGTATGTGCCTCATATTTGCATGTTGCAGATCATGGGTAGGACAATTCATCCTATGTTTCCTAAGCTGAGGAGATCCATAGGCTACTACAAGATCAACCTACATAAGAACTCACCCAAGCTAGAACCTAATGCATCACAAAAGACCACAAAACCCTACCTAATTTCTGAAGAGTTAACAATGGTTTAGTAGTCAATAGACTTTTCAACACAACAAAATATCATTGAAATTTATATTCCCATAAAAACATCACCCCTTCCATGTTTGAGAAATCATCAGAGAATCCAAATCTGAGAAGTCTTTCACAACCCTACGGTAATATCTGTATAATCCAAAGAAGCTATAGATCATGAGACATTATGTGGTTTCTCCCTATACATAACAGCCTTTACCTATTCAGGATCAACTGATACACCCAATTATGACAACACATGTCCAAAAAATATAACTTCACAGATCCAGAAATCACACTTTGAAATCATGGAAAAATGGTGGTGATTCATTTAAAATTAAGAATTATTCTCAGATGTGGCACATGATCCTCCTCAGACATGGAGTAATCAATAATTTCATCCGCAAAGACAACCATAAATTTATCTAGATAGTCATGGAAAATCTGGTTCTTTAAGTCCATAAAAACTGTAGGATAATTTTTTATACCAATGGACATAACAAGGTACTCATAGTGCCCTTACCTACTCTGAATGGTGGTTTTCTAAATGTTATATTCCTATATCCTCAACTAATGGTAACCTGATAGAGAGTCAATTTTTGAAAACCACTTTGCCTGTTTCATCTGATCACAAATATCATCAATCCATGGAGATAGATATTTTTTCTTTGTCACAACACGATTTAGATTTTGATAATCAACACATAAGTGAATAGAACCATCAGCCATCTTATCAAATAGAACTGATGAAGCAAAATGAGACACACATTGATGAATAATTCCTTTATTAATAAGACCATCCAATTAATACATCATCTCCTTCAGCTCAGATAGTGACATGCGATAAGAAGTTATAAAGATAGATTGAGTACCCTACATTATGAAAATAGAAAACTCAACCTCTCTAACTAGTGGAAAACTAAAGAAATCCGAAGAGAACACATCGAAAAACATGAAGACAACTAGATGGAGATCACCACCCATTGAATTCCGCTCCAAGATAAAAGCAGACATTAATGTTACTTTCCCCAACTATGGATATGATGTTCTAGATCTACTTGACCTTGGGTCCCATTCTACTTGTATAATAAGGGTCACACCACTTGTTAATGTAAAGTAGACTAGTCAAAGATAACAATCAATTTGGGCTTTTATGGAAATGATCCAATCTATCCCATATATGATGTTAAGAGATTTCATATCAAGAACCATAAAAATCCAAGATAACTCAACATCAGATAGAGGGAAGACACATGAAGGACTACGAAGGCCCAGTACTCTCTTTATCCCATGTGTTGTAGTGATATCCATTTCAGAAGATATTTTTTCCTCAGGGAGACCAACAGGTTAACAATACGGGTAGTGAAATAAAAGAGTGAGATCCACCTATATCAAAAAGAGCTCGCACAAGTGATGAATAAATGGTAATGGTACCTCTCATAGTTTCTAGACCCATGTAAACTTCTTATGGAGACTCTTCCACTATGAAAGGAAGCTTCATTCTGGATGCCTATGGCTTGAACCCTTTTATCATTGAAGCATTTGATTTCTATGAAATTTTAAGAGGATATTAAGATCTTTTCCATTTAGGCATAGTAGTGAAGTGATGGAAGAACCTCTATAAGTGTCCTGAATGTCCATAGCAGCTATAGTTATTGGGTACCTCAGTGAAAACATTCATAAAATGTTCTGGATTTCCACACTGATAGAAAGTCAATGAACTTCCTCCTTTATTTGTAGGAGGTCCGGAATGAATCTTCCGTTGAGAACATCCATGAGGATCATCAAGCTTCTATTTTTCATTAAAAGAATAAATGCTACCCCAAGGAGGGAATGGAACTCCCATCATCCTTTAATTTCTATCAAATTCCATCTCAAGAATCATCACCCTATCTTCCACATAAACATATGTGGGAAACTTCAGCAAGAAAAATTGAGAACATATATCTGATCGATGTCCCAACTCAAACCATCCAGCCTTTATCCTCTCATTAAATACAATCTCTAGAGAAAACATCACCCACTCAGAAATTCAATTTGAATACTCAGTCATGGTTTTTTTGGCCTAATCAAGCTTTAAAAACTCCACAGCCTTATCCAACAACATAGACTCTGGGTAGAACTCGTCTATGAAAAGAACCGTTATGTCTTTCCACTACAATCCCTTATGTTTCCCAACTTTCACCATAGTGTCCCACCATATCATGCTCAGTCCCTCCATCATAAAGGTGGAACACTTCTCCTTAATCACATTTGGTGTCTCCATGAACTCAAACAGACATTCTATCTTTCACAACCATTCTTCATCTTGTTGAAGATTAGTGGAGACTCCGAATATTGGTGGCTTCTAGTGAAGGAAATCTTGAGAACATCATTGAAGAACATCCCCATAATGAATGACAGATGGAGCCTAATCGGGAACTGTGTTTAGTGTTTGTTCCAATGCTTGGAAAATGTGCAGAATAACCTCAACCAAATTCGGATCAACAATAGGATTTTCTTGATGACGTTCAACAACAGCATTTTCTTGTATCTGATTCTCACATCTTCTTGGAGACATGACGATACAAAACATTAGTAGATAAAAGAATACATTAGACTTCCACCCAAACAATATAAAAATATAAATTATTCTCAAAAGAGTGGACAAAAACAATTCGGATTTAAGCATATAAAATATATATAGGGAAAATACTAGAACTAATCCCCAATACATCTTTCCCTAAACACACCTATCGACTTAGGGTTCATTGCGGTGAGAGATGGCTAGGCACCCAATCAAAACTACCTATTAAGTCTTGATAAAATTTAAAAAATGCATACTAACATCATGAAAGAGGATCAATAGCCTCATCTGATACCAATTTATCATAAACCATCCCATCGGGGATTTTACATGACGTATGTATGTTTTAGAACATTTTCATATCATATAGTGTATCCAAATAACCCACTAAATACCTAAGGCTTTTATGCTCTCTTACATGGTAGTAGAACTATTTGAAGACTACTTAAAATATAATCAATCCCATTCTTCCATTTTGAAAGTTCTAATTTCATTCCATTTAAATCGAAATAGGTTCTACTCAAAAACATCTTTTTCACATGATAAATCAAATGAGTTTCTATCAAATCATTTTAATCCATTTTAAAAAAAAATCCATTAGATACTAATTATATTCTTTTTCAATTAATTTTTGAAATTAAATTCTATAATTTAATTGAAAAAATTTCCATCAAATCCATAATTTTAATTCAACAATTTAAATCAGCCAATTTCCATAAACCCACCCCAATTCAATGGAATCAGGCGTTTTCCATGTTTTATTCCAAACCCATTTTAAATATCCCAATTCAATGGAATTGGGTTTTATCGAAGTTAAAAAAATAATGTTTTATTATTTGAACATAAATCAACAACAATGATAAATCATGTAATGTGATGGTAATAAATATGGCATATCGAGACGAAATCACCTACCACATTCCTAAATAATGGAACATGAAACAAAACCTATCAGTGAGAACAAATTTTTAGAATACCTCTAAAATATACCTAGTAGAAAGATACAACACCACAAGACATAGATCCATCAATACCAACATAATACCTTGAAAACCAAATAGGATATGGAGATATAAACATGAATAATGAGGGGAAAACATACATGGGAAACACACCTCATGAAGAATGAAGATCCCAAGGCATTTTTTTCAATCCGGAAGGAGTTGAGTCACTGAAAAACACACTAGAAATTATCTAATTCAAGAACCATGAAGTCTCGGAGAAAACAAACTGAGCAAAGAATCCAAAAAATTGACTTTAAGATGGGTGCAGACCGAGTCATGACATGTACTAAGGGG
The DNA here is from genome assembly GCA_963277665.1 of Viscum album. Classification (NCBI taxonomy): domain Eukaryota; kingdom Viridiplantae; phylum Streptophyta; class Magnoliopsida; order Santalales; family Viscaceae; genus Viscum; species Viscum album. The sequence goes on along the minus strand of OY728159.1, from coordinate 473,530,257 downwards.
TCACCGCATATAGGCCATACTGGATAAGTACGTCGAAAAACCTATCGCCTCAGGTTGAAAAATAGACATTTAATCAATTCATGATGTGTACCTTAGGTACATGGAATGTACCAGCTCACAGCCTGATCACCCCATTCATGACATGATCTATCAATCCAAGACATGAATACATCACTATGTACATAATGATTACATCAGGTACACAGAATGTACTTGTTCTCAAGTCCGTAGAAAACCCATAAAATCACATAAAAAGATTTCTAACAGAACATGAAAATGAAAAGGAGTAAAATTACCAAATCATAGATAAATGTTGTTACATATGTCATTAATATAATATTATATCATTGATATCAAATATGATAATAAGATTTCTTCCTATTACCTTCCATGTATATTTTTATTAAAAAATTAATCACTTCTCTTCACGAGGTTATAGTTCACCATACTCATGACTAAAGTTATATTATCCCCCGTGGAATGGAATATAAGATATTATTTTTTATATAATTAATATATAGGCATAAATATTTTAGATAGATAATATATACTTTTAATCCATTATTATAATATCCCATGAGAGTTAATTACTAAAAAATGGCATCAGTTTGCGTCATGGTTTCCCAACATACACATGAATGATGAGTTTATATCCTATTTAATAGAAGAGGATGTTGACCGATGTCATTATATATACATAATAAAATAATATAATATAGTATATAATTGTTTTAATAAAAAAATAGTTGAATAATATTTTAAAGAGCCGGACGAAGACATTAAAAAATACTCAGTTAAGCCTGAACCCTCTTCTTCATAAAACCTCATTAGGTTAGCCCCAAATAACCTATTATGATGAATTTATGATCAAAAATGTTACATAGGTGGTGGTGAATAAATTTAGGAACAATTTTTGTAGTTCTTGGATGAGACAAAGGGATTTGAATTTGTGTAGAGAAGATAAGAGTGGTCAGACTTTTAGAATTGAGGTGAGTGGAACACTTGTAATGATTAAGACTAAAAACAGTTTCCCATGTATGTCACATACCAAAAAGATACATAATGGACCATTATTTATGATTATAAAAGATAAGGATGAAATATGGAATTTAAAAATATTTTATAAAATTACTCTTCTCAATTTGATCCAAATTTTCTAATTTAACCCTTGGTAATCCCTTTTTAACTATAATCATTCTAATAAATTTTTACTGTTGAAACTATTAATTATGGTAAAAAATTTAGTTGATATAACATGATATTAAAAATAATTATGACAAAAAAATTTGAATAAATTTAAACAAATTCATCTCACAAAATTGGAAAACCATAATTTAAATTTAAATGCACAGATGTAACAAAAATGGGGCTTTCAAGAATTATATTTTTCAAGAAAATTATTATTTTATTGAATAATATATAAAAAATTAAAATCATTTTATGAATATAAATTAATATAAATTGATATATTTACTATATATATCATTTAAAGAATTCCTAATTCTGTGTTTTTAATTAATTAAACTTGATAGACATTCTTCGCTTTAAAATAGTTTGGAAAAAAATTTCCTTTTTTATATCTTAAAAAACTATAATGGAATCAAATATTATGAAAATTTAAATAAAATTATTTTGATTAAATATAAATATAAATAAATATGTTACATCAAATAATATTCAAATCATATGGGTATTTTAAATTAATTAATTAATCGAAAAGAAATTGTTGTTTTTCAAAAATAGGTATTTTTGACTATTTAATGAAAAATAAAAATTAACTAAAAAATCCAAACAAATCATTCTATGTTAAGTTTAATTTAAATATTATAGAATTTAAGTATATTTTAATTAATAATGTTTTATAAAATTCCAAAAAAAATTAATATAATATTTTCTCACAAAATGCAATAAAAATCTTTTTTCCAGGAAATATATTTTAAAGAAAAAAATTATATTACAAGAAGGTTATTAATTATTTGTAAGAATTTATATAAATACCTGGCCTTATTACATACATAATCTTGAATTTAATCAAAAAAAGTTTCTTTTACATTGATTATATTTTCATGTTTAGTGCTTTATGGAATTGGGACAATACATTCATAGCATTACACATTATTACATAGTGGATACCCTAAAAACTGTTTCCATTTTTTTCAAAATATAAAACATTAAAACATAAACATGAATCCTTATCAATTATATGACATTTATCATGGCCTCCTTATTTTAATTACGCATCCATTAACCCTTTAAAATCATTTAAAAACATGGGATGTGCACAAAATCGCAATAATGGATGAAAAAAAAAAGGAACGATCACCTTAGTCCTTGAATACTCGTAACGTACGAAAGAATTTTCAAAAAAGCATGTTTGTCACCCATATATATACTTACTTTGTGTAACATGATATTTAAAGAAGATCCACACAAAACATGAGAACATAAATATAATCATAAAGTTATCTTGGGGAATTACTTACATAATCTTGTAACCCTCTCATCTACCTTAAACTTTGTAACCGTCACTGCTACCTTACAATTTGTGTAACCATCGTAGTTACACTTGGAGTAATCATACGGTCAACCTATAACTTACACATACCCAATACATTTTAGGGAGATATAATTCCCACCCTTCTTCATAAACAATTCCCAATAACTAGAACATAATCATACAACATGAATAATAGCATAATACATTTCTTTTGAACTTTGTAAAACAGAATTTTAATAGAGGATTTTTAAAAGAAAATCCCCGTAAATATTTCATGTAATTGAAGAAAGACTTAATAGAGTGGGTGGAATACGTATATAGACTATAAATACATATAAATAAACATAATATAAACAAAACCCATCACATAAACTATTTTAATACAACATAAATAACGAAGTAGAAGGTTAATCTAATAATGGAAATCTGGTTAAGAATTCCATTACCTCAGGCATCTCTTACTTCAAAATTGATTAAACATCATATAAAATGGTTAAAATAGTGTTATTAGTATTTTACAAAAACATTTTCTTGTTTATAATATCTTATATCATCATTTTTTTAACCTCATTTCACCCCTTAATTGTTAGAATTTTGTTCCTTGCTCTGTTTTGGGTGAGTTCCTTACATGATTTCCATGATTGTCTCATGATGGATGTTCTCGTCGGTTGTGAGTGAGACTATAAAATTGGAATGGAGTAGTATTTAAATATATCCAGTAACATAAATTATACCATTTATCATATTTAATTATTACATGAGGAATATTCATAAGTTAAAACATTTATGATGTTCGTTTAGATCATTTTAGTGGATCTTTGATAATAAAAACCTCATTTTGTTTTCTAAATTAAAACCATGTTTGAAAAAGAATTCCATAACCATTTATGAGAAATAATACATATATTATAACCTGGTTCAACCCTAAAATTTTTTTCATGATGAGAATTGAAGGAATTAATGTAAATTGAAACCACATCATCCACGATGTCCGTAATTTGACACATCATGAATGATGTTTTTAATTCCTCAAACATGTGGGGGGGAAAGAATAATATTGATGTTGAGTTTACCATGAACACGAGAACATCTAGAATAAAAAATATCCTGGAGATTTCATGCCACTTTTTTAATATTAGGTGAGGAAAGAAGAAGAAAAAAAGGAATCTTGAAATAAAAGAAAACTTCATAAATTTCTCACGAAAATTTGTCAGCCTAACGATGTCTATTAAAATTTCATCAAAATATTTTGATGAGATTAAAGGGATATCTCATCACTATTACAAAATATGGATATTAAGGGGGATATGGAATGAAATATCCCAATATAATCCAAATTAAAGGAATATAATAACATTTAATGAAAGAATAGAAAGAAAATATAAGAGGATGTTTACCTCTTGATCTCTTCTCCTTGAGATCTTTCTTAATGGCTTCGTTTTTGGTCTTTTGGTGAGAAAAGAATCCCTAAGACATGGAAAAGAGCCTTGGAAGGATTATTGGGTAGAACATAGGCATGTATCAAGGCTTGAGAGGTGTGGGAAGAAGAGGTGAGTGAGGGTGGTATTTATAGTGGAGAAGAGTGGTATTTTTCATTATTTTAATCATTAATATAATTGTTTTGCCCAAGATTATGAATAGTCTTTTATCATGTGACCTAAAATAGTAATAATGGAATGTTAGTTCGAACCTAGTGTCCTTTCATCACTTATGATGTCATAAATAGTTATTTTTACTTATAATTTGATTATAGAGTATTTTATTGTATTTCACTATTCATCAAAATTTAATGAATTTCAGAAAAATCCCAAAAATTTACCATAACCATTTTCCGATGTGTAGAATTCAAAAATGAATTCCATTTTTTGAAAATAATTTTTTAAATATTATTAATTTAATTTTTAAATAAAAGAATACTTAAATCAAAACATAACAGTTCTAATTCTACAACTACTTCTATATCACGAAGATAAATTATCCAATATGTAATTATCATAAAGTCTTAAGAAAATAAAATAATAAAAAAATTACTATTAATTAGGGTCATTTTACAATTCATATGTGTATGTTACAATTCACCAAAAAACATGGTTGTTCCAATAGACTTCAAATAACATACTGAATACAATTGTAGATGATAGTTTCCTGAAATTCATGACATAAAAGTGGAAAAATTATGTTTTAAAGGATAGTTATAAATATCTACTTCAAAAAAAGGTTCATGAATTTCTATTTATTTTTAGATAAACATGAGGTGTTATATTATCCACACCTTCTAGAAATGACATCCTCACAATTTTATTTACTTATTAAACAACTGAGGGTAATTTTCCCTCATTTCATTTTTAGACTTCCATGTTGCTTCGTAGACCATATGGTTTCTCTAAAAACCATTTACCTAGCCAATTAGGTTATTCCGCAATACCCATTCCCTTCGATCAAGAATCTGAATTGGATTCTCTTCAAAAGAAAGGTTATCTTTCAAATAAACTACTTCGGGTCATAAGACATGTGATGAATCTTGAGCATACTTTCTCAACATTGAAACATGAAAAAAAATTGTATACATGAAAAAAAAACATGAAGGAAAAGCTACGTGGTATGCAACTATTCCAACTTTCACTAAGATTTCAAAATGACCAATGAACTGTGGACTTAGCTTTCCTTTCATACCGAAACGCTTCAATCATTTCCAAGGAGAGATTTTACAGAAAACATGATAACCCACATCGAATGAGAAGACTTTCTATCTGTTGTCTGTATATCTTTTTTTCCTTCTCTGATCTGTCCTCGTGTTTTGTTGAATCATCTGAACTTTATCACCCACTTCCTCCACTAATTCTGGCCCCATCAACTTTCTTTCATAGACTTCATCCCAAAATGCTGGTGTCCGACATTGTTTTCCATACAACCCCTCAAAATGTTCCATCTATATACTATATTAAAGACTCTTATTATAAAAAAACTCAACTAAATAATGATGTTGATCCCAGCATCCCTGGTAGTCCAATTATCAAGCTCGAAGCATATCTTTCAAATCTTGAATCGTTCGATCTGACTTCCCATCTGATTGAGGATAAAAACTTCTATTGAAATTTAACGTTGTGCCCAACCACTTATGATGTACCTTAATAAAGTTATAAGTGAACCTGGGATCTTGGTCAGATACAATGGAAATAGGAACTCAATGTAACCTGACAATCTATTTGAGGGTCAATTGGGAAAGCTGATCCAAAGACAATGTATCTCGAATAGAAAGAAAATGTGCATATTTTTTCAGCCGATCTACAATAACCCAAATTGCATTGTTACCTCAAGATGACTTAGGTAGTCCCACCACAAAGTCTATGGATACATTTTCTCATTTCCAATCTAGCACTGGAAAAGTCTGAAGCATCCCCTTCGGCAACTGCCGCTTAGCTTTAATCCAATGACATGTCAAAAATTTCATGGTAAAATAAGCAATATCTTTTTTCATCCCATCCCACCAATAATACTATCTAAGGTCTCTATACATCTTAGTACTTCTACGATGAACTGAAAATGAAGGGCTATGAGCTTCACAGAACAATTATTTCTTCAAATGGGAATCACAAGGAACACCCAACCTTTTACCAAATCTTAAAACCCAATCTTTATCATGGTAAAATTCTGAATAATTACCCACTTTAACCAATTCTACATTTTTATGTAGCTCACGGTCTTCTTGTTGACCTCGATTAATTCTATCTGACAATGAAGACTGCCCTAAAACCTGAAACAAAACTAATGTATTCCCTACACTAACAACTTTTAATCCAAAATTTATTAAATCATTAATCAATGGATCATGTTCCAAATGTAACATGGATAATGATACATGATATTTTTAACTCAAGGGATCCACCATTTTGTTTTCTTATCCAGAATTGTAATTGATCATGATATCATAATCCTTTATTAGTCCAAGCCATCTTCTCTATCTTATGTTTAATTCATTCTGAGTGAATATATACTTCAGACATTTATGGTCAGTATATATTCGACATTTTTCTTCATATAAATGATACCTCGATATTTTCCAAGAAAAAACATAGCTTCCAATTCCAAATCATGTGTGGGATAATTTAGCTAATGAGGTATTTGTTGTATTAATTCATAAGTAATTACCATATTGTTCTGTATCAAAACACAACCAAGTCCCTTCAAAGAATCATCACTATAGATGACAAACTCTGCATTCCGTGAAGGTAAGGCCAAAACTAGAGCATTCACTAATCTCTACTTCAGTTTCTAAAAAAACATCAAACACTTCTATCCAATCAAATTTATCCCAATTCCGTGTTAACATATTTATTATGATAGATAACCGTGCAAAGTCCTTAGCAAACTGTCGATAATAACATGGAAACCCAAGAAGTCAACGAATCATTGTAACATTTGGGGGTCTAGGCCATTAATAAACCACCATTGTTTTTGAATGATCAACTATTATTCCATCATTATTTACACCGTTACCAAGAAAAGAAATCTGTTGCAACCAAAAATCATAATTGCAGAATTTTCTATACAGTTTCTTTTATTTTATGGTATTTAAAACAACCCTTAGATATTTTTCATTATCCCATTTATTTTTAAAAAATACCAGAATTTCATCAATAAATGCATCCACAAACTTATCCAAGAACTCATTAAATAACTATATTCATAAGATTCATGAACACATCAGATGTATTAGTAAATCCAAATTGCAAAACAAAAAATTCATAATGCCCATATCTAGTACGAAAGGCTCTTTTCGGGAATTCATTCTCCATCACCATCAGCTAATGGTATCCGAATCTCATGTCAATCTTGGAAAAGAACTGATCTCCCTGAAGTTGATCAAACAATTCATCGATATGAGGAAAATGATACTTTTTTTTAATAGTGATGTTATTCAACGCTTGATAATTAATGAAAAGTCTTATGTAACCGCCTTTCATTTTAAAAAATAAAATAGTGGATCCTCATAGTGAAGTACTAGGATGAATGAATCCTTTGTTAAGAAAATCTTTCAACTGATTTTTCAATTCAAGAAGTTCTATTTGACCCATACAATATGGTGGTTTTGAAATTGGATTAGAATCTGGAACTAAGTCAATTTTGAATTCAACTTCCTGATCATGTATTACACCGGGTAACTCATCAGGAAATACATCAAGTTATTTATTTACCACTGGAACATCATTAATCTGAATTGTTCTCTTGTTTTCAACAATATGAGAAAGATAAATTTAATTTCCATCATTCAATAGTTTCTTTTCTTCCTGATATTTTATCAATTGTATGGGTTATTTCTTGTATACAATCAAAACCTATTTCTGAAAAACAACTTATTAAGCTCTATAATAAATTTTTGCATAATAAACAGAAAGTCAATCCATTCCCATAATAACCTCAAACTCGACTAAGGGTAAAATAACACGGTTTGTAGGTAAATTATTTCCATATACCAAAATATAAATATTCTTATAACTCTTCTTTTCAATACTATTTCCCCTTGTGTTTTAACAACATGTTCGGGTCTCATTTGTAGAAGTGATATTTCCAATTTACAAGATAATTTCTCAGAGATAAATGAATGTGTAGACCCCATATAAAAAACCATAGAAAAATACGAGTGAACAAGAAAATTACATGATGCAACTTCATTGGATGGCCTGATATCTTCTTATGTAGTCACAAATGATTTCATTACACCTTTATACTTGTAGTCTGGCTCTTTTCCATAATTTGAATCTCTCTTTGGGTAGGCATTTTCATAATGACCCATCACAACAAATTTAAAACACTTTACAGCCTTCTTTTCATGATTAGTCTTAGTTTAATTTTCATTTAAATCTTGGGCCATATGTCTAAACTTACCACATTTAAAACACATAACAATTTTCCTTAGACATTCCCCAGGGTGTTTTTTGCCACACTTTTCACAAACTAAATTTTGGATGTTCTTACCATCAAATTTATTTGGTTTATTCTTACCCATCACTTTCCATCCAGATCTCTTAATCTCCATATTTCCAAAAATCTCATCTTTATCAGAAAACTTTATCTCTACCCTCTCATCATATTGGACAAGTTTCTCATTACTTTTGAATTCACGGGAGGCCAATACTCTATGATACCTTGGATTCAATCTTGAGTACAAGTGGTTGATTTTTCAATCAAGATCCAGAATAAGATTTGGAGCATACCTCGCTAGTCATGTAAAGTTCACTTCATACACAGCCACTGAATCTTCCTCCTTCAGTTTCAATTCAAGGAATTTCTTCTCCATTCTAAGTCACACCACCTTAGGAAAATATTTTTCAAGGAAAATAATTTTAAATTTAACCCACTCTATGGCATCGAAATCCTATCTAAACCTCCTATTCCTTACCATTGACCACCACTGATCAGCTTCCCCCTCAAAATGATAAATGGAAAGACTTATGTTTTGATTGTCTGAACATCACATAACATTGAATATCTTTTCAATAGATTTGTTCCATCCTTAAGGTGCTACTGGGTCAGAAGATCCACTGAAAGTTGGAGGGTGAAGTCTCATAAGGTGTTCCACTATTGTTATGTTCCATTGTGGAACCTCTGGTTGTTCTATTACATTGATTACACCACCATTTATTGCCTATGTTAGCTGAGCCATTACTATCACAAACTGCTCAGTTCCAATCCCTACCATTCGAGCTGTAGATCTGGAAGGATGTCATTCTTTTGGTGCCTCTCCTCTTCTGCATCCATGTTCCTTAGACAGAAAACCATTCTAAATAAACGTATCATAGATGACACAAAAAGTTAATCTTTAAATTTTATAACATTTCAATTTTAACATAGAGTGAAAATTATTTATGGTATTCTATTAATATCACCCTAACCTCTAATGTTATATCAACCATCCTCTGATACCAACTATATGGACCAACTTTATCACATACACAATATTGAATTTAGTCAAGAAATCATATCCTTTTACATTGAATATTATTTCAAGTTTAGAGCTTTAGGGAATTGGTAAAATACATTCATAACATTACACATTATTACAGAGTGGTCACCGTAAAAACAGTTTCCATTTTTTTCAAAATATAAAACTTTAAAACTTAAACATGACTCCTAGACAATTCTTTAACATTTAACATGGATTCCTCCTCGACTTACACATCCATTAACCTACGAAAATCATTTAAAAACATTGGATGAGCACAAAATCTCAGTAAGGGATGAAAAATAATGAAAGATAACATTATTCAATGAATACTAATAATGTATGAAAGTATTTTCAAAAAATATGTTTGTCACTATTTTGTATACATACTTTGTGTAACATGAGTTTTACACAAGATACACACAAAACATGAGAACATAAATATAATCACAAAGTTATATTGGGGCATTACTTATATAATCTTGTAACTCTCTCAGCTACCTTACAATTTTTAACCCTCAAAGCTACCTTAGAATTTTTGTAATAATCATAGTTACACTTGGAGTAACCATACGGACGACCTCCAACATAAAAATACCCAATATATTGGATAGAGATATACGTCCCAAAATTCATCATTATAATTTCCAAATAACTATAAAATAATCATATAACATTAATAATATCATAAAAACATTACTTATGAACTTTGTAAAATAGAATTTTAATATGGGATTTTTAAATGAAAAACCTCACACATAATTCATGTAATTGAAGGAAAACTTAATTGAGTGGATGGAATATGTATATAAAATGTAAATACAGATAATTACACATAATATAAACAAAACACATTGAAAAAAAATTAATACAACATAAATTATGAAGTAGAAGGTTAACCTAAATAATGGAAATCGGGTTAAGAATTCCCTTACCTAAGGCTTGTCTTAGATCAAAACTTGTTTAAAAATCCTGTATAATGGTTTAAAGAGTGTTATTAGTATTTTAAAGAAACATTTTCATGCCTATAACATCTTATATGATCATTTCATAACCTTGTTTCACCCCTTAATTCTTAGTATTTTGTTTCTTGCACTGTTTTGGGTGGGTTCCTTGTATGATTTCCGTGATTGGTTCATGATGTACATTCTTGTCGATTAGAAGTAAAACTATATAATTAGAATGGATTAGTATTTAAATATAAAAATTAACATAAATTATACCATTTATCATTTTAAATTCTTACATGAGGATGATTCATAAGTTAAAACATTAATGATGTTCATTTAGATCATTTTAGTGGTTCTTTGATAATAACAACCTCATTTTGTTTTATAAGTTAAAACCATGTCTAAAAAAGATTCCAGAACCATTAATAATAAATAATACATGTATTATAACCTGGTTCAACCATAAAAATTCTTTCATGACCATACTTGAAATAATTAAAGCAAATTGAAAACACATCATCCAGGATGTCCGTAATTCAACACATCACGGACAATGTTTTTAATTCCTTGATCAAGTGGGGGAAAATAAAAATATTGATGATGAATTTCCCATGAACAATAGAACATACATAATATAACAGATTATATATAATTAATTACACTTGTTTTATAGGAGGTGAGGAAATAATAAGAAAAGAACAAAATCTTGAAATAAAATAATACTTCAGAAATTTCTCACGAAAATTCGGCGACCTAATGACGTCTCGTAAAATTTCATAAAAATAATTTGACAAGAAAAAAGGGATATATCCTCACTCTTAATTAATATGGAATGTAATTTGGTATATGGAATGAAATATCCAAAAATAATCCAATGCAAAGGAAGATAATAACATAAAATGAAAGAAAAGAAAGAATATAAAAGAGGATGTTTACCGCTTGATCTCTTCTCCTTGAGATCCTTCTTAAGGGCATCAGTTTTGGTATTTTGGTGAGACCAGAAGATCTGGGATGTGGGGAAGATACTTAGAAGGTGTATTTTCTAGAACATATGCATGTCTCTAGTCTTTAGATGTGTGGGAAGAATAGGGGAGTGAGGGTGGTTTCTATAGTGGAGGAGAGTGGGTATTTTTCATTATTTTACTAATTATTATGATATTGTTTCCCAAGATTAGGAATAGTATTAGTTCATGTGACCTAAAATAGTAATAATGGAAAGTGAGTTAGAAAAAAGTGGTCTTTAATCACTTATGATGTCATAAATAGTGAATTTTACTTAAAATTTGATTATATTTTATTTTATCGTATTTCACTATTAATCGAAAATTAGTGAATTTTAGAAAAATCCCGAAAATTTACCCAAAACATTTTTTGATATGTAGAATTAAAAAATGAATTCCATTTTTGAAAAATAATTTTTAAAATATTATAAATATAATATTTAAATAAAATAATACTTAATTCAAAAATTAAAAATTCTAATTCTATAACTACTTCAATATTACAAAGAAAAATTAACCAAGATATTATTATCTTAAAGCCTTAAGAAAATAATACAATAATTAAATTTACTATTAATTAGAGTCATATTACTATTCATAAGGGCGGGTCACAGTTCACGAAAAAAAGTTGGTTCCAATAGACTACAAATAACATACTGAACACAATTGTAGATGATAGTTTCTTGAAATTCCAAACATAGAAGTTGAAAAATTATGTTTTAAAGGCTATTTATAAATATCTACTTAAAAAAGTTCCATGAATTTATATTTATTTTTAGAAAAACTTGATGTGTTATTATTTATCTATAATTATTATTGAGTATATTATATATATATATATATATAAACCTAGGAACATATAAAATAATTTGTTTCATTCTGAAATCAAATAGGTAAAATTAATTATAAATGTATAATGAAAAAGTTGTATTTATTAAAATTAAAGAATCTATACTAATAGAATATAACCCTCAAATATGAATTTCAAAATAAAATTTATATGTCTTATATGTGAAAATATCATATATTTATATCATGGATTAGGTAAATAAATGTTTTGAAAATGATAAAATAAATGTTTGTATTTATATGACACATAAATTTTTATTTAGTGTATTATGATTAATATAATGATTTAGAATGAGATTTATCTTTGTAAAATAGATTCATAAATTATTATATTATTTATTTATGAATATAAGAAAAGTTTATAATACATTAATTAATTTTTCAATGTTTTTTAAAATCAGTTATAGTTTTAAAATTTGTATTTTATAAATAAATTATTATTTTAATTAAAAATTTATTTTATAATATTTATAAATTTATTTTCATAAAATGGTGTTCATTTATTAATTAGAAACATAGGAAAATAATATCTTATTTTTTTGTATTTTCCTAAAATACTTGACTTTTTGTTTTGTAGAAAAATACGGTAATTTACGATATATATAAATTATAAGTCAAAATACACAATTTATTGAGTCATAGATGATGTAATAACCATGAAATTTAACTTCCCTTAATTATTTTTTATTTATTTTTTGATAATCCTCTATCTATTTATATTATTCATCAAAAATAAAAAGCTGATGAATAAAATAATGAGAAAATACTCGTCTCTTCCACTAAAAATACCACCTCGTGCCACCTCATATCCACACCCCTCATATCCTAATAGATGGTTTAATTTATGCCTAATTACCCCAATTATACTCTTACCACATTAAATTCATTCTTTCACCACAAAAAGAGAAACTCTAAGTTACTGCAGAATTTTCTAAAGGATAAGAATTCATGAGATAAAATCATCTTTCATTTTCTTTAATTTTCTTTTCAAATTATTGTTTTTTTATTCTTTATTAACCTCCCCTTATTCAAGTGAAATGAAAACTCAATTTTGGTATATATATACTTGACATTTATCATTTTTATAGAATAATTCTTCATAAAAATCTTTCTCCTCTCCTTTTCATTAAGAAAATGAGAACATCATATGTGATGTGTCGATTACCACCATCGTGGATGATACACATTCATTTTCTATAAATTACTTCATGTATGGTCAAAAAACAATTATTATTGTCAATACATATTATATTATACATATTATAAGTAATATAATGTTTTTTAACCATTATATAAACATGATATTAAATAAAATAATGTAAGTTTGTGACGGTCGTAAAAACTTAGAAAATAAACTAAATCATTTTCAATAATATTTTATCTAATGATTCATCCACATATCAGAAAAATGATTTATGGTATCAATTAAAATTCTAGTAACATATTAATACAATTTATTTCAAATTATATAGTTTTCTCCAATCAATAATAAAATCCCATACGAACCGATCATGGAAACCATTAAAAGAACGCACTTGAAACAATAGAAAGAAAAATTTTTATTTATTAATGGGTGGAAAGATGTTGCAATATGGTCATATAAGATAATATAAACATTATTATAGTTATATAATAAATTAATAACACTATTTATACCATTATATAGGATCTCTAAAAATATTTTTTTCAATTTTTAACCTAAGGTATCGAACTTTTCCATAAAAATCCTCTTTCAAATTTCTATTTTTACAAATTTCAAAAAGAACATTTTAATGATGAAAGTAAAAAGGTTTTATTATTATTTATAGGTTATGGGGAATTTTTCTAATTATTTTTGGGACCAATATCTCTATAAAAATCATTGGTTATGTGTATGTTGGAGGATGACCCTTTGTTTTACTCCAAGTGTAACTCTAATGATAACACGATAAGGTAGTCGTGAAGGTTATATCACAAGGTAGTTGTGAGGAATACATTGTAAGGTATCTATGAGGGTTTCAAATAATTTCATAGGCACATGGTTATCAATAATAACTAATTATTTTCCCAATTTATCTTTATGGTATTATTTAGGTTTTCTATGTTTTCTGAAAATAACAAATTTTTACAATGTAATTTTACGATACTTAATTCGTGAGAAGTATATCATTGTGAAAATGATATCATATGTTTATAAGTATTCATGTACTAATGGTTTCTCAATTTTTTTTTTCCTTTAATAATAGTTTTGTTACTATCCAATGTTTCAAAATTATTTTTATATGATTAAAATTTGTTTAAGATAAAAAAAAGCAATGAATATTGTTGTGAATAATTATTGTTTTATTTACAGCTTTTTTATTGTAAAATAAATAGATACTGGTACAGTAGTATCCACGTTATATTATTTTGGGTTTTAATGTATGTTTTATTATTTAATTATCATAAAATATAAATAGAAAATTTCTTTTCAAAAGTAATAAGTGTTTTCTAGTAGAATATGTAATGCTTAAGGCTAGGTCCTTAAAGATGGTATCAGATCACGGTTCAGCTAAATTAAGTGATTTGGATGTTGTTAATAGAATACTATAAATAATTTTTTCTTAATGATAAGCTTGAAATTATATATAATTTTGAATATTAGAATTTTGATTCTTCTAATATATGTAGGTTTAAAATTGTTTTCTATAGAATAATCAACGACGATAATGTAGGAAGGCACCAAGATGGAGGTATATTTAGGGATCCATAGCTTGGAATGGTTATAATTGGATCCAAGCGGTTTGTGACCATGATGAGTCCGTTTAAAATGATATAAATGGTGGATTAATCCATGTATGTGAACATCCATAGCAACAAAAAAGGAACATGATTACATTAGAACATTTAATGAGGCAGCACCAACCTTTTTTCAATATATCTTATGATCCAGTTCCAGAAAAATGATAGATTAGAGCCCCTAAAAAAATATTTGATTCTATGGGGTGTATATATAGTCAAAATACAGTTTTTGGTATTTACGATTTTGATAGTGAAGTCGATCAATGGTGGTAAATGATCAAGAATATTAAAGATAAACAAGATATTGATGGCTTAGAGTGGGATCAATTCCTAAATATTTTCCATGAAACATATTTTGCAAAGGAGGTAAGACATAGAAAGGAAAAAATCCTTTAATTGAAACAAAAGGATGATTTTTCAATGGTCTTGTATAAATAAATACATACGTTATTAGAAGGTTAAACTAAAAATATTATTCATTATATTAATAGTAAAATGAATTGTTTTTTACATAAGATTGAAAACAAGATATCGAAGGGAATTGGATTCCCATTATTTCAAAAGTTATGAGAGACTTATTCAATGTGCTAAGAGGGTATAAATGGAGTATGCTTATGATAACATGAAATTTGAAACCAATCAGAACAAAAGGTCTAGATAAAGTTAACGGGTAAGAATCAATAAAAGAAATATTAAGGTATGAATGTTTAGTATATATTTTTTGAGAAGTGTGGTAAAAAGAACCCTAGGAAATGCCTTAAAAACCTAGGAATTGTTTTTAATGTGGTATGTATGGATATATGGCATGTGATTGTAATGAAAATGATATTATATTTAATTTTTCTAAAAAAACTATAATGTTCAATAAATTTGGTGATATGGGAACTATAAAAATTCCTAACCAATGAATGATCTGAATGATAGAAAGCTACAAAATTATATGAATAAATGTGTTGTGATATCCTTTACCAATGCACCATTACATGTTGGCCCATCTATTGAAATGGTATTAGGTACATTATTTATTTACTTATATGTTACAAATATTTTTTGATATAGAATCCACACATTTCTTTATTTTTGAATGACTTTTTGATTAATTAGAAATTTAAGCTCAAGAAAAGAAAAAATAACTTATTATTAAAACACTAAGGGTAAATTTTAAAGAAATTATACATTATATGAATCTTTGTGTTGTTGTATATGGAATGAAATTTCTTGTAAACCTTATTGTTTTTTACTTAGTGGAGTTTGACATTATTATTGGTATGGATTAAATTTGTTTTTATCATGTTAAGATTTATTATAGAGATACTGATGTTTTATTTTTAGAAAGGGTTCTATTTTTTATACAAGAATAAACCAATACCATATCCGGAAAATAAGAAATTTTTACAAAATGGAAATGAATGTTATCTATCACATTTTTATAGACACAATGTAACCTTTAATATTAATGATGTGATGGTCATTAATGAATTCTTAGATGGTTTTCTTGATGAGTTTTCCAATGTTAAACATGATCAGGATATTGAATATACTATTTACATAGTTAATGATATTAAGCCAATTTCAAAACGATTTTATCGAATGGATCATGTGTATCATCTGGAATTGAAAATGTAGTTGCAAGATATTATTGATAAGGGATTAATTCATCCGCGAATTTCACCATGGGGTGCTCTTATATTTTTCATTAAATAGAAATATAGTTCCATGGGTCTTTTCATTGACCATAGATGTTTTAAAAACGTTACTATTAATAATAAGTATCCTTTTCCTTAGATCGATGATTTTTTTAGCATTTCTAAAGAGTATAGTATTTTTCCAAGATTTACATGAGATTTGGGTACCATCACCTAATGGTGAAGGAATATGACATTCCAAAAATAGAGTTATAACATATATATGGGAATTATGAGTTTATTATTATTCCCATTGGTTTGAACTGTACCACCACTATATTTATGGATCTTATCAATATAATCTTCTGTGATAATTTGTATATTTTTTTTGTTTTTTTCATTGATATGTTAGAACTTTCGAAAATATATTAAGATTTTAGAAAACATTTAAGGATTTTTCTAGAAACACATAATGAAAATAATGCATACTGGAAATTTAAAAATTGTGATTTTTTTAAAAAAAATATTTTATTCAGAACATTGTAAATAATAAAGATGTAACATTTGATCCTTCTAAAATAAAAGTTCTTGAATAATTGAAAACACCTAAAAATGTTAATAAGAATCATAGTTTTCATTGATTAGAAGGATATTGCTGAAATTTTTCTAAAAGCATTTCATGGTTATGTAGCCCACAAAATAAGTTTACATAAAAATGGGATAAAAATATTTGGATATAAGATTGTGATGTTTGTTTTAAGGAACTGAAAATAGTATTGGTGAATGATATATTTTTCTCCCTAAATTCCCGAAATGTTGATTTTTTCATATAAAAGGATTCTTTATTGAAAGGGACTTGGTTGATTTCTTATGTAGAATGGTTACGTAATTTTTTATTCATCAATAAAATTGGTAAAATATTGAATTAAATTATCCCTCAAATGATATGGAATTAAAATCTATACATTTATCCTCTAAAAATATGGAGAAATCATTTATATGGATCTAAATATGAAATATATACTGACCATAAATGTTCAATGAATATATTTACCTATATGGGATTTGAACATGAGGTAGATAAGAGGGAATAAATTGATTAAGGATTATGATTTCATGATAAATAAAAATATATAAAAATCAAACAAGGTGGTGGATGCCTTGATTTGAAAAAAAACATGCTACATTAACCATGTTATATTTGTAATGTTACCTATTGTTTAATGATCAAATCAGTTTTTTTCTTGGTTGCTTTTGGTGCATGAAACTCATCTATTTTTTATGTGTTATTGTAATCATCCCTCTCATCTAGAATTATAGAATTACATAAGAAAGATAGTGAGTTATATAAAAAGTTATAATAGGTTATGAAATTTTATTTTCCTAAATTTAATGTGGATAAAACTTGTGTATTGAGATTTGGAAAGAGGTTATCTATGAATTTAGTTTCCACATAAATAAATAAATGTTCATTGAAGCTCAAAGTTCGCCATTTTCATTTCATCCTAGAATAACTAATAACAACATAGAATTATAGGAGTAATATTGGTGGGATGGATTGAAAAGATATATCTCTAATTTTATCATGAAATGTTTGACATTTAAATATATTAAAGAACAGTGACATCTACCAATGGGTATGCTTAATCCTTTTCCAGTTATATGGTGGAAATGTGAAAATTTATATTTTTGTACATAGTGGTGGGACTACCAGATACATATCTTTGTAGGTATAAAATTTGTGTTATTTTTAATTAGATAACCAAATCTGCACATTTTCATAGTAATAGATATAATATTTATTTAGTTAAAAATTCTCAACTACAACTCAATGAGATTGTAATGTTATATAAATTACCTATCTCTATTATACCTGACCATAGAACTAGGTTCACTTTTAACTTTTGGAAAAGACATAAATAAGTCATTGAGAACTGAATTAAAATTTAGAACATCCTTTCGTCATCAATCTGATGGACAATAAAATAGAACTATTCAAACATCGGTGGATATGATTCAAGATTGTTCAATGGATTAATATAAAATTTAATATCAAAATATTTCATTAGTTATGTTTTCATATCATAAAATTTCTCATTCCATGATACAGATGTCACATTTTGAGGCATTATAAGGAATGCTTAGTTGAAAAAATGGTATTTATTGAAATTAAAGAATATATAATAATATAATAGTAACATCATCTATGGGAGTATAAATAAAATTTATGTATCTTATAAGTGAAAATGTGATATATTTATATCATGGATTACGTAAATAATTGTTCTGAATATAAGAAAATATTTTTCAGTACTTTTGTGACACAAAAATTTTTATTTAAAATTTTATAATTAATATAATGATTCAAAAGAAAGTTAATCTTTATAAAATTGATTCATAAATTATTATTTTACCATATTCTTATTATAACATAATTTTATGAGACTTTATTTAATATTTTATTCTGTTATAAAATTAGTAATAGTTTTAAAATTTGTATTTTTTGAATAAATTATGATTTTAACTGAAAATTAATTTTAACACATTTAGAAAATTATTTTCATAAATTGGATTTAATTTTTTAATTATACAAGTAAAACATGGTATGGTTGGATTTTTCTATTTTTCAAATGTAATAAATTTTATTAAAAAAATACAGTAATTTACGGTATATATACATTATTAGTTAAATTCACTAATACTTGATTCATTTATTATGTAATCAGTATAATCTTTAACATACCTTAATTATTTATATATGTTTTGTAAGAATTATATATCTATTCATATTATTGATCCAAAATAAAAAATAATGAATTAAATAATTTGAAAATACTCCTCTCCTCTACTATAAATTCCACACATCCCCACCTCTACACTTCACTCCTCAAAGCATTGTATATTATACATTTTCATCCCAATTACCATCTGTAGCCTATTACCCACGTCCAAGTCCTTATATTATCACCAATATTTCTTAACGAATTACCTTAAGGACATTATCAAGGATAAAAATTAAAGAGCTAAAACCTTCTTTCATTTTAGTGGATTTTATTTTCAATATCTTCTTGTTTCTTATTATCCCTTCCCCTCCCTTTATCCAAGTAGAGTTAAAACACCATTATCATATATATAGATAAATATTATCATGTTGATGGTAAAATTCATCAAAAAACTCTTTATCCTTTCCATTTTATTCTTAAAATGACAACAGTATTTGTGACGTGTCGATTTACCACAATCGTGGGAGATATATAGTAATTTTCATTAATCATGTTCAATGTTATCTATAAAAGCATTATTATGGTTAAAATATATTTTAGAATACATATTATATGTTATATGTTGTTCTGGAATCATCATATAATCATGATATTAAATAAAATGATCTACATTCGTGATGGTCGTAAAAACCCCCAGAATAAACTAAATAATTTTCATCATTGTTTTTTATAATAATTCATCATCATATCATAAAAAATTATATATGGAATCAATTAAATTTATGGTGAATTATTAATTACATATATTTAAAATTATTATGGTTTCTTCATTTGGAAAACAAAATCCATTACAAACAGATCATTGATATCATTAGAAGAACGCACCATAAACTCTTGAAATAAAAAAAAATTATAAATAAATGTTGGGATGTTAATATAATATGGTCATATATGGTATTATACACATGATTATAGTTCTGTAATAAAATTTTAACACTATATAAACCCTTATAACTAGTTTTGAAAAAAAAATTAGTAAGTTGATACTTAGGTAAAGTACTTTTCTTTCAATATCCTCTTTTAAAATTATATCATCAAAAATCAATATGAATGTTTTTATGATGCAATTATCTATTTTTAATGATTACTTTTTGATTCCTGGAAATTTTTTATAATGAAATTCTGGACCTATATCTCCCTCCAATCCATGGGGTATGTTTATGTTGGTGGTTGATCGTTTGGTTACTCAAAGTGTAACTATAATGTATACCCTAAGGTACCCATGAGGGTTACTTCATAAGGTAGTCCTGATGGTTACATTGTAAGGTGATCGTATGAGATAAAAATAATATGGTTACCATTATAGTTAAAATCTTTTATGTATAATTACCCATGTTACCTTTAGAGTTTTATTTGTGTATGCATTATTTTTTTTTAAATCAAGTTTTCACAATGTAACTATATGATAATAAATGTGTGAGAAGTATGTCTTCATGAAAATTATTTCATATAGTTATTATTATTAAATTAATTATGGTTTCTCTATTTTAAGGTCATTTACTAAGTATTTTTTTATCATCCCTATTTTTTTTAATTTTTTTCATATGATTTATGGATGCGTATGAGAATAAAAGAAGAAAAATGAATCTTGTGAATAATTCAGGTTCTATTTTATGCATTTGCATTATGAAAAAAATGGATACTATTTTAAAAGTATCCATATTGTATGATTGTGGGATATCATGTATGTTTTTTGACTTACCATATAAAACATTAAACAGAATGGATCTTTTAGAATGTCTTAAGTTATTTCTAGTTGAATTACATAAATTATGTAATGTTTATGTTTGGTTCCTTATAATATATATGTCCTAAATTATTTAATTCTATTGTACACTCCAATATAATTTATTTTTTATAACTGTTATATAATTATTGGGTATTTTGAACTCAACTTTTCATGTGCAAGACAATATCAAACCATATTCTATTTTTTAAAAATATGTGGGTGTTACAAAATCATGGGAAGAAAATAAACTAGGTTATACTTGTAATGGTTTATCCAATGATGAGGAAGAGAATATGAATGGATTATTAAATTAATGGCATGTTTTAAAATTAAAAAACCAATTAAACTAATGTTGATGAATCTTTAGACATGATTTATATTTCATACGATAGGAAATAGTTTTTGTGAATAAGTTGACGAACCCTTGTTAATGGTTTTACAAGTAATGGTAATGAATAATGTTATTTTGTTTTTTGGATTCAATAAATTTGTTTTATATATGTTAAAATATACATATTTTGGTTATAATAATCAATAAATCATCAAATTATTTTTATATTATAGTTTTATTGATGGATTCAAAAATAAATTTTGAAATATAAAAATACCCACAAAATGAGATTTATATTTTTAGTGATAACTTTTATTTTGTATAAAATGATGATTACCATTTTGAAGAAAATGGAACTATATTTCTCACCTGGAAATTGGTTAGTAATTTGATGATAAATATATTTAGTTCATCTATCTGTAATGATTTATATTGAATTTTTATATTTATAAAATATATTCAATTTTATGTCAATATAATTGAGGAAAAAGTATTGTGTTAATTTTGGAAAGAATATGTGTTTTAATGTGATTTTATATTAATAATTATGGATACCATCATGGGTTTCTGAGTTTTAGGGTGATCAATAGATTAAAGTCCTTGACCCCCTTATGTAGTTTTTGGTGGTGTAATTTTTAGGTGAGTAATGGTATTATGGAAACTTTTTATGGATTTGGAACATATTACACCCTTAGTTTTATTATATCATAATAATTCTCTATCTTTTTGGGTATATATTACTAAACATATTATATAACCTTTATGGTTGAAACATTATTTAATACTCTAGTTATTGAGATTATTTGGGATATATAGTTATTTATTTATTGAAATAATTTTCATGCCATAGAGGCTATTTTATTCGGGCATATACATTATCAAAATATAACTTTATGAGTTAGTAATGATGATTATAGATAAATATTAAATTAATTACAAATAATATGTGATAAATACTTCGGATTATTTGTCTTTGAAACTTGATTTGGATAATTTTAATGATTTTTGAGGATAATTTTATATGAAATTATTTAGTTTTTACTTTGAATATGATTATTTATTTTTTATTAAAGTGGTATTTCATAATATGAATGTTAACTCATTTTTTGGGAATTATCCAAAATTTTGATAAACCATGTGTATAACAGTAATTTATAATTTCATTCCAAATAACATGTAAAAATATAGTGTAATTAAGTGATATGTATATGTTTATTTTAGTTCTTCAGGCTAGAAAAATTCTTCATGAATACTCATCATATAGAGAAAAATATTATATAGTGGTGAATTGTTTTAAAAGATGATGTTCCATATCCCAATATTGTTTATTTCCTTGTATTATTAATCTATATGGTATATTAATTCCTTAATTTTATGTAATTAAACATAGGAAAATAATTCATATAAATATAAATTCTGAAGAATTGATGGACTTTTTACTTCTCACTAATTCATAGTTTTTTCGTTATTAACATTGTCTTAATCATGTTCTCTATCAATCGCCATTAGTTCTTGAGAGGTAGGATTTTCTTCTATTTCAATATTTTCACATCTCACCTTGGTTCTACTATACAGAATCTTGATTTTTAATGAATGTTGTATTTTCTTTTCTCCATTTTTAGAGTATTTTTTATTAACACTTTTTACGATGTTGGTTTTATACAGTGATATTTCCAAATCTCAAATCCTTGATTACCAATAATAAAATTAAATTTTCCTGAATGAAATTTATTTATTTGGTGATAATTTAACAATACATTATTTTATAAAAAAATTATTTAAATAATTGAATTTATTCATTAGATTGTGTTACATGAAGCACCTAGTTTAATGAAATTCTGATATACTATTATATTATTATTATCTAATGTTAAAATTATATTCAATACATGATATTTGTTTGTATGAATATGATTATATAGTTTATGAAATATTTATAAATGTTAAACTCAATCAAAATAAAGTAATAAATTCATAGTAAATAATGATTTATTTTTTAGTCATGTTGTTTTAGTATTCCAAAATAGGTCTTCCTAAAAAATGAATTTATTATATTTTTGTTGAAATATTACATATAATTAATATATTATATTTAATTTTTATTTTATAATAGAAATATATTTCTTAAAATCATAATATTGAAATTATATTAGGGTTAAATTTTTTTTTTCCATTAAGATTTATTTTTCATTGAATTTTTGAAAAATATATATTTTTTATTAATAATATAATTTTTTTCATTTTAATGCTTTTTTTAATCTTATTTTTTATAAAAACATTTTTATTGAAATTTGGTTTTTTATGAAAAACTATATTTTTCAAAAAACTTATGTTAATCATATTTTGAAAAAATATTTTAGAATTATTTTCAACCATTTATAGACTTCGGATTTTGAAAATTGGATTCCATATTTTGAATTTGGTGGCTCTTATTTAGAAAATAAATCACTTTCATTTTTAATCAATATCAACAGTTACTGTGGTAAAATTTATCTTCTTGATATATGGTAAATAGGGTTACTCTAGGTTACAAATAACTAATGAGTTTTCTTTTTCATGCTAATTATAATTCGATGAATGTAATTCGACATTTATAATTATTAATAGAAAAATAATTGTATAATGGACACTTTTATATGAAAATAACCCTTATAATATTTAAAGAAAACAGAGTTACAAAATATTACTCTATAGGTTTTAAATATCTATTATCTTTCCACATAAATAAAAAAGTAAGATATGGGAAAAAATTATATTTTATGAGTAAGACAATTAGTTTCATGATACATATTTATTTATAGTTTTTTGAAATTATATAATTACCTCTACTGCTTTTCAAATACAAATATATTATTTAATTAATAATTAAAAATATAAAATAAATGAACTTAAAAATTGTAAATATCTTATAATTTGAAATATTTAATGTGTCCCATAAATTTTATAGATATATATGACATATAATATAGGTTTTAATATATTATATTTCAATATATACTTTTTTTTATATTTTTATTGTCGAATTAAATGAATAATATCAAAATTGACATTAATAATATTTTGTATTCAAATTAAAAATATATATTATTTTTATCCACTTGAATGTATAATGGTTTAAAAAACATCCTTTATCAATTTATGAGCCACTTTTCCATTTATAATAACATCAATAACCCTTTTTGATTAAAGGAGTGCTTACCATACCAAGGGTTAATAAAAAAGATAAGGATTAAAAAGTTTTAAAGACATGTCCCAATTTCATTATATGATTTTATTAAAACCATTGAAAATTTTTCTATGAATTATGGACCATCTTTAATCATTTTCATCTATATTATTATCATTTCATTTTAATTGTTTTATGTCATTCCACAACTTCCCCCCACATAATTTCTAAAAGGGTGCTTCCACCCTCACATATTAACATCTCCATAAGGCTTGTATATAAGAATATACTACCAAATTAACCTTCTAAATATTCATATACATGTTATATATGTGGTGGTATTCCCATAATAGCCATCCTAAAGTCTTTTAGAGGCGATGTAAAAGAGTCGTTTCCAAGAAGAGGTAATTATATAAACCGGTCATTTTCATTTATAATCTTATTTGAATACAATAAATCTATATCATTTTTTGTGAAATTATAAATTTATTATCCAAAATTTAACAAGATTTTATTATTATGATGAAAAAACCATTATACACCCTCTTTCTCATCAAGTGAGAACTCATTATACCGGTAATGCATACAAACAACTTACCATTTCCACGATGTGATATTATTAATCTCTCCTCACTATAATTTTTGGATGGGGGTTATATTGGATTTTTGTTTTATATATTAAATGTATAAAAAAATTACACTTTTATAATTATAATATATCATATACCATCCTACCTTCCATACTGTTGGTAAACAATAACGTTTTCTTGCATACGTTTGGAAAACCACCTCTACGAAGCAATATGATTCGTTTTTTATTTCAATTTTACATAGATGGTGATATGAATATATTTAATGAATATATATTATTTATAAAATAATAGAGTTTCTGTAATGTTGAATTATTTTTTACCATCTTTCATTCCATTCATTTAAAAATGAAAACGATGTTCCAGTGTACATATATGCAACCTTCTCTATCAATGGCCTAATAATATTTTCTATCTATATCTTCATAGATGACCCAAAATATATATATAATGAATTTATATGATATTTATATCGGGATTTATAATATTTATGTGATATAACCAAGATAAATTTTCATGGATTATAACTATTGAATTGAAGTACTCATCTATAAATGAAATAGTTAAAACTCATAATTATAGATTTTTTGGATAATCTGGGTGTCAAAATATTATAGAAAGATCAAATATGATATTATAAGTATGAAAATTATTGTGGTCTTTAATTTTGTTAAATTTAAATTTATTATACTGGATGATAATGTATTTTTATGAATGATGAACCCATGGTAATCGATTTTCATCGAACATTTATTTAAATGAAAAACATGTCATATGTAACACTTTTTTATTTTATGTGGTGAATATAAATACCATGAATGTATTTTATAATTATT
This sequence comes from Viscum album, assembly GCA_963277665.1. Classification (NCBI taxonomy): domain Eukaryota; kingdom Viridiplantae; phylum Streptophyta; class Magnoliopsida; order Santalales; family Viscaceae; genus Viscum; species Viscum album. The sequence continues at coordinate 473,504,197 of OY728159.1, read as the reverse complement.
ATCATGAAAATTATTCTATATAAATATCTATAAAATTTTATATCTTTCATGGGTCTTACAATTCACAATCTATAAAAGTGGTAAGGAATTGTTTTCCCATTCTCATCAAAACGTGATATTTTTATGTATATATCCCTGTTAGGGAATTTTTTTCTTACATATACATGTTTTATACAAATAAAATTTATTATACTTATTATAATGTTTCATGTGATTTTTACAAATGATTATCATTTTACAAAACTTCATAAAAGGTTTTTTTTTATTTTGAAAACAAGTTAATTTTTCAATTTCCCTATACATGTATATAACGAATGTTTTATTTAACTTATATATAATGAGAGAATTTTCCATCATTCATGAATAATTTTTTTAATATTCCATTAAAATTTTAAAAGATTAATTTCAGTGTAATTTTTTTCCATTATATTTAAAAAAAATTTAAATAAGTTATTTCAAAATGGAGATATTATTTTTCTCAAGAATGTTATAATGGTATTTTAATGATACTTATATTCATCAAAGACAAAAAAAAATTTATTTTAATTATTATTTAATATGGAAATGATCAAAGTATACAATCCTTATCCATTCTCTTGATTGTTAATGAATATGATGACATAATGCTTACACAACCCATTTCTATTCCAGGGTTTATGAAATGATAAAAGGTATGGTAAAACCTTTTTTCATGGGTTCTAATATGATGAATGATTTATTATACTTTTTCACACATATTTTTAATTTTAATTATGTGGATGTTGGTACATATATCTACCTCAAATACATTAGGATATGATGGATAACTAATGATTTAAAAATGTTACGTGTGAACCTAATTTCATGTTCACAATTTTATGTCTAGAAGTCATTTTCATATACAAATTTTTATTGATAGAACTAGATTTCATGTCCATATTTTTATGTTTGGGCCTGAAATTGATTTCAATAACATTAGGTATAGAACTAATTTCATGTTTATATGTTTATGCAATGGCCTATTTTCATGTCCTTAACTTAATGAGTGAACCTTTTTCTATTTATACATTTTTAAAATGTTATAAGTTTTTGTATACACTGAAATTCCTTGTTTTTTTCAATGTTATACTATCATGGATCTTGTTTTTTTATTACTTTATGATTAATGTATTATGAACTACAAATCATTATTCCATGACATCCTATTATGATATATGATATGTTGTGTGTGGATTTTAAATGTCAATATCATGTTCTCACAACCTTTTTCTCTTGATATTATTAAGTGATCATTGATATATCCATTTTTTACCATTACTAATGATCTAAAATCAAATATTCATATTATTCATTTACCTAGTTTATTTTTGAATGTTCGATAAGAAATTTGTCTAACACTACGGGAAAAATGGGTATTTGCGACGGGTCATTTGCGACGGGATCGCATCGCAAATGGCCTTTTGCGACAGGGGCCCGTCGCAAATCGCCCATTGTGGAAAACGCCGTCGCAACAACAATTATTTGCGACGGGCCCATCGCTGAAGCTATTATTTGCGACGGGGATCCTTCCCGTCGCAAATAATACTCCGTATATTTGTAAAAGCTTTTAAAAAAAGGAATTGTGACGGGCCCGTCGCAAATAGAAATTGCGACGAGCCCCATCATAATTGCTTTATTAAAATAAAAAAATAAAAACTATTATTGAATTATTTTAATGGATATAATAATACTACTATTTGCGACGGGCATAGTATCCCGTCGCAAATACTATAAAAAAAATAAAAAAAATTATTAATAAATTATTTTATTTAATATAATAATAATCCAATTATAATTCAAAAATAAAAAATAATAAAATATTAATAACTGATTTTAATTAATATAATAATATAATTATAATTCACAAATAAAAATAATAAATTATTAATAAATTATTTTAATTTATATAATAATAATAGAATTATAATTCAAAAATAAAAAATAATAGAATATTAATAAATGATTTCATTAATATAATAATATTAGAATTATAATTCATAAATAAAAAAATATTAATAAGTTATTTTAGTTAATATAAAAATAATATAATTATTTTACATTCAAATATTAAAATAATTCAAATATTACAAAAAAAAATATAATTAAATTATAATATTATAAAATTTTAATATATATATATAATTTAATATTATAAAATATAAATAATATTATTATTCATATTAATATTGTTATTTCAAAATATAATATTATTAATATTTTATAATGAGACAGAAACTACGAATAGAAAAAAATTCATATTTTGATTTAACAAACTTTATAACATAAAAACAAACTCTAATCTGAAGGAGGGGGGAGGGGGAGGGGGGGATCTACAGATGCGGGTGGAGGAAACTCCATCCCTAAAGCATGAGTGAGTCGGCGCATGTACTCCATCTGCTCCTAGTGCTGCTGCTGCCACCGACTCATCTGCTCCTCGTACAACTGCTGCTGGCGTCGATGCTCCTCCTCATGTTGCTGCTGCTGCTGACGCATCTGCTCATGCTCCTATCGGAGACTCTCTATCAATGCAGTCTGAGATCGCAACTGATCCTCATACTGTGTAGCAGAAGAAGATGCACGAGCTCCTCTCGAGCTGGATGCTGACATTGCAACACTGCCATAATAATCTACGGGAGGCACTCGAGAGCTAAAACCAACTACCCGGCCCTTCTCAAAGGCATACTGGGTGGCCTGCATCCATGCCGCCTCATCAAACTGACGGCCAGTGGTCTGATCTGATGACTCGGCCTGACTCTCAGGTCGGGTCTGTGACGTTGCGGCCTCATATGACTCCTGTAGTTGCAATTTAAAATTAAAATTTTGAATATATTATATGCAGTTAATTTTTAAACTTGAAAACAAATAATACTGACCACTATGTGATGCTAACGATCACCTCTAAGCTCCCCAGTAGTAGGATCACTATACATCCTCTGATATACGTCGTACTCCGTAATGTCGGGGTGCTCGACAGCCTATAAGAATAAAAAACAAACTGTTAATATTTATAGTTATATAAAATATTTATAAATAATGTACGTACCAGATGCTATCTATGAGTACTGAAAGAACGACTCCCAGCTCGATGAGTCACCTCCTGTCTCCCCTGATTCTGCCTCCCCACCGATGATCTCCTCTGAAAGGCACCACTCAACTAGTGTGCACATAATCCATCCCATACATGGGATGAAATGTACTCCGGTCGGTGTGCTCTACATGACTCGTCAAAATCTGACACTCCTGCTTTCTTCATGGAAGATTTTCTTAAATTGTGCAAAAATTGACGCTAGCGATCACGCATGGCCACCTCCCATGCCTTGTGGATGGCGTCACGCATGGTATCCTCGATCGGATACCATAAACCCTACAAATAAATCAAAATATCAAGTTAGAAATTAAATAATTTTCAAAATAAAAATTATTTATTTACATACGTACCAACCAATGGCCGAACATGGCCTGTTGCACATCAATGGGAATCTGCTCCCATGTGGTCCACAGCTGAGAGAAATAGTTGCGCAAAATAGCGTTGCCCTGTCCGATTTCTATATGCGGAAAACTGTAAAAATAATAAACATTTATTATGTGAATAGATTAATGAAATCTTAGTCAAATCCACATATTATCACACAGATTATCACACCTCCGTGGGCGTGGATCAAACCCAAGACGTGGACGTCGCTCAGGAACGGGGTCAGGAATCATCAATCATGCAAGACCGCGCCCCCTCCGCGTACTCCCTTGAGTGCCTACAGGCTGAGGGTTATCTGCCAGCAACTCATCCGCATCGAAATGCAGGTCAGCATCCGCCAACTCACGAAATGTCTCGTCATCCATCTGAAACAGAAAATGTTAATGTTGTTAGCAAATAATTGATAATTACTATTATATATACATATATATATATTATGATTGTATATAACTACCATGGAATTCTATCAGTGTTCATCTTCATCATCATCTTCATATATGTCAATGTCATCTTGATAATCCTCCTCAACATCATCGATATCCATTCGAGTTCCAGTTGCTTCATCTCTTACCATTTCAAATTCATATGTGACATCATTAACATCATCGTCATCACCGAATCATAAATGTGGGGTGTCGTCATCGATACTCATTTCTCTTTGTAAAAAAGATTTATTTTGATGACTCTCTTGAAAAACTTCAATTCTTTGCACATCAGTGAAAGCACATTTACTTTGACTAAAGTGATTGTCTCGAATTTTGATTTTTATTACACTCCACCAATCAGTCAAGTCTCTTGATGTAGCACAGTACTTTGCATAATAAACTTGATGTGCCTATTGAGCCAATCAGAATGGTTCATTTATTGCGAGAACACGTTTACATTTAATATCGATGATTCCATGAGTCGGATGAACACGCACGGCTCTCTCTGTATCCAACCACCAACATTTGAACATGGTCATGCAATGTTGTCCAAGATAACAGAGTTCAATGATTTCATCAAGTATGCCATAAAAGTCAACTTCATTTTCTCGATGATGAGATCCTCTCAAGCTAACTCCACTGTTCATTGTTTTTTTCAATTCCCCATATGCATGTGTGTGAAATCGAAATCCATTCACCACATATGGATTATAAGTTTTAACAAATTTGGAAGGTGGGTTACTCAATATACACAGTCGTTTGTCAATTTTATTAGCATGTCAAGACACCTGAAAAGTTGTGAAATAATTATCAATATAGTAAAATATACATTGAATGAGTTGCTAAAAGATAAAGAATTTATGTTACCAGTTTTTGAAACCACTGAGAGAAATTTTTCAGTCGGCGTTCTTCGAGAGAAGCTGCTGTAATTTGTGGAATCTGTTTCTTGATATGATTATCATACAACCTACAAAAACCAAAGTTATTTACTGTAACATAAATGATAGAATAAGTGATATAAACACTTATAGTAAAACTGATGTCATCTCTTCACAGTTGAGCATAACATACGTATGAGCTCTGTGATGTTCATCATCCGAAAGCCAGTGTTCATAAACTCCACAAAAACCAAGCTTTGGCTGGTTGAAAACAGATAATTGATTGTCGATTTCATCAATATTCCTCTCGTTCCGTCCCATTCAGTAGTGTTTTGAAGGATACTCAGATTCAAAATAATGAGAGCAGAAAAAAGATATTTCCTATTGCAAATACGCTTCTGCAATAGATCCTTCAATAGATTCTTTGTTACGTACTTTTCTATTCAATTTTTGCATGCATCTTTCAAATGGGTACATCCATCGAAACTGTACTGGACCACCACATTTGGCTTCATATAGAAAATGTAACTTCAAATGTTCCATTGAGTCGAAGAAAGATGGCGAAAATATTTTTTCCAGTTTACATATAATTACAACAACATCTTCTTCACGTTTTCATAGAGCATCATAATCTGCTGTAGCTGCACAAATTTCCTGAAAAAAAAATGAGACATGTCTGTTATGGAATCCCAAATCATAGAATTCAACAGAACTCTTAATCCAATGGATAGATGTCTTTCCATTATAACATGACAATCATGACTTTTTAATCCAGTAATATGACCATTCTTTACACATCTACCCAAATTGGAAGCACATCCATCTGGATGTCTCAAATCTGCAATCCATTGACAAAATAATAAACGGTTTTCTTTATACAGTGTATAAGCTGCTTTTGGTTTTAGTAACCTTTCTGTTCTGACATTCTCAAATAGTTCCAGTTCTGGACGCCTGTAAATTTGGGCAAGATCTAAACGTGCATTTACATTGTCTTTGCTCTTTCCTGGCGTATCCAAAACTATATGAAACAAATTATCAAAACAGTTCTTCTCAATGTGCATGACATCTAACATGTGTCGGACCAAAAAATCAGACCAATATGGAAAATCCCAAAATATGCTATGTTTAATCCATTTGTGCTCTTTCCCAAAACCAGAAATTTTTTTTTTGTTTATTGTGGGTCCAAAAGTGATGGGAGGTAATGAAAATACAACTGATTTTAACTCCGAACCTGATAGAATTTTTGGAGGTCCATCCCGTTCAACTGTTCCTTTTCTGAAATGAGATCTGTTTCTGTGAAAAGGATGATCAGCTGGAAGAAATCTACGATGACAGTCAAAATAACAAGGTTTCTTTCCATGAATGAGCATAAATGCTTTATTCTCTCCCATACAGTAAGGACATGATTTCTGACCATGTGTACTCCAGCCAGATAACATCCCATAATCCGGGAAGTCACTAATTGTCCACATCAATGCTTCTCTCTGTATGAAATTCTGTTTCGTTGCAACATCATATGTACTAACACCAGTACTCCACAATAAACTTAATTCATCAATCAATGGTTTCAAATAAACATCAATATTTTTCTTCGGATGTCCTGGAATTAGTAAAGTCAAAAAGATATATGTCTCCATCATCAACATCCATGTAGGTAAATTGTACGAAGTTAAAAAAACAGGACAACATGAATATTGACTACCATAAGATCCGAACGGACAGAAACCATCAGTGGAAAGGCCCAGTCGAACATTTCTAGCTTCTAAAGCAAAGGATGGATGCACTCTATCAAAATGTTTCCATGAATCACCATCGGCTGGATGATTCAAGCTTTTATCGGTTGAAATATTCTCTTTATTCCATGACATCATTGTCGCTGTATTCTTAGAAATGAATAAATGCTGAAGTCTGGATGTAAGCGGAAAATATCTCAACTGTTTTACAGGAATCAAACCAGACTTCCCATGTTTTCCTTTTTTTATATCTCAGTTTCCCACATGTGGGAAAACTATCCAATGACTCATTTTCCCCAGAATACAAAATGCAGTCATTTGAACATGCATGAATCTTCTGACAAGTCCCAAATTTCGAACCAGCCTCTTACTCTCATAGTAATTTGCAGGAAAAACATTTCCTTCGGGTAATATTGTCTTAAGCAAAGAAAATATCTGGTCAAAACAGGTGTTTGGCATTCCGTTATCTGATTTAATAGCCATAAATTTTTCAACTGCTTCTAATTTCCTCATCTTGCAGCCAGGATATAATGCATCATCATTAGACCTCAACAACTCATAAAATTAAGACGGTTCCAACTCAGGATTTGAAGCTATATCAGCCGGAGTTTTTGTATGTTGAACAGATGAACCAGCAACATCATGTACTAAATCTTGAAACCGAGATGGATCCGGAATCAAGTTGGTATCACCTTCTCTGGAACTACGTTCACAGTGTTGATACCAAAAAACATAATCTGGTTGAAAACCAAAATAAAAGAGATATCCCCCCACTTTGTCAAACGCGTCAAATGTTCTCAATGCAAATTTTCTACAAGGGAATTTTATTTTTCCCTCAGAAACAAATTCTGGATTTGATGCTGCAAATGATAAAAAAGTCTCCACACCCTCTACATATACTGGATTTAAACCAGAACCGTTTGGATTTCTACGTTGATTTATCCATATGCGGTCACCTAATAGTGATTGCTGATGACCTCGTTGTTCCATATTTTTCTATAAAATATAAAAGCATTACTCGTTTTGAATAATTTGTTAGAAAAAACACTCAAGAAAGGATAATTATAGAGTTTACTAATTATTACTAATTATTGGTAATTATTCCTAATTATCGGTAATTATTACTAATTATCAGTAATTATTGGTAATTATTGGTAATTATTACTAATTATTGGTAATTATTACTAATTATTGGTAATTATTGGTAATTATTCCTAATTATTGGTAATTATTCCTAATTATTGGTAATTATCGGTAATTATTGGTAATTATTGGTAATTATTGGTAATATTTACTAATTATTACTAATTATTGGTAATTATTACTAATTATTACTAATTATTGATAATTATTCCTAATTATTACTAATTTTTACTAATTATCGGTAATTATTGGTAATTATTGGTAATTATCAGTAATTATCGGTAATTATCGGTAATTATTACTAATTATTGGTAATTATTACTAATTATTACTAATTATTGGTAATTATTACTAATTATTACTAATTATTACTAATTATTGGTAATTATTCCTAATTATTACTAATTATCGGTAATTATTGGTAATTATTCGTAATTATTGGTAATTATTGGTAATTATTACTAATTATTACTAATTATTGGTAATTATTCTTAATTATTGGTAATTATCGGTAATTATGGGTAATTATTGGTAATTATTACTAATTATTACTAATTATTACTTATTACTGGTAATTATTACTAATTATTGGTAATTATTACTAATTATTGGTAATTATTACTAATTATTACAAATTATTACTAATTATTGGTAATTATTCCTAATTATTACTAATTATTACTAATTATTGGTAATTATTACTAGTTATTGGTAATTATTCCTAATTATTGATAATTACTACTAATTATTAGTAATTATTCCTAATTATCAGTAATTATTACTAATTATTGGTAATTATTACTAATTATTGGTAATTATTACTAATTATTGGTAATTATTACTAATTATTACTAATTATTACTAATTATTGGTAATTATTACGAATTATTATTAATTATTACGAATTATTGCTAATTATTACGAATTATTGGTAATTATTACTAATTATTACTAATTATTAATAATTATTGGTAATTATTACTAATTATTGGTAATTATTACTAATTATTACTAATTATTGGTAATTATTACTACTTATTTCTAATTAGTGGTAATTATTCCTAATTATTACTAATTATTACTAATTATTGGTAATTATTCTTAATTATTGGTAATTATTACTAATTATTGGTAATTATTCCTAATTGTTGGTAATTATCGGTTATTATTGATAATTATTTGTAATTATTACTAATTATTGGTAATTATTACTAATTATTGGTAATTATTACTAATTATTCTTAATTATTACTAATTATTACTAATTATTACTAATTATTGGTAATTATTCCTAATTATTACTAATTATTACTAATTAGTGGTAATTATTAGTAATTATTACTAATTATTACTAATTATTACTAATTATTGATAATTATTGACAATTATTGATAATTATTACTAATTATTACTAATTATTGGTAATTATTATAATTATTGGTAATTATTATTAATTATTACTAATTATTCCTAATTATTGCTAATTATCGGTAATTATTCATATAATTACCAATAATTAGGAATAATTACTAATAATTAGGAATAATAACATTATTAGTATATTTTATTATTAATATTAAAATAATATAATTTTCTATATTATATACAATTCTCCTTTCATCTGTATGTTTTCTGTCTCCACATACAAATATTACATGTGGAGACAGCAAACACACAGATGATAGGAGAATTGTATATAATATAAAAAATTATATTATTTTAATATTAATAATAAAATATACTAATAATGTAATAATGTAATTATTACTAATTATTGGTATTTATTACTAATTATTAGCATTTATTCTTAATTATTAAAAATTATTACTAATTATTCCTAATTACCATTAACTATGAACAATACTAATAATTTAAATTTATTTAGTAACAAAAAAATGTAAACATAATTAAATTACAACTAATTAAGAAAAATTGAAACTAATAAAAAATTTAAAATAAATATTAAATTAAAATGAAAATAAATACCTTTAAAATTGATCTGAGCTTGATCTCTGATCGTTCTTGAAAACTCCAATATCAACTCCGGAGAAAAAAATTAATCTTAAGAAACACTGAACTCTAGAAATAGAATTTTGAGAGAAGGAGAAGATGGAGTTTGAGAATGAATTGAAAAAAATGAATGGGGGTATTTATAGGTTAGATTAGTTGTGACGGCTCCATTTGCGACGGGATACCCGTCGCAAATACCTTAGCCATCATTTATTACAGTCAACGGTTAAATAGTTATTTGTGACGGGTCCCGTCGCAAATAACAACCTGCCGACATACTATTTGCGACGGGAGAATATTCCCGTCACAAATACCTTTTACCGCCGCCGGTATTTGCGACGGGCAATAACCGCCCGTCGCAAATACGTTGTGCGCCAGTTCTTTTGCGACGGGGAAAGCTAACCCGTCGCAAAAGACTACTTATTTGCGACGGGAAAATACCCCCGTCGCAAATAAGTTTTTAACGGGCCTATTTGCGACGGGAATAAATCCTGTCACAAATAACCCGTCGCAAATACCCATTTTTCCCGTAGTGTAAGAAGGGTTCTAGTTTTCAAGACCTTAATGTGATTCAATAGAGATCATTTATGATCCATTTATTTGTGTGTCGATTCATCCAAAGCCGCTATACCTATATTATTATGGAATGGATCATTATATTATCAAATTAATATTTATCTATATTGATGTGATATTTGTGAATGAAATTTTTGGGTTTCTATAGTTATACCCTATATGGGTTGTTTTTCTATTGGTTCAGTTATTTAACGTGATAATAACAACTTATTTTTTTACCATAGAGATTGGAATCAAAATAAATTTAACCAAACCATGTGTCTGTTGTTTGGTTGATGCAAAATGTTTTAAGGAAAATCATATTATATGTTCCCAATAATGTATCATGATCAGATCAACAACATAGGAGTATAACATAAAGATAATCAAAGAGAGTTTGTTCCCTATATTTAATTATTTACAGTATTATTAGCAACTTATATTGTGTTGACACATATATCATTGCATAGAATTATATGTATCTAAACATGGAATGTATGGTTCATTAACATGGACTATATATAGTGATTCTTTTATTAGTAAATTGATATCTAATAAGTTCTATATTCATGAGGGAGTTGACCTGTATATGGATTCCCATGGAGAATTAGTTCTCCTATTTGATTTGGGTAATGGGATGCCCTGATGAATGTATATGGGAACCCAATTTCTTTGTGGGAATGTTTTTTGCCTTAGGTATTAAAATTGTAGTTGGAGGATTTCGGGGACTCGTATCCTTTTGATTTATTCTCATGGATAGTTGAGATAATAAGATACCTTGAGACATGAATAAGTGACATGGTAATTTTGTGAATTATGAAATCAAGGGAAAACCATGAGAGATGTTATCTATGCTAAATTGTTCTTTTATATGTTTAGGCATTGGTATATGATTAATTTTTAGACCAGTTCTCAAGAGGTTCTACTCAGTGTATGGCATATGAATTCTGATTCATTAGAGAACTATATTCTTGGGGGTACCCTATATACTATGTAAATGGACTGAGGTTTGTTTAAATTGTAAGAATCATTCAAATTCATGACCCAATAGTTTTGATATGCATTTATAATCATGGTTAGTGCATAGGTAGAATCTTGAGTTTTGGAACATTTACTATGACATATATGAACATGTGTTAGATCATGGAACCAGTGAAGTTCCCTAAATTGAATAGAAGTTCCAAGTGTAATTCTAGTTTCATGAGACTTGAATTATTGAGGTGTACAAATTCTGGTAAGGTGTATGAGAATTGATTCGGTGTTGTAAACCTCATAGGATGGGTAATTGGGCTTTGTGACAAGGTGTTACGTGATTGTAAAACCATTATGTTGATTAATATTTAGATAGTTCAAGTGGTTTTACACAATTCATATTGAGATAGAAATTAGTGAATTTCCATTTGCAAGTAACAAGTTTATTAGAGTTGAACATCAATAAAAGCATTAAGGTTTCAGAAGACAGATGATTAGTGTGGATTAGAAGGAGAAACAATCATTATCTGGTGACATAACCTTTCGATTTTATGCTCGAAGGGTGGGAAATATTTTTCATGTGTTGGGTGGTATTCCATTTATTGATTGGGTTGGGTGACCCTGGATCTGAGTTTAATTTCAGTAGGGAGTTTGGATGGATTTCCCATGGAATTGGAACGAGTATTGAATTACTTCTTGGGTTAGTGATTGGGAATGAGTATTCATTTCCACATCCAATCCTCATATTGGGGATAGACATAAAATATGTTGTGTTGTTCAAATTTTTTTCAATGCAGTGAGAATAGTGACTCTGTTATAGAAGGAATCTAGTTATCTTTTCTGAGAATCATGTCCACCTTGATGTTAGGAACATGGTTGAATGGAATCAAACAATAGAATAATGTTGTGTAATAAGGAAACTAATGTGTAAATGATAATTGTTTATCTACATTACATTGTGAATTTCAGAATCATACATGGTAGTGAAAATGTGAGGAGTTTGAGTTTCAGCTTCGTGATCATGAGAAATTGGAATGACATGGATGTATTGGATCAGTGTTGAGATAGTTAACATTCTATGATAGTGAAAGAATAATCAATTTTATTTTTTGGCGCTTCAGTCTTTGAGTTTCATAGGATTGTTGGTAATTTCATAAATTGGTGTCCCCAAATGTCAAAGATATACCTATTGGGATAAATGAATTTTAATTGGGATATTTTGGATAAGGGTAGTGGATAAAGATGAATGAAATTGGTATAGGTCAACAATATCAGGTCTAATCAAACATTTCACATGAAATTTGATGTAGATGTTTTGGGATCACATCTAGAATGTAAATCCATATTTCAAAAGTGTGATTCTGGAGATGGATACAATTTTTTAGGAAAATATATTATTCTTGGGTTATTTTTTTTACTACAGACCTGTCTATTTTTTCTGGGAAATAGGAAGTAGGAGTTGGTACGATTGTTTGACTAGTTACCTCTTAGGTGTTGGGGTGTGAGTATCATAATCCACATCTTTATTAATCAGTAAAATATTAGGATTTTACAATTGTATGAAATTCCAATAGTGGGAGGGAATCATATCATGGAATGTTTATGTAATATTTTTCATATGGTTGGGAGTACTAGGGGTATTTGGATTAATTAAGAAATAACACATTCATGACTTGAGAATGATGGGATCAGGATAGAACCATTTATGTGATTATGTGATGAGTTACAATGGTGGGTCGTGTCTCGATGGTTAAATAAATTATTTTGGAAATTATCTTTATAAGTGAGTTGATAGTTTATTAAGAGTGTGTGGACATTATATTATGAATTGGAAAAATGAGTAGGCCATGACTGATGATGGTATGTATAGTGATACCTATTTTGTAAGGTAAGTGTTAACATGGGTGTAATGCCTCATGTTTATATGGGGATGAAAATTATATAAATAATTAGAGTTTTTTAACTAATAGATGAGATAGAATTTTTACATGGATTTTGAATTGAAATGATAGAGTTTGGGAAAGAAGTATAGATCATTTTAGATATGGTTTATTCCCAATATTTTTCTATGGTGTAAAACAAGGTATCAAGAACATTGGGTTGAATTTAAAATGCTTTTAGTGGGTTTCATAATAAGGTTATGGGTATTTTGTACATGTATTTTAGAAACTAAGAAAAAACCTAATCATGATGATGGATTTAGTTAAATTTCAATGATTAATTATTAATTAGAATGATTAAAAGGTGGTTAAGTGAAATATTTTTGATTTCATTATAAACCATGTGCATTGATTAGTCAAGAGTAATGTTGAATTTTTTGTGCATAGTTATAGCAAAAAAATGAGAAATGTGAAAAAATGAGGGAGTAGAAATTCACTTTGTTGGAATATGGTATAGTAAATTATATAGATCAACCATGGGATGGGGTTTAACCTATATAGTGTTTACTTCACTATCTTAACCCCATTTTTAGAATTGTGTATTCATAATCTATGGCTCTTTAAATGTGTAAAAATATCAAATTCTCAAACCATTTCTTTAGGGGTATTCCCACAATCTCCCCAACATTTCTCATGTGTTAAAATAGGACCTCATATCATTCATCTTTCCTCTTCCCCTTGATATGGGGTGATTTTATAGGATGTTTTATTACTGAATTGAGGAAAAAACATGTAACATCTCACCCCTTCTTCATTGTCTTGAGAAATAGGTGAGGTGCTACGAGGCCTTATGCGTTGTTCCCAAGGAACCAAAGGATAGAAATAAATGCTGAGCACATAGAGAATAAATTGGCGAATAATTTTACCTTGAGATGAACCATCCAACCAAACAAGAAATTGCCATCCAAACTATAGGACACATGTAAACAAAGAAACCCAACCCATACCTTACCAAAAGACAAACAAAAAAATTAAATAAAAAATCCCAAATGATAATACAACCAATCCAAATATCAGAGTACCATACAGAATACTACACAAAAAAACCCCTAACGAACTTGGAAACCATCCATAGATCCACATCGAGCTCTATGCTCTATGCACCACAACATCACCAAATTATCATGTAGAACCACTGGAAAAATGAGATCGTTTACCCTTACCTATGTCCCATAATACAACATCTGCAAAAGAACCCATGTTCTAAAGAAGTGATGAGTAATAATACTTTTTAGGATTTACATAAATGGAATCCCTACACATGCCACTAGGAAAGAACTGTTATCACATTTATATAAAGCAGTTTATATAAAACATCAAATTGTGAAACTGTTACCAAAAGTCAAACATACACTTACCAAGCCACGTCAAACAAGGGAAAGCCAAAACAATTCAATAAGATATAGCACCATCACACGTTAGGCTAAAAAAATCCATCTTCCAATGTGACTCACAACATAGAAACTAAAATGGGGGATCTTCCATCCAAACAGTTCACTACATTTCCAACTAGTGGTGCGTCCCAACCACCATACATAATAGTGGATCTTCCATCCATTATCTAACACCTTTTATAGTGAGACATCTCGCCCACTTCCACACAATCAACACAATCGATAAAACATAATCTACCAAAAAGAATAAAGCACCAGGTTCATGCAACTAGTACACAACCATTTCCAACACATGCTAATACACATCCTTAAATCACCCATTTATTAAAGATACCATCTACCATCTTCTTTTCCAAACCACATTTCAATAAAACCAATTTTTTTGGAAATCCATTTTCACAATCCATTTTCATAATTTAAACCATTCAACCATTTTTCAAATCTACATTTTAAAATCACACAATAAAACCCCTCTTTCAAAAATATCCCGTTTCACCCAAAATCCCCAAATCTTTACCCGATGGGGTTCCACCAAGATTTCCCCCATCATATTTTCAACTAATTTCAATAAAAACAAAATAATTTCAACCAAATACACCCGTTATAACTACGTGGAGTCGAGAGAGAATCCACTTACCTTTAGGGTTCTGGTAAAATCAACCCACAAGAAACCGCTCCACAAATCTAGCGAACACACCATCGAAACTACTGTAGATCATATTCCCTATCATCAAAAATACCAAAAATCATCACGTTAGGATAAAGAAACTAGATCTACACAAAAAATATTTTGATCTATAAAACTAATAAATAGTAAAGATTAGATCTATAGAAAACCAAATACAAACAAACAAAAGATACTTACTCGGGAAAAACCACCTTCAAATCGTCTTAAAACCCCTTCCAATCGCTTTGAAAATGAGTGAAATATCCTCCCAAACCCTTAAGAACTGAATAAACATTTGAGGCTAGATTAGGAAAATGTATGGAGTGATTTAGGTTAATCCTGAGTGTTCCCATTTTTTAAAAACACAAATTTAATAGGGCGCACGGTTATCTCGCGTAGTTTGACAAACTGTGCTCTAACCATGAAAATTATACTTCTTAAGAGGAATATAGCATGACCTCATCTTAGGGATTGCTAAACCATGAAAAAATCATGTTGGACCATAATACCTTCAGTTTCACAGTTTCTTAGGAATCTCACATGGGTTCCCTTTACAATGATCAAACTGTGTGACTGTAAAAAGGCCTCAAAACCCCTCAAACACCACTCCAAACTCTCCTAACATCTTCCAAACTCATCCCAATCACATTAATCGCATAAAGAACATAATAAAGGGATACATAACTCAAAATGGGGATGGTAAATTCTCCACACCATTTTAATTTCTATCCTCAGAATGTACAGATCCAACTCATTACCGAAAGAGCTTGGGCCTTTGATCGGCCATCCCTTTCTCCCGCTCCCAAGTCTCCTCCTGAATCTAACCATGCTACAAAAAAAATTAACTAAACCATTTATTTTACACTAAAAGACTTTATATTACTTATCCACAGTCCGTACCAGCATGTTCACTAATGAAGCATCTGGTTCTAGTTCAACATGATTCAAAAGAATCACATGGTCACAATCTAGCTGATACATTTTTAACTACAACATATGAAAAACATTGTGCACCACACTAAACCATGATGGAAAAGCCAACTGATAATCCACCTCTATAATCTTCTCAAGTATATCAAAAGGAATAATATACCTTGACGATAGCATTCCCTACTTTCCAAGCTTACAATCTCCCAATATACGAGAGATCTCAAAAAACACATGATCACCAACCAAGAACAAAAGTGGTCATCGTTGATGGTATGCATATGATTTATGAAGACTTTTAGATATCTCCATCCTCTTTCTGATCAACTTGATCTTCTCAGTAGTCTCTTAGACAAGGATTTGTGTGATCATTGAAGTCTCACCCGTTTCCACCCAATATAGTAAATAACGACACAGACACCCATGAAATTCCTTATACAGAGCCATATGTATTGAAACCTGATAACTATTATTATATGAGAACTATTACAATGGTATTTGATACTCCCATGAACCACCAAAATCTATCACAGACACCCTTAGCATATCCTCCAATGTTTGTATCCTCCTATCAGATTGGTCATCCATCTAAGGATGTTACTCTTTCTCATCCTCATCTATGTCCCAATGGATTTATATAAGGATTTTGAAAAAAGTGATATGAACCTCAGATATATATCTGATACAATCGAAACCGGATCACCATGCCTCTTTACCACATCCCAGAATTATATTTTGGATAGGTCCTTAACCGTATGAAATTCATGAATCGGGAAGAAATGGGATAATTTTTTAAGCCGATTCACAATCACCCATAGGTAATCGTGTGTCCAGACCGTTATCAAGAGGCCTATCACAAAATCCATCAATATTTTCTCCCACTTCCATATTGGAATAATTATGGACTACAACGTTCCTACGGGCCACTGGTGTTCTTCCTTGACTTTCTGACAAGTCAAGCATCTAGAGACAAAATCTTCCACTTTCTGTTCCACACTAACTGGCCAAAACAAAAATTTCAAAGCCTTATACATCTTCCAAATTATAGGATAGATAACCCACCTGGAATGATGATAATCTGATAATTTCCTCCTATAAAGCCACTGGAATCAACATATCATTCTAAAAACATAAAACTAAATTTCTATTCATTTCTTAAACCTCAATGGTCTCCCCACAATTTAGTTTTGACCTCATCTTAATACACTCAGAATCAGTTTCATATCCCACTTTGACCAATCCATCAACATTAGTAACCAATGAAGCTGGAATGAAGACCTCTTTGTCACCCTAGTCCAAACATTCCAACCGCATGATATCTATGAATGACATAAATTTCCACTAATCTGATTATCATTTCACCAACTGAGCATATTATTTCATACCTAATGAAAATTCCCTGGAATGTTTCTTTACTTGGTGTGTACATTAAGTAAAAAATCAATCATCAAGAGATATTTCACCCATCTCCATTTCCTCAAGTTCAAGTCTCTTTGGGAGAAAATATTATTTAATGTCTTATGATCGATAAACACTGTAAATTTTTCAACAAATAGATAATGACACCACATATTCAAATCATGAAACACTACTTACAACTCCAAATCATGCATCGGGTAGTTATTATTAGTAAACCTTAATTCTCGAAATCCATATGTAGCCACATGACCCCCCTTCATGAGAACACACCCCAACCCTGACCTTGATGTGTCACAATACACCACATACCATTTCCCTAGTTCTAGAAAAACCATGATCAATGATGATGTAATTCAACCCTTTAGCACTTCAAATCATTTCCGACACTACCCATCCCATTGAAATGGCTTATTCTTCTTTGTCAAATCTCTCATCGGTGAGTCCAATCTTGAAAAATCATAAAGAAAATGTTTATAGTAGCCAGCTAAACCAAGGATGTTCTGTATCTCGAAAACGTTCATTGGTGGTTTCTAGGAGATAAAATCCTCTATCATTTCTGGATCAACTCAAACACAACTCATAGAAATAACCAGGAAAAGTAAATGAACCTCCTATATCCAATAGTCACACATTGTCAATTAACCATACAACTGATGATCCCTCAAGATTCTGAACACTGTCACCATGTGCTGCTCATTATCTACACTAGTCCTCAAATACACTAGTATATCATAAACAAATACTTTCAAAAAAAATCTAGATACCTCTAAAATATCAAATTCATAAATTCCATGAAGACTACTGAATCATTCGTTAGGCCAAAGGGCATAACCACATACTTGTAATGTCCATATCCACTTCTGAAAGTTTTTTTTGTGGATATCCTCTTTCCTCACATGAAATTTATGATATACTAACCTCAATTCAATCAATGGGAACCAATGAACTCCCCTAAAATGGTAAAACAAATCATAAATCTATGGAAGTGGATATCAGTTCTTTATCTTATCCTAAATATGCCTATGATAATTCACACAGAGCCACAAAGTTCCATCCACTTTTTTTACAAACAACACTGGCACAGCCCACAGAGACATGTTAGGCCATATGAACCCTTTATTTTCTAGATCCTATAATTGATCCTTTAATTCCCTCAAATCTTTTGGTTCTATTCATTAAGATGGAAGTGAGATAAGATTGGTCCCAAGATGCAGATCAATCGTAAATTCGACTTCCCTCATGGATGGAAACCCTGATAATTATTTGAGAAATAAATCCATAAAATTATATACATCTACTGGAAGAACACTCTCCACAACACCTTCCACTGATGCCAATGAAAAAACTACTAACTAATATGAGATCATACTAACAAATGGTGCCAAAAAAATCGGTTCCACCCAGATTTTACTATCTTCTCCCCTCCAAAGAGGTGTTCAACCCCATCCTCTGTTTTAAAACTAACCGTTCATGAATAAAAATGAATGTGGGCCTTAAAATTTCCACCCAATGCATTCCTAGTATTATATCATAAGCATACATCTAAATAATTGAGAAACCCACATGAATTCAATTCCATCCAAAACTAAGCAACACGCTCTACATAGGAAGGCTTGAAACTCTCTTTGACATAGAAATCTTTGTAGTTTCAAAACAAAATGAATCATTTCTACATGTAAACCCCAAAAAAATGGCACGATAATAAATAAAAAATTTGAAACACTCATATCAAACAAATATTTCACCATAGAGGAATTTAAAATAATTGTACCTTTCACTATGGATGGCTCTGACTGATCATCCATCAAAACATGTTCAGCTGCAAACAACTGCTTACTTGCCACACTCTTCTCCTTATTACCCTACTAAGGTTTCATGATATTCTGAGAATCACCATGACCCACTTTGCTCTACTGACGAGAGGTATGATGACACCCCCGTCTCATCAAGGCATAAGATGTCTGCGACCCCTGAGGATTTTCACAAATACCCGACCTCATAGAATTACGAAAATACTACAGAATATGTAACATCTTCTTATAGTTATGAAATACTCAAGGTTGTGTTGTATAATCCCACCTGATGTTCCACATAGAGCGACACTTAAAACATCCTGGTTTACTCTGAGGCTTTAGTTGAAGATTCACTAATCTATCCATCGGGTTCTGAGCCCTACTCCCACCCTGGAAAAAAGTGTCCCTCTTCTAGTTGAACCCATCATTTGAGTTACCACTATTCCCTATATGTACTAACATAATTCCCCCACTTTTAACCAGCAAAAGATCCTACTCAACCACTATAGATCTATTCAAAATTTCAATGAAACCATTTATACACAACACTACTATCTTGGAAAGAATTTACTACCTCAACCCAACTTCAAAAATTCATTCCTTTAATGATGTACTACCCACCACCTTGGGTAAAAACCACTCTATTATCATAAACATTGCTGTATTTTCTGTTACTGCCTTGTTACCTTGATTAAAACTAAAGATATTTTTTATAAACTGAATTATAAATGTATGAGTGTATATTTGTTTATTAAAAAACTCCACAAAACCCTCCCATATCACACCTTGGTCTATCCCAGCTTGGACTGCTAGCTCTCACCAATGAAGGGAAAGATAATCCATCATATACGTAGGTATGTTCACTTCGTACTTTTTAGGTGTTCCCAAGGAGTGAAAGGCTGGTAATAAATACCAGGGGCTTTAAGAATATACTGTGGAACAATTTTCCCTTGAAATGAACCATCCAAAAAAACAAACGACTACCAAAAAAACAACATAACGGATTTCAAAAAATAATTCCAACCCATACATTACCAATAGACATTCAAAATATTCTATATGAATTCCCAAATGATAATACAACCATGTTAAATATCATAGTACCAATTGAATAATACACAAAAATACCACCAAAGAACTAGGGCACCATCCAGATCTCCACATCAAGATCCATGTTCCGAGCACCACAACAACACCAATGCATCATGTCAAACCACTAGCAAAATAAGATGCTCTACCCTTGCATGTGTCTCAGAATAAAACATTTCCAAAATCACCCATGTTCCAAAGAAGGTGTGGGTAATAAAATTCTATAGGATTTCCCCAAATGACTTTCCTATGCACACCACTACATAATAACTGTTAGCACATATATATAAAGAATTTTATATAAAACATTAAAGAGTTCTTCAATTACCCCAAGCCTAACATACCTTTACTAAGGAATTTCAAACAAGGTAAATCCACAACTACGCCATAAGCCATAGAACCATCCCACAATATCCAAAGAAATTCTATCATGCAAAGTAAAAAATAAAAAGGAATCCAAAATGGCAGAGCTTCTTTCCAACCCATTCACTACATTTCCAACTAGTGGTGCTTCGGACCCCTATCCATAATGGTGTCTTTTCAATCCACTATCCAAATCCTTTTATAGTGTGAATTGCGGCCCACTTCCACACAATCAATATAATCCATAACACATAATCAATCCACAAGAAAAAAGAACCATGTCCATGAAATAAGCACAGAACCATTTCCAACACATGCCAATTCACTTCAATAAATCACCCATTTATTGAAGACACCTTCTACAATCATCCATGTGAAACCACATTTCAATAAAATAAAATTTTTATTGAAAAAAATTTTCACAGACCATTTTCATAAAAAAAAAACAAGAAACCAATTTTAATATCCCCATTTTAAAATCACACAACAAACCCCATCTTCGAACAATATCCAATTTCTCCCAAAATCCCCAAATATTCACGCTATGGGTTTCCACCAAGATTTCTCCCAACATATTTACAATTAATTTCATGAAAAAAATATTAATTGCAACCCACAAAAATAGGTCAAACCAAGTAGATTCGATTGAAAAGACACATACCTTTATGGTTCAAAAGAAATGGACCCACAAGAAAATGCACCATAAATCCCATGAACGCATCACCGAAACAACTCTATATACTCATACCTATCATCAAAAAGCCCTAAAATTATATCTTTAGGCTAAAACAACCATAAATATACACTAAATAGTTTTAAATATTGAATACCAAGAAGTAAGGAAGAGTACATCCAGATAAAACCAAAGAGAAGCCCAGAGGAGAGACCTAACTAGGAGAAACCACATCAAACAACCTTGAAACCACTTTGAATCACTTATAAAATTAGTGTGAGAACCCCCCAAACCCTGGATAACCAAATATAATGATTGATTCTCAAGTGGGATAATGTTTAGAGTGATTTAGTTAAATCCTTAGTTTAAACATTTTTTAAAAATCCAACCTTAATGGGTCGCATGGTTTTTCTCGCACAGATTGACAAACTATGCACTAATTGTGTAGATGTTATTGTCTTAGAGGCATCTCGTATGGCTTCCTTGCATAGTTAGAAAAAATGTGTGAAAACTGTGGGGGAACCTAAGGCCCTAATATTTGGGGTTTCCAGAGAATCTCAAATGGTTTCCCTTAACCATGATTAAATCGTGTGACCCTAGCAATTCTTCCAAAACTAGTCCAAACTCTCCCAAACTCTTCCAAACTCATACCAAGCAATTTAATCATATAAAAATGAATAAAAAAGGCTACATACCTCAATTTGAGGGTGCTAAAAAACTCCTCCACCTTCATCCTAATTTCTTCTCCCCCAAATGCCATGATTTCCTGCTTTTAGGGTTAATTACATTCTATATATTTGAGAGGATAATGGTGGAATCACATGTTTTAAATGGTTATTTTTTACATCATTGATACAAATAATCCTATAATGAAATACCACCAGATCCACTAATCAATTCAACAAAGGTACATTGTGCCATGATATTTTACATAGATATTCTTTAAAATTTATGTTGAATCACGGTGGAGTTGGTGGAATAGGATAGGGATTCGAACATTAATAGGATTAGGGGTATGATGGGAATCAAAGAACCCCATTTTGTAAAAATTTATTGATCTTTGGGTTCTCGTGATATTTTACAGGTTTATGTGCTTTATAAAAAAATTGGTTATTTATGAATAAATATTTTAAATTTTTTTTTATCTTGTTTGTCTTGAGTTAGGATATCAAATTGAATTTTTTAAATCATTTGTGTATGGATATTCATGGAAGGGTCCCACACAACTTTGGTAGAGGTTCTAAAAATGTACTTTAAAAAGGGGACAAGCCTCACAATGATTTAGGTTGTCCTCATGACTACCCCAATGGATTATTTTATTTTGTTCATGATGTGTGTGGCTTTTGGTAAAAAAATAAATGGTTATAACCTTTTTAGATAAATCAATTAACAAATAATATATTTTATATTGTTTTAAATAAATGGTTATATCTCTTAAACTTGATAGAATATGAAAAATGGTTAGGATGAACATGTCATTTTCCAAGGATATTGATGAACTTGTGCATTGGCTTGCAACATTGATCGCTGAAGGATATGGAATATACTAACAAGATATGTGCATACGTTGAAACCCTCAAGAGGGCTGTGTGATGCGACTCAAAATGGAAAATCCTATTTGACTAGTTGGTGACCCTTGAAATGTGTTATGAATAAGTGGATAGTCAATAGTGATATAATAGAGGGATTGGATGAGATGACTAATAAATAGTAACCAAAGATATAGATATAGTAATAGATCCATCAATAAAGACTAAATCTATATAGACATAACCTTCAGAAAGCGCATGAGCCTCAGCCCAGTTGTTGAGGTATCCTTAAGTGCATCCCCAATACCCAGGTTTAAAACCAGGTAGAGGCATATTTCCCAAGGGTACTTTAGTGGGTACAGTAGTAGTACTGTAGCAGGTACTGTAGTAGTATTATAGATGGAACTGTAGCAGTATTGTAGCAGGGGGCTGTAGTAGGTACTGTAGTAGTACTATACACTGTGTGGGTACTTTAGTAGAATGTACACAATATAGGTACTGTAGTAGAACTATACACTGTGCAGGTACTGCGTAGGAACTATAGTAGTTACTGTAGCAGGTACTATTCAGTACTATAGTAGTTGGAACTATTCACCTTTAGCCACAGGTTTGGGCTTGGAGCCCTTAAGGTTTTTGGGCCACCCAGGCCATTGGGTCAGTAGGGATTTCATGCCACCTTTAAGGCCTTCAGGTCACCTCATGGACTTTGGGCTACATGAAGTTTCCCCAGACACACTACAAAAAAGTAGCAGCCGTAGAAGAGGATTCGGAGAAGGTGCAATCACTAGAGCAGAGCCAAATGGATTTTTCAGAATGAAAGGGTATGGATATGCCATCGGAACTAGACTATGCATACACTGGAAGCCTAGCCAGATGCTCATGCAATGGTGGATTGTTATTATCATGATGCAGATACTGGGGAGGGGCAGTTCCTTGTATATAGTCTAGTTGAATTACCTAAGATCTCTGGGTCATGTAATCTCTTAAGCCCATGGGCCATGTAATCTATGAGCCTACGGGCCTTGTAAGGGTTCTCCTTATTCCCTTGAAAGGGGGGTTATCAAAAATCAATATAAATAAAGGCATTTGGGCTATTTGGGATAATAAACATGAGAAATATGAGGATAGATAATGAAATTGATGATGTTGAGGGAGAAGATGTCCTTCAGGCATCGACAATAGATAAAAGAAGAGTAATAATTGAACATCATGAGTAAAATTATTCAATTGTATTGATAATATAGGGAACCCATATGGGTTCTTCTATATGAGATGGAACTCAGTGGGTGTATGTGGATATGGGTAGATATACTTTTAGGTGGTACATATAACAAGAACTAATTGGAAAGACTAAAGGGGTTGTGGTGATGGGGATGGGATTGGTAATTCATCCCAACCCTTATATTTTTTTTATTTTTTTAACAAGATATGTACAATCAAAAAATTCATTGGAATTACTGTTTTTT
Organism: Viscum album; assembly: GCA_963277665.1. NCBI lineage: Eukaryota > Viridiplantae > Streptophyta > Magnoliopsida > Santalales > Viscaceae > Viscum > Viscum album. The sequence goes on along the minus strand of OY728159.1, from coordinate 473,479,731 downwards.
CAACGAACATATATGATTTCCTAAAATTCATTGTACTAACCTATTGGCATTGTTTAGATCTTGTTATACCTCATATGATTTTTATGTAGTCTCATGGTATATTTGGGTTAAATTCCTTTCTTGACAAGAAACTATTATTTTGACTAATCTGAGAGTGGTTACCTATATGTGGTCCCGTGGATTGAACATCATTGTTTGTGTAACATTTCATACGGTAAAGACTGAGATGGGAGGGATTTTTATGATATTGTGATACCATTGTGAATGCATTTTTTTCTGGATTTGAATGGGGATATTAGTATACAGTTGATAATTACCCATAATTGATGATATCCTGATGGTGTTATTGGAGTTTTTGTGGAATTATATCCTTAATAATTTATTATATACATCTTAAGGGTAACTTTTGGTCCCCTCAGTTGATACCTAAGATAACTAATAAAATCTAGTGGACACACCAATGATGGTTTGGCTAGGGAGACATAAGATATTTTCTACCTAAAATATTGATCATGGGATATGGGGATGGTATTCCCTCTGATTTATTGGTGTCCATGGAATTATTCATTCTTAGAAATATAGGACTTCCTCGACCGACCACCTCCTTGTAATCTCATACTGGTTTGATAGTGATTAACAACCATGTACATCAGTGGGGTTCAGACAAAGGGATTTTGGATGAGGGATTCCTAGTGTCTTCTTATAGACATCTACCCATCATGACATTAGAATGATAGTGGGATCTATCAGTCCTATAAAGTGGTCCCTATGGGGTAAAACTATTTCATAGATACACATATCCACTGGATGAATCAAATATGGTTGATTGGGTTCTTCTATCCAAGGATAGAAAATGGTTCTTGGTAATGGACCATATCCAATATATAAGGACTTGTTATGGTTGTGATAAAATCGATAAATTAATCACCATGATGTTCTCATATAAATTCAGACAACATTGTGAATAATTTAATTTTGTGGGTGTATATATTTTGATTAGTGGTTTATTTATTTATTTTTCCTCATGTCACATGATTATATCACTACATTGTTGTTATGGAATGGGACTTCATTAGTGGTGAACTTATGAGTCTGTACTCACAACCAAAAAGGGATACCATTAAAATAGGGTATCAGATAAAAATATCACATGGTTGTAGGTTTAAGTTTTGTATAATACTAGGTTTACATATGTGATTAGGATAGATAAAATGGTTAGGAGACTATGGGGTTGACCTTATAATACCTTAGTGTGTTTACTTTTATTTGTGTATGACTATTTGTGTTTATGTCCTTCATTGAATTTGTTATAAAATTCCCTTATTAATTTCTTATTCCATTATAATATGCTATTTTGTTATTATAGTTATGATTTTTCACTCTAATGTATGGGATGTAGTCTCTCCACAATACTTTTATAGACCTCTATTATGAGTTGACTACCTTTGGAGTACATAGGGGAGTTCATGAGTTCGCATGGGGAACTAGTTTGACAATATTCAGAGTGAGCTAGTTTTGGGTATAATTGTTTAAAATACCGAACCAGTATTCTTTAATAATCATTAATATCTTGTATTGTAATATCATGTTTATTGATATTAAATATTCCTAAAATCAATCAATAGAGTATCTTTTTATGAAATCCTCCCTCAAAATAATATTGTATAAATAAAAAGGTATGAAATTAGTTCAATAATTTCTATAATAATTTGAATATAGAATCTAGGATAGAACACCTTAATAAAATGACACAAGTAAGGAGTTTTCATACTATAATGTCATTGGATGTAAAATTATTTTTTTCACATAAGATGAGTTCTCTGAAAAAATATAGAATTGTGTTCCCACAAGATTAATCCCCATATAAAATATAATATGAGAGGATATATATATTAATTCATTTTAAATTTATACACCAAAAAAAGGAAACAAGTAGTGAATTTGAATCATATATCAATGAATAAAAAAATTATATATACAAAATGATTGAACTGCATGTCAATAAATTGAAAATAGAGATAAATAACACATATGGATTTGGAAACATTCAAATTAAACCCTATTATAGTTTATAATTTTAAATGGGACACTAAAGACCATAAATAATGATATAATAATGATATTAAATATCAAAGTGGTATTATATAGACTGTATACATGTAAACATTGGTACACCAAAAAAAATATCCCAAGGTGTGAAAATTGAGACTGGAAATTATTACACTATTCCTAATTCCTAATACAAATTCACCTAATATCACAAATATTAAAATTAAATTTACTAGTACCATATTACAATAATTTTTCATATATATATATATATATATGTTATTTAATACTTACCTTTTGTTTTCATATTCTATTTTATTATGTAATTTTTTATTATGTTTTCATGTAGATTGAATCAATGATGGTAAATTTCGAAAATTCTAGTAATTGAATATGTTTTTTTAATAATAAGATAAATACTTAATGAAACCATTTCAGTATTTGAAATATTCCTGATTTTCTTATTTATAGAAAATAATATTAGTATTTATGTTCCCATAGTCATTCATGATGTAGTTTTATTACTTTACAGAATAAGGTGGTAAGACTGAACTAAACATGAACATACCATAATTTGAAGGGTGAGTATGAATAATTTTTTTTATTTTTACATAATATTATTTAAATAAAAGCATTATAATATTATATGTAAATTTTTATGGATTTTAATTATTTTTTAATTTTTGTATATATAATGAAAATTATAATAAAAAACATTACATCATGGAAAAGGTAGTCCTTAAAATGTAAGATTAAAATAATTTTATTTTAATATATAGAATGAATGTTGTAGATAATTAGGGTTCAATTGATATTACGAACATTAAGTGTAATAATGAAATTGTGGTTCTTATATAACTATTCTAACAAAATATTTTCATGTGAATGGGTATGAATAAATGTTTAGGGATTAAGTAATCCTTACATTGATACATTGAACTTCCTCTTGAAAAAATCCACAGAATTGAAGGTTTAGGAAAATAATTAATAACTAGGGGATTTGGAATAGATATTTCAATACTATAAAAGGAAAAATGGTTTGAGGATTGAGGATATTTCAATGGGAATTTGTATCATCAAAAGGGTAGAAGAGATCCCAATTATAAGTGATGAAAAGGGAGCTGTTGTGAATACTAATTGTTTTCAATAATGGAGTGTCGCTATTAAATGTTTAATGGTTAAAAATTTTGAAACAAAATAGTGTAGGGTGATATTGGGAAGTGAAATAATCAAAACATTATTTTCATATATTTATTTAACACTATAGAATTCATCTTCATGTATATTTTATCTTTTTTTTACTTTTTCTAGGTAACAATTTTTTACAAAAGTATCTTATGATTCACTAAAAATATATAATACACCATGTTAAAAAATTTGGGTGTATGTATATTTAATTTATCATCATTTGAATTAAATAAATTATATAATTAATATAAAATTTTATTTTGAATAAAAAATCATTATATATGGGAAACTAATATTTAGAAAAATGATGTTTTCACTATTAAGTGTTATTAATTTTACTTAATATTTATTATAAATGTAATTGGAGAAAATTTATTTAAATTTATTAATAGAAATCATATTAATATTACTTATTAGTAGAGGTGAATTAATTTTATTTCATAAAAATATAGAATATTATTATAACCATTAGTTGTGTAACGCCCCGACCCCAGTTACCCAGAGTCGGTGCATTATTACATAACATTGGCATGATCACAAGAAAGATCAAATCTCGAAAGACCGATTGGTTTAGTAGCCTTGGAAACACTAGATATATTCATAAGTTTTACATTACATCATAAAATGAAAAACTAATACAACAACATAATGTTTCCACAATACACACTATTAACCCCTCATAAAATCCTTGCAGGTCATTCATAACTTACTTCTTCACATCCTGGGAAAAATAAAACATAGAAAAGGGGTGAGCTCAAATGCCCAGTAAGGATAACAATATAGCGGAAACTTTCATAAATAAGAATAAACATTTAAGGCAATGCATTACTAAAACAAAAGCCTTTTAAACTTTAACTTCAACATGGTATGGAAAAAGTAAAATGAAATAATTCCATTTACTTATTCACATGGATATTCTACTAATCGAATAATCACATGCAAAAATCAATAACCACTTTCATAATGTTGGAATGCATAATGCCAGACTATCATAACCACATAGTCAAGGCCTCGTGCCAAGACTACAAATAAGATTTTGTCAAGGCCTTGTGCCAAGACACTAGTTTGTCTCATGAGACCTACCGATGCATCGAGGAGCTATAGCGGGCTCCACCCGTCACTTATTAAGTCCAATGCATTCCCATATGAAAAGGTTTAAACATAACATAAACATTCGTATTAAAACTAGCATACGAAATGTCAATAATTTCACCATAAACTATGAATGGTATAAAAATAGCACATCCACAGTCTAACATATCACAAAACCTTCAATACAATATAGAAGTTTTGTATCATAATAAATCAACTTCAAATAATCTTAAAATCCATCAAAGGATGTTGACATAGATGAAATCAAAATTCTTTTTAAAGATGTATCTCCTTTTATTTTGAAATCATTTAAGATCCATATAAAATAAAACATTTTCTTTGAAAATATTCTTATAAGCTTGTATGGAAAGCTTCGACGATTTTATAACGGCGGAAAATAACCGCACCCGCCGTATAAGTTAAAAAAAACATTCTTACCTCAATTCTGTCGAAAAGGTTAAAAAGGACCTTGTTTTGAAAACGACGGAAAGATTCCTTTATAAACCTCTTATAAAAAGTCAAACAAGGGTATAAATGACTTTAACCCATATTCTTGTAAATAGTAAAAATGTTTTGAAATACATTTCGAAGAAACATGGATGTGGATGATAAAGAGGTCCCAGTATATTATTACGTATAATACAACCTCGGATAATGAAGAGATTGTGAAATAACCCCTACCTTGTACTTTTCCTTGGTTGGGGTAGGTTAACCTCCTGTATAATAGTGAAATAATTGTTACTAAATTATACAAGAATCATATACATTAATATGATATCATATATGATATTTTAATATTGATTTGATAATAATATCTTAGTATTATCGCCGTTTCGGGTGTTAACTTACTCATTTTCTTTATATGTTTTGTTACATAAGTCATGTTTGTTGTATCTTATTCATATCGAGAATGATATCAATTCCTTAAACATCATTTTTAAATCATTAAATGATAATTATACTTGAATGGATATGATGGAGAATGAATCTCATCGCGTTCGTGGAGACGGTAGTCCGTACGTACGCACGAACGCTACTTCCATTTAATTTTTATTTTAAAAGAATCGAATCCAAATGATACATAGGTATATTACTATTCCAGTATAATATAATATTTTATATATGTTACTTATGTTCATTAACACCATCCTTTATACGTTCCATGTGTGGTATGAACGAGTCATATCATTTTAAGGGGGCGGTAGTCCGCACTTCCTCAAATGAAATTATCGTATGTATATACAACATGAAACGAATAATGGTATGAAATAAAATGGAATTACAGAAGCTTATATATAAAATATATATCATTAATATCATATTTAATTACAGTGCCATCATAATGACCACCATGAGAGGCGGTAAGATGTATTTGAACAATCATCGTTTCGTGAGGCGTTAGTTTTCCATCCACAGAAACATTATGTTCATCATCCATTAGATGGAGTTGTGTGTATGTGTAGTGTGAATCCTTCTTATAACAACATCCTAGTATATTGAGGATACTGGTGTTGTTACAAAAGAATGGAAATAAAAAGAGTTTGGGGGTTGAAGAAGCAAAATAAATGAAAATAATTTAAGAGAAATCGTTACCTTTAATTTAGGTAACTCACTTTGGTTGGAACCAAAGGACTTGTTGAAATGCTTTCTGCCTAAGGGGAAGCTTCAAGGAGGAGGAGAGGGATGTGGGGAGCTTAGTTGGGCAGAGTTTGGACGAGCCAAGTGGCTTGAGAGGTGTGAGGAATGAGTAGAAGTAGTCTCCTTTTATAAGGGAGAGGAGGGGCTCTTTAGGAAAGAGTGAAAGTATTACTTTATAATATAATTATATTCGGTTTATAATGGTCCAAAAATCATTGAGGTCGAATATAAGATGCCTAATATTCTAAATAACATCAACCAATAATAATTGGACAGGTTTTAGATAATATTTTAATCATTATAATATTATTTATTTCAATGATTTATTAATGAGGTAAACATTGCATCATTATTGTGTCATTAATAATTTAACTTATTTGATGTCTAAAAATTATAAATAAAATATCATCATGTAGGAAATCTTGGTATCTTTCTAATGAATATTTATAATCGAAAATCCAACATGTATAACCCTATGTAAAAATTGTTCTTCTAAAAGATGTAAGCTTATGCCATTTTTATTTTTATTTTAACTTTATTAATATAATGTGTCCCTACCACATACATGTGGCTCCAAGGGGTCCCCAAATTGACCCAAGGATGCCCATGGTCGGGTATGTGTCCACCAATAAGGTTAGGACACGTTTTAGGGTAATTTTGTATTATTATAATATTATTTTTTAACCCTTATTTACCGGATTTACCTTTTAACCATGGTAAATAAAATATTTACCACAGTAACTATTCAAAATGTCTAAAAATAAAAGTTACCTATTTACACAATTTGAAAAACCTGATTCCAAATATGGAATCCATTTTCCTAAATTCAAAACATAGAAGTGGCAGAAATTAATTTAAAATTAATTCCCGCTGTCAAAACAAAAAGCGTGTTTTTAAGAGGTAATAACTATCAAAAGATTGACACTTGTTTATGTTCGGTTTAATTGTAAAATTATGTCCAATGAAAAAAATTAAATTAAATGGTAAAAATATATTCTAAATATACTTTAAAAACACTCAAATTAATAATTTATCAATATTATTTATTTTGATTAAAAAATTGTTTTTAATTAAAATTTAGTAATTTTCACTATTCATCAAAATATAAAAGTTATCCGAAAAGTACCAAAATTTCACCCTAGGCTAATTTCGATATTCCGAATCCAAAAATGAAGTCCATTTTGAAATATAAAATATATATGATTTCAAAAAGTAGGTATTACTATTCACAACGGCTTGTTTAATTAGTTGTGGTGTGTGTTAGAACTCGAGGTTGCGTACAACACACGCTATCGATTATTCGAAGGGAAACGTACCGTGGAAGTTTGGGGTGTTACATTCTTCCCTCCTTAAAATAATTGCGTCCTCGCAATTTCTAGGGTATTACTACATAAAAAGACTCGGGTGGTTCCTCATCATAAGTTCCTCGGGTTCCCACGTTGCCTCTTCCATCTTATGATTTCTCCACAAAACTTTTACCAGACGCGTCGTCCGGTTTCTCAGTACTTGTTCTCTTGTATCAAGAATCCTGACGGGCTCTTCACAATAAGACAGATCGGGTTCCAGTTCTAATTCCTCATAGGTGAGTACATGCGTTGGGTCAGGCATGTATTTTCTCAACAGAGATACGTGGAACACATCGTGAACTTTGGAGAGACTTGGCGGCATTGCCAATCGGTAAGCTACAGCCCCAATTCGTTCTAGAATTTTGAAAGGTCCGATGTACCTGAGACTCAATTTACCTTTCTTACCAAAACGTATGACTCCCTTCCACGGAGATACCTTTAGGAAAACATGATCACCGACTTGAAATTCCAAATCCTTCCTTCGATTATCGGCATAGCTCTTCTGCCTACTTTGAGCCGCTTTGATGTGATTTTGGATTACCTTCACCTTTTCCACCGTTTCCTCCACTAGTTCTGGGCCTACAAGTTTTCTTTCACCAACATCATCCCAACAAGTTGGTGTACGACATCTCTTTCCGTATAACGCTTCATATGGTGCCATTTGAATACTCGAATGGAAGCTATTGTTATAGGAAAATTCTACCAGTGGTAAATATTGATCCCACATACCCTGAAAATCAAGTGAGCAAGATCTCAACATGTCTTCTAAGGTCTGAATAGTCCGTTCTGATTGTCCGTCTGTCTGAGGGTGGTAAGCAGTGCTCAAATGAAGTTCAGTATCCAGGGATTTCTGAAGACTTTTCCAAAATCTTGAAGTAAAACGGGGATCACGATCAGAAACAATCGATAGGGGTACTCCATGAAGTCTCACAACTTCATTAATTTATAGTCTTGCTAGACGTTCCAGGGGTAGATCTTCTCTTATAGCAAGAAAATGTGCTGACTTGGTAAGACGATCAACAATAACCCATATTGCATCGTTCCTTCTAGGATTCTTCGGTAGCCCCATGACAAAGTCCATCGTAATATTGTCCCATTTCCACTCCGGTATAGGAAGAGGTTGCATGACTCCTCCAGGCTGTTGCCTTCCAGCTTTCACTTGTTGACAAACCATACATCTTGACACAAAATCAGCAATCTCCCTCTTCATGTTGTCCCACCAAAAATGTTCCTTCAAATCTCTATACATTTTGGTGCTCCCAGGGTGTATAGAGAAATTGGAACTATGAGCATCATCCAGCAATTCCCTTTTTAGATCAGGTATATTGGGAACACAAAGTCTCTTCCCAAATTTCAAAATTCCATCTTCATATAAAAAGTCTCTCAATCTCCCATCATTCACAGCTTTAATCTTCTTCTGAAATTCGTCATCATCGGTCTGAGAACTCTTAATCCTTTCTAGTAAAGATGGTTTGGCAACCATTTGAAAAAGCATTGATGTTTCACCTTCCCTGGTTATTCCCATGTCCATCTTCACTAGATCCATGAAAATTGGATCCCTTTCAATTCTCATCATGTTCAAAACACCATGGTCTTTTCTGCTCAAAGCATCTGCCACCTTGTTTGCTTTCCCCGGGTGGTAGTGTATCGTGCAATCATAATCCTTGAGTAATTCAAGCCATCTCCTTTGCCTCATGTTGAGTTCTTTTTGTGAGAAAATATACTTCAAACTCTTGTGATCAGTATAAATCTCACATTTTTCACCATAGAGGTAGTGCCTCCATATCTTCAAAGCAAAGATCACTGCTGCTAACTCGAGATCATGAGTAGGATAGTTTTGTTCATGAATTTTCAACTGTCGTGATGCATAGGCAATAACTCTATCATTCTGCATAAGGACACAGCCAAGTCCTTTCTTCGATGCATCACTATAAATAACGAACCCATCATTCCCCGATGGTAGAGTCAATATAGGAGCATTGACTAATCTTCTCTTCAGTTCTTCGAAACATTCTTCACACTCTTTTGTCCAAACAAATTTAACCCCTTTACGTGTGAGCTTCGTTAATGGGTTAGCCGATCGGGCAAATTTCTGGACGAAACGTCGATAATAACCTGCCAAACCAATAAAACTACGTACCTCAGTTATACTCGTAGGTGCTGTCCATTATTGGATTGCCTTGGTCTTAGAAGGATCAACAGAGATTCCATCTTTAGAGACAATATGGCCAAGAAAAGAAATCTCCTGAAGCCAGAATTCACACTTGCTAAACTTCCCATATAATTCATGCCTCCTCAGAGTCTTCAAGATAATGCGCAAGTGATTTTCATGATCTTCGTAGGTTTTAGAGTATACCAAGATATCATCAATAAATACCACCACAAATTCATCGAGATACTCCTTGAAAACTCTATTCATCAGATCCATGAATACAGAGGGTGCATTAGTCAATCCAAAAGGCATTACAGTAAACTCGTAATGCCCGTACCTGGTTCGAAATGCTGTCTTCGGAATGTCTTCCTTCTTCACACACAACTGATGGTATCCAGATCGAAGGTCAATCTTTGAAAAGTATTGAGCTCCATGCAGTTGGTCAAATAAATCATCAATACGAGGTAGGGGAAACTTGTTCTTTATCGTTATAGCATTGATCTCCCTGTAGTCGATACATAACCTCATAGATCCATCTTTCTTTTTAACAAAAAGAACAAGGGATCCCCATGGAGAAACACTAGGGCGAATAAATCCCTTATTACTCAATTCCTCTAGTTGTTTCTTTAGTTCGACTAACTCTACAGTGGCCATTCTATAAGGGGTCTTCGATATAGGCCTTGATCCAGGAATCAAATCAATAGAAAACTCAACTTCTCATTCTGGAGGATGTCCAGGTAAATCTTCCGGAAATACATCTACAAATTCTTTCACAACAGGTACATCCTCGATTTGAACATTCCTTTCCTCACCGATAGTTACTTCATTCTCTTCCTCCCCAATAATTGAATTTAGTTGAGATACTAGGGGTGGATCTAAATAAGAATTAGGTGGTGACGATTCTGCTCTAAAAATAAGGTGTTCCTTATCATTATCATCAAGAATCGTAACCTCTTTCTTCTTACAATAAATCTTCGCATCATAGTCCAAAATCCAGTCCATACCGAGGATTATATCAAACTCAATCATAGGTATGACGATGAGATCAGCAGATAATGAAAATTTATGTGCTCTAATGGGGACTGATTCACAAAACTTTGTTGCAACGATACTTCCCTTAGGAGTTTTGACTGACAACTCCCTTATTAAATCAAATTGGAAATATCTAATTTTCTTAGCAAACTGGGAAGATATGAAACAATGCGATGATCCAGAATCAAATAATGCATTTTCTAAACTTGAGGAAACCATTAAATTACCAGCCACCACGTCTTTCGGAGCTTCTACCTCAGCAGTAGTGATAGCATAAGCCTGGCCTTGATCCCTTGGCCTTTTCTGAGGTAAGTTCTCTTGACGCTTAGGGCATGCATTTGCATAATGCCCCATCTCCCTGCAATTGTAGCACTGAACGTTGGTAGCTTCCTTCTTCCCCTTTCAATCATGAGCTTGGTGGCCTTTTTCACCACACTTGTAACAGACTCCCATTCCCTTCAAGCAAGTACCAGGATGTTTCTTCCCGCATTTACCACAAGATGGATATTCAACCTTTCCCTTCTTCCCCTTATTTCCATTCCCAGATTGATTAGCAGGTCTCTTCTTCTCTTGCTTTGCTTTAAAGTCATAAGACTTAGAGAATTCCTTTTCGGTCTTGATAGCACATGAGACAATGTCTTCGTACGATGAAAAGGATTGTGAGACTAATGCTCGATGGAGAAATGGTTTTAACCCATCAAAGAAACGATCAATCTTACTTCTTGGGTTACGAATATAATCACCAGCGTACCTCGCTAACCTTGTAAAGTTAGCCTCATACTTTGTGACATTCTCATCCTCCTTTTGTCTCAGACTCAGAAATTGCCTTTCCATATCTGCTCGATGGTCGCGAGGGAAGTATTTTTCTAAAAACAGATCTTTGAACTCCCTCCATTCCATATTTTATACTTCATCATCTTCCTTCATGTTTTGAATTAATGACCACCATTGATCAGCATCTCCAGTGAGGCGGTAAACTGCCATGATAACTTTTTCCCTTTCACTACTCTCCAAAGCCTGAAATATTTTCTCTAGGGAAAATATCTATTGCTTAGCTACTAAGGGATTTGTATTCCCGTTGAAAGTTGGTGGTTGTTGCCTCATGAATCGATCTAACATTGATCCTCCACACTGCGGATCAGGGTGCTCCATACGGGTAAGGTTATTATTCATAACCTGAGTAAGTTGTCCCAGTATGGTGATTAGCTGATCGGCACCAGTTGTATCACCATCCCCACAATAATTATCTTGAGCAGGAGGGAAATCCCTACATGGAGTACGTGCATTGATACGGTTTCCATTTCTTCCACTAGGCGCCATTTCTAAACAATGGCATAAACTAGATCAGTTTATGAATCAAAATACATAATCCCATACTTATAAAACACTTAACATAAATTGAACTATTTATGGATATAATCCATAATCATAAAAATGTTTTCTTTGAGGAGGTATATACTCATAAACCCTTCATAATGATTTGTAAAGAAAATGAGAGTTATCATAAGCATATCCCCCGGGAGTGTCGTAACCAAGAGTGCAGCAAGGCCCGCTGTCGTGCACCAGTTCCCGTTCGAGTCTAGCTCAAAGCGGTGTTTTCGGGTTTTACCCCTAGGTACATCTGTGCCAGAGCCGCCTCTACCTGCTCGTATCCAGACAGGGATGTATTGCTCGGAAAACTCACAAAATCTCTACAATACCAAAATTCTAGGAAGTTATTCTATACTAATCCTCAAAGTTCATCTTAGGTCTACGTGCTCTAATCAGAGTTTATCTAAATCTAGTTTCCAAGGTTTGTACCAAACTTCCTCTGATACCAACTGTAACGCCCTGACCCCAGTTACCCAGAGTCGGTGCATTATTACATAACATTGGCATGATCACAAGAAAGATCAAATCTCGAAAGACCGATTGGTTTAGTAGCCTTGGAAACACTAGATATATTCATAAGTTTTACATTACATCATAAAATGAAAAACTAATACAACAACATAATGTTTCCACAATACACACTATTAACCCCTCATAATATCCTTGCAGGTCATTCATAACTTACTTCTTCACATCCTGGGAAAAATAAAACATAGAAAAGGGGTGAGCTCAAATGCCCAGTAAGGATAACAATATAGCGGAAACTTTCATAAATAAGAATAAACATTTAAGGCAATGCATTACTAAAACAAAAGCCTTTTAAACTTTAACTTCAACATGGTATGGCAAAAGTAAAATGAAATAATGCCATTTACTTATTCACATGGATATTCTTCTAATCGAATAATCACATGCAAAAATCAATAACCACTTTCATAATGTTGGAATGCATAATGCCAGACTATCATAACCACATAGTCAAGGCCTCGTGCCAAGACTACAAATAAGATTTTGTCAAGGCCTTGTGCCAAGACACTAGTTTGTCTCATGAGACCTACCGATGCATCGAGGAGCTATAGCGGGCTCCACCCGTCACTTATTAAGTCCAATGCATTCCCATATGAAAAGGTTTAAACATAACATAAACATTCGTATTAAAACTAGCATACGAAATGTCAATAATTTCACCATAAAATATGAATGGTATAAAAATAGCACCTCCACAGTCAAACATATCACAAAACCTTCAATACAATATATAAGTTTTGTATCATAATAAATCGACTTCAAATAATCTTAAAATCTATCAAAGGATGTTGACATAGATGAAATCAAAATTCATTTTAAAGATGTATCTCCTTTTATTTTGAAATCATTTAAGATCCATATAAAATAAAACATTTTCTTTGAAAATATTCTTATAAGCTTGTATGGAAAGCTTCGACGATTTTATAACAGCGGAAAATAACCGCACCTGCCGTATAAGTTAAAAAAAAACATTCTTACCTCAATTCTGTCGAAAAGGTTAAAAAGGACCTTGTTTTGAAAACGACGGAAAGATTCCTTTATAAACCTCTTATAAAAAGTCAAACAAGGGTATAAATGACTTTAACCCATATTCTTGTAAATAGTAAAAAAAATTTGAAATACATTTCGAAGAAACATGGATGTGGATGATAAAGAGGTCCCAGTAGATTATTACGTATAATACAACCTCGGATAATGAAGAGATTGTGAAATAACCCTTACCTTGTACTTTTCCTTGGTTGGGGTAGGTTAACCTCCTGTATAATAGTGAAATAATTGTTACTAAATTATACAAGAATTATATACATTAATATGATATCATATATGATCTTTTAATATTGATTTGATAATAATATCTTAGTATTATCGCCGTTTCGGGTGTTAACTTACTCATTTTCTTTATATGTTTTGTTACATAAGTCATGTTTGTTGTATCTTATTCATATCCAGAATGATATCAAGTCCTTAAACATCATTTTTAAATCATTAAATGATAATTATACTTGAATGGATACGATGGAGAATGAATCGCATCGCGTTCGTGGAGACGGTAGTCCGTACGTACGGACGAACGCTACTTCCATTTAATTTTTATTTTAAAAGAATCGAATCCAAATGATACATAGGTATATTACTATTCCAGTATAATATAATATTTTATATATGTTACTTAAGTTCATTAAAACCATCCTTTATACGTTCCATGTGTGGTATGAACGAGTCATATCATTTTAAGGGGGCGGTAGTCCGCACTTTCTCAAATGAAATTATCGTATGTATAAACAACATGAAACGAATAATGGTATGAAATAAAATGGAATTACAGAAGATTATATATAAAATATATATCATTAATATCATATTTAATTACAGTGCCATCATAATGTCCACCATGAGAGGCGGTAAGATGTATTTGAACAATCATCGTTTCGTGAGGCGTTAGTTTTCCATCCACAGAAACATTATGTTCATCATCCATTAGATGTAGTTGTGTGTATGTGTAGTTTGAATCCTTCTTATAACAACATCCTAGTATATTGAGGATACTGGTGTTGTTACAAAAGAAAGGTAATAAAAAGAGTTTGGGGGTTGAAGAAGCAAAATAAATGAAAATAATTTAAGAGAAATCGTTACCTTTAATTTAGGTAACTCACTTTGGTTGGAACCAAAGGACTTGTTGAAATGCTTTCTGCCTAAGGGGAAGCTTCAAGGAGGAGGAGAGGGATGTGGGGAGCTTAGTTGGGCAGAGTTTGGACGAGCCAAGTGGCTTGAGAGGTGTGAGGAATGAGTAGAAGTAGTCTCCTTTTATAAGGGAGAGGAGGGGCTCTTTAGGAAAGAGTGAAAGTATTACTTTATAATATAATTATATTCGGTTTATAATGGTCCAAAAATCATTGAGGTCGAATATAAGATGCCTCATATTCTAAATAACATAAACCAATAAGAATTGGACAGGTTTTAGATAATATTTTAATCATTATAATATTATTTATTTCAATGATTTATTAACGAGGTAAACATTTCATCATTATTGTGTCATTAATAATTTAACTTATTTGATGTCTAAAAATTATAAATAAAATATCATCATGTAGGAAATCTTGTTAGCTTTCTAATGAATATTTATAATCGAAAATCCAACATGTATAACCCTATGTAAAAATTGTTCTTCTAAAAGATGTAAGCTTATGCCATTTTTATTTTTATTTTAACTTTCTTAATATAATGTGTCCCTACCACATACAAGTGGCTCCAAGGGGTCCCCAAATTGACCCAAGGATGCCCATGGTCGGGTATGTGTCCACCAATAAGGTTAGGACACGTTTTAGGGTAATTTTGTATTATTATAATATTATTTTTTAACCCTTATTTACCGGATTTACCTTTTAACCATGGTAAATAAAATATTTACCACAGTAACTATTCAAAATGTCTAAAAATAAAAGTTACCTATTTACACAATTTGAACATCCTGATTCCAAATATGGAATCTATTTTCCTAAATTCAAAACACAGAAGTGGCAGAAATTAATTTAAAATTAATTCCCCCTGTCAAACCAAAAAGCGTGTTTTTAAGAGGTAATAACTATCAATAGATTGACACTTGTTTATGTTCGGTTTAATTGTAAAATTATGTCCAATGACAAAAATTAAATTAAATGGTAAAAATATATTCTAAATATACTTTAAAAACACTCAAATTAATAATTTTTCAATATTAATTATTTTGATTAAAAAATTGTTTTTAATTAAAATTTAGTAATTTTCACTATTCATCAAAATATAAAAGTTATCCGAAAAGTACCAAAATTTCACCCTAGGCTAATTTCGATATTCTGAATCCAAAAATGAAGTCCATTTTGAAAAATATAAAATATATATGATTTCAAAAAGTAGGTATTACTATTCACAACGGCTAGTTTAATTAGTTGTGGTGTGTGTTAGAACTCGAGGTTGCGTACAACACACGCTATCGATTATTCGAAGGGAAACGTACCGTGGATGTTTGGGGTGTTACAAGTTGAATATTTTTAATTTTACCATCATCACATTCATTGACTTTAATCGTCGTAATAATAATTCATCCAGAAAAAATTTAAGTTGATATTTTTAAATAATATTATACCATTGATGTAAAATATGAAATCAATTATGTTGGATTTAATTTCTATGTTTTGTGAAAACTAATTTTATTAAATATAAGTGAATAAATCCGTTTTTTGAGTAATATATTACATATCATTCCAAAATGATAAACATGGGTTATATTATATATCATAGTAATTTAAAATTATTTATTTTAATTATATCTATATATATATAATATTAAAATAATTCACAAATTTTTATGTTTCCCATTAATTATGATAGTGTTATATATGTGATTGTTTTAGTAATATCAATATTTTTCACAATTTACCTAGAACTAATAACAAAGAAAAAACCAAAAAATCACGCTAATATAATATTTTTAATCTAAATCCAATGTATTCAATTTTTATCAAATAAAAATTCAAAAATTAATAAATTTATCTTTAAAATATTAATATAACAAAAATTATTTTTAGTGTAATTTTTTTTCAAAAAATATTAATTATTCTGATGCTAATTTTCAATAATTTTTCAATTAGTGTTAATAAATTATTCATATAAAAAGAATTTTTTATCAATAATATATATTTTTTATTTAAATTAGGTGCGTATGAATCAAATTTTATATAAAAAATAGAAATTTTAGCACAAAAATGTCTACTTATCTATTTATCCATATTACTTAAATATTAGAAACCTAATAATATTAACAACGACACTTATTTATATTTATAAATATATTTCGTAATTCAGTAGCATTTATTTTTACCCAAAAATTATATTGTTCTATTTTAACAGTTATTTATTGTCCCACAATTTTTCTATTCATTGATGTTACATGAATCACAAGATATCAAACACATTATGTTTTATTTGAATTAAAATATATAATATTTAATTATGTGTTGTTACATTAAAATCAAAAATTATATACTCCAATGTAGAGAACAACCGTAATTCTTTGTCTATGAAATCCTACTTTGATGAGGTTTAGTTACCATATGGAATAATCCATGAAAAGAGTGAATCTTTCTCCAGCGTTTGATAAAACTTTATAATGCATTAAAATAATTTTTCTGCAATTAAATTTATTTTAAAAAGATAATTATTATAAATTTATTCTATAAAAAATAAAATTTTATGTTCAATGAAATAAATTTTACCTAAAATAAATATATTTTAATAGTTCAATGATCGTTATATATACCAATTATGTATCCGTAATTTGAAATTGGTAAAATATTTATTGATATTTTAAGAGATGACAATATGAACCTTTATAATTGTTAAATATTTGATATAATAACCCCATGAAATTATATATATATAATTTTGAAAAAATTTAGTTTCTATGAACAATAATCTCAATGGCTTTTTTAAAAAACAACACCAAGAATTAAGAGAGTTGAGATATATTATAAAAATATAATTATTATAATGTTACAAAGTAATTTAATTAGTGAGTGTTAATATGAGTAAAAAATAATTAAATATTTATAAAATATTCATATTCAATAATTTTTTTCATTAATTCTTAGTAAATTATCACTCATATTATTGTAAAGTCATTCCATGATTCAAAAATACATTTTCTTCAAAAAAGAATTTTATTCGAGGTATTAATGGAAATTATAAATAATTTGTTTAATGTTTATAAATTATATTTTTTAGATGAAATCAATTTTTTTAGTAAGTACATAAAAATTATCTCACAATAATTTTTTTTATTTTCTGAAAAGGATGATTTTTCTTTGCATTGTGAAAAATATTGAATTTTTACTGTGTTTTGTATTTTCATGTAATAATTATTATAGTTACATTTTTAGATGTTTGTAAAAAATATAAAATAGTTTATTTATATTATTAATATTCCAATTAATGTTATTACAGGTAATTTAATGTTGGATTCCAGTTTAAAATATTTTTATACATTAGAAAACAATTTTTCTAGAAATTTTATTTCTTCTTGTTCTCTAGGTTTAATTACTTGTAAAAATATTCCAATTAAATAAATTTTATATTGAAAAATTGATTCCGTATGTTGAATTAGGATTTTCATATTTAGTAAAAAAGACCCTTTTATTTTTTCATTAAGAATAGAACCCCTGGTGAATGTTTTTCCTCATAGTAAGGGTAAAAAGAGTAAAACCTAATTAAAAAATAAAAAAATGTTTTAAAATTTATCTAAAACATGAAAATATAAAAATACATGAGTTTTATTTTTGGAATATACATTATTTTATCTAGAAAATTTCCACTTTATCATTTTTTCAATGATTATGAAAATTATATTATTTAAATAAATGACTAACAAAAATATGTTACTCTCCTGACATTAGTATATCTAATTTTATTAAATAATGATAAAAAGGATAAGTTTGGTAATCAATTTTTGTTTTGTAGATAAATAAAAAAAATTCATCGTAATCTATTTTTTATTTTTTTTAATGAATAATTACCTTAAATACTTACTCAATACCGATATGGTATTTATTCAATTAAAAGTAAAATGAAATAAATGATTTAAAAATATTAAATGTTATAAAATTTCGATGAATTATTATCTTATAATATTTTATGATATAAATATAACACATTATGGTTGTTTTAAATGTTTATATTCGAATTCAATTTCTTTTATGTTGTTTCCAATGTCAAATTGGGGTAATAGTTCTAAAAATGAAATTAATAGTATTTTATGATAAATATATGTTATTAAATTATTTTAAAATAGTAATAATATTACTATAGAAGTATTTGGATGAAAATGAGTCTAAAATTTCATCCCATTTCCATTTATGATCCAATAGATAACTTATAAGAGATATTATATACATTTAATATTGAAGAATTCAGTACCTTGATTAAGTGTAAAATTGGTAACCAATTAGTTAAACAAGAAGAAAATTTGTAAAATGATATCTAAACCTATAAAATTTTATTTTATGATTATATTACATATATATATATATATAATATTATATTATAATTTATGCAATTTTGGAACCATTTTACATGAGTTAGATACATATTATAGTATGCCACTTCATGTATTTCAAAAACTGTCATTAATGTTATTTGATAATAACAATCATTTTAATAAATGATTTGAAATTCATAAAAATACTATAATTTTCAATGTGATTGATATATCGTTTAAAATATAAATCATGATCAATTTTTTGGATTACTTTTCCTTTTATGGAAATTATTCGTGACCCATATTTTGTAGAAAATAATGATTGTGTGGTAATTTTCAAAATGATTATATTGGGGTTAGAACTAAAACATTAGTGATAATAAATCACATAAAATGTTGAAAAATTTATTGTATATAATTATTTATATTCATAATCATCTTACATTAAAAATAATTCAATAAGTTTTAACTTATCGAGTATTTTCAACTTTATTTCGGATTATACCTCCACAAAATCAATAATATTTAGTCAAAAATAAAAAAAAATCAGTATCTTGAATACATTTTTTTCATTATGATTATAAAACAACCACTTTATAAATAATATTCATTCTACTAAAAATGAATATATCAATTGTTCATATGTATAACTTATTATCTTCACATATTGGGGTCATTATATTTTCATTATTTTAAATAGATTTTTATTATTATGGATTTAATGTTTATATATGACATTTATGAATTAATTATTCTTATATAATAATAATATAAAATTAACTTCTCTCATTTATATCTTTTGCAAACTATAACATTTTCTGTGAATATATATAGACAAAAACATCCATAAAGGAATGAGTTTTTTAGTTTTATAGTTAAATAAATGGTAATAATGGTAGTTTTTTACAATATATATAATATAATTATGAGTATATAAATTTTAATTATTATTGAACCTTCTTTGGTAGCATCATAAAAAAAGTGAAAAAAAACGTTCTTATGTACGTACAGACTACCATCTCTTAGAGTGATGTAATTCATTTTTCTATGTATATCATTTAAGGTGAATCTAAACACACTCTCTCACACACACATATATATATATATATATTCATGGAATATATATGATACATATAAGTTTAATAAAATTATATAAATGAATTAACCATGATCAAGGTAATAGGTCATAATTTTCAAAATCAAAACATCATAATAAAATGAAATTCTTATCACTCAAAAATGATGATTTTAATAAAGAATTGTTAATAATTTGGGGTTGAAATGTTATAAGTTTGAAAATATGATATTATAAGTATATAAATGAATATTTTATATAAATTTTGTGAATTTAAATTTATTATATATGTTTTACAATGATTTTTAATCAATTTATACTTAAGGGATTGTTTCTATGTTATACTCTCATTTTTTACTCAGATTATTTATGATTAATTTTTCATTGATGAAAAATCATAATATAAATCGAAAAAATCTCCTAATTTATATTCTCATCTAGTTATTTTTCAAGATTAAAAAAATAAATTAAATTTTCCTCTCTATAATTATTCATGTTACTAATAAAATGTTTTTATAGAAAGACAAATTTGTTTCTGTATTTTATTGAAAATCCTTTTTCTTCAAATTCAATATTTTTTTAAAAAATATTTTAATCAATGTTTGTAATATTTTCCAATGAATATTAAATGTTATATATTCAAATTATTTAAATTATTTATGACATTTTAGATTAAATATTCTTTTTTTATCTATATGAATTATTTTTGTATTTTCATAAAAAATGTGAGAGGAATCATTGATTTAATTTGAATTAAATGAACATAATTTTCCACCATCATTAAAATTCAATTTATTGTATCTTTCATTAAATATTTCAAATTTTATTTTAAATGAATTTTTTCCATTGATTTTTTTTTAATTCTTATACTTTATATCATTAGCCTCAAAATGAAATTGATATTTTCCTCATGAGATGACCCATGTTTTGTTTTAAAATAATTTTCAAATATGATGACATCATTTGATGATACTTATATTTCATAGGGGATATGATTCTATGATACTATCCTAATTCTGCATGTGGATCGATTTTTTAAAAATAATGTGAGTTTTAAAACCCCTATTTTTATTATCATGAGTGATGTTGTATTGAAATTTAAAATGTTTTAATGATCATGTGGTGTATGTATGAATGAACTATTATATGATGGTTCAGTCTACTATAGCCCACCAATACAGAGGATAAATATGGATAACTCATGAAACAAATAATTTATATGTGATGTTGATTTAATGTTCTCAATTTTATTCATTTTCCAAGTTATCTTGTCTATAAGTTTATGAATAGACATAATTTTCATATCCATAAGATTATGAGTGGAACTTGTTTTCATCTCTATAGTATTTTTTAATACTAGTTTTCTTATCTATAATAATATCCATAAATCTAGTTTCATTTCAATAATGTTATACATTCAGTATATATCATTTCATTAACATAATGAGACATCCTTTTTCTATTTATTAAAGATCTAAATATTAATACATTTTGTATTTTACACATTTATATTTCTATGTTATGCACTCATAGACAATGATTATTTATTGATGATTCTTCACTCTTATGAATATTGACTATTATTATGATAATACTGTATTCCATTATTCATTTTTATAAACTATGTGAGATTACGTATGAATATTTTATTATATGATCTTAATCTCATACCCTTATGCTCATATTATACCTTTATATAATTATTGAATGATATCTCATATGTTTACCCTTATTGGGCATCTGATATCACCCTTTATTATGTTTTTTCTACCTTAGGTTAAAAAAATTTCTTTTAAGTATGGTATACTAGGGAAGCATTCTTTATGGGAAACCTCAAAGATATTTAATGAAAATATGATTTTGAATCTAGTGTTTAAATACACCACAAATTTATTATTCTGGCATAGATCAAAATTTTGTATATTGATTATTCATATAAAATGATTTAATATTTATATATGTATGTATCTGGTTACTATAGTTTTCTGTCAGATATGGGTTTTTAAAAATCAATAGAGATTATGATTACTGATTTTTTAAAACCTATGGATAATCCAATGTATAGGATAACATAAGAATGTTATGTTAAGATAGATATTATGTGGTTTCTAATATAAATATCTATATTTGGATACTATAAATTGTAATTGTTTTGGAGTAGATGCATATTGGGGTAATAAGCTTGAAAATAATTGGTCATGTGTATATTGACCATCATTCTAGGTCATGGTGAGTGTTCTCGTTCATTGCACCTTGTTTTACACTTTCAGGTGATATGATTCATTTAACATTTATTTCTTTTTTAAACCATTATTATGTTTTTGGATAGATGATGACCATGAATAACTTGGTTAAAGCTATGTTTCACTGATTAAAAATAGTTTTTTATGATATAGACAGACAATAAAAATTGTTTCATTATTGTGTTGTTCCATTATATTAATATTGTGATCACACTTTTCATTTTAGTTATATTCTAATGGAGGATCAAGAATTAATTATGATAATGTAGAATGTGAATCGAAATGAAATAAATTTTCCATGTAAGAAACAAAGATAAATGATAGATTCATTGTGTGGACTTTTGATTATTCATAATCAACTACCTCATTATATGATTAAAAATCTCAACATCGTTGAGTTTCCATCAAATCATAATAAGAGAGAAGAAAATTCAGTTTCCTGTATGAATATTATGTTGGATGAATCAATTAGGTTAATATGTCATAATAATGATAAAATGATTTATCATTGGAAAATAAGGGAATAGAGTAATTAATTTCTATTAAAAAATAAAAATTTCGATGAAGGGATATAAAGTTCATCATAAATAAAATATATAGTTCAATGTTCAATGTGTGGGGTGTATGGGTATTATCCAATCCAATGACTAAATATAAGGGTTAAATCATAGAAAAGGGAAGTAAATTTCCAATAGAAATAATTTATGTGAAAGGAATTTTTGTGTTTATGTATTAGGGTTCATGAATTATATTATTCTGGATATAGGAATAATGAATCACATAAGGACGGTTCAAAAGTGGTTTTTCATTATGGAATTGAAGACATATGTTTACTAGAACTGATAAACATGAAATTTGTTTTTGTTGAAAATTGATAATCATTTTTGGGGGATACATAGAGGTTAACTATTGGTGATATAAATGGGATAGTATTTTTCACCCAGAAATTTTTTTAGTGATTAAATTCCAAATTGTAAAATGTTACGTGTTTTTATGTGTGGAATGTATTCAATATTCTATTATTTTATATAATGGATTGATATTGTTTCTTAGAAGTATATACTTTTTCATTGAGGTTTTATAGACTCTCATATAACTAGCATATTCTATGAGAGTATATGATCTATGTGTTCACATGATAAGTATGTGACACTATGTTCTGATTTATGTTGTCTAAAGATAAATGTTAATGTTGATATAACAAATATTATCAAATCAGGATGATTTTTTGGTTTTAAAAATTTTTAGACATATTTTTGTGAATTATTTAGGCTAGTTGTATATTGAATTTATTACTTTATGCTTTGAGGATTATATTTTAGGTTTTCAAAGTTAATAGAATATATTTATTTATATTTGTATAAATTGTTAAAAAAATTTATGGATTTGTTAAATATTTTGAAAAATAAATAATGTAAGGTCAATATATTTATGAAAATATGATATATTAAAGGCTATTGTTTTCCATCATGAAAAGAAAACATCATATTTAATATTCATTTTTTGAAGAAAGACATGATGTTTAAATTGATCAATGAAAAACCCCAATGTGAGGTTGTATTTATGAAATAATAAGATATCAAATAAGTGTATTTTACTATGTTATATAAATTTATACTAATATAATAAAAAAAATTAGTAAATTTTTTTTGATATAAAAATATTCCCTTTACCTTCTTTATCGATGAATTAGTGGTTTTTTAATATATCATTGATTTATTGTTTTGTGGTGATTAATATTGTCCCTTCCACATTTTCTATCACCCTCTATTATTTTGGGGATTCTATATTTCTCCTTCATATAAATATTTTAACTTACCAAGAATTTACTCATTATTCTGGAACCCAAATTTAATTTATTTTTTATAACCTTATTTTTACCACTTTTTTTTTAAAATCAATGTTTTTTTATTGTTTTGTGATATGTGTTACTTCAATAAAGTTATATCAAAATATATATACATTTATGAAAAAGATAAAATTGAAAGAGGAAAATTTATTTAATGGGGGTGGGGAGTATATAACTTGTATACAATTTAATTTAAAATTATAATAATCTTGATAGATTTCTTAAAATGTAACATCGTTATTTAAGTGAATTAAGATATAACATTAAAATGTAATTATTAATCTATGACACAACCATTGAATTTCTGGATTTGAATATGAGTAACTCCATTTTAAAATATCTATACAGTATCCCTACTCAATAAAAATGTATTTATTAAAATATTTTTTAACTTTCGCCTAATTTATAGTGAAGTAATTTTAGTATTAAAAAATAGTTTTAAAGAAAAAATAATTTTCTTTCATTTTCTTTCTGAACATTATAATTTATTTATAAAAAATTTAAAAATTTTAATTTATAATATGAACATCATTTTTTTGAATATCATGTCAAAAAAACATAGATTTATTTTTCTAATTTTTTTTCGAAAATATAGAATTTTAGATGAATTGTAAAAATAATTATTTTTGTAGAAAACAATCTTAGTTGTTAAATAATTTACAATGTTATATTTTAGATTAAAATAATTTCTAAAAAATATAAGTTAATTTAAATTATGAATAATCCAATATATTTCCTTGGAATTAATTTTATGTTGTATTTTTGGGTATTATATTTTTATATATCAATGAACTTTATTTGAGACTAATATTCCTCACATTTTGTGAATTTAAATTTAAATTATTTTATATATCTTTTATAAATTGAATAAAAGAGGGATTCCATATTTTTAATCATGAGGGAATAAAATCTTTATAGGAACATTTTCATTTTTTCCAATATAAATAGTAACATCGTGAACTATTTGTCACCTCAGAAAGTTAAAGTAGTTAAAACCAAGTTAATCAATTAGATTAGACATTAAAATATCCATAACATTTTCCATCATACTATCAAATGAGGGGATATCTATTATATCCATAAAAATTTCAAATATATGTTCACAATATACAATTTCACTATGATTATGACCTTTTTATTATTTAAAGGTAATAATAAATAAAAAATATCAATCCCTTGACTTTAATGTTTATAATAGTTTTGAATAACTATAATAAGGGTATAATATCTATTGTAAATGTTTATTTGATAGATAATATAATTATTTCTTCATGTAATTTAATTATTAATTTTTTTATTGAATAATTTCCATAAATTATTACATAATGATGACACAATATTTATTCAATTAATAGAAAACTAAATAAAATGAGTTTTAAAATATATAAAAATAATAATTAGTATAATTATTATGTTCTATGAAATTTAAAGATAATCATGAAGTATTAGTGATATTTTAATGGTTTATATTCAAAATCCAATCCTTCAACCCTATTTTCAATGTAGAATTATTGGAATAGTAGATAAAATGAAATTAATATTATTTTTTGTTAAAATAATTTTAATAAATTTTTATTGAATAAAATAAAAATCTTACAATTGAAAAATTATAATGTTATAGGATCTAAAATTAAAAATTATAGGTATTTCTTATCGAGTTTTTAAATAATGATTAGAAATATAAATCATTAAAGTTGAAAACATTATTAACACATTTTTGGTTAAATTTTGTTAACAAAGGGGTTAAACATAAAGGGAAGTCTTAAAATGATATCTTAACTTGTAAAAATATCATTTCATCTTTATAATTTTATATTATATCCCGTAAATTATAATCCATGTAATTTTGGATCCATTTTAAATTAGTTACTATCACATTAGATATTAAAATTATTTTATTTTCAAAAATGACATTGATGATATTTTACAATAATCAATAATTAATAAAATGATTAAAACCATTTTATATTTTTATATTTATCCAAGTGAATGGTATTTGGATGAATATATCAATCATGGTCTATTTATGGGTCAATTTTCTTTTTATGATTCCATTTAGGATCCATAAATAAAAGAAAACTTTATTATTGCTGTAATTGTAAAAAGAATTAATATGGGGATAAAAATAAATGTAAGGGGTTAACAAAATCAGAAAACAATACTAAATTTAATTTTGTGAGATTTTCTAAATTTATATTTACCTTATATTATAGATATTTATATTTTCACTTACCTAAATATAAAAATTAATTTATATTAATTTTATAATTTAAGTAATTCGAAGAGTTCTTCTCCCATCACTTAAAAAACAGAACCTCTACTTCTCCCACTATTAAACATATTAATCCTTATAGATTATAAAATTTATTACATAATACCTTCATATATTCCTTCACTATATCATATTTATTCGGTTCTTTTCAGAAGGATATACCTTCAAGGCCTAACGTTTAAAGAAAAAGATATTTCTAAACAAATAGGTATAAGTCATAACCAACCACATTCACATTTTCTTCTCATATAACCCTTCTAAATAAAATTTATATGTAATAAAATAAATAATTCAGTATATTAAATATCTATTAATTTTATTATTATTAATGAATAATAAGTATTCAGTTTCCATTCTTCCTACTAGAAGAAAAAACATTTCTTTGGAATAGGTACAACTTACCATCTCCACGTAGTGGTGAAATCTATTTTTGATTTCTACATTAGATGGATGGTTATTGTGATGAGTATAAATTTAATATATTATATTTATGGAATAATTACTCTTGTTTAATTATATTATCATATCATCATTCTTACCTTATAATCCATAGGAAATGATAATATCGTATGTGCGTACAAGTAGACTACCACCTCCATGATGCGATGTGATTCGTTTTTCACTTCCTATTTTCATGGGTTATAGTAAGGACATATATAATTAATATATATTGTATATATTATATATATTATAAAATAAATATTCTAATAATGTTGAATTATTATTTTCTTTTATTTCATTCCATTCTTCAAAAAGAGAATATAATGTTCATGCGTACGCATGACCGTCATCTCAATGAACAGTGTAATTAATTTTTCTATATATATCATTTTCATATGACTGTATATATATATATATTGAATATATAATATATTTACACCATGGTAAAAATTCATGATATGGTAGAATATTGATCAATGTACATGGATTAGAATTACATAACCAAAATATTCCTGAAAAATGATGTAGTTAAAACCTGGAAATGATAAGTTTATTATAGAATTATTAATAAATGGCTCATGAAATGTTATAAGTGGATGATTTATTATATTATATGAATGAAAAATATTACATTATATAATTATAACAAATTTAAATTTACTATACTCGAATTTAGTTCACATTCAAAACAAGTGCAACTTGGGGTATGGGTTTTATATTAAAATCACATTACTTTCCAGGATTATTTATGATTATGTTTTCTACGAAATTTCTTAATATCTTATAAATAATAACATTAGTTTTTATCTATTCTAGTTATATTATATTCTTTCTTTCATTTTTCTCTATTTTTGAATTTACGAGACGGAGTGAATTATTATATGGGAAAATGATTTTATTTTTCAATTTGGTGGAAAATCATTTTTCATCTATAACATTATTTGATAGAAATTATTTTGATATTATAAATTTATGTTTTAATTTAATATTTTTCCCTGATTAAAATGTTACAATATGTTGTAAAATCAGTATGATTATTTTTTCTTAAATGATGTATTTTTTAATTTTAGCCAAAATTGTGAAAGGGGTCAGTATTTTAAATTATAAGACATGGACAGACTTTCCCAATTTCATGAACACAAAATGATTTGAAGCTTAATTTTAATTTTTCTAATCATATTCTCAAAAAAAAATTTAAATTGTGGTATATTTTTAGACATTAAATATTCAGTTTCAAATTGAAAAGGGTATCATCCTCAAGAAATTTACCAAGTGATATTTTAAATAAATTTTAATCAATGATGAAATTAATTGATCTTACTTATGTTACGTTGATTATATGATTCTATGATACCATTCTTATTTATTTATATTTATTATTATTATTATTATGTCTAGATGTAAATGAAACCCATTTTATTTTACGTGGATTATGTTATAATCAAATGTTAAATATTTTCATGATATTGTGGGATATATATTAATTGATTATGATTTTCTGATGGGTGGGTCTATTATGGATCTATAATTATTTTTGGTAAATATTGATAACTCATATGATAAATATGTGAAATTATTTCATATTTAATATATTTGTATCAACCTGGTTTTCATGTCCATAAGATAATGCATGGTCTTATTTTTCATTTCCATATGATTTTTCATTAAACTAGTTTAATATTATTATGATTATGAATGGACCTAGATTTCATGTCCATAAGATTATTAGTGGAACTAGGTTCATTCCCATAAGATTATATGGGGGAATCATTTAATTTCAATAAGTTAATGAGTGAACTCATATATATTTATATGTACTCACAATGTTATAAGAATTATGTTTTATATCACTTTTTTTTGTTTATATTCTTTCTCAAAGATTAAGACTGGTTATTTATGTTTCCCCTCTCTAAAGAATATTTTATATTACTATGAAAATTTTTATGGCATGACCCTTTTTTTATAATCTCTGATATATTAGTTAGGAACTTTATAGTTTATGATCATGATCTCATTTCCTTATTGTTATCTATTTCTCATTTATGTGCACTGATAAATACCTCTTATGTTTACCAATACTAGGAATATAAGCTCACTCTTTCTTATTTTTTCCTTCCAATGTTAGGAAGAAAGGATTTTATAATGTATAATTATGAAAAAATTGTATGTGGGAAACTATAGAATCCCATTACTGATCTGAGAGGTATTCCATTAACCTCATAGGTGTTTTTAATTTTCATTGATCGAGTAGGGTTAATAATGAATTGGGAGGATACCTATAATGGAAATGTCTATGTTTTTTGGAATCTATTCTTTGAAAAACATTTTTTGTATGATGTATTAGGGTTACACATCATGTAATTGGGTTAAAAAATATGTAATGGTTTCTTGGTGCATGCCATGAAATTATTTACATAGATAACATTACAAGTTGTGACTATCCTTTAAACATTATGATATATTCAATGAAATTTTTTTATTTTGAGGCAACATGTTTTTTAACAGTTTCAGATATAAACTATTTCACTACATGTAATACCGAAAATTTATTTTTTTTAAAATTGGAATCACTTCATAGATATCATTTCTCATACACTCCAGTTTCATCTCTCTTAACCCAAAGCCTTCTCTTGGAAATATTGAAGGTCTCCAACCCTTCGAGATCCATTTTTTTACATTCTGTCATCTTTGTGCTTGCGGTGTTGTTCCTGGGTAAGAATTGTCCTTCTTATTCATATTTATCTCTTTCTAATCCATTTTCATTTCAATAGACCATCCTAATATTGATGGATCTATTCTTTTGATGTTGGATTTCACTTCTACATTGAGTTTCAAGGACATCATCACCATTATTCACTTGATGGGTGCTATTGCGAGTGTTGAGTTTTAGAAAAAAGGTAGGTGATTCCATTTTGATTAGCCAAAATGGTTAAATTTGAATTGCATTATTTATTTCAATATTTGATTTAAATTTATTTTTTCAAACAATCTTTTATTTGTTTTGTTATAGGACAAATCCTGTGAATTAGGTGATTTTAAATTATTGTGGCATAATAATTTGTAATCCCCCCAATTCCATTTAATAGGGTTATATTTATGGATATTGTTTAATTAAAATTATGGATCTTACTGAAATAATTTCAGGTTAATTGTTGAATTTAATTTTGGAAATGAATTGTTAAATGGATGGATTTTTTTGAAATGATTGCAAACATGTGAAAATGGATTAAAAGTATTTGATAGAAACCCAGGGGTTTTATCTTATAAAAGAGGCATGTTATAGGTTAAAACCTATTTATGTTCTAAAAAAATATTCATTAAAATGGAAGAATGAGATTTAATTATATTTTAAGCAGTCTTAAAATAAATTTCACATCATTGATAATGTAATATCACATAAAATCATTAGGTATTTGGGGATTCATTTATACACACTCTATAATATTACAACATTCTAAAACATACATGAATTGTTTGACATCCAAGATGAGAGGGTGACGAGTCACCTTTGTCCAGTTTTAGGGGGACGTGTGTATAAACATATTGCTAAGATCACTTTGATAGTGTGGAGTCATTTTCCAATAAATACTATTATACATATTTGATTGATTAATGTGTTACTGTTTTGTTTTATATATGAGTTATAAATGTATGGAAATGTTGTTTGAACTTCTTTAAAATCCTATGAAATTTACATAAACATTTTTGCATAATTTGTTTATTTAAACCATTGTTTTATAAATATTATATCATTTGAAAATGATTTTCCTAATGTATATTTCCATCAATAGAATTGTATATAATGTTTTATTTAAAAATTATTTGATATGAAAAACATTTTTCCCTTAAAAATTCTAATAATTCATTTGGTTAATCTATTATTGGAATATGTTGTGGAATCCTTGGTGAGACCCAAATGTGATTTTTATCTCACACCCTAGTTGTTCCTTTAGATGTTTATAGATTTTCTCCTTCTAGGTTTATTCAAGGTAAAATGATATCATAAAGGTGGATGCAATTATTGAACCGTGGTTTTGGTGAGTTTTTCTCTAAGGGACTTGGTATTTTTCTTCCCTGTTTTGGAACATGGGTTTTATTACATTCGGCTTGAATTCTTTATTGGATTGAAGTACAATACTCGCAGTAGTGTTTCTATTGTTATTCATATTGCCTTGTTTATTTTTATTACTCTATGTTTTGTGCAAAATTAATTTCCACATACATGTTTTATGATGCCATGTTCTAGTCGTAGACCCATGGGGATCAGTAATACCCTTCAGTCTATGTAAGGGTCAACTCAGTTACTGGGTTACTAGGGTACCTTGGATGGTTCATGAATGAAATACTAATGATATTTCATGAAATAAGTGTATCATGTTTTTAGTATATAATATAAGTACTCAGCCATAAACATTATACACTAATGTGTTTTTATTCAAGAATTTATTTTAATTCATTTTAAGTATATTTTAATGTTTAAAATTTTACATAATTATTTCATAACTTTTACATATCAATCCCATAAAAGTCATGTCACAATATTACTCTTAGTGGACATTTTACTACAAAATAAAATTCATTATAAATAATTTCATTCTTATTCAAGGTAACATTAATTTCTAGAAATGTGGTTTTATTATATTTATTAATCATCCTTATAACCTATGATTTTTTTTAAAGTTGTATGACCACAAAATGTTTATTATGAGATATAAATATAATGAAATAAACCATTAGTCTGTGATTATGTATAAAGAGTTATCTTTTTTGAAAATAATCATTGGGTTAAAAATAAACAATTTATTTCCTATAAAATAAACTTTTGTTCCCAATGGGTTTCATAAAACACTTAATAATGAATCCTAAATTAAAAATAAATCTCATCATTTTTTAATTGACATTATAAAAATCTCATGATTAATTTTTATCAAAGGTATATTTTTTACGCTTATGAAATATAAAATGATTTTATTTAAAAATTATCCGATTATCATACCTTGAGAAGTCAAAATATTTTCATAAAAACCAAAAAATATATATAATTCTTGCACCTTACATGATGTATCATTTTCAAATCACTCCTACAAATGGATTTTCCATCATGATTAGAAATGGAATATATTTTTTGGTTACCAATGGATTTACCTCTGAGTTTTCAAATAATTTTCTTTCTTACAAATAGAGTAACCTCCATAAGAAACATACACCATAAATTATACACATTGCATTAGAGGGATATAATGGACCAACACGAACATATTTTATAATGGAACCACCTATCTTTATAACAAATTCCAAATAACCACATCCTAATCATAATATATAAAATCATGTATCATTCAAAATAATCCTTGCACCTATAAAAAATCATTTCAAGATTTTGAAATATCCAATTTCATTAAAACCAAGTGTTAACAAATAATTATAATAAAGGGGTATATGTTTTTTCATTGAAGAAAACATTTAAAATTATAATGTAATTCAAAAATACAATAATGGATTCAATGGTGGTAAAAACAGTTGACCATGTATATGTTAAGATAGAACAATAATTTTTTATTTATAAATAATGTTAAAAATTTCTATATAAAATTTTAAAAAATATCCATCTGTTAATGCATTGAATTAAAGTAAATAAATATAAAATAAATTAAATTTATAAATCATTTATGTTCATATAGATATATTTATAAAATATTTTTAAATTTTTTTACATAAAATATATTTATATTGAAAATAAATTATTCAAACATTTAAAATAGGATTTCTGCTAAGGTACCCCTTATGTGAAACATTAAAAAACCCTTTTAAAAAATGAAAATAATGTCAAAAATGGCCCAAATTACCATTAGTACCCATTTAATAATTAAAATAAAATAACCCTACACATTTTAATGAACATGGACATCGGAGAAAAGGAGATAGAAAGGAAACATTAAAAATAATTTTTAAAATAATGTTCATTTTTTTATGTCTGACTCATAATGTATGTTCCTTATATTTATAAATAATAAATTTATATAAATAATATAATTTATGAAAATAATTTATCATTTTAATTGAACATGTTATTTTATTTATTACCATGTTATGTAAAATTTCATGGTCAATAATGTTTACCTCAGATGTTTTGATGATATTCGGCTCATATGTCTAAATGACTTTGACAAGTTGACTATGGTAAAAGAGTTTATTATTTAATAATACAATGAATAATAATAATGAAATAATTGTCAATTTAAAAAATAAATTTGACATTTAAAACCAATAATTATAGATGTTAATGAAAAAATAACTATGTTACAATCATGTAGATGATATATTGTACATAAGAAAATGTAACATTTCCATTTTTAAACAATCATTATGGAAAAAGGGTCAGTATTATAAATTTATTGAACAATGATTATCATATCCTAAATACCATATATTTTTTAATATATGTATATATATATCATCTATGTGATGTTTTCAGGAAAAATAGATCGCATCACTTTGTTAATGCAGTCGTCCACATATACGCAGAAATGACATTTTCATTTTTATTGATTGGGAAGTTAAATTATTCAATGATATATTACTTATCCATAATGATAAATATGAAATGATTAATATATATTTAAATTTAATCTAAAATTATAACCATATTTAAGAGGTGGTGATGGATATCAATTTACATCAATCTGTGTGGTGGTAGTCCATTATAGATATAAATGATGGTTTTGTTTCCCATTTTATATATTATAGATGGATATAAGATAAGACATTTAAATAATAAAAAATAATTATAAGTAATATATTATTGAATTTATATCACCAAGGCTGGATAATATTTTAAGAGGAAAAAGTAGAAATTAACAAAAAATATGTGATTATGAACAATAAATCTTCCCTAAAAAACATCTTTCAGTTTAGACCAAATTCATTTAAAATAAGTTTTTATAATCAAACAAATGTTTCTACAAAATGAGGAGGGATTTCAAGCGGTAATTTTTTAATGTTTTTTGAAAATAAAAAATCATGGATGTTTGTTAAAAATAGGAGATGATGTATCATTTTATAAGAGAGGGGAGGGGAACTCTTTGAATTTCCTAAAGTATTAAATTAATATAAATTAATTTTAAAATTAACTATTATATAAAATTATTAAATTATAATATAAGACGATTATGCATAAAAATAATCTTAGAGGAAAAAAACTACACATGTTTATTTAATTTTTTCACCTTTATCATTTTTTCTAAAACCATATTAACTGTTTTTAACAATTACCATGATAATAAATATTTAACTATTCAAGGATAGTATATTTACTAAAAAAATAATATTTTTACATAAATAAAATGTAATTTATTTTATCTTAAAATATATGTCTAGAGATAGTAATTTTAAGAACATTAATTCATTTAATAAAATATTATTTTTTATAAATTAACATTGTTGTAATTTCTGTATCTACTTAATTAATTTTAATTTAAAAAAACATGAAATTAATGAAATCCATATATATAATAGTAAAACCTATAAAAAATGTTATATTCTTGTAAAATATTCTTTAAATATAATTATTTATTCAATTTATATCATAATTAATCTTTTAAAAAATAATTTATTTTTTATTAATTGAAAAATACCATATTAGCGTTTCATAAGCATTTAATGTAATTATATAGTAACTAAATATTATAAATGAATTACCATAATTCAAATTATTTCTTTAAAATATAACTAACCAATATTATTCTTTCTCAACATGTGTTTCTTCTTTGTGAACGTGCAATAGAATTTAAAAAGTATGAGACTCGCATTCTTTCATTTACATTATACAATATATTTTACTGGTAACATTCATGTAAAGTTATCCAACAATAATATAAATAATGATTTTAAAATGGAATTGTTTGAAAGTATTTTATTTTATCATATGGAATATGAAAAATAATGGCTTTATCGCATAGTTTTACCTAAGTTTCCTTGATTTAACCTATTACTATGGGGATGATTTGTCACTATTTCAAGTATTTATTATGAACAAAACAAATTGATGGTATTAAATAATATTAACTATAAGGATTAAAAATATGTGATCTATTTTACCTATTTTATTCTCTATAAGTGTAATCAACACAGTTTATAATATCTCTCAAGATGTAGAGAAAAAATGTTTTCTAAAATAAATGTATTTTTAAATCTAAATTTATTTTTAGACCAAGATAACATATAATATTGATTCTTATGTAAATTTATATATTACATCTAAATAATCTATAATTCTTAAATTATGGTAAAATTAAAAATATTAGGGGAATTTTTCAATGATAATAAATGGGCATTTTATAAAAACTTATATTTTTAACTATTCATTGTAAAATAAATCATTTCATAAAAATCCAAAAATTCCATCATAGGATAATTCTGATATGGTGGATTAAAAATTTAGTATTAATTTATAATGTAAATTTACAAATAGATTCCTAAATTATGTATAATATTTTCTTACAAAATTCAGTAGATTTATTTTTTAATAAAAAGTATTTTTGAAGAATAGAATGAAATTACATAAATTTGAGTGATTATTTACTATGAATTTAATAATAAAATTATAATAAGTTGGGCCTTATTAATATTTAATATTGAATTTAATCATATTAATTTCCTCTAGTTTAAAAATTATGTTATAAAAATCATATTAATATAATAATATCTCAGGGTTTGTTTAGGATCTGTGTCGTTAGTCATATAAGCTATAAAATATTTTTTAAAGCCTCTAAGTGTTTCATTATGTGCCATTTTACAAATTTCATCCTTGTAATCTGATCTTTATCTTGGTATATAATGGCTGGGAATTTTAAAATATATTTATTGAAATCATATATTATAAAAGGGTTTAAAAATTATTGATAATAGGGAAAGGAAAATTTAAAGTTCTCCAATAATAAAATATAGCAATGTATCAAAATATAAGTATATTAGTGGGATATAAATTTATTGATATGGAGATGGATTTAATGTTAAAATAATTGTGGAGAGTGATTTAGATTATTGATCATAATAAAGTGAATGATAAAGAGAATTTTAATGAGAAAAGAATCCTTAACCAAATATGTCTGAAAAGGACCATCAATTCATTAGAAATGAATATAAGAATTAATTTTTTCATTTCAAGATCCTTTTCATAAAGACAATGAGATCTAAAAAATATAAACTAAGATAAAGTGAAAATATATTTTCTTGAAAACTATAATACCAACATTTAATAAATTTCTACTGGAATCTCATATCTTTTTCCAAATTATGACTATGCATGATAAATTTTTTATGACTAAAGAACTAAAAAACATCTAATAGAACTGAGAATCAATAAAATGATAAAAATATATAGATACTATCATTATTAATTAATATAAATCATATTGTTTAGGGCAAGGTATGATAATTCCAAAAAATTATAAACCTTCAAACACATAAATAACACATTAATCTCTAAAATCTAATAGTAATACCAAATGTCCTTCAAAATAATTCAATAAATAACTTCCCATAGAATTCATAAAATTTATTTGAACACGTATTTAAACCCAATTATTTCAATTATTTGAATTCCATTTTTTTATGATAAGCATTACATTTATCCCAAAATAACATAAACCACTCTAAAAGTATCATTCAAATATTTTATTTTCCATTATTTTAAAATCAATAAGGTATGTTAATAATTGATGTAAATGACATGAATTTCCAATATTAAAAATTATAATTATACATATATCTATAATATTATTCAATAATTATTCCTCAAATTATATCCCACAATATAATATAATGTTTTTTGAGATTATAGTGATGTTATTCCAAAATAAAATTAATCACTTAATCAGTAAATCACGTTTTAAATTTACATTATCCATCTAACAATCATCCAAATTATGAATAAAAATAATACATTATAACAATCCATAGGTGTTTCATGATTCTCATAATATTTATAGTACATCATAATATCATATATAGACACATCTTTCATTCAACTTTTTTCATAAAAATATAACTATGGTTTTTTGTCTTATTACTTAATAAATTATTCATCCAAATCAAGGATATGAAATATTTCCTAAGGATTCTTCAATATCAACACATTCATATTTAAAAAAAATTGAACATAATTAAACCATTCATAACCTAAATCCCATCATCAGGGTCGTATTTTATACTATTGATATCCCCTTTACCTTCTGGTAGGATATCCATATATCTGTATAAGAAATATTCAGGTCATTGGTGGTATTTAGATTATCAATTGAGAGGGATGAGTTGAAATTTTATAATAATATAAAATATATACCATGAACCATATAAATGTCTTACAAATTAAAATTGTGTTTCATAAATGAAATTTTTTATTTTATGTTATTTATATGTTCAAAAGGAATTCAAAATCATTCAAATAATGATTTTACATGATATTGATGATTAAATAATCAGGAATTGATTGGAATGTTTTTTCGGTCTCATTTGGTTTCATGTTCATAAATAGTATTTTATCTATATAAAAGACAATAATTAAAAAATGAAATAAATTATTTCAGGTTAACATGAAAAATATTCATTATATTGTAAATACCCATAGAAATTCTATAATTCATTAATGTTTAAATCATAAAAAATAACATGAATAAGATCGACATAAAAATATTTACATCATTGGATATTTCATACCATTCATCGAACATCCCAAAAAATAAATATCATTCTTTTTAAATAATATTACACCATAAACCAAATGTTTATTTATAAATACATCCAATATAATGTTTGAAAACATATCGTTAATTACATTAAAATAACATATCTTAGAACTTCATAATTGGTTTTTTAAATTTTCAAATAATTATCAACATGAAACATATAATATAATTCTGATATCTATAAATTTTATGTAATCCTATCATAAAAAATCTTAATTTACTATGTCATCTAAATAATTCCTTGAACACCAACTATAAGGATATTATTTCAAAAATTAAACAATCGATAGTGTTTAGTAAAGAATTTGTTTTCTTTAATTTTGTGGATAATATTAGTTTTATATTTTTTGATAATACATTCACGAATATAATTAAACAATATTATTCAACATATGGTGGAAAAAACTTTTTAGTATTCATTCTTTACACCCAAAACACACTTTATAATGACATACTACCTTCATTTAACTAAACAATAATTTCTATAACTCATGATTTTCTAAAATTTCTACAAATTTATAGACCCTATTATTTTATGTAAATATGTGATGATAAAAAACTCATTAAGGGACATAATAATTAATTATTTAATCATTGTTCAAAAAAC
Source organism: Viscum album (assembly GCA_963277665.1). Classification (NCBI taxonomy): domain Eukaryota; kingdom Viridiplantae; phylum Streptophyta; class Magnoliopsida; order Santalales; family Viscaceae; genus Viscum; species Viscum album. The sequence continues at coordinate 473,441,592 of OY728159.1, read as the reverse complement.
AATTTTTAATAAAACCCCCTTTTTTAATATAATCGTATAGTTTTGATTGCACATTTTTATATATGTGAAGTCAACTTTACTACCCAAATGTTTTTATAAAATAGTTTTTATTAAATCTTATTGTAAAAATGAAAATTATAATCAATTATTTCCAATCATGAAAATATGAAGAAAACATTTTCATAATGTTATATTTTTTTAATCATTTGAAGAAGTAAATACTTTTATTTAAAGATAACATCATTAGTGTACCTTGGAAAATAATAACATTTCTATCAAAACCATTTATGAATATATAAATAATGTATTTAACTTGAGGAATCATCTACATGTTGATCCTAAATGTTGAATAACTTTAGTGGTTAAAAATGTAATAACCATAATGGTTTCCATTTGAATAACCTTAATTTTTTAAAATGACATTCCTTGTTAAAAATGGTATAACCTTCACTGTCAACTTCTGATACAAATCATACCCAAAGAATGGGAGGCATATCATGGACTAAAACATCCTTGGTTTATAATGGAACAACAAACCAAAATTAAATTTTCAAAAGATAAATCACATAATTATACCACATAAAATCTTACAGTTTTCAAATTAATCATTCCACTCATACTAAAACATTTTCCATATATTGATATATTAGTTTTCATTACAAATGAATATTTGATAATAAAATCCCCTAAATAATAGGAAAGATGGGTTTTAATGAATATAACATAGAAAAATACTATATAATCCAAAAATAAAATTATGGTTACAGTGAAAGGAAAAACTTTTGATGTTATATATATTAAAATAGAAACTTCTTATAGTTATTTATTAATAAAGTCAAAGCATTCCAAAAAAAATATGTACAAATATTCATTATAAAAACAATATAATGAACATAAAGAAGAAATATAATATTTCCTTTCTAATTTTTTTTGAATATATAAATTAATCCATAAAATATTTTTATTAATATGTACATTAAAAAGAAACATTTAGAAAGTAACTCTTCTTAACATTTAAAATGTGGTTTTTGTTAAAGTGTTGCATACATAATACCATAAATGAATAATTTGTTTAACAAAGTTTATTGAAAGTAACATATGAAAACAATTATCCTTATAACCCATTAGATAAAAAATTATAGATTTTTTAATCATTTATATGATCATTAACAAGGGAGAAAAGGATTTAGACAGGACACTTAAAAAGATGATTTTTAAAATAAATTCCCTTACCTTGATCTCAACTCATCACGTATGTTATTTATATACAAGAATAATAAAATTATATTTGTTATTTAATTTAAATACAATATCGTTCATGTTTATTATTCTTTTAATTTTAATTAGTAACATGATATATAAATCTACTTACTAAATTATGCTCAACTAAGATGTTTTAAGGATTTTGGACTCAAATATCCAAAATCACATTGATATGATTAATATGGTCAAAGAGTTCATTATTTAATCATATTTAGAAGATTAATCCTAAAATAATTTAAATTTTTTATTAAACTATAATTTTTTAGTCATTAACAAAAACTTTTATGAAAAATATACTACATTACAAACCTGGAGACAGTGGACTATACATACACATGACCAACATTTCCATTTTTAAATGAACATTTAAAAAAGGAGGAAAGTATTAATTTATATTTATAGAGTTAGAGTTATATAATAAATAGTAAATTATTTATTTAAATATAATTATATATACCATCCATGTGATGTAGTGATGAAAAATTTATCACATCTCTTCATGGATGTGGGAGACCACACATTTGAGAAAAAAACATAATTGTTTTTTAGTAAAGGAAAACTAAATAGAATATATGAAATATTACTTATAAAAATTGTTAAAAACATTATGAATATAATATATATATATATATAATTAATCATTATAACCATCCATGATAGGTGGTGAAGGAAAATTAATTACATTTATTCATGAGACGATAGTCTATCGTACACACAAATGATGGTTTTATTTCCCATCTGACAGAAGAGGATATGAATATAGGTTATGATATTAACACCATTACATGTAGGTATATGAAATATAGCTTTTATTATTTCATCATGGATTAATAATATTTTAATATGGTATAACAATAAATAAAAAAATCTTTATCAAGAAATACACATAATCATTGGGCAACCGCTTAAGGTGTACAAGAAAAAATATTTCCTAGTATAGTTTTAAATAATATGTGACCTATAGGATGTGGGTATGGATTAAATAGAGGGATTTTTTAGGTATTATCTAATCCAAAATTAATTTTATTATTATAGAAAAGAGTGTAAGAGGTTTCCTTTTATTTTAAAGGGGTGGGTCACTCTTGGAAATTCATAAGTTGTAAAATTAATATAAATTATTTTTCACATTAAAATGGTTCCAAAATTATAATGTTCAAATATAGGATGATTTTGATTCCGTTTTGTATAATCTAATTTAAATTAAACAATTTGAGGTTTTTTACCTTTATAGTAGGTTTTAACATATGTCCAAACTTTTTGACAATTTTTGGAACAGATATGTTTTAATGATATATATTTCAATATAATTATTATAAAAGATTAATTTATCCTTAAATTTACAATAGTTGATATTTTTAAACATATAAAAATCCCATGTATGATTATAGGTTGTTTAATATTTTTAAATAAGTTAATATAATATTTTTTGTTATATTATAATATTAATTTATTTTTTGGAACTACACATTTAAAATGATTTTCAAATTGTCCTCAAATAAGTGGAATTAAAATATATTCCATTCACACTTGTATAAAAAGTTGTATTTATTTAAAAAATTTACAGAACTCAATAATCCATTCAATTTATTTTAAGATTAATAGTTATATAATCATCCATTTTTTAATATTAATGGACTAAATACTCTTTTTTCATTTCAAAGAAATTTAAGTTAATAATTAATTTGCAAAAAAATGGAATAAATTATAATCATGGAAATAATTACTATATTTTAAAAATAACCATTAATATTCTACTAAAGAATTATTTTGTTCCTATGTGAACACATAAGATATTTTTAAATGTATTATAGTGGCATTTTTCTTTTTTCCTTAAATAAAATATGATGTGGGTCCCTTCCATGATAAAGTGTCCAATAAAAAAATATTTATCCTAAGATGATAAAATCAAAACTATCATCATATAATAATATTTAAGATGAAACGTTATACACTTATAACTTATTTTTAACATACATTATCCTAATTTACAATTTTACCATGGGCAAGAATATATATATTTTTACTATACATTATAAACCAATATTATGCTTCCTATATTAAAAAATACTAAATATAATTATTAATAATATTGAATCAATTTTAATAAATTAACACAATTTATGTTCCAGAAATTTGTTTTTAGGTATCCCTCAAAGCGTGACAAAATATGGTTTTCCAAATAAATGGATTTTAGGACTAAAATATTTTATTACCATTATCATGTACATTATTAATTTTTATGTCAATAATTATGTTTTTATTATTAAAGGATACATTTATTTACTCATTATAATATTCTAGATAATATGGATATTTTTCTATTAATAAAAATGGCATTTTTTAAAAACATCTATATTTTTTGACTTTTCAATGAACAATCATTCATTACAAAAAAATAAAAAAAATTCACCGCATGATTATTTAGATATGATGATTTCAAAATAGAATTTAATTTAAAAACATAAATATTATTATAGTTCTAAATATTATTTTTAATTTTTTTTCATAAAAATATTTCAAAATAATTTCAGAAGAAAACATATTTTGGAAGAATAAAATTGCATTGCCTTATTTTGAGTGATTACTTACTAAACATATATCAATATAATTATATTGAGTAGGAACTATTAATATATTTCATTAATTATTTAATACTATTCTTACCCACTAATTTAATGACTATGTTATAATTTTTATATTTTGATATAATATTTTATATTTTATTTAGGAATGATGTTTCATGTTGTATATGATATTTAACATTGTTTTCTTTTTAAAATATTGGGGTGTTAAATCTATATATTCTAAAACATTATAGTATTATCATGTACTATATTTTTAATTATTTAATATTCATATAAATTTAAATAATATTTATGTAGGTAAATCTAAGGTCTCTATATTATATATTTTATCAATTCTGTATTCTTAAATTGTATTTCATGTTTATTTAATTTCCCTTTTTGATTTTACAAAATTATTTATCCTTTCATGATGTTTTCCCCAAATGAATTTTTGGATCTATTAAGTATGGTTATCAATGGTTAATATTTTCGATTTTTTTATGATTTTTAAAATTATAATTCATTTATATTTAGTGTACTTTTTTTATTTTAAACATTTTTAAATAAGGTAATCTGAAAGATCCTAGATCACCCTTAAAGAATTTTATTACTTATGTTTTAGTTTATGTTCCTCATTTTTGTTAAATAGGTGTTTTAACAAGTTCATGGGAATCCCAGGGGGTATTCCAAAGGTTTGGGATACAAATGAAAAAAGGGAGTCCTTGAGAATGTTGCGCAGTTTTCTCAAGGATAGAAAAAACAATCCAAGAATCTCAGGTAACCGTACAACCATTTATAGAGGCTTATTCACAATTGGTTCATAGTTATGAAAACCATGTGGAATCCCTAAGAAAACATGTGAAAGGGATATTGTTCAGACATTACAGCACACATAGTTTGAACATTTTTTCAAAAACCATGCGAGTAAACCAAATGACCTAGTATTTTTTAATAAAATTAAAAACAATGTTATCTCAGGATTTTAAACCCCAACTCGGGATTTTCCTCTATTCCACCCTCTACAACCATAGTGATGTTATTAGAAAAACCAAGCTTCCCAAGGGTGTTACTACTTTGATTCTCATTCATTTTAAGCATCATTGGTTGTGGATTAAATCCTCGGGTATGTCTAATTCTCCTTTGGATTCTCTTTTTAGGATTAGTGTTTTTTATTTAATGTATCTCCTTCTGAAGACCTTAAACCCTCCATTTCTGGTCAATCCTAGGTTGGGGCTTCAAGGAGTGATTAAATTCGGAACCGAGGGCATGATTAAGAGTGGTATCAGCCTCATATTCAAGGTAGGTGGTCTAAAATTATTATCCCATCATTTTATTTTAGATATTTTCAGGGAAGATTCTGTTATTCTATTTCCCTCGTCGTGTTATTGGTTTCTTTGGGGTGTTTGATAAAAAGAGGTGCCTAAGTTAAATATTAAGACACTCATGATCCTCGTGGGATGCGTAGAGGATGAAAAGACCATTTTTGGGCCACCCATGGGGTGCGCCTACAATATCGTACCTAGAAAGCTGTAGTGTTATGTGAACTATTGCAACACCTGGATGTTTTTATGAAATATTGTCATTAAATAACTTTTAATATTCAGTAACTTGCACTGCACACAATCGTGAGTTTAAAAAAACCATGATATACTTTTAGTATAAAATTACCAATATAGCCTAAGCATTCAGATAGTTGGAATAAGTATAACTGACTTAAAAAATGCATTGTGAATTCATAGGATATTAATTATTTATGAAACAAAATAAATTAGATATTTGTATCTTTGAGTGAATTACTTTTATTAATGAGATATATATGTTATATAAAATATTTTAATATTCATCCAATGGATATTTTAATCATAGGGTGTGAATAAATGAATTTTTTTGTAGAAAAACCTATATTTTTTCATAAAATATAATTTATGTCATTATAATTAATTTTAAAATTAATTCATATGGAAAAAAACATTTTAGTCTTTTGCAATGTTATAACATTTTAAAAACATGTTCTCTCATTGAGACAACGAGATTGATTTTAAAATAATTTATGCCAATTATATGTTTTTAATTTAAGAAAAATGGATTTCATATTTGAAATTAGAAGGTCTAAATTGTGTAAATAGGTACCTTTTATTTTTTAAAATTATGAATAGTAACTTCAGTAAATATTTTTATTTACCATGGTTAAAGGGTGCGTCGGGAAAATATGGTTTTAAAAAAGTAATAATATAATAATATAAAGAAACCATAGAATTTATCTTAATCCTATGGGATGAAATATATTAGACCGTCATAATCCTTGGGTAAATTTCATGACCCCATGGAGCCATTTTGGTGTGATAATGACATGTTATAATAATTAATATAAAGTAAATTGAAATATAACATAACCATGTATCTTTTACTATAACATTTTTAATATAAAGTTATATAACTGATATCATTGATTATAAATATTCCTCATAAAGATAAAAATATTTCCTACTTCTTCACATTTTGTTTATAATTTTTATACATTAAATAAATAATTTTAATTATGACAGAATGATGATGTCGTGATTACCTTATCAATGAATCATTCAAATATGTGATATTATAAATATTAAAATAAATGTAATTTGAAAATTTTTCTTCCATAAAAAAAATTTATGGATGATTATGACATGTTATTTTTGGTTTTCATTAATTTTTTTGAATGAATAATTTTTTTATGACTTCATCAAAAATCAATTATTAAATGTTGTCAAAATTGACATAAATTAGTTTTTAAAACAAATACATTTTTATTAAATTACATAATAGTCCTAAAAATATAATATTCCTCAAAATGACCTATATAATGTTTAAAATGTCATTAATGTTATAATTTGTGTTCTCTTGGAATTTTATAGAAATTATAGTAACGATATATTATAAAAAATAAGATGATATTGAAATAGATGATGTTTTTAACCGAGGGTTAAAGATAAAAGGTAAGATTAATTATATTACCTATAATTATCTAAAACCTACTGGTTGGGGGGATTTAGACCTATCCTCATCATATACTCTAAAAAATTGAGTTAGTAAGAACTAAAAACCAAAAATAAATTTATAATAAATTAATATTTAAATATATTCCTAAAGTTCCCCACGCCTCTCTTATAAAATGAAACTTCCCCATTTCTTTTATTCACACCTCCAAAGAACATTGTATTGTCCAAAACCTACCAAAATTCCCTCCCAAATTCCCTCAATTCATCCTAGAGGTCCCAATTTGGGATGAAATCCATCATAGTGAAACCTTTGTTAAAATCAAAAAGAGATACCTGAAAAAGATTTAATTGTTTTATCACCTCTTTCAAAAAAAAATTATAATTCCTATTATTATTTTGTTTCCATAATAAATTAATAAATAATTTATAATATACATGATGAGATTTTATTATAATTATAGTACAACCTTATATCTCCATTTATCCATCCTACAAATTACAATATCACCATGTGTGTGTTCGCACGACTTACTATCTCCACCTCGTGGTGTAATTTGTTATTCAACAATAATTTATTTAGATGATATAAAGATGATTATAATGGATTTAAATAATTAATATAACATTATAATTATTTGGTATAATTTATACACCACTCAATTACATATAATTTAACCATTAAGTGAATGATATTGTCGCTTGTGTGCATGTGTGGCTTGCTGCCTACACGATGTGATATGATTCATTCTACAAGATCTTTATGAAACAAAATATATATACATCAATGGAATGAATAAATATTTTTTATATTACACAAATATTATTTTTTAAAATATATAACTATAACCTAAGAAGTGGAATGTGGAATTATCAGACAAAACATGTATAAGAACAGAAATCAGTTAATATCAGAATAACGAGGGACAATGAAATTGTTCTATAAAACAGATGATAATATAATCATATATGATATCATAAAAAGGTTTCTGATTATGTAATATTTCTGTAACATTATTTAAATCAGTAAACAAGATTTTTGGGTACTTATGATGGATTTTAGACTTATGGTAAGGGATAATTTTTCAATTTCATTTTTATCAAATATTTTTTATACATAAGTATATATTAGGTAATATTTATCCACCACATCTGTGTTTCCTATATAAGTAAAATTATTTATATTCTTATAATTTTTTTAAAGTTAATTTTACACTTTGGGGAATTTTTATTAAACAACATGTGAGTTATCTTTTATCGATATTCTTTTTTAGGAACTTTTTTCAGACAAAAGTATAAGGAGAATGTTTTTTATCATATACAAAATGAATTGATTTTTACGACATCATATTGCCTTACATCTATTTCATGTTTATTTTCAACTAAATTGTTTTCTTCAATATTTCATGGATTTTTTAGAAAAGAAAATGTTTTTGAAAAATAAATGATATTTTCCAAAATAATTGAGTTCAAGTGTTTAATAAAAATTATTTTCCATCTAAGATGACATTCTATAAATAAGGTTTTATTTATACCCCTATTATTACTATTATTTGATTTTGTTTATAATTTAATTCTATGTATGGAATCCATTTGTTTATATGGATTATGATGGAATAATGTTTAAGAAACCCATTTTGTTTTTTGGTTTATGCTATAATGTATGTTTTTTTTGGGAAAACGTAAGAATGATTTAATTATGAGGTGGGTGGGATCTATATCTCCCTCCAATGAATTGGGTAAAGATTTATATCTCATGAGATATAAATAACTATAATGTAATCTAATTCTGGTTCAGTAATACAGTGATGCAACATCAAGAAAACCCGATTTAGTAATGGACTTTGTCCATTGTGATGGTCTTGGATATGAACCTTGGATAATTTGAAAATGATTTTTTATAATAATGCATATGCCACAAAACATCAAATCTTATGTTTTTTCTTTTTCAAATTTATTCCATTTATTATTATGATTTTTTCCCGTGACATGATATCATGATCTTTCATATGAATGATAAGACCACCAAATTTCACGTTCGTTTGTCTTGTGATTGTGATATGATTGATATTATCTATTATTATGATTACTATTAATTTTATCTCACCGTTTCATATGTTTATTTTCCCCAGGTCATGAAAAATGGTATTATGTATGATATACACAAAAGGTGTCTAGTTATAAAGAAATAAGAAAAAGATAATGTAGATAATTTTTGAACCAGTTGTTTATGTTTACCTGTTTCTAATGATAGTATACCTATACGGTCTTGACATCGAATTATTATATGTAATATTGAATATACTTCAATTTTGATGAATTATCCATGTATGTAAAGTATGGGTTTCTATATTTGGCATTATAGGAAATTTATAGTTATAATTTGCAATCAAGGATGAGAAAGACTTAGTAAGAAACCGAAGGATATGTGTAGGTATTGGATACAATCCTAATGTTTTTGAAATGGCCATGAATAACCTAGGATAAAACCTAAATTGTCCAAAATTGAAATTTTATTCTTGATTATGTCGTTTTCTAATTCTGATTAGTGTTTCTCACGTTATGCTTCTTGGTTTTAATCAATGGTCAGCACCCAAAGGAACTGTGTTACTACTTAATGTGATAAGAAATGCAATGATTTTCCCCCTAAGAAACCACATGTTATGGGATTTGGAATGAAAAGTCTTGTATCTATGATCACACAACATTCTCAAGCTATGAATCATTAAAGACTTCCAAATGAAAAAAAGATGGTGAAACATTCTATTTAGTCTTTCATCAGGCATCATCCACCTTCATTCAATGGGTATTCTATACAATTAGTGTCAGGAAAATGGATCAATACCACTCAAAATATATTATTAGTTCTACAATGTTCTGAACATGATAAATTCATCATAGTGGTCTATCATTTGGAAGGTGAAGTTGATCAATGGTGGAAAATTATCAAGAATATGAGACAAAGAGATGAAATTGACTCCATGTCATGGGATGCGTTAAATAACTTATTTTTAAATAATCAATTTCCTCATATTCTTTGAAAAAATAGGGAGAATGATTTCAGTGAACATAAAAAAAGTATGATGAATACGTTTGTACTTATTATGAAACTTTTACAAGGCATTAAAGGTACACTTCAAGAATTATTATCCAACATGAGATTATATTTGATTAATTATTTAGTGTCTTAAAATCAATTCTCTAAAGATCGTTATCCATATGGGACATTAATAGCTACAAGGAAATCATTTGATGTGCTCTGAAGGTTGAGATGGAGATTAGAGTAACTCATCATTCATATGGTTCTGATAAGAAGAGAAAAATGAAATTTAAAGGAAAATCTAACCACCAAACTGAAAAGAAGATGGGTATCCCCTTATGCTCAAATTGTAGAAGCAAACACATGTGAAATTGTCTTAAACGGACATGTAAATGTTTTAAGTGTGGAAAAGAAGGTCATCAGGTTGTTCAATACTGATGTGATGGGAAAAATATGTCTAGTGATGCAATTATATCAAAGGATACACATAATGAACCTCCTACACTTCAATTATACAAGTTAAAGGAGATATGGAATTATGTAAATCAATGTCCTAATCCAAGGGTTATTTATTACGATTGATGTCAGAAAACTCTTATGTACAAAGACAAAAGAGAGTCACAAAAATCACTATTAGAAACGTGGAGTATGATAATGATGTGGTGAAAGGTACACTTACCATCCACTATAAAGTTGAAATTTTTTTATATGATTCCTGATTCCCCCAAACTTTTATTTCTGTAGCATTTTAAATGGGTATCGCCGTATTACCTCAATAATTACATGTTGAGTTTTCTATGATTACACATAATGTAACAACAATCACATAGAAAGTTTATAATCCTTATGTAGTTGATGTTTGTGGGAATGTACTTCCTATAAAATATTGTGATCCTTCATATAGTGTAATTTAATATGATTCTTTGAATGGATTGGATTTATCTATTTGGAGCTGATATAAATTTCCAAGGAAGGAAAGTCACATTTAATATTCCATATCAATCCATGATCATCTATCAATGCAAGGATTAATATAACCTTCTACTAGAAATTTCATCCATCATACGGGTTTTATTTCATATAAATAAAGGTTATTTGTCTCAAATGTTTGGGTAGAAACTCAAGATTAAGTATACACACATCGTATGGGATTTTGATGATCTCTTTCCAAAGAAAATTACAGGTCTTCCACCAAATAGTTATGTTTAGTTTTCAATCGAACACATATCGGGTTATATGACTATTTCAAAGAAACCTTATTTAATGGACCCATTTGAGGTCCAGGAATTGAAAAAGAAACACTAAGAGAACATTCATAAGGGATTAATATTCCCTAGAACATCACCTTGGGGAGAAACTGCTCTGTTTTTTTAGAATAAAGAAGGATAAATGAGAGTCTTCATTCATTATCGAAAATATACCAAGATCAGTATTAAGAAAAAATATCCTCTATCCTGCATTGAGGACTTATTAGACCAACTACATGGAGCTCAATAATTTTCCAAGATTTATATTCCTTCGTTATATCAACAATTAAGGGTCAAAATAAGTATATAACTAAGATGACATTCCATAAAATGTATAGAAACTATAAATTTGTAGTGATACATTTCTGTTTTAATAATTATCATTCTATATTGATGGATCTAATTAATAGTCTTTATAGATAATAATGATCATTTTTTGGTAGTCTTTATAATCGTTATTCTTTTTTATTCAAAGACCATGGAAGAACATGAAAACCACTTGATAGTGGCACTAATGTACATGAGAAAAGATAATATTTATGCAAAATTTACCAAGTGTGTATTTTAGCTTCAGAAAGATTCATATTTGGGTAACATATTCTCAAGAGATGGGATATCCATGGATCCATCAAAAACAGATGTTTTTTATAGTTGGCCGAGAACAAAAACAGTAAATGAGATCTGATTTTTCCTTGGTTTGGATGGATATTATTGATGTTTTGTGAAATATTTTTCATGATTATCTAATCTACTCACTATGTTGACTCGGAAAATTGATATGTTCGTATGGACCAAATAATGTGAAAATAATTTCAATGAATAAAAAAATTGTTATCAAGTACACCTATGCTCACACGACCTTAAAGTGGAGAATGATTTTTAATCTATAGTGATGCATCCAAGAATGTTATGGGATGTGTTCTAATGAAAAATGATATTATAATATATTATTCCTCATGGAATTTAAAAATCCATGATCAAAATTTCCCAACATGGGATTTGGAGTTAGTTGTGGTAATTATTTCATTAAAGACATTGAGGCATTATCTTCATTGTTAAAGGTGTGATATTAATATTAATCATAAAATTTTAATGTATATTTTCACAATATAGGATCTGAATATGTGAAAAGAAAATGGTTATGGTAGATTAAATATTATGACATATCAATACATTAACACCCTAGTGAAGAGAAAAAGGTGGCATATGATTTGAGTCGACAAGACCATGATAGCCTATCCATGATGAGGATCACAAAATATCGAATATTTATAGATTTGATAAAGATGGATCATGAAATTTTTATGGAAGGGGAAAAAATATCTTTAACAAATGAATGTTCAACCGTCAATACATGTGAATATTAAGGAGGCACATGAGATAGATTTAGAAAAACAAAAGAAGGTGATAAATGTACATGAATTCAACATTGATTTTGATAAAATAATATGTTTTAGAAACTGGGTTTGTATTCCTACCATTCTAGAATTAATGAAAGAACTATTGTATGAGGGTCATAATTCTTCATTATTTATTCACCCTGGAAGCAAAAATATATATAGGGACCTGATAGAGTATTTCTAGTTGTATGGCATAAAAATGGATGTCGCTAAATATGTCACTTGTTGCTTGGTTTACCTGGAAGTTAATACTGAGTGACAGAAGTCTAAAGGGATGTTACAACCATTACCTATACTATAATGTAAATCGGAAAACATCACTATGGACTTTGTCATCAGACTTCCTAAAATATATGAAGTAAATAATTCTATCTTGTATATAGTTGATCTTCTTATGAGTTCAGCACACTTCATTTCTATTACAGAGTATTTCCTTCTTGATCAGCTTTCCATTATATATGTAAAGGAAATGGTAAGATTGCTTGGACTAAAACTTTTCATTATAACTGATAAAGATCCAAGGTTTACCTAGATGTTATGGTGAAGTCTTAAGTAGGCTCTAAATACAATGTTAATTTTCAGCACTACATATCATCCTCAGACACACGGTCAGTCATAGAGGAAAATTAAATATCTAGAAAACATTTTGAGAGATTTCTCTCTTTATTTAAAATCTGGTTGGGATTAACATCTACCATTGGGGGAATTTTCATAAAATAATATCCTTCACTCCTGTATTCATATGGCTCCTTATAAATCCCTCTTTGGAAATAAGTGCATAACTCCAACTTACTTGGCTGAAGATTGAGAAAGAATGCTATTGGGACTAGATCTTGTTGATGAAATGGATGAAAAGGTAAACTCTATTCAAAAACACATAATAGCATCACAGAACCAATAAATTTTTTTTTCTAACAATATAAGAAAAGGCCATGAGTTTGAATTTAGTGATAAGGTGTTTCTAAAAATGTCTCCCTGGAAGAGAGTAATGAGATTTGGAAAGAAGGGAAAGTTGAGCCTTAGGTATATCGGTCCTTTTGAAATTTTGGATCATGTTGGAAAGGTATATTACCATTTCTGTATTCATAGAATCTCTCTCAAGTTCATGATGTGTTTCTTATATATCTCCTTTTAAAGTACACACCTAGTCCATCACATGTACAAAAATCATAATTTATACCACTAGAGTGAGATCTTTCTTATTAAGAGAAACCGAGAGAAATCTTGGATCATAGAGAAAACATTCTACAAAAAAATAACACTCATGTGGTTACTATTTAATTGAGTAACCACAAGTTTTAAGCATCTACATGGGAAATTTATGATATTATGATGGAGATTTATCCTCATATTTTTGTTTCCAAGTGATGAATTTTGAGGGATAAATTAATTTTAAGGGGGGTGTAATGTTACACCCGGATGTTTTTATGAAATATTTTCATTATATAATTTTTATTCTTTAGTAGCTTTTATTTTACATGATCATGAGTTTAAAAGAACTAGAAAATTGTCTTAGTATAAAAATACTATTATTTCCAAGCTGTTAGGTTGGAGGGAATATTTATAACTAACATACGATAAAGCATTATGAATTCAAAGGATATTAGTTATTTATGAAAAATATAAATTTGATATTTGTTTCCTTGAGAGAATTACTATTTGTAATTAAATTAATGAGATATATATGTTATATGAAATTTTTTTTATTTTCATGTAATATATATTTTAATCATAGGATGTGGTTAGAACCATTTTTTGTATAGAAACCTATATTTTTTAAAAGGGTAACCTTATGCTTTTAAATGATGAAACCATTTTAAATAATTATTTTGTCACATTAATAATTTTTATATGACAACATAAACATTTTGTTTTAATTCAGGATATAAAAATTTAATTGGGATGTCTTTTTGATATTTTCTGATAACATTCAACATTTGATTAATAGTAAAAACACAATAAATTTTATCTGAAAACAACTTTTTCATCAAAATAATTTATATGTTTAAATTTAATATTTAATGTATTTAAAGTATAAATAGAATATATTTTCATCAATCAAAATAATTTATGCCATTAAAAATAATTATACATTGAATTAATATGAAAAAAACATTTTAATCTTTTATAATGTTTTAACTTTTAAAAACATGTTCTCTCATTTCGACAATATGATTGATTTTAAATTAATTTCTAACAATTTTTTGTTTTTAATTTATAAAAATATATTATAAATTTTTAATTGTATGTTAAAAATTGTGCAAATAGGTACCTTTTATTATTGAACATTATGAATAGTGACATTAGTAAATATTTTTATTTACTATGGTAAAGGGGTAAATCTTGTAAATAAGAGTTAACAAAATAATATTATAATAATATAAAATTAACCTAAAATATGTCTTAATCCTATTGGATGAAAAATTTCTGACCTTGAAAATCCTTTGGTAAGTTATATGACCCCATGGAGCCACTAGGGTGTGATAACAACATGTTGTAATAATTAATTTAAAGTAAATGAAAATATAACATAAAAATGTATCTTTCACTAAAAAAATTAACATAGGGTTTTATTACTGATATATATGACTATAAATAGTAATTAGAAATAAAAAAAATTTCCTTCATCAATGTATTTTATTTATAATTTTTATACATTAAATAAATAAATTTATTTTTGATACAGTAATGATGTAGGGATTACCATATTAATGAATGATTTAATTAAATGATATTATAAATATTAAAAGAAATGTACATTGAACATTTTTATCCCATAAATTAATTTTATGGATTATTATAAAATTTTATCTTTGAGTTAATTCCTTTGTATTGAATTAATAAATTTTTTATGACTTTAACAAAAATCAATTACTAAATGGTTTCAAAATTGACATAAAGGTGTTTTTAAAATGAATAATATTTTATTAAATGATATAACTGTCCTAAAAATATATGATTCAAAAAACTGACTTATATAATATTAAAAATTTCATTAATCATCCACTTGTGGTTTTGTTGGAATTTTATAGTAACTGTAGTAACCATATATTATGAAAATACAATAAGACATGGTAAGAGATAATGTTTTTATGTAAAAGTTGGAGTTAAAAGATAAGGTTAATTTTTTTACATAATCAGGTATAAACCCTATTGGATGAGAATATTTCTACCCATAATCATCTTATATTCTAAATAAATTAGTTTAAGACTATTAGAAACTAAAAAACAATTTATAATAAATTTATAATTAATGACTTTCCTAAAGTGCCCATCACATTTCTATAAAAGGGAACACCTCATTCTCTTTTATTTACACCTCCAAATCCATTAAAATCTTCCGAAACCTGACAAAATATCCTAAAAATTTACCACAATTAATCATATAGATCACACTTTGTGATTAAATCAATCCAAGGGAGACATTTTGGGTAAATCAAAAGAAGATACTCTTAAAGGAGGTAATTGTTTATCACCTATTTCAAAATTATTTTCTTCTTCAACTTCCTATTATTTGGATTTTACATAATAATTTAATAAACAATGTATATTCTACATTTTTAGATATTTTTATAATTATGTTACAGACTTTAACCTTATTTTACACATCATACGATTAATAATATCACCATGCATGTGTACGTAGGGATTACTGTCTCCAAACCATGGTGTAATTTGTTATTCAACAATATTTCAATTGGATGTGTATAATTATTAGAATAATGGATTTAAATAATCAATATAACATGATAATTATTCTTTAATATTAATATATCTTCCAATTCCATATCATTTTACCATTATGTGAATGATATCATCGTGCGTTCGTACGTACGACTTACCATCTCTATAATGTGATGTGATTCATTCAACATGATCTTCCTTAAAAAAAGTATATACAGGAATTGAATGAATAAATATGATATGTATTATACTAATATCAATTTTTAAATGATATAACTATATCCAAATAAGTGTAATATAATCTTATCTAAAAAAACATGTATATGAACATAAAGCAGCTAATATCCGAATAAAAAATGAAAATGTAATGTTACTAATGAACAGATGAAAATATAATCATATATCATATCATAAAAATAATTATTATTCTAGAATAATTCAATAACATTATTTAAATAATTATACAGGAGTTTTGGATACATAAAAATGATATTGGACATATGGTAAAGGATAATTTTTCATTCTCATTTTTATCTGATATTATTTATATGTAAGTATTTAATGGGGTATATTTATCATCCACATCCATGTTTCATATGTATGTAATATTATTTTTTTATATAAATTTTTTATGTTAATTGTGACCTTTAGTTATTTTTTATTTAATAGTATGAAAGGAGTATTTTTTCAATATTCGATTTGAGGTAATTTTTTTCTTTTTCAGAAAAAGTACAAGGAAAATTATTTCTTTACATATATGGAATAAAATGATTTTTAAGTCCTCATAAAACCTTATTTTCATTTCAAGGTTATCTTTATCTCAATTTGTTTCTTTTAAAATTGAAACGAATTTTGGGAAAAGAAAAAGTTTTTGGAGATGAAATGATATTTTTTAAAATAATTAAGTTCCAGTGTTTTATCAAAATTATTTTACATCTAAGATAAAAATATCTAAATAAGGTTGTGTTTATACCCCTATTATTAATATTATTTCATTGTGTTTATATTGGAATTATATCTATGTAATTCATTTTTTTTGTATGGGATATTATATAATGATGTTTAAGAACCCATTTTATTCCTGGGGTTATGTATGATTTATGTTTTATGTTATTATGGAATGCGTAAGAATGATTACATTATAAGATGGGTGAGACCTATATCTACCTCCAATTCTTTTGGTGATGATTTATATCTCATGACATAGACATAAATATAATGACAAGTAAATCCAGTTCAGTAATGAAGGATTGTAACAATAAGTAAACCTGGTTCAGTAATGGACTTTGTCCCCTATGATGGTCTTGGATATGATCCTTGTCTAATATGAAAATGATTTTCTAGGATTATGTGTATTCAAAAAAACATCATGTATTATGATTTTACTTTTAGAATTATTTCTATTAATTTATATTAAATTTTATCCCATGAAAGGATATAACAATCTTTCATGTGCAGGATAAGACCTCTAAGTGTTAAGTTCTAATGTATTGTGATTGTGATATGATTTATACTCTCAATTGTTTACCCTACCTGGGAATTTCATCTTCACATTTCATATGTATCTTTTCCCCATGTTTTGAAGAAGGTTATTAAGTATGATATGTGAAAAAAAATCTAGTTAAAATAAATTAAGGAAGAGAAAATTTACATGTCTTAATAACATGTTGTTCATGTTTCACAGCTTCTAAAAAAACTATACCTATATAGTATTGACATGGTTTTATTATATGTTATATTTAATAAAAATAATTTTTAAATTAATATCAATGTTTGTAATGTACGGGTCACTATAAGGCTTGCTGAGAAATGTGTGAATCCCTTATAGAACAAGTTTTAATTGTTGATTAAGTAGTAAATGGAATTATTATAGATATGCCTAGGGTGATAAGGCATAAGGGGTTGTTTGGAATGACATGAAAATAGGAAATTTGTGTTGAATGGGATTATGTGAATTATTTAATGAAATATGGTTACAAATTCCTAGAAGGATAAGTTCTTATTAAATGGTGAATTTATAATTAGATAATGGAATGAAAAATGGGGAGTATGTTAATGGGTTTCAATAATGGAATACTTGAATATATTTAATGGGTTAATATATGGGAATTATGGAACACCTAATGGTTGAATGTAATTAGTGGTTTTTATGAGGTATGATAAATGTACTATAAGTGAATTAGTGGGTAAATTCATATGAAATGTTAGATAGACTAAATGGTTAAATGTGTCGTCAATGATGAATTTGGATAATGCGTAAGGTTGTGGAATTTACTTATGGGGTTAAGGAACGAGAATGGTAATTTGAAAAAATGGATATAAATTTTCAATGTTCGATGAAGTAATTGGTTATGGAATTGTATTAATTCCCTTGTTGTTTGTTATATATTGTAAACTCAAGTGGAATTATTTATTCTTGGTTGTGTTATGGTATGGTTATATAGATTGGATAAATAATCATGTTCACATGGCTTGGTAGAGTGGGGATTTGACATGAGGTTCTATGCCCACAGGTTGAGTTAGACTAAGGTTCTAAACTCCACCCCATAAATTCAAAGCTTATGGAAGGTTATGGAGGATCTATTCCCCTAATGGTTTTATTCAACCTGTACTAAGGCTTTGAGGTGAGGATAATTTGTTGATGTGATATATGTATCCCTAGTGAGTTAGGGACTTGAATTATTCTACCTATGCTTAATGGTTTATTTCTATAGACCAAGGTAGAGATGATGTATATGTGTAACATAAAGAAAATGTGATAATAATAAACTATGTAGTAAAAATGGTATATGAAATTGAGTTGGGATAGGTACTAGTCATTAATTAAATGAACATTTTTAACTAATGGAACCCAAATTTTCCCTTGGTTACATACCATTTATTTTGTGCTTGAATTCACTATCTATTAGACTATATATTTGGTAGACACCATTTATGGTGGCCTATTGTGTTTTGTAGTCACAAATTTCTCGAGCTGTCGACAGGTACCTGAGCAGATTTCATAGTTGTAGTTCAGGTCAAGGGAAAAGGCTCTACCCTAGGATGTTGAGTTGGGAACAGAATGTACATAGAGAAGGACCCGGACATGGATTCAGGACCCATTTCTGGAATGGACTTTATTCAAACTTTTTTGGTTATATTAACATTCACTACTAGTATGTTATAACATTATTAATTTTGAGTTATGGTTTCTACCTAGTTAGGAGATGTTTGTCTTCTAATTTTATTTTTTGTCCATATATTTCCTCAATTTATATTGGGATTGGATGTAGATTACTTTTTTAAATAGGATATAGTCTCCCAACATGACTCATTAGACCCTCTCCACTAGTCGGCAACCTCTGGCATACATTGAAGTGCACTTGAGGTTATGTGATGACTTGGATCGGGGCACCGATTTAATGGCTTCTGCGTCAGGTACATTACAAAGTTGTTTTAGAAGAGTTATTTTCACTTTATTACTATTTTTTGATGGTATATAAGAGATTAGGATACGTTTTTCCATGATAATGAGATTTTTCATGGGAGTAGCTAACCCATATAGAATGGAAAACCCAAGTCATACTGGGTCGGAATTGTTGTTCTTGAGGTGTGTTGTTCCAATTGAATGATATTGCACAATTGGATGATGCACATGTTGTTTGATTTGACTGATTTAAAAAAAATTCTCATTTCCAGGATGGCATGAGTATTTGTGTTCATGAATCATTTTAGACACCTAAGGTTATAGCTAGCATGCAGCATTATAGGCACACATGTGATATGGGTGTACATGGCATAGAGAGTAGAATTCATTTTACTTCCTTGATAAATCTGATGAAAATGATGCATTATAATTCTAATGTAAGTTGATGAATGGAAAGAATGAAAATGAATAGTTACATAAAATCATGTATAAATAAATGATATGGATGGGTTAACATTTTGAGTTATGATAAATTGTAATGGTTGATTTGGTGTCTAATAGAAAAATAATTACATAATGATGGTAAAACTGTAATTTATTTTTTTCTAATGAAAGTCGTAAATGAGTTAAAATGATGATTTCAACATGTTTAGAAATGGTAAATGTGACTAATATGAAGGGATATTGTTGTAAAAGATTAATTGGTTTGAAGAGGTAGTGACAAAAGGCTTGTGATTATGTAAATTGGTTACCCCATGATGGCCATGACCCATGGTAGGTATGATAGAGGGTACTGTACTAAATTTGATGATGATCATTGTGATATATTATGAAGAATGGTTTGTTTAATGTTAATGGTGTGACATATTTTCCATCTATGGTTAAATCCTATCAATGATTCTTTTAAGTTTCATGAAAATGATATGTTTAAAATGATAAAATTTGAGTTTAAAGGTGGGTATCCTTTGTGTTTTTGGATAACCCTTGTATGTGGGTGTTGAGCTGTGAGACTTCCATAGTTTGAAAATTTGGATTTGGATTGTGAGGCCTTTCCAGTTATGAAATGGAATAGGTGGGGTTTTTATGGAACCCCTGGTAGGGTTGTGTACATTACGTTGCGAGGAGTTTTTCAGTAATGTGAGTGTGGAAATTCAGTTGCTTCATGACCGTACAGAGTGCATGTTGGACCCTAAGGATTATGACCGGGTTTTGGTTACCTTATGAGTACATACATTACATCTTTTTTATTGTATCCTGGAGATTGTTTTTGTCTCATAGTGTTTTTCAATGTTCACAACATTTGTGTGTAACCTAGAGTAAAAGGTTTTTTTGTGCGCTACACACAGTGTGCATCGAAACTCTAGTGAGAGTTCCATTCAAAATCATTGCTTCATTCGTTTTATGATATGTATGGTTTGGAGATAGGTCCAATGGATTTACCATTTAGTGAATCTATCCTAGGGAGTATGTAACATTTAACCTTCAAGGTGACCTATGAGAGAGGTCATATGGGGTTTTTAGTGATTTTGGGTGGATGTCTCAAATGTATATGTTTTCGACTCTAATAATGGAACTCATAGTGTTTTATGGTGTGGTTTTGGCCTAGAGGGCTAAGTGGTAAGGTTTATGGTTGGTGGGGCTAGTGCCTTGTAATATAAGGAATGAGAGATACATTATATGGTGTGTCAATGCATGCTAAGTACAACCATGTTTTAGTAAATGGTGTAGTTGTTCTTGGTTCATTCATAAGATCACCCTAGTGTTTCTGATAAGAGGGAAGGATTGTTTCTAGGGTTATATCCCTGCTCACCTATTTGAATGATGTCTAATAGAAGAATCGATATTGTTTTTGAGTGGAAGATAAAAGGGTGAATAAATTCCATTAATATTATTTTTCCCGATGGTGACACTTGAGGTGAGGGAGGTCATGTGGTTGGAATTTTTTGTATGAATGGTTTTTTTGTTGGTTGAGATACAGAGGCCGTATCAGGGATGTTGAGTCTAACTAACCATGATACATGGTTAGGTATGTAAGAGGGAAATGAGATACACATAGATAAAGGTTGATTTGTGAAAGACATTTGGTTTGATTGGTGTGGAAGACCATTGTGATTCCATTGTTATATTTTAGGTATGCAATGAAAGAACCTGAGTGGTGAGGTAGAAGTAGTTCCACTAGAAACATTGTTTCATAGCTACCTTTCTATTTGGTCATGGAGTAGTGGTGAGACTTGATTTTAAATCACACATGAGTAGTGGTGGTTAAGTTTTAATGAGATGTTTTCCAAATGGGGGCCTAAGGTCCTTGAGAGTTCATGGTGTCCTATAGTTCTAAATTAAAAATGGATAAGTGTGTGATGGTTTTATTCGATAAATTCTTAGTGTACCTCATCTAGTGATGATCTCCCAATATCTTGATATCATCCAAGGTACGTTGAGAATATCTTGCATTATGCCAAGAGACGTGAATGTGTTTGGTGGGATGAGAGACATAATAGAGTTTACACACCTTGAAACTATATGTGTGGATCTTAATGATGGGATGCACACCCTCTATGGATTTGGGGGAGGTCCTTGGGATGGACCGAGTGTTGAAAAATGTCATTGTTTTTGTTCATGAAATCCAAGAATGGGAACTGGGTGACGTCTGTTTCCTTGTTTTGGAAGAAGGGGGCTATATGGCCATGTCTATGTTTTGAGGTTTTCATGTGATCGATTGTAAGATGCAGTGGTCGGGATCCATCATGGAGAGCAATGTTAATGACACTCTTAATGTGGTGAGTTGTAAGAAATTCCTGAATGTGTAGAGGAGAACATTGAGTTGATGTAATGGAACTAGGATGCCAAAGAAGAACCTGTGAGGTTCAAGTTAGGTTCCTCAAAGAGGGAATGTTGGACTTGGATATGGTGATTGATGATCCATGTGTTGGATTCAAGATCATGGTGGTTCCAAGTGAAGCTTGTGATGTTTGTGATAAATTCATAGAGGGGTGTGGTTGGATATGGAAACAAGTTGTGGAAAGAGATATTAGGTTCAATAGCTCCAGTTTAGATTAGGGTTAGACTTGGGTAATTTTCTCCTTGGGTGGTTTTAAAAAATATTAATATTGAGGGAAAGAGGCCATGAGATGTGGTGTCATACTGAGGGTGAAAGCCAATGATGGTTTGGACGGAAAAAATCTCATGATGATAGAATTCACTGTAATTTTGGAAATAACCTCAGTGGGTGCGTGTTATGATAATGATAGTCTTTAAGTCAATAAGCACCTTAGAAAGGTGAGAAAGGTGTAGCGTACCATCAGTTCAATGTGGCAGTCCTGGGAAAATCTAGTCAGGTGTTGTTCGACCTAAAATGGTAAACCCGAATGGGTTTGGTGAGAGTGACACACCATTGGGTTCAGGTGGTGGCAGAAAGTTTCTTTTTGGAAATGAAGATTTACTTGAGTGAGGCTGAGTTGATCTTAGTTCTAGAATATATAGTCTATGAATGTCTAGCCGAATGGTTTCGATGGTGTTCCTTGATTCCAATGTAGGGTAATTCCCCTATATATGTTCATTCATGGAGAGTTGGAACATGTTAGGTGATGTGAATTCTGAGTTGATATTCAGGTGATACATCCTCTATAGTGGTGAACCCACATAAGTTGCGAAATACGGTTAAAAAGACCATGCATTATCCCTTGCAAGATATTTATTTAGGTCATTGAGGAAAATGACGCCATGTAATTTGGGTCTGAGTTGTATAGACGATCAGATAGAGGGGGAGGCTGATTGGATCTTCCATGGGGAGGTGATGGTGAGTTAGAGGTCTCCATCTTTAGTTTGTCAGGAACTGTTGTCTAAGTATTCCTTGTGATGTTCTAATAGTTGGGTATGGTTTAAGTTGATGCATCCTTGTGGAGTTTTCAGTTTGTGTTATGGTTGTGGTGACGAAGACTTTTGGGGAATGTCTGTTCCCATGATCCATGTTTGGTGGGCATTGTGATGTAAAACCAAAAAAATGGATGATTAGAATGGATAGGCAGACCTAGTTTAATAACCTCTAGTTATGGAAACTTAGTGAAGCTAAGGAAGGGCGGCTCCGAGATGAGCCTTTGTAAATTGGTGAGGTTGTAAGATCTAGGATCTCCCTTAAGGTATGTTTTTGCTTATGTTTCAGTTTAAGTTCCTTATTATAGTTAAATAAGTATTTTCCCAAGTTCATGTGAATCCCCCATAGTGTTTTGGGGGTTCGGTAGAAGATGAAAAAAGAGTTTATGTGCATGTTGCACTGTTTTCAAACAGTTTGGAAAACCATGTGGGAATCTCATGTAACCATGAATCTATGAATATAGACATACACACGGTTGGTTTATGGTTAAGAAAATTTTGCAGAATCCCTAGTAAATCATGTGAAGGGGTGTTTTTTTGGATAGTTTCTCACTGCCGGTTTGCGCACGGTTTTACAAACTAGGTGAGTAAATTGTGCGGTCTAGTATTTTCTGGGAAAATTACAAAAATGCCATCCTATTATTGTAAACCCAAAATCAGGATTCTATTCCATTCCGCCCCATTAACCTTCGTGATGAGCGTGGATGAACCATGTTTTCCAAGGGTGGTTCTCCTTCGATTCATGGTTGTTTGGAGCACTGTTGGTTTTAGATCAACGAAATGGGTATGTCTAACACTCATCTTGCTTCTCTTTTTGTATTAGGGTTTTTAAATTCGTCCACCTCCTTAAAGGTACCAAAAACCTCCTTTTCCAGTGAAACTGAGGTTACGGGTTCAAGGGGTGTTTGAATCTGGATCCAAGACCAAGATTATGAGTCCTCTCATCGTCAGATTTGAGGTATGTGGTCTAAAAGTATTATCCCATAGTTTTATTTTATATTTTTGTGTTTTTCTTTCTCCCTAATAGTTTTCATGCTACCATTGGGGTGTTTAATATAAAGGGAAGCCTAATTGACCAATTTAAACCCTCAAAATCACCAGGGAATATATAGAAGATGATATAACCAATTTAGAGCCACCCATTGGGTGTGAATACAATCTCGGACATTGGAAGTGGTAGGGTTAAGTGAAGTATTGTGGAGTAATGTTTTAATCCCATGTATAACAAGTTTTAATGGATTATTAAGTTGTAAATTAAATGATAATATAGATTCTAAGGGTCATAAAGAATAAGGGCTTGTTTTCCATATCATGAAAATCGGCAATTTTGGGCGAAAGAGATTATGTCAAGTGTTTAACAAAATATGGTTGGAAATTCCTAAGAGGATTAATGAATATTAAATGGTAAACTTATAATTAGATTACAGAATTCTAAATGGGGAGTGTGTTAATGGGATGTAATAATGAAATATGTGATTATTTTTAATGGGTTAATACATGGGAATTGTGGTACACCTAATGGTTTAATGTAATAAGTGGTTTTGTTATGAGATATGAGAAATGCACATGAGATTCACAAGTGGGAAAGTGCTTGTGAAATGATAAACAAACTAAATGGCTAAATGTGTGTTCAATGATGAATTTGGTTGTGTCATAGGTGTTATCGAATTCATTTAAGGCGTTAAGGAATGAGAATGGGAATTTGGATAAATGTCTATAAATTGAAAACTATAAATTTAGTAGTGTGTTATTTTGAAGTGTTAATGCCCATGTTGTTTATTATGTATTGTGAACTCAAATGCAATTGTTTATGTGTGGTTGTGTTATGGTATGGTAATGGTGATTGGATAAGTGAGCATGTGAACATGGTGTCGTAGAGTGGGGAATTGACATGAGGTTCTATGCCCCTGGCACGAGTTATTCTGAGGATCTAAACTCCACCTCATTAATGTATAGGTTAGGGAATGGCTGGGAGGATCAATTCCCCTAACTGTTGCATTCCACCCAAACTGAGGCTTCAAGGTGAGGATAATGTGTTGATATGATATGTGTATCCCTAGTGAGATATGGACCTATCTTATTCTCCATATTTTTATTGATTTATTACCTTATAACTCTTTATATATGATGTATATGACTAACCCAAAGAACATGTCAAATGAATAGACTGTGTGGTAAAAATCGTATATGAAATGGAATTGGGATAAATACTAGTTTTTAATTAAATGAATTTTTTTTACTAATGGTACTCAAATTATCCCTTGTTTACTTAACAGTTATTTTCTTCTTTCATGCACTATCTATTAGACTAGATATTTTGTACACACCATTTTTGGTGGCCTACTGTGTTTTTTAATCACACCCTACTCAGAACACCAATGGGTACCTGAGAAAATTACTTTTTTGTAGGCCCGAACAAGGGAAAATTCCCTACCATAGGATACTGATTTGGTCTCGAAATGTACATAGAGACTGATCTAGACTTGGAGTTAGGACCTATTTGGGGATTGGACATTTATCTTATTTTTGGGTTTTATTCACTTGCACGACTAGTATGGTATGACATTATTAATGTTTAGTTAGGGTTTGTACCCAATTGGGAGGGTTTTGGGTTTTATGTTTATTGGGTGTCCATATATTTCCACTATTTATATTGTGTACGGCTATGGATTACTTTGGTACAGTGGGTATAGACACACCATGTGACTCATTTGACCCTCACTTCTTGTCGGAAACATCTGGAATCCGGGGAGGCACGCTTGAGTTCATGTGGGGACTCATCTAAGGGCACAATTTTAGTGGATTCAGGGATGGGGACATTACAAAGTGGTATTAAAGTAGATCATTTATCTTTCTTAATAATTTGGAATGGTAGACTGGATATTTGGATGTGTGAGGCCTTTATAATGAGCTCATTATGGGGAGTTTCTAACACATGTATGAGGGAAAACCCGAGTCACCCAGGGTGGGAATTGTTTTTCTAAATGTTCTTTGTAATAGTTGAATGAAATTTCACCATTGGGTGATGAAATTATTGTTTGATTTGACATATTAATGATATTTTTCTCATTTTCAAAATGGAATGAGGTTTTGTGTTCATACATTGGTTTAGGCACCGAAGGATATAGGTGGCATGAATCATTATATGAAAACAAACAGAATGGGAGTACGAGGTGTAGAGACTAGAATGCATTTTAATTCCTAGATAAATCTAAAGAAAATATCTCCTAAAAATGGTAATGTATGCAGATGAATTTAAAAAATGCAAATGAATAGTTCATGAATTTTATGTATAAAGAAATGTTATGAATGGGTTAACATTCTCGGTTGGGATAATTTTAAAGGTTGATTCGTTGTCCAGAAGAAACATATTTTCATAATTAAATTAAATTTTTTTAATGAATTTTCTCTAATGAATGGTGTAAATGAGTTAAACTAAAGATTGCAAAAAGTTATGAAATGGAATATATGCCAAAGGGGAAGGAATTGTGTTTTAAAAGAATAATTGGGTTGAAGTGGATTTGACACAATACTTGTGATTAGGTAAATTGTTAACCCCATGTTGACCATGACTTACAGTAGGTACGGTAAAGGGTAGTGTTCTAAGTGTGATGATGATCCTTGTGATAGATTATGAATAATGGTTTTTTATGGTTGATGGCGTGGTATCTTTTCCATATGTTTTTAAATAATGTCAATCATTATTCAATGTGTTGGGTGAAAAATACGTTTAAAATGAGAATGTTTGAGTTCAATGGTGGGTATCCTTTGGGATGTAAGTTGACCATTATATGTGTAGGTTGTGTAGTTATATTTCCTAAGAATGAGAATTTGGATTTGGAATGTGAGGCCTTTCCAATTTTGATATGGCCTAGGTGGTGTGTTTATGTATCCCTTGGGAGGTTTGTGGTTGTTGGGTTGTGAGGCATTGTTCAATTACATGAATGTGGAAACTCTCATGGATGTTGACCGCACGAAGTTCATGATGGACCCTAAGGATGGTTCCTGGGTCTTGGTGACTTTGTGAGTAGAGAACTTATGGGTTTTTTTTGTATCTCAAAGAGGATGTTTGACTTTTAGTTATGATGAATGTGTACACCATGGGTGTATATCCTAGTATAAATGGTTTTTTGGTGGTCTAGGAATTGTGTGCATTGAAACTCAGGTGAGAGTGCCATTCACAAGAATTTCTTCGTTTGTGCCATGATATGTATGTTTTTGAGAGAGGACCAATGGATTTTCTTTGTGGTGACTCTAACCTTGGGAGTAGGTAACATTCAACATTCATGGTGGCCTATGAGAGAGGTAAGATGGGTTTCTAGTGTATTTTAGTTTGTGTCACACATGTAGATGTATTGGACTCCGATAGTGGAACAGAGAGTGTTGAATGGGGTGGGTTTAGCCTAAAGGGACAAGTGAGAAGGTTGATGGTTTGTGGTGCAACATGAGGTTTTGTTACACGATGATAGTTTTGGAAAATCAAGGGTGACCTTATGGGGGGTTAGACCAGTAGTTTCAGTACCTTGGAATATGAGGCATGGGAGATTAATTATAGGGGGTGTCAATGCATTCTACGTACCACCCGATTTTTGTAAATGGTGTAGTTGTTCTTGGTTATTTCATAAGGTAACCTTGGTGTTCATGATAAGAGGTAAGGTTTTTTTCGAAGGGTTGTATCTTAGGGATTCCTTACTAACCTATTTAAATGATGATTAACAGAGTAATAAAATTTATTTCTGAGTGGAAGAGACAAGGGTGAAAAAAGTGTGGTTATAATCTTTCGCTCAAAGGTGACACTCGTGGTGAGGGTGGTCATGTGGATGGAAATGTCTATATGAAAGGTTTTAGCTGTTGGGTGAGATGTAGAGGCCGCCTCAGGGCTGATGAGGTGGAAAAACCAATATACATGGTTAGGTGTATAAGTGGTCGATGACCTACACATTTATAAAGGTTGATTTTTTTGGTAGACCATTGTGATTAGGTTGTTTGCTATTAGTGACACATTGGAATAACTTGAGTAGTGTGGTGGAATAATTCATCTTGAAATGTTGGTTCCTAGTTTCCTTGTGATTTGGTCATGGAGTTGTGGTGAGATGTGGATGAAAATCACACTTGAGCAGTGGTGGTTAAGCGTTGATGAGATGCATTTGTGTATGGTAGCCTGATATCCTTGACAGGTCACAGTATCCCATAGTTTGACATCAAAAAAAGATAAGAGGGTTATAGTTTTCCTCGTAAACATCGTAGCATACATCAGCTAGTGGAGATATTTCCTAATATCTTGATATCGCCCCATGTATGTGGAGAAGATCTGGCTTTAAGCCATGAAACTTGAAGGTATTTTGTTGGTTGAGGTACATCACAGATTTTACACTCAAAGAAATACTATGTCTAGATATTGATTATGGGATGTACACCTCTACGGCATTAGGTGAGGTCCTCTGTATGGACCTACATTCTACAAAATCCATGGGTTCCATTCATAGAAGATGGGGATGGGTTGTGGGAAACATTTGTTTCCTTTTATTGGAAATGGGGTCTATATGACCATGCCTAGGTTTTGGGGATTGGTTTGTGACCAAGTGTAAGATTTGGTGGTAGCATTCCCTCATGGAGAGTAATGGTAACAATGTTCTTAAGGTGGGGAGTGATATGTTAGTCCTAGATGTGAATAGGAGAACATTGTGTTAATGTAATATCACATGGATTCCAATGAGGAACCATGAGGTGTATGTTAGGATCCACAAAGAGGTAATGTGGTACTTGGATGTGGTGACTGATGAGCCAAGTGTTGGATTCTAGCTTTGCGTGGGACTAGGTAAGGCTTTTGTTTTTTGTGATGAAGTTGTAGAAGGGTGTGGTTGGATATGACAACAGGTTATGGAAATTTATATTGGTTTCTATAACTCCAAAAAATATCAGGGTTATACTCGGGTAATTTTATCCTTGGGTGGTTTTATAACGTCTTAAAGTTGAGGTATCCATGGCCTTGTGATGTGGTCTAATGCTGAGGGTGATGCTTGATGATGGTCTAGAGGGTAGTAATGTTGTGATGATGGAATAAACTAGAATATAGGAAACAACCTTATTGGGTGTGTGGAATGAGAATTATAAGCTTCAAGTTAGTAGGAGCTATAGAAAGGTGAAAATGGGTAGTGTACCATTAGTGGATGGTGGGTGTTCTGGGACATTCCATTCGGGTATGATCCATCCTAATATGGTAAAATTAAATGGGATTTGTGAGAGTGACCCACCTCTGGGATCATATTGTGGTGGGATTTTCCTTTTGGAATGAAGTTTTACCTAAGTGAGGTTGAGCTGATATTATTCCCTTAATGGATAGTGTATGATTATCTACCTGAATGGTTTCAACAGTGTGACACGATTCCAATGCAGGGTAATGCCCTATGGATATTCAAGAATGGTTATTTAGAATATGTCAGGTGATGTTAATGTTGAGTCGAGATTTGGGTGATCCTTCCTCAATAATGGAGAATCATCATAAGTTGGGAAATCTGGTTGAATAGACTATACTTTCTCCTTTTATAGATATTGAATTCTTTCATGGAGTAAAATGCTTCCATGTGATTTGGGTCTTCAGTTGTGTAGAGGATCAAACCGACATGGATTTTGATTGGTTCCTCGATGATTATGGGATTTTGTGTGCGAAGTTTCCATGTGTAGTGAGTTATGAACTATTGTCTAAGTATTCTCTATGAATTTCTAGTGAATGGGTATGGTTGAATATTATGAATCATTGTAGAGTTTTCTCTTTCTGTTGTGGTTTTGGTGAGAAATACTTATGGGGAAAGTTCATGCCATTGATCAATGTTCTGTGGGAATTGTGATGTGAAACCAGAATCATGGAAGATGGAAATCGATATGAAGGCCTAGTGTAATGACCTCTAGTTACAAAAGCATACTGATGTTGGGTAAGAGAGGATCTCGGAAAATCCGTCATAAGGTGGGGAATTTGTAAGATCCTAGAGATCCATTGATGTAAATATTTGATTATTATTCAGTTTAAGTTCATTATTTTTGTTAAATAAGTGTTTTCCCATGTTCATGTGAAGCCAAGGGGGTGTTTCGAGTGTTCGGGATATGGAAAAGGAAGAAAAGGGAGTTCTTATCCATGTTGCATAGTTTGCACATGGTTATGGAAAACCATGTGGGAATCCCATGTAACCTTGATGACATAGATATAGACTTACACATGTTTGGAACATGGTTAAGAAAACTATGTGGAATCCCCAGGAAACCGTATGAAATAGTGTTTTTAGAAAATGGCTCACGCATGGTTTTCCCACTATTTGGAAAACCATGTGGGTAAACCATGCATCATAATAATTGTTTTGAGAAATTTACAAAAATAAAATCCCAAGATTTTAAAACCACCTCAATATTCTCTTCCATTCACCCCATGCAACCCTATTTATGAGCTTAAATGATCTAAACTTCCAAATTATTTTTCTCCTTTGATTCTTGGACAATTGTAGCATCATTGGTTGTAGATCGAATCCCTGGGAAGTCTAATTATCCTCTTGCATCTCTTTTTTAGATTAGGGTTTTTAGTATCTTCTAACTCCTTAGGAAGACCTAAAACCCTTATTTTCTAGTGAATCCTTGCTGGGGATTAATGGGGTTATTGAATCTAGATCCAAGGCAACGATTAAGAGTGATCTAATTGTTAGATTAGAGGTAGGTGGTCTATACGTATTATCCCATTGTTTTATTTTATATTTTTGAGTACAAACTTGTGTACTTATTGTTCCCTAATATTTTTCTCTGTTCTATTAGGGTGTTTGATAAAAAGGGGTGTCTATGTGACCAATTGAGACCCTCACGATCCCTGTGGAATGCATAGAGGATGACTTTCCCATTTTAGGGGCACCCATTGGGTGCACCAGTAATACCAAACATTGGAAGTGGTAGGGTTAAGTGAATGATTGCCGAGAAAAGTGTGAAGCCCATGTAGAACATGTTTTAATGGTTGATTAAGTTGTAAAAAGAATGATATTACAGATTACTAGGTTGATAAGGCATAAGGGATTTCATTGTATGACATAAAAATGGGAAATTTGGGTCTAATGGGATTATGTCAATTGTTTAACGAAATATAGTTATAAAGGCCTAATAGGATTAGTGAATCTTAAATGGTGAACTTATAATTGGATGATGAAATAGGAAATGGGGAGTATGTTAATTGGATGTAATAAGGGAATGGATGAATATGTTGAATGGGTTAATACATCGGAATTTTGGTACACCAAATGGTTGAATGTAATAAATGGTTATGTTATGAGATATGAGAAATGTACATTAAATGCAAAAGTAGTTAAATGCTTGTGAAATGATAAATAGACTAAATGGGTAAATGTGTGGTCAATTATGAATTCTTATAAGTCATAGATTTTGATGAATTCACTTAAGGATTAAAGGCCTAAGAGTTATAATTTCTCGAAATGAATATAAATTGAGAATGGTAAATGTAGTAATGGTTTAGGTAATATTATTAATTCTCATGTTGTTTGTTATGTTTTGTGAACTCCAATGCAATTGTTTAGGTTTGGTTGATTTATGGTATAGTTATGTTGATTGGATATATATGAATGTGCACATCACTTGGTAGAGTGGGGTATTGACATGGGGTTCTACGCCCACGAGTCGAGTTATACTAAGGCTCTGAACTCCACCACATAAATGGACGGGTTAGGGAAGGGGATAGAGTCTTTATTACCGTAACGGTTGGATTCCACTAAGACTGATGCTTCGAGGTGAGCATAATGTGTTGATGTGAAATGTGTATTCCTAGTTATTTGAGAACTATACTTATTCCCCTATGCCTAGTGATTTATTTCCAAAGACCGAGGTAGAGATGATATATTTTCGTAACCCAAATAACATGTTATAATAATAGACTATGTAGTAAAAATGGTGTAAGAAATTAAATTGCGATAAAGACTAGATATTTATTAAATAAACATTGTTAACTAATATAACCCAAACTATACCTTGTTTAATTATCTTTTTTTGTACTTACATGAAATAACTATTAGACTAGATATTATTTAGACACCATTGTTGGTGGCCTACGAAATTTGGTACTCACACCCTACTCGCGCCACCGATGGGTACCCAATCATATTTCTTAGTTTCAGGTCCGAACAAGGGAAAAATCCTAATCCTATGATTTTGTGTTGGGATTATAATGTACATGAAGAAGTATCCAAAAATGGAGTCAGTACCCATTCATGGATAGGAAAATTGTCTTATTTTTTGGACTACTCGTATGTCAAGACATAGTTAATGTTGAGTTATGGTTTGTACCCATTTGGGAGATTTTTGGCTTCTATGTTTATTGTTTTTTCATTTTGTTTCCACTATTTATATTTTTCATGATGTTTCTTACTCTGGTAAAGATGGTATAGTCTCCCCATGTGACTCATTAGACCATCTCCTCTAGTCTTCAACCTGTTGTGTGTGGGGAGGCATTCCTGAAGTCATGTGATGACTCAACTCAGGGCACCAATTTAGTGGAATCTTGTTCATAGATGATAAAAAGTTATATCAATGGTGTTATGTTCTTATTCATACTATTTGGTGATAGTAGAAAAAATATTAGAATTTGTCATACCTTTTTTATGACCTTGTGCTTGTGAGTATTTAACCCATGTACAAGGGAAAAATCAAGTAACCCTAGGTGGGAATTGTTGTTCATGTTGTGTGTTATTACAGTTGAATTATATTTCACTGTTGGGTGATTCACATGTTGTTTGATTTGAATAATTTATGATATTTTTTCATTGTTGGAATGGCATGAGGTTGTGTGTTAATGCAACATTTTAGGCACCTAATGAAAAAGGAGGCATGCGTCATTATAGGTACACACATTGGATGGGTGTGTGGGGAATAGAGAGTAGAATGCATTTTAAATCCTTCATAATTCTAAAGAACATGATTCCTGATAATGTTTATGTTTGTGGGTGATTTAAAATATTTAGAATGATTAGTTACGGGATATCGTGTATACAGAAAGTTATGAATGGGATAAAATTTTGCGTTGTGATAAATTGTAAATTTTATTCAGTGTCTAAAATAAAAATGATTTCATAATTACGGTAAAAATGTAAATGAATATTTTCTAATGAAAGGTTTCAATGGGTTAAAATTATGATTGCAGCATTTTGGGAAATTAGAAATGTTCCAAAGAGGAAGTTA
Source organism: Viscum album (assembly GCA_963277665.1). NCBI lineage: Eukaryota > Viridiplantae > Streptophyta > Magnoliopsida > Santalales > Viscaceae > Viscum > Viscum album. Next base: position 473,407,925 of record OY728159.1, on the reverse strand, counting down.
TCATGTTGTAAAAGATTAATTGGTTTTACGATGTGTTGAAGGATGAATTGTGATTACATAAATTGGCTTCACCATATTGACCACGAATTGTGTTAGGTATGGTAGAGGGTAGTGTTATATGAGTGATTATGATCATAGGGAATAATATAAAGAATGTTTTTTTAAGGTTGATGGTGTGAGATCTCTTCCATATGTGGTTAAATTATATCATTTATTCTTCAAAGCGCCGGGTGAATGATAAGTTGAAAATGGGAATGTTTGAGTTTAAAGGTGTGTATCTTTTTTCAGTTGACCCTTATATGTGATGTTTTGGTAGTGAGAGTTCCCTAGTTTGAGACATTGGATTTAGACTGTGAGGCATTTCCAATTGTGAAATGTCCAAGTTGGTGTGTTTATGGAAACCTTGGAATGGTTGTTGTCGTTTGGTTTTGAGGAATTTTTTGGTAAAGAGAGTGTGGAAACTCTCATTGTTCATGACTATACAGAGTGCAAGATGGACTATAAGGATGGTGAATAGGTCTTAGTGTCCTTGGCAGTAAAGACCTTATGATGTGTGCTTTATATCCCTGGCAGTATTTTTGTCTCACAATACCAATTAATGTGTACAACTTTGGTGTGTAACCTAGCATAAATGTTTCTTTGGTGTGCTCGGCATAGCGTGGATCATAACTCATGTGAGAGTGTCATTCAAAAGAATTACATCATTTGTGTCAGGATATCTATGGTTTGGGGAGAGGAGGAATGTATTTTCATGGTAGTGACTCTAGTCTAGGGAGTCTATAGCATTCATCTTTCAGAGTGACCTATGAGAGAGGTTGGATGGGGTTTCTAGTAATTTTGGGCGTGTGTCACACATGTAGAGGTTTTGGACATTGATAGTTGGACTCAAAGTTTTGTATGGTGAGGGTTTGGCCTAGAGGGATATGTGGGAAGGTGGATGGTTAGTGGTGATACGCGAGTTGTGCTTACACGATGATGGTTTTAGAAAATCTAGGGTGAACTTCTGGGAGGTTGGCCTTGCAGTTTTAGTACCTTGGAATATGAGGCATGGGAGATACTTCACAGGGGGTGTCAATGCATACTATGTAACCCCATGTTTTAGTAAATTGTATAGTTTTGAGTGATTCTTTCATAAGGTCACCCTAGTGTTTTTGAGAATAGGTATGGTTTTTTTTGAAGGGTTGTATCACATGGATTCCTGACTCACCTGTTTACATGATGATTAATATAGGACTCAAATACATTTTTGATCAGAAGAGACATGGGTGACTGAAGTTTAGTTAAATTCTTTTTCTCAATGGTGACATTCGAGGTGAGGGTGGTCACATGGTTGGACCTGTTTTTATGAATGGTTTTTATTTTTGGGAGAGATGAAGATGCTGCCTTAGGGATGGAGAGGTAGACTAAAAATGATATATGGTTATATATGTAAGAGTGATATGTTATTCACATAGATAAAGGTTGATTTGTGATAGAGCATTGGTTTTATTGGTGGGGTAGACTGTTGTGCATCATTTATTAGCTGTCGGGGAAACAACAGAAGTACCCAAGTGGTGTGGTAGAAATAGTTATACCTGATACATTGCTTCACAACTGTCTTGTTATTTGGTTGTGGAGTAGTGGTGATACTTGGATGATAATCACACCAGAGTTTTGGTGGTTAAGTGTTGATGGGATGTGTTTGCTATGGGAGCCTGAGATCCATGACAGGTCATGGTGTCCCATATTTCGATATCAAAAATGTATAAGTTGGTGGTGGTGTTCATCAAATACTTCTTATCATACCTTAGGTAGTGAGAACCATTCCTAATATCTTGATATTGTTCAAGGTACACTGGGAAGCTATGGAATTACTCCGAGTGACTTGAAGGTGTTTAGTTGGATGAAAGATATCATAGAGTTTATGCGCATGGAAACAGTATGTTTGGGGCTTGACCATAGGATTTAAACCCTATTTGGCTTTGGGTGAGGTCCTCATGATGGACTGACTGTCGACAAATTCCATGGGTTCCATTCAAAAAATCCGATAATGGGCACTGTGTGATGATTGTTTCCTTATTTTGGAAAAAGGGGCTATATGGAGATGTCTATGTCTTGGGGTTCGACATGTGATTGAGTGTAAGACATGGTGGTTGGAATCCATCATGTTGTGAAATGGTAACGAAACTCCTATGGTGGGGAGTGGTATGTCAGTCTTGTTTGTGGAGAGATCATTGAGATTATGTAATGGCATCAGGATGCCAATGAGGAACATGTGACGTGCGTGTTAGGGTACTCAAAGGGGAAAAGTGGGGCTTGTATGTGGTGACTGATGAGACAAGTGTTGGCATCGATCTCAGTGTGGTTACCGGTGAATCTTGTGATATCATTGCTAAAGTCGTAGAAGGGTGTGGTTGGATATGACAAATGTTTGTGGAAAGAGAGGTTGGGTTATATAACACCAACTATGATTGTGGTTAGACATGGTTAATTCTCTCCTTGGGTGGTTTTAGAACATCTTAATGTTTTGGGAATCCTGTCCATGTTATTTTTTTTCATACTGATGGTGAAGCACGACGAATGTCTAAAGGGTAGTAATGCCATGATGATGGAATTCACTGGAATTTAGGAAATGAATTCTGTGGGTGCGTGGGATGATAATGATTGGGTTCAAGTTAGTATGCTCATTGGAAATGTGATAAAGATGTAGTGTAGCATCAGTGGAAGATGGGAGTTCTTGGAAATCCATTTGGGTATGGTCTGACCAGAGATGGTAAACTTGAATGGGTTTGGTGAGAGTGACCCAACTATGGGTTCATGTTGTGGTGGAATGTTCCTTTTTGGAAATATCATTTTACCCGAGTGAGGCCGAGTTGAACTTAGTCCTTGAATGGATAGTGTAGTAATTTCTACGTGACTGGTTTTGACGGTGCAACTTGATTCTAATGAAGGGTAATTACCCTATGGATGTTCGGCCATGGTGAGTTGGAACACGTTATGTGATGTAAATGTTTAGATAATATTATGGGGATCCTTCCTCAATAGTGGTGAATCGACATATGAGGGGAAATGTGCTTGAGAGGACCATGCGTTCTCTTTTGGGAGATATCGAGTTTGGTCATGAAGGAATATAATACCATGTGATTTGGGACTTGAGTTGTGTAGAGGATAAGAATGAGGGGGAGTCCAATTGGTTCCTCCATAATGATGGGATTATATGTGTGAAGTTTCCATGTGTAGTGAGTTTGGAACTATTGTCTGTGTTTCCTCTGTGATTTCTAGTGGTTGGATATAGTTGATGTTGGTGAATCCTTGTGGAGTTTTTGATTTTTTCTGTGGTTGTGGTTAGGAATACATGTGGGTAAATTATGTGTCCTTGATCTGTTTGCAGTGGGCATTGTGATGTGAAACCAAAATCCTGGAAGATAAGAATTGATATGCAGTCCTAGTGGAACAACCTCTTGTTACGGAAGCATAATGATGCTTGGTAAGAGCAGCTCATGGACGAGTCTTTATAAGGTGCGGAGTTTGTAAGATCCCAAATCACCCTTAAGGTTTTTTTTTATGTTTCAATTTATGTTTGTTATTTTGGTTAAATACATTTTTTCTCAAGTTAATGTGAATCCTTTGGGGTGTACTAGGGGTTGGGGACACAAAAGAAAAAAAAGGAGATCTTGTGCATGTTTCACAGTTTGGAAAAATTTAGGGAAAACAGTGAAGGAATCCTAGGTAACCATGTGGCCATGGATATAAGCAAAAACACAGTTGGTGAATGGTTAAGAAAATAGTGTGGAATACTTAGGAAACTATGAAATGGGTTGTTTTTTAGACATTGGCTCACGTGCGGTTTGCGCATGGTTTTGAAAACAGCGTGGGTAAATAGTGCATCCCTTTATTTTTTAAGAGTATTAAAAAAATTCAATCCAATAATTGTATACCCCAACACAAGATTCTCTTATATTCCACCCCCTACAACTTTAGTGACGATATTGGATGAACCAATCCTCCCAATGGGCTATTTTAATTCAATTCCTCGTTGTTTGCAGGATTATTTTTTACGGATCGAAGCCCCGAAGAAGTATAACACTCATCTTGATTCTATTTTTTTGGATTAGGGTTTTTTGTTTCTTAGATATCCTTTTGAATACCTAAAACCCTCCTATATAGGGAAACATAGGCTGGGGATTAAATGGGTGTTTGAATATGGATGAAAGTCCATGATTAAGAGTGCACACATCGTCATATTCGAGGTATATTGTCTATAAGTATTATCCCAAAGTTTTATTTTAGATTTTCACATGGAATCATGTGTTCTTCTTTTTCTGGGATTTTTTTCATGGTTACGTTGGGGTTATGGAAAATAATGGTTATATATGTGACCAATTGAAACAGTCACAATCCTTGTGGGATGCCCATAGGATGACTTCATAATTTTTGGGCCCCCCATGGGGTGCGCCAGCAATCCCGGGCCTATGAAGTGGCAGGGATAAGTGATGGATTGCTGAGTGAGGTGGATATCCCATGTAGAACATTTTTAAAATTCATATTAAGTTGTAAATGGAATGATAATAGTGATTCATATGGTGATAAGACATAAGGGTTTTTTTGGGCATGACATAAAAACACGAAATTTGGTTCGAAAGGGATTATGTTCGTTGTTTACAGAAATACGGTTAGAAATGCCTAAGAGGATTAATGCATATTAAATGGTGAACATCAAATTATATGATGGAATTAGAAATGGGGAGTATGTTAATGGGATTTAATAATGGAATGGATGAATATGTTGAATGGTTTAATACATGTTAATTGTGGTCCAAATAATGGTTGAATGTAATTAGTCATTGTGTTATCAGATATGAGAAATGTACTTGAAATTTATAAGTGGGTAAAATCTTGTGAAATGATAAATGGACTAAATAGGTAATCGTGTGGTCAATAAAGAATTTTTATAAGTCATAGGGGCTATTGACTTCACTTAAGTTGTTAAGGCATGATAATGGGAATTTGGATAAATGTCAATACATTGAAAATGGTAAATGTACTAATGGGTTATGTAATAGTGTTAATTCTCATGTTGTTTTTTATGTACTATGAACTCCAATGGAATTTTTAATTCTCGGTTGTGTTATGGTTTGGTTATGGTGAGAGGAAAAATAAGCATTTGCACATGGCTTGGTAGATTGGGGTATTGACTTCAGGTTCTATGCCCATGGGTTGAGTAAGACTGAGGCTCTAATATCCACCCCATAAATGACCAGGTTAAATAAAGGGACTTAGGTTCTATTACCCTAACAGTTTCATTCCTCCTGGACATAGGATTCAAGTTGAGGATAATGTGTTGATGTGATATTTGAATCCCTAGGGAGATAGACACTTGACTTATTCCCCATATTCTTAATTATTGATTTCATTGGACACACATGTAGATGATGTATATTCCTAAACCAAATAACATGTTATAATAATTGACTATGTAGTAAATGGTATAATAAATGTAATTGGGATAAACACTATTCATTAATTAAATGAACATTGTTAACTACTCGATCCCGAAATATCCCATGTTTACTTACCATTTATTTTTTAAGTTCAATCTATTTATATTTGACTGGATATTTGGTAGACACCATTGGTGGTGGTGAACTGGTTTTGGTACTCACACCCTACTTGGGTCGTCAATGGGTACCCGATCAGATTTCTTGGTTGCAGGTTATGAAAAGGGAAAAGGCCCAACCCTAGGATGTTGAGTAAGGATAAGAATGTACATGTAGATGGCTACAGACATGGAGTGGTGACCCATTTAGGGATTATATATTTTTCTTATTTCTTTTATTCACTTTCACTACAAGAATTTCATGACATTGTTAATATTGATTTATGTTTTGTACCTAGTTGAAAGATGTTCGGCTTGTATTTTTATTGGTTGTTCATATGGTTCCCACTATTTATATTTTTTCCTGAGGTGGTTTACTCTAGTAAAGTTACTATAGTCTCCCCCCATGACTCATTAGACCCATGCCGCTTGTCAGTAACCACTAACGTATACGGAGGCACGATTGATTTCATGTGATGAATCATATCGGGGAACTAGTTGCATGGCTTCTGGGTCAAGGATGTTAAAAATTGGTATCAAATGAGTTATTTTCTCATTACTACTATTTGGGGATGGTATAAAAGAGATTGGGATGTGTGGGGTCTTTTTAATGAGTTCATGTTTTGGATTAGCTAACCCGTGTACAAGGGAAACCCCAAGTCACCCTAGGTGGTAATTGATGTTCTTGATGTGTGTTGTTATAATTGAATGATATTTCACCATTGGGTGATACACATGTTGTTTGATTTGACTGATTTATGATATTTTTTCATTGTTGGAATGGCATGAGGTATTGTTTTCATAAAGCATTTATCCACCTAAGGATATAGGTGGCATGCATCATTATAGCCATACACACTGGATGAGTGTGTGGGGAATAGAGAGTAGAATTCATTTTACATCTTTGGTAAATTTGAAGAAAATTATGCCTAATAATGGTAATTTAAGTTGTTGTATTAAAGTAATGAAAATTAATAGTTAATGAATATCATGTATAATGAAATGTTATTAATGAGATAAGATTATGGGTTGTGATAAATTTATAAGTTTGTTACAGTGTCTAAAATAAAAAGTCTTTCATAATGATATTAAAATTATTAATGATTTTTTTCTAGTGAAAGTTTTAAATGATTTAAAATGATAATTGCAACACGTTTTGAAATGGGAAATGTGATTAAGAGGAATGGATTTTGTTGAAATACAATAATTGGTGTGAAGAGGTGTTTAGGAAAGACTTTTGATTTAGTAATTTGTTTACCCATTGTAGGTACGTTAGAGAGTAGTGTTCAAGGTGTTATGATGATTGTTATTATAGAGTATAAGTAATATTTTGTTTAAGTTTGATTGTGTGAGATCTTTCCCATCTTTAGTTAAATTATGTCAGTCATTCATCGATGTTTCAAGTGACCGATAAGATTAAAACGGAAATATTTGAGGTGAAAGGTGGGTATCATTTGTGTTGTTTGTTGACCCTTGTATGTGTGTGATGGGTAGTGTGAGTTCCATATTCTGAGACTTTGGATTTGGATCATGAGGCCTTTCCGGTTATGAAATGTACTAGGAGGTGTTTTTATGTAACCATAGGTAGGTTTGTGGATGTTTGGTGGTGAGGTGTTGTTAGGTAATGTGAATGTGAGAACTATCGTGTTTCGTGAACATACAGAGTGAATTCTGGACCCTAAGGATGATGTTCAGGTCTTTGTGACCTTGTGAATATAGACCTTATGAGTTTTCTTTTTTATCCAAGAGAGCATGTTTGGCTTAGAGTGCTAATGAATGTGTACACTTTTGGTGGGTAACATAGAGGAAATGTTAGTTTGGTGCGCTAGGCACGGTATGCAGCAGAACTCGGTGGGAGTGGAATCCGCATGAATTGCTTTGTCCGTGTCATTATATGTATTGTTTGGAGAGTGGACCAATGTATTTTCCTAGTAGGGACTCTATTATATGGATTAGGTAACATTCAACCTTCAAAGAGACCAATGAGAGAGGTCGTATGGGGTTTCTAGGGATTTTGTGTGTGTGTCTCACATATAGATGTTTTGGATATGATAGTGGCTCAGAGGGTTTTATGTTGTGGGTTTGGACTAGAGGGCTAATTGGGAAGGCTGATGATTGGTGGTGCTACTCGAGTTATATATACATGATAATAGTTTCATAAAATCCATGCCGACCTCATGGAATGTTAGTCTAGCGGTGCCAGTACCTTGGATTATGAGGCATTTGAGATGCTTCATAGGGGTTGTCAATGCATTCTATGTACCGCCAAGTTTTTTTAAATGGTATAGTCATACCTAGTTCATTCATAAGGGAACCCTAGTGTTTTTGATAAGAGGTAAGGATTGTTTCTAAGGTTTGTATCATATGGATTCTTAACTCATCTATTTTGATGATGATTAACGGAGGACTCAAATTAATTTTTTATGGGAAGAGACCATGGAAACCAAAGTGTGGTTATATTATTTAACTCAATGGTGACACTTGAGGTGAGGGTGGTCATGTGGATGGACTTGTTTGTATGAATGGTTTTCATTTTTGGGTGAGATATATCAGCCGGCTCAGAGGAGATGAGGTTGACTAACCAAGATACAATGTTATGTATGTAATATGGTGATGAGCTACCCGCAGATAAAGGTTTATTTGTGAGAGACCGTTGGAATGATTTTTATGTTAAACTATTGTGCGTCTGTTGATGGCTTTCATGGATTCTTCAAAAGAACCCGAGTGGTGATGTGGATGTAGTCCCACCTAACATGATAGTTTACAGATGCCTTTTGATTTGGTCATTGATTAGTGGTGAGACTTGGATGGAAATTACATCTGAGAAGTGGTGGATAGGTGTTGATGAGATGTGATTGTTATAGGAGCCTGAGATCATTGAAAGGTTATGGTGTCCCATAGTTCAAAAGAAAAATTGATAAGTGGGTGTTTTTTTCATCGACAACTACTTAGCATACATCAACTAGTGACAGTCATTCCCATTACCTTGTTATCATCCCAGTTATGTTTATTATCTATGGTTTTACACCAAGAGACAATAAGGTGTTTGGTTTGATGAGGGATATCACATAGTTTACGTTCATGGAAAATGTATGTGTTGACTTTGATGATGGGATGTACACCCTCTATGGATTTGGGAGAGCTTTTCGGGATATAATGTGTATCAAAAAACCCCATGGGTGAAATTCACAGAAGCTGGGAATGGAAAATGGGGGACAATCATTTCATTGTTTGGTAAAAAAATGGGGCTATATGGACAGGTCTATGTTTTGGGGTTCAGCTTCGGATCGAGTGTAAGACGTGGTGGTTGGAATCTCTAATGGAAATCAAAGGTAACGACAATCCTAAGGTGCAGAGTGATAAGCCAATCCTAGATATGGGGAGGAGAATATCGAGTTGATGTAATGGAATCGAGATTCTAATGAAGAACCGTTGAGGTTCATGTTAGGATCCTCAACGAGGAAATGTCAGAGTTGGATGTGATGACTAATGACCGAACTGTTGGTTTCAACCTTAGTGTGGTTCTAGGTGAAGCATGTGATGTATGTGTTGAATTCATAGAAGGGTGTGGTTGGATATGGCACCAGGTTGAGGAAAGGTAGGTTTTGTTCTATAACTCCATCGAATTTTATGGATAGGCTCAGGTATGTTTCTCCTTGGGTGGTTTTAGAACATCTTAATGTTGAGGGAACCTTGGCCATGTAATGTGGTGTCACACTGAGGCTGAATACCAATGATGGTCTAGAGGGAAGTAACGCCATGATGATGGAATTCACTAGAATTATTTAGGAAACAAAATTAGTGGGTTCACAGGATTATAATGATAGGATTCAAGTCAGTAATCTCCATGTAATGGTGAGAAATGGGTAGTGTACCATTAGTGGAAGTTGGGCACTCTGGGATAATCAAGTCGGGTATGGTTTGACCTGAGAAGGTTAACATGAATGTGTGTGGAGAGAGTGACCCACCTATGGGTTGATGTTGTTGCAGAAAGGGCCTTTTTGGAAATCAAGTTTTACCTGAGTGAGGCCGAGTTGATCTTAGTCTTTGAATAGATAGTGTAGAAATTTCTACCAGAATGGTTTTGAGGGTGCGGTTGGATCCCAATGCAGGGCAATGCCCCTATGAATGGTCGAGCATGGTGAGTTGGAACACATCAGGTGATGCGAATGTTGAGATGAGATTCAGGTGATCCTTCATCAATAGTGTTGGATCGACAAAACGTGGGAAATGTGGTTGAAAGGACCCTATGTTCTCATTTGGGTGATATAGAGTTTGGTAAGAGTGTAAAATGACACCATGTGATTTGGGTCTTGAGTTTTGATGAGGATAGGACCGAGGGGGGGTGATTGGTTCCTCTATGTTGATCTGATGTCATGTGCGATGTTTCTATGTGTAGTGGGTCATAAACTATTGTATAAGATTTCTTTGTGATGTTCTAGTGGTTGTGTATGGTTGAAGTTGATTCATAATTGTTAAGTTTTCAGTTCGTGTTTTGGTTTTGGTGAGGAAGACATGTAGAGAAAGTATGTTCCATTGATTCATGTTTGATGGGAATTTTTATGTGAAACCAGAATCTTAGAATATGTGAATGGATAAGCAGGCCTTGTGTAATGACCTCTAGTTATGGAAGCTTTGTTATTCTTGGGAATAGCAGCTCGAAGATGAGCCTTCATAAGGTTGGGAGTTTGTACGATCTCAGATCTCCCTTAAATTATGTTTTTGCTTATGTTTCTATTTATGTTCCATATTTTAGTTAAATAATTTTTTCCCATTTTTATCTGAAGTCACAGGGGTGTTATGAGGGTTTGAGACACTAAATAGGAAGAAAATGGAGTTCATATGCATGTTACACAGTTTTCACATGGTTAGGGAAAACCATGCGGGAATCCCATATCATTGTGTGGCCATGGACAGAGGCTTAACTAGGGTTGGCCCAAATTTAAGAAACCCATGTAGAATCCTATAGAAACCATGAGACGGGGTATTTTTCAAATAGTGAATCATGCCCGGTTTGTGCATGATTTGGAGAACCATGTGGGTAAACCATGGAGCCTAGTATTTTTTGAGAAAATAACAAAAACTCCATCCCCGTATTTTAAACCCCAACTCGAAGATATACTCCATTTCACCCCCTTCAACCTTAGTGATGAGCTTGGATGAACCAATCGTCACAAGGTTGTTTCTCCTCTGATTCTTTTCCATTTAGAGTCTTGTTGGTTTCAGATCGAATCCCCAGGTAAGTCTAACGCTCCTCTTGATTCTCTTTTTCAGATTAGGTTTTTTAGTTTTCCATATGAGTCTAATGACCTAAAACACTCTTTTTTTAGAGAAACCTAGGTTGGTGACTCAATTTTTTTTGGATTCTGGATCTCAATCCATGATTTACAGTGCTTTCATCATCAGATTCAAGTTAGGTGGTCTACAAGTAATATCCCGTAGTACTATTTTAGATTTGTACATGGAAGCTTCTCTTACATTTTCTCCAATTGTGTTCTTGGATTCATTGGGGGTGTTTGATAAAAAGGGGTATCTTTGTGACCAATTTATACACCTATTTTCCCCATGGGATGCATAGAGGATAACTAGACCAATTTAGGTCCACCCATGGGGTGCGCCTGCAATCCCAAACCTTAGAAGTGGTAGGGTTAGGTGAAGGATTTCTGAGTAAAGTGTGAAATAAATGTAAAATATGATTTGATGGTTTATTAAGTTTTAAATGAAATGATAATATATATGCATACAGTGATAAGTCATAATAGTTTGTTTGGCATGACATGGAAACAATAAATTTGGGTCGAATGGGATTATTTCAATTTTTAACGAAATATTGTTAGAAATTCCTAAGAGGATTAGTGTATACTAAATGGTGAATGTATAATTGGATTACCAAATAAGAAACTCAGATTATGATAATGGGACGTAATAAGGGAATGTATTAATATCTTTAATGGGTTAATAAATGGGAATTATTGTACACCAAATGTTCGAATGTAATAGGTTTTTCTGTTATGAGATATGAAAATTTTACTTGTAATTTATATGGGGGTAAATGCTTATTAAAAGATAAATGTACTAAATGGGAAAATGTGTGGTCAATGATTAATTTGGATAAGTCATAGGGGTTGTTGGATTCAATTAAGGGGTTAAGGCACATAAATTGGAATTTGGAAAAATGGATATAAATTGTAAATGGTAAATGCAATAATGGGTTATAGAACAATATTAATTTCCATGTTGTGTGTTGTGTATTGTGAACTCCAATGGAATTTTTTATGCTTGATTGTGTTATGGTATGGTTATGGTGGTTTGATAAATAAGCATGTGAATATGTCTTGGTAGAGTAGTGTATTGACATGAGGTTCTATAACGACGATTCACATTAGACCAAGGCTCTAAAATCTACCATATAAATGTGTGGGTTAGGGAAGGGGATAGAGGAACTATTCCCATAATGGTTTCATTCCACCCAGACACAGGCTACGAGGTGAGGATAATGTGTCGATGTGATATTTGTATCCCTAGTGAGATATAGACTTGAATTATTCCCCTATATGCTTAATGATTGATTAACTTAGACCCAGGTAGTGATTATATATATGACTAACCCAAAGAAAAAGTGATAATAATGGATTATGTAGTAAAAATTGTATAAGTAATAGAATTGGGGCAAATGCTAGTCATTAATTAAATTAAAATTGTTAACTAATAGAACGTAAATTGTACCTTGTTTACATACGATTTATTTTGTACTTTAATGAAATATCTATTAAACTAGATATTTTGTAAACACTATTGGTGGTGGCCTACAGAGTTTGGTACTCACACTCTTCTCTGGTCGTTTATGGGTACCCAAATTGATTTATTGTTTGTAGGTTAGGCAAAGGGGAAAGGCCTTACCCTATGATGTTGAGTTAGGCTCGAAATGTACATGGAGAAGGATCTAGACATGGAGTCGATACCTATTTGGGGATTGTCCTTTTTCCTTATTTTTGGTTTTTATTCCCTTTCACTACTAATATGTCATGACATTGTTAATGTTGAGTTATGTTTTATACCAAATTGGGAGATGTTTGGCTTGTATATTTATTGGTTGTTCATATTTTTTCCTCTATTTATATTTTGACCCATGGAGGCTTACTCTAGTAAATAAGGTATTGTCTCCCTGCATGACTCATTAGACCCTCGTGGCTAGTCAGCTAGGGAGGCATGCTTGAGGTCATGTGATGACTCGACCCTATGAAAGATTTTTGTGGCTTTCGGGTCAGGTACATTACAATGTGGTATCAATGATGTTATGTTCTCTTTCTTTCTATTTGGGGATGGTAGGAAGGATATTATGATTTCTCAGTCCTTAGTAACAAGAACGTGCTTGGGAGTACCTAACCCATGTATGAGGGAATACCCAAGTCACCCAGGGTGGGAATTGTTGTTCTTGATGTGAGTTGTTATAGTTGAATGATATTTTACTGTTTTTTGATGCACTTATTGTTTTATTTGACTTATTTATGATATTTTTATCATTTTCTCAATGACATGATGTTGTATGTTCATGCATCATTCTAGGAACCTAATGATATAGGTGGCATGCATCATTATAGGAAAACACATGGGATGAGTGTGTGGGTCATTGAGAGTAGAATTTATTTTTTTCCTTGTTAAATTTGATGAAAATGATGCCTAATATTTGTAATTGTAACAACCTGAATTTTTTAATAAATTTTGTTTCCTATCTTTTTGTGTTATTTTATTTTATAACCATCAAAAATATTTCATTTAATAAAATGAGTATAACTAAAATAAGACCATTGGGTTTCGACTGTTATATGACTGTGGGTCAATATGACTGTTGGAAACTAAATGTTGCTATTATTTCCTATAAATACAAGTGAAAGCGATTAATTAATATATAATGATGATTCGATAGCCCCATCTAGTAGTCTCTGGCTGATCGAAGCCCATCTGACAGAACTCAGGAAGGAGGTAGAACCTTTGAGTGTTGCTCTGGACCAAACCCATGCCAAACTTCATCATGTGAAGCTGGAATAGAATCACCTTTGTGAGAATTTCAAGCTGATAAAATTCACTACTTGGGAAATGTTGGCCGAGCCTCCCCAAGTTTCTATCACCCTAGCACACCTTACTCTTATGTCCTATGCTGGTGTTATAAGGGGCTATGTAATGAGACCGTAACTGCCTTGTGTAATCCTTTGATTTAAATAACAATTGTGATTTCTTCTTATGGTGAAGTTTGTGAATTTTCAAATGTCCGGATAAATATTGTATGCATATTATTGAGGAATATTGGAAAAAGGTTTTATTTAAAAATATTTATGTAATCATTAAATAATTAATGATGTGTAATTATTTTCAAAAAATGGTTTTATTGAAATGCGTTTAGTATGAAATTTAGAATATAATAAGATCAACTTATTTTTTTTTTGTGAATAGTAAATTATGAATAGTGATTTTACCCTTAGGATTAGTAATGTGACCAAATGGATTAGTAATCTCACTTAAATAAGGTGTTAATTTAATTTAGGCACCTTGATTAAGTAATGTGATTCAATAAAATAGGAAAATAACTATTTCAAAAATTATTGGTGAAGTATTAGTTTTTTAAACTGAATAGTTTTTTTATTTAAAAATTAAATTATATATATTTAGAAAATTATTTTTATAAAATGGAGTTCATTTTTGAAATCAGATCATGGATATTTGGTTAAGGTGAATTTTTAGGATTTTTCTGAAATAGTTGAATTTTCTGTGAATAGTGTTTTTAATTAAAAATTAAGTGAAAATTATTTAGAAAATTATTTTCATAAAATGGAGTTCATTTTTTAAATCAGGGCATCGATATTTGTTTATGGTGAAATTTTGGGATTTTTCTGAGAAAGTTGAATTTTCGATAAATAGTGAAATTACAGTTTTTGAGTTTCGGGTGTTTAATGACATCATTAAGGATGTAATAATTAGTCAATAATTATGGTAGACTTATGAATAGTAAGATAAGGTGTGATGTTTCCCAAGTGGCCAATACCATGGTCAAGCCCATGGTTTTTCCAATACCACCGATGCGGTGTCCCTTGGAAATTGATGCTTTGTCCCCTCACTTCTCCTATTAATACCAAGCCTTTACCTCATTAATTTCATTTCCAAATCCTCCCCAACGAAGTTATGGTCTCTTTACCACACAAAGAGTCCTCCCAGGTTTCCATGAAGCCTCCCAAGGTCCCGACCTTCAGTCTTTCGAAGTTATGTTTTAAGGTAAGGGATCCTACCTCTCTCTTTCTTTTCAAGTACTCTTTTGTATGTCATTTCATTTAATCACCATATTCTATGTTGGGGGATGTTATTTTATATTTTTATTACTTCCTTTTTAATGATAATATGATGAGAGATTCCCTCTTACTCTCATCAGTTCGTTTTATGAATGTATAAGTGGTGCCGTTAGGCTGCCGAATTTTGGTAAGGGATTCTTCCACCATTCTCATTTTTCAAGTTCTATTTTCATGTCATTTATTTAAATATCCTTTTCATATATTGAGGGTATGATCTTCTATATCTATCATACTATCCTTTTTATGTTCATATGATGAGAGACCCTATTTTATCTCGTAAATTCCTTTTTTTATGTTTTATGTAACGCCGATAGGCTGCCGAATTTTCATAAGAGAAATCTTATTTTTTTTCTTTCTTTCACGTTATTCGTTTCATATGGAATATCTTTAAATTTTCATTACCATGTTATTAAATCATTTATATTCTATCCCCCTACTATTTTATGGATCATTTATTAGTTGGTTACCAATATCCCCTCTCTTTTCAATATTTTTTAAACACTGTAACATATCTGTTTATTCTGGGATTTACATATATGAAACCCTCTTTCCTTTTACATGGGTTTAAAGTGACATAAAGATCATGTCTTTAAAGAAGTTTTTAAAATGTTATTATTATGAAATGAAACTCATTTCATTTATGCTATATGGGTTATTTATGAAATGTTTGATGATAATATATGTGGCTCACATGATAATAAATACAAATTAAGGGTGCACACTGATAGCGCTCCAATGCATTGGGTAAAGACTTAATCTCTAGATATGATTATTTTAAAAAAACCTTGGTGAATAACTTTGGTAATTTTTTTAATGAAACCTTGGAGATAGACCATAGTGATATGGAAATGATTATCTAAGATAAATTTTGTAGCCACATCTTCAAGTTATGAAACACGTTATTTTTATTATGATATGACTCATGATCTCTTTCTCATTCCTTAATGTTATTTATGATGACTTTATTGATGTATCTAAAGTTTACATGTAAAATGTTTCTCTTGATTCCCTTATTGGGCCTTCTGGTCACCCTTTCCATTGATGTTTGTCTCCAGGATATGAGATGCAGTAAATGTACATAGTATGAACCTATGATTACGCCTTAAAAGTGGTTAAAAATAATGTTTTATGTTGTTTTCATGTATTATGTTCCTGATTTATAAGTCACTATACTTTAAAGATCCTCTGTATGTAAAATGTAATGAAAATTTTTGTATTAAAAAGTCGGGATACTATAGTTGGTATCAAAGGATAGTTTAGTTATTTATGGAAATTAGGATATTAATACTTTAGGAAGAACCCTATAGAAAATTTTAAATATAGGAAATCTTCATGGTATTTTGGTGAGTATTGAGTAAGTGGTTTATCAAGAAAATACATCTCTGTCTGGATATGAGCAGGTAGAGAAGGCTCTGGCACATATGTACATGGGGGTAAAACCTGAAAACACAACTTTGATCTAGACTCGAATGGGAACTGGTACATTGCAATGGGCATTGCTGCACTCTTGGTTATGACTCTCCTGGGGGATATGTTTGGTTAATCACAAGATTTTTATAAATAATTATGAAAGAATTATAGAAAAATGTAATTTTTCTAAGCATTGTGTTTTAAGACATAAAATAATTTTTAGTTAAAAGATTCATAAATGAAATAAGTTTCTCATGAAGGATTTATTCTTTTAGAAAATGTCCCCATCGTCTAGGAATACATTGACTTATTTCCTGAGGAGTTACCCAGACCTCCCCCAGAAAGAGAGGCAGAGTTCTCCATTGAACTCGTACCTGGATCTCATCCTATGTCAAAGACCCCCTATAGGATGGAAAATGTAAAGCTAGAAGAATTAAAGAAACAACTCAAATATCTTTTGGATAATGGTTTTATCCGAAAAGTGTGTCACCTTGGGGAGCACCATTTCTCTTTGTGAAGAAGAAGGATGGATCGAAGCAGCTATGTAGTGATTATAGAGTACTGAATGGGATCAAAGTGAAGAACAAATACTCTCTTCTAAGAATTGATGACTTATTTTACCAACTTTGTGGGGCTCAATTATTCTATAAGATTGATCTTTGTTATGGTTATCATCAATTCAGGGTGAAGAATGAAGATATTCCAAAAACCACCTTTCGATCAAGATATGGGTATTATGAGTTTTTTGTTATGCCCTTTGGACTGACTAATGCACCTGCTATTTTTATGGATCAAGAATAAGTTGATTTTGGAAACTGATGTTTTAACAAATGGATATCCTTTTTATAGGAAAATGATGTGATGATTAAATGATAGTGGTTATTTTGGATGATGTTTTCTCTTTTGGAGTACTATATTCATAAGGGAAATAAAATACTATGGGATTTAAATTGAGGAGGAATGGATGAATTGTTTTGTAAGAATTTATGTATTTATTATGGACATATGGTGATTTGGGTGATTTTTGGAAAATGATGAACCTAGAATAGAGAATATGTGAATAGGTTAATTACACATTATTATGAGACTTTGATAATAGTCGATGTTATTTAGAGATACATGTTAAGATTTATTGGGGAAGACTATGTGATTAAATCCTTCTGAGTTTTGGGTTCCAATAATAGTTTGAATTATTCTGAAGAATTTTAAGGATGGTAGTGTATTGAATGGTCTTTATAGAACATTGGGTACTTTTGTTGAATTTTAGAAATTAATATTCATATTTATTTTTATAAAAGATTATACTTATGGGGGATTATATGATCTCATACTAACCTTTTTAGTTTTAGTTTTTGACTAAAGACAAGGAAACAATATAGTTACTCTTTTATGGATTATGTGATTCTCTAGAAGATGATTCTTGTGCTTTTGATGAGACCAAGTCTTTTTGAATGCTCATTGTTTAGAGAAAATGTTATTCCTGGTGGAAAATTTTTAAGGGATGAAACTCTACTTGAAGGTAAGTATATTTATTTATGTTTTTATTCTATGTAGTAAATAAATTCCTCAAAATTATGAAATAGAATGTAAAACAAAAACAAGGTTGTTTTCCTTTTCTTACTGGGTAAACAAACGTCGTTTAACACATCTTAAGTTTTTCATCTACTTATGCTTAATTTTATCCTAATCACGTTTCCTATCACTCTTCATCAAAACATGAACCTTTCTTTTCTCTACCATATCCATGTTTTTATAAATGGAATCCTCTTATGGATTAACTCGTGTGACCTTTGTACTTACCACCCTTTATTTGAAAGTAATAGTTTTACTGACTGTTTTTCCAATGTGGGACTTTCAACAAAAATTCCAAGCCCAATTTTAGAATTGCAAGGACGCAATTTCTTTAGGGGGGAAGATTGTAACGACCCAAAATTTTGAATAAATTTTGTTTCCTAACTTTGTGTGTCATTTTATTTTATACTCAACAAAACTATTTCATTTAATAAAATGAGTATATTTAAAATAAAACTATTGAGTTTCAACTGTTATATGACCTTTGATCAAAATGACTATTGGAAACTAAATGTTGCGATTATTGTCTATAAATTCAAGTCTTCTAGATTAATTAATATAGAAAGATGATTTGATAGCCCCATCTAGTAGTCTCGGGCCGATTGAAGCCCATCTGAGGGAACTCGGGAAGGAGGTAGAACCTTTGGACTTTGCTCTAGACCAAACCCAAGACGAACATCATCGTGTGAAGCTGGAATAGAATCTACTTCACGAGAAGTTCAATCTGATAGAAATAACTACTCGGGCAATGTTGGTTGAGCTTCTCCAAGATTCTATCACCATAGCACACCTTACTCTTAGGTCATATGCTGGTGTTATAAGGGGCTATGTTATGAGACCGTAACTACCTTGTGTAATCATTTGATTTAAATAAACATTGTGATTTCATCCTATGGTGAAGTTTTTTAATTTTCAAATGTTCGGATAAATATAGTATGCATATTATTGATGAATTTTAGAAAAAGGGGATACATTAAAATATTTTTGTAAACCTTAAATAAATAATGATGTGTAATGATTTACAAAAATGGTCTTCTAAAAATGTCTTCAGTACGAAATTTAGAATCTTATAAGATCAACTTATTTCATTGTTAATGGTAAATTATGAATAGTTATTTTATGATTAGGATTTGTAATGTGACCAAATGGATTATTAATATCATTTAAATAATGTTTTAATATAATTTAGGTACCTTGATTAAGTAATTTGATTCAATAAAATAGGAAACTATTTGTTTCAGAAATTATTGGTTAAGTATTAGTTTTTTAGGATAATATTGTTTTTTATTTAAAAATTTAATTAAAAATATTTTGAAAAATATTTTCATAAAATGGAGTTCATTTTTGAAATCTGAGCATTGATATTTGGTTAAGGTAAATTTTTGGGATTTTTCTGAAACAGTTGAATTTTCAATGAATATTATTTTTATTTAAAAATTAAATTAAAAATATCTATAAAATTACTTACATAATATGGAGTTCATTTTTGAAATCAAATCATCGATATTTGGTTAAGGTGAATTTTTTTCTAAGAAAGTTGAATTTTCGATGAATATTGAAATTACAGTTTTTGAGTTTCGGGTATTTAATGACATCATTAAGGATGTAATAATTATTAAATAAATCTTGTCGACTTATGAATAGTAATATAAGGTTTGAGGTGTCCCAAGTGGACAAGACCATGGGAAAATACCATGGGCAAGCCCATTGTTTTTCCAATACCACTAATGAGGTGTCCCTTGGAAATTAATGCTTTCTCCCCTCACTTCTCCTATAAATACCAAGCCTTTCCCATCATTGCATTCAATTAAAAATCCTCCCCAACAATTTTATAGTCTATTTGCCTCCAAAGGAGTCCTTCCAAGGTTCCCTCATGCCTCCCAAGGTCCTAACCTTCCATCTTTCGAAGTTACATTTTATGGTAAGGGATCCTACCTCTCTCTTTCTTTTCATGTAATCTTTTGAATTTCATTTCATTTAAGCCCCATGTTCTTATGTAGGGGGATGTTCTTTTAAATTACTATTACATACCTTTTCGTGATCATATGAAGGATATCCCCAGTTACTCTCATAATTTCGTTTTATGAATGTATAAGTGGCGCCATTAGGCTACCGAATTTTTGTAATGGATTCTTCCACCCTTCTCATTTTTCAAGTTCAATTTTAATGTTATTTAATTATTTATCCTTTAATAATTTTGGGGTATGATCTTCTATATCTATCATACTGTCCTTTGTATGTTCATATAATTAAAGACCCTATTTGATCTCATCAATTCATTTTTTTAAATTTTATGTAACCCCGATAGGCTGCCGAATTTTCAAAAGAGAAATCTTATTTTTGTCTTCCTTTCTAGTTCTTAATTTCATATGGTATATCTTTAAAATTTCATTACCATGTTCTTAAACCCATTCTATTATGTCCCCCTACTATATTAAAGATCATTTATGAGTGGGTTACCCATGTCCCCTCTCTTTTCAATGTTTTCTAAAACCCTGTAACATAGCCGTTATGCTGGTGAATTTTCATCTCAAAATGTCATTCTATTTTTCTAAAATTCTTTTATTTTTTTTAAGTGAATACTCAAGATCATTCTTATACCTATGTATTCACATATATATCAAAATTTTCTATTTTTATTCTGGGATTTACATACATGAAACCCTCTTTCCTTTTCCGTGGGATTAAAGTGACATAAAGATCATGTCTTTAAAGCTGTTTTTAAAACATTATAATTATGAAATGAAACCCATTTCTTTTTTTATATATGGGTTATTTATGAAATGTTTTATGATTATATATGTGTATCACATTATTATAATGAAAAATTAATGGTGCGCCCTGATAGCACTCCAGTGCATTGGATAAAGACTTAATCTTTAGAGATGACCATTTTAATGATACCTTTGTGAATAACCTTGGTAGTTTTTTTAATGAAACCATGGTGATAGACCTTGGTGATACAGAAATGATTGTATAAGTTAAATTTTTTATCCACATATTCATGTTATTAAACACATTTTTTTTATTATGATATGCCTCATGATCTCTTTCTCATGCCTTAAGGTTATTTATCATGACTTTATTGATGTATCTCAAGTTCACATGTAAAATGTTTCTCTTGTTTCCCTTATTGGGCCTTCTGATCACCCTTTCCTTTGATGTCTATCTCCAATATATGAGATTCAATAAATTTACATAGTATGAACCTATTATGAATCCTTACAAGTGGTTTAAAAGAATGTTTTATGGTTTTTTCATGTATTAAGTATCTGAATTCCAAGACACAACACTTTAAAGATCCTCTATATGTAAAATGCAATGAAAAGTTTTGTATTAAAAAGGTGAGATTCTATAGTAATGTAAGTCAGTTAATGAAAATAATACAAATTACTAATAATAGAATATAATATATATATAAATAAATTTTATGAATGGGTGATATTTTGGGTTGTGATAAATTGTAATGGCTGTTTAGGTGTCTAAAAGAAAAAGGATTTCATAATAACAAAAAAATTGGTAATTTATTTTTCTTAATGAAAGATATTCATGAGTTAAAATGATGATTTCAAAATGTTTTGAAATGGGAAATGTTTTTAAGTGGAAGGGATCATGTTTTAAAGTAATAATTGGGTTGAAGAGGTGTTAATGAATGACTTGTGATTATGTAAATTGGATACCCCATGTTGAACATGACCCATGGTCGGTATGGTAGAGGGTAGTGTTCTAAGTGTAATGATGATAGTTGGGATAAAGTATGAATAATTTTTTTTATTGTTGATGGCTTTATATCTTTTCTATATGTGGTTAAATCCTGTTAATCATTCTTCAAAGGATCATGTGAACGATAAGTATAAAATGAGAATGTTTGAGTTCAAAGGTGGGTATACTTTTTGTAGTCGGTATCCACTTGTATGCCTAGGTTGGGTAGGGAGAGTGCCCTAGTTTGAGACTTTAAATTTGGATTTTTATGCCTTTTCATTTATTATATGACCTTGATTGTGTGTTGTGGAACCCTGAGTAGGGTTTTGGTCGTTGGGTTGCAAGGTGTTGTTCGGTAATGCAAGTGTGGAAAATCTCATAGTTGGTGACCGTACAGGGTGCATGTTGGACACTAAGGATGGTGCCTGGGAATTGGTGACCTTGTGAAAAGATATAAATGAGTTGATTTTTGTATCCTAGAGAGGATTTTTGGCTTGATGTGATGATTAATGTGTACACCATTTTTGTTTAACCTAGAGTAAATGATTGTTTAGTGTGTTAGGAAATGTGTAGATCACAAGTTGGGTGAGAGTGCCATTAAAATGAATTTCTCCATTCGTGTCCTGATCTATATGGTTTGGAGATATGACCAATGGATTTTCCTTGTAGTGACCCTATTATTCGATGTAGGTAACACTCAACCTTCATGGTGACCAATGAGAGATTTCAGATGGGGTTTCTAGTGCTTTTGGGTGTGTGTCACACATGTTGATGTCATGGAATTTGATAGTGGAACTCAGAGTGTTGTATGGTGTGGGTTTGGTCTAGAGAGATAAGTGGTATGGTTGATGGTTGGTGTTGCTACTAGAGTTTTGGTTACGCGATGATAGTTTCAAAAAATCAAGGGTCGCCTCATGGGAGTATATCCCAGTGGTGCTAGTACCAAGAAAGATGAGGCACGGAAGATGCTTTCAAGGGGTTGTCAATGGATGCCAAGTACCACCATGTTTTAGAAAATGGTATAGTTGTGCATGGTTCCTTCATAAAAGCACACTAGTGTATTTAATAATAGGTATGGTTTGTTTCAATGTGGTGTATCATATTGATGCATGTCTCACCTATTTGTATGATGATTAGCGGAGGACTCAATATTCTTTTTGAGCATAAGAGAGAAGGCTGACAGAAGTGTGGTTATATTATTTCACGCGATGTTGACAATTGAGGTGAGGGTGGTCACATGGATGGAGTTTTTTGAATGAAGGGTTTTGGTTATTAGGTGAAATGAAGAGGCCACCTTGTGGATAATGAGAATGGATAACCAATATACATGGTTAGTTATGTAATCAAGCGATGGTAAACACATAGATAATGGTTGATTTGTGAGATACCATTGGTTTTATTGACGTTTTAGACCATTGTGATTCGGTTGTTAACTATATGGGATATATTGGAAGAACCCGAGTAGTGTGGGGGATGTAGTTCCACCTGAAACATTGGTTCACATCTTCCATGCGATTCGGTCAAGGAGAAGTTGTGATACTTGGTTGGAAATCACACTTAAGCAGAGGTTGTAAAGTGTTGATGATATATGTTTGGTATGGGAGTCTGATATCCTTGATAGGTCATGGTGTCCCATATTTACACATAAAAAAATAGATAAGTGGGTGGTGGTGTTCTTCTACAACTTTTTAATGTACCTCGTCTAGTGATGATCACACCCAATATCTTTATATCATCCCAGGTACGTTGAGAAGATCTAGATTTGGGCCAAGAGACATGATTTTTTTTGGTTTAATGAGGGACATAAAGTAGATTGTGTTCAGGGAAACGGTATGTGTAGAGCCTGATGATGGTATCCACACCTTCTATGGCTTTCGGTGAGGTCCTCATGATGGATCAAGTGTCAAAAAATGACATGGTTGTTTTTCACGGATGTTAAGAATGGGTTATGGGTGACATTGATTTCCTTGCTTTGGAATGAATTAAAAAAGGGGGCTATATAGCCAAGTCTACATTTTAAGGATCAGCTTATGATCAAGTGTATGACATGGTGGTTGGAATCTCTCATTGAGAGAAATATTAATGACAGTCCTAAGGTGGGGAGTGACAAGTCAATCCTAGATGTGGAGAGGAGAACATAGATTTGATGTAATGGAACCGAGAAGCCAATGAGGAACCTTTGAGGTGCATGTTAGGTTCCTGAAAGAGGTAATGGTTGACTTGTGTGTTTTAATGACCAAAACTTTTATTAATAAAAATTAATCTTGATGTAATTAAATGTCTTATTACATACAATGGTTATATAACATATTCACATCCATGGTTTTATGTTTTTTGATTTAAATATACCATAAAAAATTGTTACTGTTGCTAATAAAGACACTGAACAGTGACCACGTGATTATTATAAATATATGTCTTTAACAAATCTAATTTACTCAGAAAAAGGATGTCATGGCCTCATCCAATAGAATTGATCCATACGAAGCCCATTTTTTGGAGCATGGAAAGGAGGTAGCATCACCTGGCTTCGATCTTGAGCAAGCCCATGCTGAGCTTCAACATGTTAAGCTTGAACGGAACCACCTACGAGAGAAGTGGAATTTAATAGAGATTACCACAGAAGCTATATTATCAGAGTCACCCCAAGATTCTATCACCATGGAACACCTTACCCTTAGGTCGTATGCGGGTTTAATAACTGCTTATGTAACAAACCCCTGCAATGTGATTATATTCTTTAGTTTTTATAAGTAATTTACATTCATTTTATTATTGTTAATTTTTGTATAGTTTTTAATGATCAAATAGTATTTTTAGTTAATATTTAGTTAATAAATATATTTTGATGAATTAATGGATTTTTTAATTAAATAATATTTTAATAAAATGTTATTACTAAATTAATTTTTATTAAATATAAATTATCATATAATTTTTATGAACACAATTTTAATTATTTTAAGGTTTGAAAGCTAATTTTTGTCAAAACCCATGAATTTTCGATAAATGCATGTTTTTATTTTGAATGAAAAAATTAAAATATTTAGAAACATATTTACATAAAATGAATATTATTTTGGGAATCAGGATGTCGTAATTATATAATAGTAAATGTTTCATAATTTTCTATAATAGTCGATTCTCTGGATAAAAATTTAATACCGTTTAAACATATATTGTGTTTTATGGCATCATAATGACACAATTGTGATATAATAAAATCCTATAAATGGGATTTTCTTCCAATATAATTTTTAACATTAAAACAATGAGATTTTAGGTTTGTTTGATTTATTTTACAAAGACGTAGTGGACCATTCAATATGTATATAACATTTTAACTTTTAAAATGATTTCCTTGAGAGTGTGACTCACCTCCACATAAGAAAGGATAATATTTTATAATGTTCATCCATTTCCCTTATAAAATTATATTTTATACTCTCCATTGTAAAACACCATGGGTAAAAACCATGGGATGGTTTGCAATTTTTATTATTTTAATGTGTAGTGTCCAAAACCTAAATAATAATGAATGCCCTCGCTTTTCCTATATAAACCTACCCAAGATCCCACTTATCATCACTCAAAACCATTGGGGCTCTACCAAAATCTTCCCTAATATCTATTTAATCCTCCCAATGTGCCACAGTTTCTCTATAATCTTCTCTCAATCCCTTGGGATCACACTTCCATGTAATGGATTTCTTCCTTTCTCATTTTTGGTCCAAATTTTATTATGTTGTTATACCATTTATTTAAATTAATAATTTTTTGGAATTATTTTTTACCTCTCCAATACTAAATTTTTTTTGTATAAATGATTAGAGACCTCTTTCTCTATCATTATTTCCTCCCATTACACCTATTTTTGTGCTAAAATTCCATAAGGAATTTATCTCTTCTCATTTTCATTCTAGAAATTATTTTGTATTATGAATTTGATTCCATAAAATATGTTGGGACATGTATCTATATGACCCTCATTACTATCCACTTCATGTAAATATTATGAGACCACCATTTCTATCTCATCAACCATTTTTATTAATTCTTATGTCACGTCGTTAGGTTGCCGAAATTTAACCATGATTTTCCGAGATAAAGTCCTTGTGTAGTGAATACCATGCTCATTTATCTATCAAGGGTATTCACTGTTATACACATTTACATATTGATTATAGAGTTTCATGTATGAATTCCACATTATTTTATCATGTATTAAATGATTATGTTTAATGAAACCATGTTATATCATTCATGCGACACAGTTATGAATGAAATGAAATTATTTAGAAGGGTGGGCCATGATAGTGATCCAATGCATTGGGTAAAGATTAGTATCATGATACATTAAGTTCAATGAGGGTTTAATCATGAAAATTCAATTTTAATATGGGTTTACTCTTTCTCCATGTTCAATGATCCTTAGATCATGCTAATATCATGTTAAATGTAGGTACTATATTTCCATGTAATGATAATCACGCTATGTCAAGCTTTTAGATTCATGTTTATCTTATGCTCTATTGATATTACTATTTCCTAACATGTACTGAATTATTCATGTTATTTCGTTTTTACTCCCTTACTAGTATTTATAGATCCCCATTTTCTTTTGCATGTCCTCAGGTTATCTCATTCAATGATAAGTAAGTTGGAATGTGTGTGGTCATGTAAAATAAGTTTTCAATAAAGATGTGTATTTCATGTTTTATGTTGTTATGTAATGTTCCTAGGCCCCAAATTCACTAGACCTATTGATATTAAATGTTTTTTGAAGTTAATATTTTATGAAATAAATTATTTTTATGTGTGAAATAAATAGAAGGTTTGTTATAGATGTGGTGACTGATGAAAAAAGTGTTGGATTCGATCTAATGGTGGTTTTAGGTGAAGCATGTGATGTATGTGCTAAAGTTGTAGAATTATTTGGTTGGATATTACAATAATTTGTGGCAACAGAGGATGTGTTCTATAAGTCCAATGAAGATAGAGGTTATACTCGTGTATGTTTCTCCTTGGTTGGTTTTAGAACACCTTAATGTTGAGGGAAACATGGCTATGTGATGTGGTGTCAGGATGAGGGTGAAGCCCAATGTTGCTCTGGAGGGAAGTAATGTCATGATGATTGAATTGACAAGAATTTAGAAAACAAACTTACTGTGTTTGTTTCTTGATAATGATAGGATTTAAGTCATTAAGAACCTTGGAAAGGTGAGAAACGGGTGGCATGCCATTAGTGAAAGGTTCCAGTTCAAGGAAAAGACAATCGGGTGTGGTCCCACATGTGATAGTAAAAATGAATGGGTGTGGTGATAGTGACCCACCTCTGGGTTTATGTTGTGGTGGAGACTGACTTTTTAGAAATGAAAATTTACCTGAGTGAGGCCTAGTTGATCTTAGTCTATGAATTGATAGTGTAGGAATGTCTACACGAATGGTTTCAACAGTGCGTATGGATGCCAATGTAGGGTAATTCCCCTATGGATGTTTGGGCATGGTGAGTTAGAATATGTTTAGTGATGTGAATGTTGAGGTGATATTCATGTTTTATTTCCTCAATAGTGGTGAATCAACATAATTTGGGAAATGTGGTTTAAAGGACCATGAATTCTACTTAGGAATATATTTATTTTTGTCGTGGAGGAAAATGATGCCATGTGATTATGGTCATGATTGGTGTAGATGATCAGACTATGGGGGAGGCTGATTAGTTCTTCCAAGATGATGTGATGATGTGTGAAAAGTTTCCCTGTGTAGTGAGTCTAGAAATGTTGTCTATACTTTCTCTATGAAGTTATGCTGGTTGGGTATGGATGAAGTTGATGTTTCCTTTTGGAGTTTCGGTTTGTATTGTGGTTGCGGTGAGGAATATTTTTGGAGAAAGTCTGTGAACTTGATCTTTGTTTGGTGGGAATTGTGATGTGAAACCTGAAACATGGAATATTTGAATGGATAGTCATGCATAGGGGAATGACCTTGAGTCACCGAAGATTAGTGATTCTTGGTATGTGTGTCTTGGAGATGAGCTGTCAGAAGGTGCAGAGGTTAGAAGTTCCTGGATCTTTCATAAGGTATGATTTTTATTACGTTTCAATTTAAGTTCATTGTTTTTGTTAAATAAGTGTTTTACCAAGTTCATGTAAATCCTCAGGGGTGTTCTGATGGTTCGAGTCGGGAACGTTTCATAATCCATTTTATGCAATAATTGGTAACATGTAATTTGGTAGTAATGATCACTTTAGATTAAATTAATTTTTGATAATTTGATTTCTATTTTTTATAATTTATTTTATATACATGTGAATTTCAATCAAAAGATTAAAAAATATATATAAGGATGACGATCATATAATTTATTGAAGTAAAAATATGTTCTAACAACATCCTTGTTTCACTCAATCAATTTAGGATTAATTTCTTTAAATTTCTACATTCACATTAAACTAAATTATATTACTGGAATTTTTAAAAGGATCATATTTGATTTTGAATATGAATTATGTAACTTAATATCATATTAATATTTTTAGATTTTAATCACATATAAACCAATATTTTTAATATAATATAATGTCTACAATTGTAAAATGATTATTTCTGGATATCCATACAAAATGGTTAGTTATTAATTTTATTATCCATTTAATAAAAATGTATTTTTATATCATTTTAGTATTATTTATCTTGGGGAATCAATCAGAGAAATAATTAGTGTCTTATATTAAAATTCCAATTAAAAAGAAGAGTTTTAGATCTGGAATATTAGAAAGTTAGATAATATGTTCTGAAAGATTAATTTATTTTTTGTATCAAATGACCCTCAACAGTATAAAAATATAGATTCATAATGTTTCTTAGTTACATTCATTATTATGGTAAAAAATGATGATATTGAGTACATTAAATATTAAACTACTTTTAATTAAGGTCTTATTAAGAGATTTGTTTTTTAAAAATGTTCAGAGTCCTTGAAATCTAAATTCTATTACATGTAATGAAATAATATTTGGAAATTAATTGATATTCCTGATGGGGTATAGACCATATAGTGTAGTTAGGTTTTTTAAATGAGAATTAAAATAGATGTTAGTGTTTATACTTTAAAGGATCCCTTGGTGGAAAAGGGTTACGAATACATTAATAAGATTGATTATGGATTAACATTATCACCAACAAACAACATTCAAATTTTTCATGTTGTTTAATATTTCTATGGTTATTTAATAAAACAATTATATTTCAAAACTAATTTCCTTAATGGAAATATTTTCAATATATTTGTATATGATACAACCTAATAATTTTTAGTATCAAAATTTTATTGAAAACATATCAAAAATTAGAAAAGATCATTTATGGATTAAATTAGTATTATTAGATTTGAAATATCTATTCAACATATTTGACAAAATAGTTTAGTTTAATCTAGATTATAGAAAACCAATTGTGTATAAAATTGGTATAATGGGAGAACTATTTCTTCTGTAGTTAAAGTGGAATACATTATTATTATCAAGACTGATATCTGAATATAAATATTTGAAATGATTTGGTTGGGAAATAGAATCTTTTATAAAGGTGTGAGAGGAAGGGAAAATAGACTGGGTATTAAAATTTATAGAGATCGACTAGTAATGTTTCATAGTTTAATTTTAAAAATTTATTGTATCCATCATGTATGCAATGTTATGTAACACTCCATATATTGTAACACCCCAGGTAAATAAAGAATATGACATTTTCATATTTATCCATATTTGTGAATAAAATATTAATATTACTTTAAAGGGGACCCTATGCATGATGGCGTACCCAATACGCAACAATGATTTTCTTGGGAATCTTGCGTTGCACTCTAATAATAAAATAATATTATTTTAAATGGTAGTTAACGCCTAGCCGTTGTAATGGCGGGAATGAACAGAACAAACTAAAAAATGATTATATATGTTTTTCAAATATTTGTACTCTTTACAATAAATGTTATAGGATTAAAAATGCGAATGAATCCAATTTTAAGCGTAAACATTCCAATATTCTTTAAAAGGTCGATTAACCGCCTTTTGATGGAGAACCTATTTTAAATCCAATTTTTGACAATTTTATGTGTTATATTTGACAAAATAAAATTCTTCTTTATAATCGGAACATCAAAATTTACTTTGTGTAAATTTTTGGTATTTTTCCGAAAAAGTTCAATTTTTAATGAATAGTAACAAAATGTTGTATTTTAATTCAAAAACACTTTTTAATCTAATTTATTTATATGATTAGATTATATTTTGAATCGGTTTTAAAGTGAAATTAGAATATACTTTTACCATTTAATCCAATAGTGTTCGTTGGAATTAATTTCACTTTGAAATCAGACTTAAACTAGTGTCAATCTTTTGATACATTTTGTTTCATAAAAACACGCTATTTGTTTTCACAACGAGAATTTATTATTAAATTAATTAATGCAGATTATATGTTTTGAATTTTTTAAAATAGACATAATTTTTTAATTTGGAATATCAAATATATCTTAGGGTGAATTTTTGGTAATTTTCTGAAAAACATCGATTTTTGATGAATAGTGAAACCACTAAGTGGTACTTATAAAAACTGATTTTTCCGTTTAAATGAAAATTTTCCATCTCTGTGTATTGAATTTCAAAAATCCTACATACATGGTTTTCATTAAGAAGTAAAATGTGGTTCAATGAAATTTGAATAATTTTTTGTGAATAGTAACTTATTAAGTTTTTAATGGCGATTAGAGGTAATTATTGTAGTTTAAGGTAAGAATAATGTTTTCTTAAAATGAAATGAGCTAGACACATGTCCTGCCCTCATTGGATGTGTCATGTCCGACAAAGACAATCCATGGGGCAACTTGGGGACCCCATGGAGCCACTTTGGTTGGAAAATGACATAAATACCTTTTTATTTAATGTTAAAGTAAAAATGACACAAACATGAGATGTTTTAATAAAAAAAAAATTACATGGGGTTATACAAGTCATATTTTTTTCTATAAATAGTCATTGTAAAGATGACAATATTTCCTACATCATAGTATTTTTTTAATAATTTTTAGACTTTAAATAAATGAAATTATTTATGACATCATGATGATGCAGCGATGACCTCATTATTTAGCGATTTAAATAAAATGGAAAGATAATGTAAAATATAAGACCTACAAATGTCCAAAGCCTATTTTATGGTTGTATTTCGAACCCTTATCCCCTTATCCTTGAATCACATCAATGTGGGACCATTAAAATCTGAAACTCATTCTAAAATAAAGTAACATTTCTTTACTTTCCAAGAGTGCCCCTCCTCTCCTCTTATAAAAGGCCCCCACCTCTACCTCCTTACCCACACTTCAAAGCCTTTGTCTCAGCCAAACCCTGCCCATTGTGTCTCTCCACATCCCTCTCTAACTCCTTGAAGCCTCACGTTGGGCATAAGTCTTCCCAAGGAAGCCTTTGAGCTCAAACCAAAGAGAGTTACCCAATTTTAAGGTAATGTCTTCACTTGTGTCCTTTTGTTTTATTTTGCTTCTCCAACCCCCTAAACACTTTTTAACAGATACAGTATCTTCAATATACTAGGTTGTTTTTATAAGAAGGATTCTATCTACACATACACACACCTACATCTAATGGTTAAAGAACATACTGTTTCTGTGGATGGAAAATTTCTGCCTCACGAAACGATGATTGTTCAACATTCTTCTAACACCTTCAAAGGTGGCCATTAAGATGACACTATATTTATATATGATATATAATATGTATATTCTTTACTTATGCTTATTTTTTTCATTTATGTCATACCTTTATGGTTTCCATTATGGGTAAACGTGATATCTTCATTTAAGGAAGTGCGGACTACCGCCACCTCAAAGTGATTTGATTCGTTAATAACATATGTGGTACGTATAAAGGATATATTTAATGATATTATATATGATACCATACTGGAATTAAAATAATATTATGTATCATTATGTTTTAATTCCATTAAATATGAAATAGAAATGGAAGTAGCGTTCATGTGTACGTACGGCTTACCGTCTCCATGAACGATACATTTCATTTCTTATCTAAAAATGTTATGTACTATTATAAGTACATATATATAATGGATATATATGTAATATATTAAATCTAAATTATGGATATCATTCTGGAATTATAACATATATATATATCTCATTTTTTTTAATTCCATTAATATGACAATAAATGAAAGTAGCGTTCATGCGTACGTACGGCCTACCGTCTCCATTAACGGTGCTTTTAATTTTTATCTCCAAATGCTATAGAATAGTATAAAATGAATATATACTGGATATATATGATAATTAAAACATCAATACTATTCTTTATATGATGTACTTATAACTACATGGAAAATTATTTTCCAACAAGTTCAATTTTTGACTCATGTACCAAACATCGACAAAAATGTCTGATATGAACTCATATTATTAACCAATTATTATAACATCAAAATATGTAATATGAACTGAATAATAATATTTATAGGAGGTACTTAGTCAGTTATAAATTGACCAAAGTTTATTATTCTGGAATATAAATAAACGAACAAGACAAGTTGGACTTGAGGTAAGGGACCCTACCCCTCTCTTTCTTTTTTAAGTACACTCTTTTATGTCATTCCTTTTAAGCTCATCTTTCTTGTGATTGAGATGTTATTTTATATTACTCTTACTGTAATTTTTATGTTCATATGGTGAGAGACCCTATACTCTCTCATCAATCCATTTTGGAAGTTTTGAGTGGCGCCATTAGGCTGCCGAATTTTCGTAAGAGATCTAACATCTCTCTTTATTTTTAAGTACTCTACTTTTGTCACTTATTTTAAGATCCTATTTGTTATGTTGGGGGATGTTATTTTATATTCCTTTTTCTGAAAACTTTATGTTAATATGATGAGAGACCCTATTTTCTCACCTCAATCCATTTTGGATGTTTTAAGTGGTGTCGTTAGACTACCGAGTTTTCGTAAGGGATTTTTCATCTCACTTTTATTCTCGTGAGATTTATGCTACATTTTCCACAATTTCCTTTGAGTGGTTTATGTACTTCCCATTTTTCTAATCTTTGTGTAATATATTTTTTTATGATTATTTACATCAATGATGTATTGTACTTCTTTCATGTGGTGTATGTTTCGAAAGATACCCAAGTCGGTAAGGGAACCTTTCACCCTCCTCTTTTTAAAAGACTTATTTTGTTATGTCTTTTAATTCACATACTATTATGTTGGGATATGTTATTATATATCCTTATTGATTTAAATTTTATGTCCATGTGATGAGATCCCCTTTTTATCTCTCATCAACTCATTTTCTGAATTTTGTAGTGACGCCGTTAGGCTGTCAAATTTTTGCAAGGGATCTTCTTAACCCAAATTTGATTCTTTGGGACAAACTTGTACTCCATGAATATGTCGTTATATGAATATGTGTTAATAAACTATGATTTTTTTACCCTTAATATCCACTTATATTTGGTGTATTCGTTTTTCACACATAATTTTGTAATTGATTTATCCTTAAACCAAGGATACCGCCTTTGTAAGGGACTTCGTCTCAATCTCCATTCATTGAGACATATTTTCTTTTATACACAAACTTCTTTTATATGGTTTATAAACCCCTTTTACTTTTAAGTTTATACAAAAAGGAATCTTTTTATATGAAGTGTTTTACTAAACGACAAAAGGGAATGTTTTTGTCGTATGTATGCCGCGACAACGACTTCTCCGCCGCCGTGACCATTATTTGAGTCTCGGCTTCCTCTACAAGCCATACCTTCTTTTTAAAAGAAAAATAAATACCATGTTTTACTTTTCTTTTATTTTGTTATTGAAAATGGTTTTCATAATGTGTTTATATCAATTTGTTGTATTGATATCTTGTGATTGAAAAGTGGAAATGTTATGTTTCCTTTATGCATGTTTTATGTGATACGATTATGTTATGGTTCTTGAGAATTATTATGAAGATGGGTGGTTCTGTGATAAACTAAGGGCGGGTGAGCCCGATATATCTCTCCAATGCATTGGGTAACGCGAAGGAGTGAAACATTAAGGTTTCTCTGAAAAGATTTAGGGAATATATTGTGGTGGGTATTCCAAACGTAACCAAGAGGGTTACTCCCTACGTAATAATGTTATGAATGCCTCAGGTTACCTTTTATGTCTTATGATTTCTATGATTTATTCATGATTTGATGAAGTATGTTAAAGTGCCTATGTTTTATGGGTAAAGTATTATTTCATTCTTATGTATATATGTACTCATGTTTCCTTTCCATACTTTTTATAACCCTTACTGAGCTTTTTATGCTCATCCAAAGTTTTTGAAATGTTTTTACAGGTCAAGGGATTGGTACATGATATGATGATAGTGTCAAGGAAGTGTCAAGAAAGAATCTATCTTTTATTTTAAATATGATTCCATTGATGGGAAAATGAATACTATCTTTTATGTAACCACTTTGTTTAAATGTGGAATGTAATGCAAGTTTTATGATCTAATTCTCTAAAACTCTAAACCTGAAAAGATCCTGAATGTGTAATCTTGTAATAACTCATGATTAAGCAAGGTTTAAGTCTGGGGCCTTATAGTTGTTATGAGAGGTCAGTTTAGATAACTTTATAGGTTATGGTATTCTCTAAGCATAAGTGACAGTACCATAGTGGATAGGATTTCAGGAAGAGTCCTAGTTTTAGATAAAGTGAATGAGTAAGTATATCTTAGTGGTTATCTTCCTTATTAGTACATGATGGTTTTGTTGATATACTCACACTGACATTTCTATTTTTAGTGAATAGATGGATCTAGAAGGCACCAAAGTGACAATAGGATTGAAGGAAAATGTGGTGGTTCTATGATTAAGAGACTGGATGAAATGGGGTATTCAATGAGGAAACTCGTGGGTGTTCTAAACCAACTATCAAGGAGTCATGATCATCCACTTGAACCTTGCTATGTTCTGTAATGAATCATGTACGAGATGACCAATCGATGTGGAAGTTCAGGTAATAATTATAAAGGTAACCATTAGGGTTTATATGATCCTTACTTTTGAGGAAATAAATGGTTATTATATGTTATGATGGAAAATGAAAGGCATGAGATAAACTTGAGGTTAAAATATTTTATGATTATTTTTTGAAGATTTTATCTCATTTTGGGGAATGTTTTAAGAATTATATAGTGTCGGGAAAACGACAACATGCAGACCATGTGACAACCCGTCGCGCAAGACAATGCTGCGGGAATCGAACCCATAACCAAAGTGCGACTGGTATTTATCGCCTACCACTGGGCTACGTGAAGTCCCTAGTTAGTTTGACTAATTATTTTTAGTTAGATGATTTTATGAATAAAGAGTAAGCTGATTTTGGGTTATCTATGGAAATTTATTAACCTATCATGGAGGATATGTGATTAGGTTAATTAATTTTCAATATGAGACTTTAGGAGCAACTGATGTTGTTTGGAGATAAATGTTACGATTTAACTTGGAAGACTATGTGACTAAATCCTTCAAATATTTGGTTTTCAATATTAGTTTGGTTTACTTTGAAGTATTTTATGGAAAATTTGTTTATTGAATGGTCTTTGTTGAACTTTGGGTATTGTTTGATAAATTTTGGAGATTAATAATAGATTTGTTTTTTTAAAGTATTATCCTTTTTGGGTATTATCTGATCTTTTACTAACCTTTTTGGTTTTGGTTTTGGTTAAGGTCTAAAGATATGGGAAGTATATTGTTCTCTTCTGTGGATTAGGTGATCCTCTAGAAGGTAATTATAGTACTCTTAATGTGAACAAGTCTTCCTAAATACTCGTCTTTTGGGGAAAGTATGAGTTTGTGTAAGAAATATAGTAAAAGTTGAAAGTCAACATAACAAGTAAGTATATTTCCTTAAGATAAAAAATAAATTCTTCAATGAAGAGTAACTTAAAACAAAAATGTTTTTTGTTAACTTTTCCTACTGGGGAATCGAATACTGTTTAACCCATCACAAGTTTGTTATTTTCTTATGGTTAACTTTCTCCTAGACATGTTTACTATCACTCTCCATCAAAACATGACCCTTTGTTTTTTCCTCCATGTCCATATTTTAATACTTGGAATCCTAGTATGGGTTAACTCGGGTGACCTTTGTACTTATCTTTCTTTGTTTTAAAGTGATTGTTTTACTGACTCTTGTTCCGATTGGGGATTTTCAATGAAGTTTCCAAGCCCAATTTTAAAAATTGCGAGGACGCAATTCCCAAAAGGGGGGAAGGATGCAACAACCCAGGTAAATAAAGAATATGACATTTTCATATTTATCCATATTTGTGAATAAAATATTAATATTACTTTAAAGCGGACGCTATGCATGATGGCATACCCAATACGCAACAATGAGTTTCTTCGAAATCTTACGTTGCACTCTAATAATAAAATAATATTATTTTAAATGGTAGTTAATGCTTAGCTGTTATAATGGCGGAAATGAATAGAACTAACTAAAAAATGATTATATATGTTTGTCAAAAAAATTTACTCTTTATAATAAATGTTATAGGATGAAAAATGCGAATGAATCCAATTTTAAGCGTAAACATTCCAATATTCTTTAAAAGGTCGATTAACCGCCTTTTGATGGAGAACCACTTTTAAATCCACTTTTTGACAATAATATGTTTTATATTTGACAACATAAAATTCTTCTTTAGAATCGGGACATCA
The DNA here is from genome assembly GCA_963277665.1 of Viscum album. Classification (NCBI taxonomy): domain Eukaryota; kingdom Viridiplantae; phylum Streptophyta; class Magnoliopsida; order Santalales; family Viscaceae; genus Viscum; species Viscum album. Next base: position 473,371,542 of record OY728159.1, on the reverse strand, counting down.
AAATTTACTTTGTGTAAATTTTTGGTATTTTTCCGAAAAAGTTCAATTTTTAATGAAAAGTGAAAAATGTGGTATTTTAATTCAAAACCACTTTTTAATCTAATTTATTTATATGATTATATTATTTTTTGAATTTGTTTTAAATTTATATTAGAATATATTTTTACCATTTAATCCAATAGTGTTCGTTGGAATTAATTTCACTTTGAAATCGAACTTAAACTAGTGTCAATCTTTTGATACATTTTGTTTCATAAAAATATGCTATTTGTTTTGACAGTGGGAATTAATTATTAAATTAATTAATGAAACTTATATGTTCTGAATTTTGTAAAATATAAATCATTTTTGAACTCGGAATATCAAATGTAGCTTAGGGTGATTAATTGGTAGTTTTCTGAAAAACTTCAATTTTTGATGAATAGTTAAACCACTAAGTGGTACTTATAAAAACTGATTTTTCCGTTGAAATGAAATTTTTCCATCTTTGTGTTTTGAGTTTCATAAATCCGACATACATGGTTGTCATTAAGAAGTAAAATGTGGTTCAATGGGATTAGAATAATTTTTTGGTGAATAGTAACTTATTAAGTTTTTAATCGCGATTAGAGATAATTAGTGTAGTTTAAGGTAAGAATAATGTTTTAATAAACTGAAATGACCTATACACATGTCCTACCCTCATTTTATGTGCCATGGCCGACCAAGACAAGCCATGTGTTAACTTGGGGACCCCATGGAACCACTTTGGTCGGAAAATGACATAAATAACTTTTTGTTTAATGTTAAAGTAAAAATGACACAAACATGATATGTTTTACTAAAAAACATTTACATGTGGTTATACAGGTCAGATATTTTACTATAAATATTCATTGGAAATATAAAAAGATTTACTACATCATAGTATTTTTTTTATAATTTTTAGACATTAAATAAATTAAATTATTTATGACATCATGATGATACAGCGATGACCTCATTATTTAACGATTTAAATAAAATAGAAAGATAGTGTAAAATCTAAGAACTAAACATGTCCAAAACCTATTTTATGGGTGGATTTCAAAACATTATCACCTTATCCTCTACACACATCAATATGGGACCATTAAAATCTGAAACTCATTCTAAAATAAAGTAACATTTCTTTACTTTCCAAGAGTGCCCCTCCTCTCCTCTTATAAAAGTCCTCCACCTCTACCTCTTTACCCACACATCCGAAGCCTTTGTCTCGTCCAAACCCTGCCCATTTTGTCTCTCCACATCCCTCTATAACTCCTTGAAGCCTCACTTTGGGATGAAGTATTCCCAAGGAAGCCTTTGAGCTCGAACCAAAGGGAGTTAGCCGATTTTAAGGTAATGTCTTCACTTGTGTCCTGTTGTTTTATTTTGATTCTCCAACCCCCTTAAATATTTTTAACAAATCCAGTATCTTCAATATACTAGGGTGTTGTTATAATAAGGATTCAAGATACACTTACACACACCTACTTCTAATGGTTAAAGAACATACTGTTTCTGTGGATGGCGAATTTCTGCCTCACGAAACGATTATTGTTCAACATTCTTCTAACACCTTCAAAGGTGGCCATTAAGATGACACTATATTTATATATGATATATAATATGTTTATTGTTTACTAAATCTTCTGTATTTTTCATTTATGGCATACCTTTATTGTTTCCATTATGGGTAAATGTGATATCTTCATTTAAGGAAGTGCGGACTACCGCCCCCTCAAAGTGATTTGATTCGTTAATACCATATGTGGTACGTATAAAGGATATATTTAATGATATTATATATGATACCATACTGGAATTAAAATAATATTATGTATCATTATGTTTTAATTCCATTAAATATGAAATATAAATGGAAGTAGCGTTCATGTGTATGTACGGCTTACCGTCTCCATTAACGGTACATTTAATTTCTTATCTCAAAATGTTATGTACTATTATAAGTACATATATATAATGGATATATATGTAATATATTACATCTAAATTATGGATATAATTCAGGAATTATAACATATATATCTCTCATTTTGTTTTAATTCCATTAATATGACAAAAAATGAAAGTAGTGTTCATGCGTACGTACGACCTACCGTCTCCATGAACGGTGCTTTTTATTTTTATCTCCAAATTCTATGGAATAGTATAAAATGAATATATACTGGATATATATTATAATTAAAACATAAATACTATTCTGGATATGATTTACCTATAACTACATGGAAAATTATTTTCCAACAAGTTCAATTTTTGACTCATGTACCAAACATCGACAAAAACGTCTGATATGAACTCATATTATTAACTAATTATTATAACATTAAAATATGTGATATGAACTGGATAATAATATTTATAGGAGGTCCTTAAGAAATTATAAATTGACCAAAGTTTATTATTCAGGAATATAAATAAACGAACAAGACAAGTTGGACTTGAGGTAAGGGACCCTACCCCTCTCTTTCTTTTTTAAGTACACTCATTTATGTAATTTGTTTTAATCTCATCATTCTTGTGATTGGGATGTTCTTTTATATTAATCTTACTGTAATTTTTATGTTAATATGATGAGAGACCCTACCCTCTCTCATCAATCCATTTTGGAAGTTTTGAGTGGCGCCGTTAGGCTGCCAAATTTTCGTAAGAGATCTAACCTCTCTCTTTCTTTTTAAGTACTCTCGTTTATGTCACTTCTTTTAAGCACCTATTTGTTATGTAGGGGGATGTTATTTTATATTCCTATTTCTGTAAACTTTATTATAATATGATGAGAGACCCTATTTTCTCTCATCAATCCATTTTGGACGTTTTAAGTGGCACCGTTAGGCTGCCGAGTTTTCGTAAGGGATTTTTCATCTCACTTTTATTCCTGTGAGAATTATGCTAAATTTGCCACAATTTCCTTTGAGTGGTGTATGTACATCCAATTATTCTACTCTTTGTGTAATATAATTTCGTTTATGAGTATTTACATCAATGATGTATTGTCCTTCTTTCATGGGGTGTATGTTTCGAAAGATACCCAAGTCGGTAAGGGAACCTTTCACCCTCCTCTTTTTAAAAGACTTCTTTTTTTATGTCTTTTAATTCACATACTATTATGTTGGGATATGTTCTTATATATCCTTTATTTATTTAAATTTTATGTCCATGTGATGAGATCCCCTTTTTATCTCTCATCAACTCATTTTCTGAATTTTGTAGTGACGCCGTTAGGCTGTCAAATTTTTGCAAGGAAACTTCTTAACCCAAATTTGATTCTTTGGGATAAACATATACTACTTGAATATGTAGTTCTATGAATATGTGTCAATAACCTCTAATTGTTTTACACTTAATATCCACTTATATTTGGTGTATTCGTTTGTCACACATAATTATGTAATTGATTTATCCTTAAACCAAGGATACCATCTTTGTAAGGGAATTCGTCTCAATCTCCATTCATTGAGGCATATTTTGTATTATACACAACCTTATTCTATACGGTTTATAAACCCCTTTGACTTTTATGTTTATCCAAAAAAGAATCTTTTTATAGGAATCATCTTACTAAACGACAAAAGGGAATGGTTTTGTTGTACATATGCAGCGACAATGACTTCTCCGCTGTCGGGACCATTTTTTGAGTTTAGGCTTCCTCTACAAGCCATTCCTTCTTTTTAAAAGAAAAATAAATACCATGTTTTACTTTTATTTTATGTTGGTATTGAAAATGGTTTTCATAATGTTTTTATATCAATGTGTTGTATTGATATCTTGTGATTGAAAAGTGGAAATGTTATGTTTCCTTTATGCATGTTTTATGTGATATTATTATGTTATGGTTCTTGGGCATTATTATGAAGACGGGTGGTTCCGTGATAAACTATGGGCGGGTGAGCCCGATATAGCTCTCTAATGCATTGGGTAACGCGAAGGAGTGAAACATTAAGTTTTCTCCGAAGATATTTAGGGAGTATATTGTGGTGGGTATTCCAAACGTAACCAAGAGGGTTACTCCCTACATAAGAATGGTATGAATTCCTCAGGTTACCTTTTATTTATTATGATTTCTATGATTTATTCATGATTTGATGAAGTATGTTAAAGTGCCTATGTTTTATGGGTTAAGTATGATTTCATTATTTTGTATATATGTACTCATGTTTCTTTTCCATGCTTTTTATAAATCTTTCTGAACTTTTTATGATCATCCCAAGTTTTTGAAATGTTATCACAGGTCAAGGGATTGGTACATGATATGATGATAGTGTCAAGGAAGTGTCAAGAAAGAATCCATCTTTTATTTTAAATATGTTTCCGTTGATGGGAAAATGAATACTATCTTTTATGTAACCACATTTTTTAAATTTGGAATGTAATGCAAGTTTTATGATCTAATTTTCTAAAACTCTAAACCTGAAAAGATCCTCAATGTGTAATCTTGTAATAACTCAAGATTAAGCAAGGTTTAAGGGTGGGGCCTTATATATATCTTATGTTTTCATTATAATTAATTTATATAAATTAATAATTATTTAATTTCAATGGATCATTGTTAGGAAATCTCTAAGAACATAGAAAACCAAAGAGGATATATTATTAGTTTATGTTCCCAGAAAACATGAATATTGACCTGGTAATTTTTCCCTATACTCATTTTTTCTTATTTGAGTTATTTCTTTGAATTAAAATGTGGTCTTTTGGGTTGAATTTTGTGATATATGATATAAAAATGGTTTTCCATAGATGGAACAGAGTTAGGGAAATCTATTCACTTAGACCCACAAACCGTACAACTATGGAAAGTGGGTAATGTCATGGATGGCACACGGTTTTTAAAACAATGTACCCTCTTCAGAGAAACAGTGCACCCATATAAAATAGGTGCATGAGTTTAGTATGAATATAGGGAAAACAAAGTGCCCCATCCCCATAAACCAGGAATTATAATCAATTTTCCCCAAAAAATTATTTTGAAAATTTATGTTCCCTCTAATAAACCCCAAATCTACCCCCAATGGACCATAGGTTGTATTTCATGATTTTATAGATATTAGGATGAATTAAAATCTATAATTACCTCAATTATCTACAATTCGAAGCCCAGATTGATGATCTATTCCTCGCCCAATATGTGGATCAAATCCCTTTGTTTTTTCATTCACCCCTCTCCTTCTCTGGTTCTTTTGGGGGGATGTTATCATTTGTTTTTCTATATCAAGATATAGATTTAGTCAATCTAGATCTAGTATTTTTTATTAAGATCTAAAATTAAGAGATATTATTTTGGTTAATGTTTCTTTAGGGTTTTAGATCTAGATCTTGATCTACGTCATTTTGCTGCTCAATTTTCATGATTTTTTTTGGTCAACAGTTTGTAAAAAAATCAAGGTAGGTGGTATATTATTCAAATATCGTATTTTTAATTTTAATAATGTGTATGTAATTGTAGATTTTCTAGGCCTTCTTTTAAAAACATTAATTCAAAAATTTTATTAATTAATGTTTATAATTAATGAAATGTGGAATTCAGATGATTTGATTTAATGAAGGAATAGTGGAGTTAGGATGATTAATTGATGATTTATTTATAAAAGTATTGAATTGGGAAATTGGGGATAATTAATTGTTGAGTTTATTATTACATTATTTAATTTTTGAATTGTGTATCGAGAATAATTAATTGGTGAATTATTGTTGGATGATATGATTTTGAGAGGCTCAATTATTTAATTAATTAATTAATTGACTTAGTGTGGTTATTTAATTATCAAATTAATTCATGTGCATTTATTAATTAGTTTATAAATTAATTAATGGATGTTTTTTGTGGAAAATTGTGATAAGTGGATTAAATATGATTAATCTTATTTGATGTAATAATATGAAAATATGTGATAATGATATACATGTGATAATGTGATTTTTTAGAATATATATATATGGATGAGAAATCGCATTCTAGACAGAAATTGTACTCCTATGAAAAATATTTATGATTGTGAAATGGGGTGGTAGGGATGATGTTGTATGCCCATGACATATATGTATGATTGAGAAATGGGGTGTTAGACATTACATTCTACGCCATGATACACATCCAAGATTGAAAAATGGGGTTATAGATATGGTGTTCTACACCCAATAATGAAAAATGGTGTGAGATAGGGACTGATGCTCTAAATACTAATTGGGTTCAAGACACGACCTTATACACCCAAAAATCAGCATTGGACTATTGTTCCAAGTGGCCTTAACAATGAAATTGTAGTGATAGGGATAATGTAACCCCATGTGATATAATTAAATGTGAACTGAATATATAACATGGTTTAGACCTAGCATGGGCCAATTTATGTATTGAGGTAAAAGATTCATCGAGAACATAGTGGTCTATGTGGTTTAATAAATATTAATTGATAATGTGATAATTGCTTACTTATAAATTGTAATTATTTATTTATACAACTACTTACACATGTTATTGACTAGATTTTTTTAGACACCATTTCTGGTGGCCTACTTAGTTGTACTCACACCTTACTAAGGTTAACTGATTGGAAACCAACTAGATTTCATTGATGTAGGCAATGTTATGGGAAAATAACATGTGTTAGATGGATGAGTAGGGACTAGATCATTGAAAAGGAAACCAAACAGGGTTCGAGAACCTCTTTGGAGTCATTAGTGTTTTTTTATGTTTTCATTTTAGACTCTAGACATGTACTTTATCATGGAATGTTTTCTAATTTTGTAGGATATTATATTTCAAGCTTTTATTATCTTCTGAGGATGGTATTGTTATTACTTATATATTCCTTTAATATTTTTTATTTAATTCTATTGGTGAATTACTTCTATAAAATATGGTATATCCTCCCCATGATTGACATATCAAACTCTCACTACTAGTCGAGATCCAATGAAGTATGTGGAGGCCTGCATGAGGTCATTTGACCAACTGAATTGGGGCACCAGTGTGTGGAACCTGGACCAGGACTTTATAATGTGGCATTAGAGACAATATTTCTTTTTGTTCTCTTTTGTCATACACTTTTGTAAAAGTAGACAAGGGAGTATGAAGAGTTAGACCTTTGTAATGAGATTTTTCATGAGAGTTTAAAACCCATGTATGAAGGAATACCCATGTATCTAGAATGGGATTATTGTAATTGTTTATTGTTGTTATATTTGAATATTATTTCACCATGGGTGATGAATTTTTTGGGAGTTTTGACAAATTGTGTTGGTATTTTTTTTAGATTTGACTCATGGACTGGTATCACACAATAGTTGAGTATGAATGCATCATTCTAGGAACTTAATGATATTTTGTGACATGAGTCATTTTAGGCACATATAGGAAAATGGGTTTTAGGAATGTTATTGAACCTGAATGATTTTTCTTACCTTGGGATATTGAAATAAAAATGGTGCCTAATATTTATATGGAAGTTCAAAAGTATAATTAAAAATATGAATAATTGGGATTCTAAATGAAAACATGAGAAATTAGATGTGTTTAACATTGTTAACTAGGACCTAGGTTTTGAATGGTTAAGGTTAGTGACAGTGCATCACTTTTGACCGTATGGTGAGGTTTGGGAAAAGGCTTTCCAAAGCATTGTTGTGATTCTCCAATTAAGTAAATGTGAAAATATTTGTGTTATAAGTCCTAAGATATGTGTTTGGAAATATTGAGATATTACACTATGATGATGCCTATTAAGATGATGATTAAGGGTAATGTATAGAGAGGGTCTACCAGAAGTGGGACATGAGGCACTAGTCATGCTGATTGAGGAATTAGGTTAATAATTCTAAGATAACATCACTCAATTAATGAAATTCATTGATAGAGACATTGGAAGGGATTTATAAATAATTTTTAACCTGATGAAGGAGTTCCAGATGCAGTACTATCCATTTTTTACTAGATAGGGTGGACTTGAGGGAGTTGAGTTTTGGGTTGAGTCCATTGAGTTCATACGTGAACATCTAGAGACTCTTATTAAGAGGAGGATCAAGTTAGCATCATATATTATTTTAGGATTAGTTAACAATGGATTCGAAATTCAGGTATGGAATGGAAAGGATAATGGTATTTTGTGGAAGGAGAGGGGTTCTTGGAATACTTCTATAGAGACATGTTGAGGCAAGAGAAATTTATATATTTCATATACTTGACTCACATGGGAATTTCTGTGATGCACTATGTAGGATACTTTTCAAACATTCAAAGACTTTCTCCAGCATTTAGAGAAGATGAAGTGGATATAGCAAGATTATTTCTGGAGAGAATTATGCATGAGATAAAGTCCTATGTTAATCTCTTTTGGATAAATATGTTTACTGAGGTGGTGGATTAGGTTCTCTTAGATGATGGGCACTTAAAAGAGGCTCCCATTGTGGGATAGATAGTTTATACTTGATGAGAAATATGTGTGACCACCATGAGTAGGAACCACCATTATAAGAACGTTATCTAGGGTAATGGAAAGTTGAGTAGTCATACAAATGGATCTATTTCACATGAGCTTGTTGGAGTGACCTAACATTAGTGCTCTAGGTAAAGACACTATCATCAACACTTTACTTGATCACCAGTGGAGTGGAGATCTCATGGTAATATAAGACATTTATAGAGGTTATGAAGGAGCCTAAGTCAGATAGTTATTGTTGGAGGATCTATATAGAACTAGAGTGAGGGAAGGGGATAATTGTTAGCATATCATTCTGCTAGCTGGAGTTCTCCATGAAAAGGTGATAGAGGTAGTATATATGGTACTTCTGGGAAAGAGATCCTATATTACCATAGTGGTGCAACTCAATATATTCATTCAAAATCAGTGGGGTTAGAGGTTGGACTGTTTCATGAGGTGCAGTCTACACTTGAGGTTTGCAATGCTGGATCATTGATAGTGAGAGGTAATATTCATATAGGTTCTTTATTATCTAGTTTCTTATTTGATACTCCGGCCTCTCATTATTTTACATCTTCAAATAATGTTAATTATTTTATCATAGCATTGGAGTTTGTGAGAGGGGTAATGGAAATAGATAAAATCTTGATAGTTCTGTCTAGAGACATCTATTTTTGCAACAGGTGTTCTCTTGAGATAATGGAATGCCATTTTCTATGGTAATTCTATATTCTTGATATCTTATGATACAACCTAATAATGGGTATAAACTAGCTAATCTTATACCAATACTATACTTAATGTTACTATAGGATATTGACATTTATTTCTCATAAGGGTGACCATTACATTCACCATGTTGAGTGGGATATCTAGGTAGGCTGTGTAAAGCCAATCAATCTGCATTTGGGAGAGTGTACATCCCAGGTTTCTAGTATTTTGTTGGATGAAGGAGCTGTAAGACCTGATATTTTTTTCAAAAGTAATAGAACTATTTTATGATGTATTTATTGAATACTTATTAGGTATTCCACTAGATAGAGACATGGAATTAACTATTGATCTTATTCCAGGGGTTGTGGTAATATCTATTCCACTTTACAGAATAGAATCAATAGAGCATTAAGAGATAATGACTCAGGTAAATGAGTTTTAGGAAAAAGTGTTTATCCATCTGAGTATGATTCCCTAGGGATCACCTATGTTGGTTGTGATATAGGATTCTGATAGTTTCTGATTGTTTTTTTATTTTTTAATGTTGAATAAGATGAATATAATGAACTAATATCCACTTATGTGTATCAATGATCTATTTTTCCCACTAATAGAATCTTGTGTGTTGTGAATGACCGTCTTGAGATCTGGGTATCAAAAGTTGATAGTTCGAACATCAAATATATTGAGGACTTCATTCAGAGGAAGGTATGGATTTTATGAGTTTTTTTGTAATGCTATTCGGATTGAGGAACACACCTGCAATGTTTATGGACTTGATGAACATGAGCTACCATTAGAACCTGGATTAGTTTTTGGCAGTTTTTTTAATGATAACTTTGTGTACTCCAAGACTCATGAAGATCTTTCCCAACATGTTAACATCATTCTGATTACACTAAGAGAGCAACGACTATTTTCAATGATATCTAAGTGTATTGTTTGTATTTATTAGGTACACTTTTTGGGACACATAATCTCAAAATATAGCGTTTTAGAGGACTCAAAAAATGTGCTAGTAGTTGTTTATTGGAATCATCCTAAGAACATATAGAATATATATATATATTTGGGGTTATTTGGGAATTAGTGGAGATTAATTTGTGTCTTTTCCCATTAATAATCATCACTTTTGTGCTTAAAAAAGGATAAACTTTTATTGGCCAAAATAATGTGAGAATGACTTCTAAGAGTTGACAAAGTGTCTTACATAATAAAAAAATATGTATCCTAACCAACACAGGTGATGAGTAAATTGTATATAGTGGTGTTTCTGGGGTCAGACTCAGAGCTGTGATGATGTTGGGACATCTAGTTGTGGCATATGGGTATCAGAACCTGAGTTCAATGATTGTAACTACCCTATTCATGACCTTGATATAGATATTTTGGTTTATGCTTCGATGTGTTGGAGACAATATCTATTGGGTGAGAAGTTTATGGTGCATACCGCATAAAAGAGATCCTGGTATCTCTTCTTATGGCGAGATGTTAATATTTATTGGTGGACATGAGTTGAATATATAAAGACTTTTGATTTTGACCTAGAGAATATTACTGGGAATGGAAATAGTGAGCCTAATTATTTGAGAAGGAAAAATCAGACTCAGATGGTTCATGTTTCTAGTTCTATTTAATACATGATGAACACATTGGATGAGATGCTTGTGGTGGTTCAAAAGAGTTAGAAGATATTGAATCTACGGTTGGTTTCATTGGATTCTAGTATTTTGAGTGTTATTAGATATAGGCCATATGAATATTTGTAATTTTTATACTTTAGGTAAATCCATGGTGGTGGGGAGTCACATTCAAATTAGGGGAAAAATTCAATCAATATCATCTACATCAAGAATCGGGTTGTTGTGCCTATGACCAAGCGAGATGAGCTTATGCAGGAATTTCATACCTCAATTTGGTTGGTAAATCCTAGTGAGAACACGGGGTACTATAAACTAAGATGATATATTTGGTCACTAGAAATGTAAAAATAGATAGTAGGGTATGTGGAATGATGGTACACCAATCAACAGGTGAAGGTAGATCATTAATGACCAAAGGTATTTCTATAACACCTTCCCATTATAGAATGCAAGTGGATGATATAGCCATGGAATATGTGGTAGTTATTTTGAATAATATTATGAGTAAACCTTCTATATGGGTTATTGTGGATTGACAGGCAAGATAAGTTGATTTCATGCCTACACATGAAGCTATATCTATCGAGATGTTTGGAAATCTATATGTTTAAGGGATAGTTTGTCTACATGGGGTGCCATGGACGATAGTTTTAGATCGCGACTCATGGATTAATTCATGCTTCACGAAGGTATTGAAGAAGGATCTCAGTATACATGTATTATTGAGTACGGCCTTCCACCCACAAATAGATGGGTAGTCATAATGTAATATATTGGTATATTTTAATATGCTTTAGTAGTGTCTTCTTTAATTCGGTGGGTCTTAGAAAAATAAAATGGATTTAGTGGTGTTTTACTATAAGAATAGTTATCATAAAAACATGAATAAGGAACCAAATGACAATATATATATATATATGGTAGGCAGTATAGATCACCCCTATGCAAGATAGTGGGAGGTGAGTTTGAGATATTAGGACTGAGTATCATGATAGAGACATCATAACAGGTTTAATTGATACAAAAATTTATGGATATGAATCATAGTAGAAAATTATTTTATATTGAAATACATGAACAACACATATTGTTTAAAGAGGGTGATCATGTATTCTTTTTGGTGTTTCCTATGTGGGTTTATTGCATGATACGAAGACAAGGCATGTTGGTAGCCAAGTCTATTGGACCATTTGAGGTTTTAGAGATAATTGGGAAGGGGGAATAACGATTGGATATTCCATAGAAATACAGTTTAATGAATTATATTTTCCATGTATCAAAACTTTGGTAGTATCCCCCCTCCCCTCCTCATGCGACCGAGGTGGATGAGGTTGAACTTGAGGATGATGTGTCCTTTTATGAGCATCTGACACATGTGTTGGATCTCAGATATAATGTGTTGTGGGGTAATACTATTCCTATAATTCATGTATTGTGGAAACATAGTCTTGTAAAAGGGGAAAAATGGGAATGGAAATATGATATATGGGATTAGTGGCCCAATATATTTTTCTCTAAATCATAGTGATGGTTGGGAGTACAACTCGAGGATGAGATGTTATAAAGTGGGTAAATTTTAAGATCATCATATTTTCTACAATTGACTAGGGATTTGTTTAGGTATTTTTTTGTTCTTATTTGAGTTATTTTTTATTAGATTATAATATATGGTGTCTTTGGGTTGAATTTTGAGAAAAAATGAATGAAAAAGAATAGTGCATGGTCGGTTCCTGTTTACAGAAAACTATGCACCCCAATCTAACAAACCAGGAAACCCTAGATAGTGTGTAATTTCATGGTTGGTGAAATGTTTTCAAAATTGTACACCTTATTAAGAGTAATCATGGAAACTTATAAAAGAGCATCATTATATAGGTGCATAGTTATGTAAAACTTTGCGCCCTAGCCTGGCTAATTGTTCATGGGAATTAATGTCCCCCAAATATTAATTTTTAAAATTCTAGGACCCCCTAATTAACCCCAAACAGACCCCATTTGACCCTAGGTGGTCTTTAAATATTTTGGATCTATATGAATGAATTAAAAGCCTTCCTGACCTCCATTCTTCACAATTTAAATCCCAAATTGATGACCTTCACCTCTCTTGGTGAGTGGATCATATCCCATTGCATTCACATTCATCCTCCATACATATCTCATTATTTTTATAGGAATTCTATTATGTTTTTGTTGTTCATGATCAAGATATAGTTAATCTAGATCGAGGATTGTGGTTATAGATTTTGAAATAAGAGACCTTTTTTGGTTAATCTTGATTTATGGTTTTAGATTTAGATCCTGATATATGTCATTATACTGATAAATTTTCAGGATTTCCATTTAGTGACTAATATTCTACTAATCGTGGTAGGTGATATATTATTCAAATACCATGGATCTAATTTTTATAAATTTTCCATTATTATAAATTTATAGGGTTAGTTCAGCAATTGTAATTCCATAATTTTATTAATTAATGTGGTCAATGAATGAATTGAGAAATTTGGGGGATTTCATTTAATGAAGTAATTGTACAATTGGGATAAGTAATTGATGATTTAATTATTAGGGTATTGAATTTCAGAATTGGGGATTATTAATTGTTGATTTAATTATTAAATTTTGAATTCTTGAATTGCGGATTGAGAATAATTATTTAGTTAATTAACTATTAGATGTCATGATTTTTAGTGAATTAATTAATTGTTGAATCAATTAATAGGATTAGAGTGCTTAATTAAATGTTCAATTAATTCATATGCCTAGATTAATTAATTTATATATTAATTGATGGATGTTATTTGTGGTTAATTGTCATAATAGGATTAATTTTGATTAATCTTGGTTTACTTGACAATATGAAAACATTTGATTATGAGATACTTGTGGTAATGTGATGTGGTATGATATATAGATATATATATGATTAAGAAATGGGGTTCTAGACATAATGTTCTACTCCCACGATGAATATGTACTATTGATAAATGGGGTGCTAGACATGAAGTTCTATGCCATGATTCACATGAATGATTGATAAATGTGGTCTATAGATGACATTCCACACCTATACAGGAAATATGGTGTGAGATAGGGACTGATGTTCCAAATAATCACGAGTTCTAGACATGGAGTTTTACACCCAAAACATTTTCATTGGACTATTGTTCAAATTGGTTGTAATAATGAAATTGAAGTATAATTAATAATGTAATCACATGTTCTATAATAAAATGTGAATTGAATATGTAACATGGTTCAGACCCAGTGTGGGAAAAAGTAGTTATTGTGGTATTGTTGTTCTCTAGAACCCAGTGGTGTATGTGGTTTAATAAACATTAATTGATAATGTGATAAATATTTACATAATCATTTTAATTATTTATTAATACAATTTCACAGACATCTTATTGATTGGATATCTTAAATACATTGTTTGTGGTGGCCTAATGAGTTGTACTCACACCCAACTCAGGCTTTCTGATCAGTACCCAAATAGTTTTTTTTGATGCAAGACAAGTTAAGGGAAAATACAATATGATGGACGGCTATGTTGGGGATGGATCATGGATAGGTGTATTAGACATGATTCTAGACCCTCTTTGGAGTTGTGAGTGTATTTTTCAGTTTTTTTTTGAGACACATGAAACGTACTTTATAATGACATATTTTCTTCTTTAATAAGATATTATATTTCTTTATTTCATTATATTATGAGATTGGTATTTTTTTGGTTATATATACTTATGGTACTATTTAATTATTTCACTGGGGTATTACTTGTATAAAAGAGGGTATAGTCTCCCCATGGTCGACTTATCTAACCTTTACAGCTCATTAACAGTCTCCAGTATATGGGGAGGCATTCTTTTGATCATGTGACCAACTAGCTTGGGGCACCTATGTATGGTACCTAGGACAGTATGTTACAATTATACATTAATGGTTAAAGAGATAGGTGTTTCAAAAAATTTACATTTATTGGATTCTAAAATGACAATGATGATTCTAAATCATAGAATATATTTTGTTTGTAACATTAATAATAGAATAGTTTACATGAAATGTTTTTTTAAAACCCCTCTGTCGACGATTCTATAATAGATTCCGAGTAAATGGGTACCCCAAATATTATAATGGATGATTTTTATATCAATAAGTTCATTATTAAACTAATGATATTTTTAAGGATATTAAATTTTATATAGATCTATTGTGACAATGATAGGTATGTCTCATAGGATAAAGATTCCCAATCACACTAAAGACCAAACCACATTTTTTCACGTACTATCTCAATAGAGAAATTATTGATAATTAAATGTAATTAATTATTCAGTTGATACAGAAGATAATATAAGGATTAAAAAAAATACCAATATCTTATAAAAAATATTTTCCATGCATATTACTTAGTTATTTAATATATATCATTGTGTGTCTTAGATATATTGTTATTTTTTTGGTGTCCCAGATCTATTTTATATGATGTACACATTGGTATTATATAATGTATCATGGTTTTAATATTAATTTAACTTTACAAATATTCATTCATTCATTTTTATTTCATTAATTACCTGACATTTTATTTATAGATAACCATTCAAAGAAAAAATTTTGTTTTTTTTAATCAAGGATTATCATGGAATCTCATTGGTTTTCATGATATTTTAGCATATATGTGAGTAGAGACTCATATAAGTATACATTGATCAACCATGTGACACATGCATGAAATATAATTTGAGAAAATCTAGAATTAGTATACCAAATGGAATTTCATATATATATATATATATATATCATTAGTATACATGTGGTTTTTAATTTATAATAATATCTAGTACTATAGACTAAAAAACACCCTATTAATGAACCATAATACATTGATAGATTTATTATTTTGATATTATCTATTAATATAATTATGTGGAGGTTCCTAAGTGGTTGATTTTGATATGGGTTTTCTTAATTAATATGTGATTTCCCTCCAATATAATGTGAATGAAATTTGGGATCATTATTATAATAAAATGTGGACATGGATGTGCATTAATTATTAGGAAACATGTGATGTTCTCATCTAAATTGATAAATGGAAGGTAATATATTCCCTTATATCGTAAATTATTTTTAGGAGAATCAATAATGGATCAGTTTTTTAATATAGTATTATCATGTTCCATATGTCAGGGATTTACATGATGTATTATATAATTAGATAATATGAGTTTATATATATATATATAATTCATGTAAATTATTTTATTTTACATGCTTGTTTTAGTATGAATATATTTGATTATAATCAAAACATATCCCATAATATCATGAGTATAAAATATGATTTTAATATACCTATCTTTGATTGTGGTTATAAATTAGAAATTTATAGGCATTTTCAATACTATTATGGGACATACGGTATCACTAAAGGATTTGTGAATTAGGATTTTTTTTGGTGTGAATTTATTAATATTTAATATTATTTAATTGTTTTATAAAATGGTGTTTTGTTAGTATTTGAATATTTATTGTGAACATTTACACATAGTTTTGGGTTCATTTGTGTATGTGTGATATTGATGAATTTATTCCATATTGTTAAACCATTACTGTAGTTTTTCTTTCCTATTGTTTTTCCATATATTGTGTATGATACATTTATCTATTGATTTTTTCTATAAATGTGTATTGTGTTGTGTGTATATCAAGGTAAATTATGGATTAGAGTTATTATATATTTTTGAAGAGTTAAAGGATTATATCAACATCTGGTAGTTTAATTAAAAATGTAATAAACTTTTAACATAATAATAACTGACCATATAAATTTAGCACTTTAAATTCATAAGGATAAACATAACTATTTTACATGTTCCTTTAGACGGAGTTCCAAACCATACATACCGAAGACTAGAAAAAAATTATGAACGTTGGAAAATAATGATTTGAGCCTTTATTATTTCTTCATTACATTAATTGTTCATAAAATTCTGGATACATAAGTATCCTATGAATATTATTTCCAATTTTTTGTAAACATTTGGAAGTAGAGTATTTCCTCTGTTATATAGCAAGTGGTATTCATTAAATACATAGACGGGGATGAATTTGTATTCATTAATGAATCATAATTATTGGTAGTATACGTTATATTTTTTTAAACTATTTCTTTCCCAAAACCATATTTGTGTTATATTTTTTATTTTATTTTACTACATAATGTAATAATACACACACATAATTACCATTAATGTTTTGGATGGAATTATGATACAAGATATGATATATTTAGTTATCCGGTCTTTGATTAATGTTGAATCAAATAAATATATACCTATATTTTCATTTACTACAATTTAGAGCTAAATTAAATAATATTTCAATATTATGTTAGTTAAGGATCTTTCCAAAACCATGTTTTAAAATATTTATTAACATAAAAAATATAAAAATATATATATGTCTAAGGGAAGAGTTTTAAAATTTTCATTATCTTTTACTGATATCATATTTTTCATGTAAGATTATATTTATTTTATATATTTAAGAATTATATAAGATATGACTTCCACAATAATATATATATATATATATATATATATATATATATATTAAAATAATTTTCATATGTTATATCTCTAAAATTTTTTAAGTGTATATAAAAATTATACACTCTATGATAAACCTAAAAATTTATTGAGTGATGAACTTTCATATAGAACATTTTTAAAATTCCATGATTTGGATAATTTAAATCCAAACAAATTATTAATATATTTTTTCTCTAAAATCAATCAACATTCAAAATATTAAATTTTAAGCTTCATGGTATAAATTTGATAGATTTTATTTTGTAGGAATTAATATTTTTCTTCTTAAAATAAAATTATTTCAATTTGTAGTAATTAATTTTTATGGATGGTTGATAAATTCTTATCAGTTTTTATATAAATAATATTACCATATGATTAAACCATATGTGGGTTAATAAAATTTTGGGGACTTTTCTCCACCTATATAACATATTACAGATTCTTATATGAATCTCATGATGATATGATATCTTTTTATCTTCCATGGTATGTTTAGTAACTTATATCGATGGGAATGATTTTTTCATTGATTTATCATGAAATCATGTCTTCCAAACCATAACTCAACATAATAATCTCTTATATATAATCTCAATTATTTAATTCATGAATTGGTGAAAAATAGGATGTCATTTATGAGTGTGGTATGTATTTTTTTTCTATACATCCTAATTTGTCCCATTGATTTGTCTAATGATTTATAATATATATATACATACATATATATATATATATATATCTACATGATCCTTATTCTCTATACATCATATCCTGGTGATAAAAAAGAATCCAAAAATACTATATGGTTTTTCCATGGTTCTAAGAGCGGATATTAATAACATGGATAGAAAATAAGATCAAAAAATTTAGTAATGATATTTTTAAACCCTATTGAACTTTTATGATTTAATTTAATTAAATATATTTTACATATTATATGGTTAAATAAATTATATTATTGTACCCCTTATATATATAATACCACTACAATCCTTTTCCATATTCCACAATCTCTTGATTATGATGACAAATATAATGGTTAAATGCATTTTTTGTTTAATAATACCCCTCTTTTTTAAAATACATTGATTAAAAAACATGTATATTCCAAATATATACTATTATTTATCTATAAATAATATATACCTAAATCTTTTAGAATAATAAATCATGTAATGAAAATTACGTTGATATTTAAATGATATATAAAATTTTAAATGTAGTTAAATTAATTCATAAGCCAAAACCCATGGTATAAAATTCTACATCAATATGACCTTGTGTATTGTAAAGGAACAAATATATATATAATTCCTTGAAGATCAGCATGTAATTTTTTTAATTTTTTTCTTTGAAGACCACATTAGAGGTATCCAAATATGATCCCTCATCTAAAAGTATCTGTGGGAAATTTTTAATCACTCATCCCATAATTAGGACCATCAACCATCTCATATCATGTAACTGCCTCATAGTGTAAATGTGGTTGGAGTAGAAAAAAAAGGTAGGGGGATTACAAATGAGGCTCAATAAGGCTTTCACACATATCATCTCATAGTGAATTCATCTTTATAAAACCCTCTAAAATTATCTTGGTGTTAACATACATTAAATCATGTATTATAATACATGATCAAATGTTACTCATCCAATTCATAAAACTGTTTCATGATTCAAACAACCATGAATTTCATTTTATAAAATAGTTCATTTATGAGGTCCAATTTTAATATCATTATAATGGTAAAAATTATAACTTTTCACACCTAACTACTAAATAATTTGTCATGATATCAATTATTAAAGGTTTAAATATAGATAGTCATACACAATGAATTTCATGGACTATTCCATATTACTAAACCATATAACATCCAACTATTATATAATTTTATTTTTCCAAATGCATCATATTCATAAAGGTTCTGGTTAATATCTCCATGAATATATCATTCACACTAAATAATTTTAGACATTTTGTCATTTCATCTAATTTAATACCATATATAATAACTTATTAATCATACGAAAAAAATCCTTTAAATATTATCTATAATAATTTTTAAAATATATCATTAACATCACTTTGTAAAACTATATAAATTATCTATTTAGATCGATATATGATTTAAAACAACTTTATATTATTAAATGTTAATATTATTTGATTTTTATTATAAATAAAAACTACATGAAAATAAATTTGAAACTAGATTTTTAATTTCTTTATATTTTCAAATATTAGAAAACATAAAGTTATTATGACACCATTCAAAGACAAAAAAAATTAATTTCTATGCCAAATGTACATATCATGGATATTAAATATATTTTCTTAAAAGCCTATAGGTATCATGATGATTCTATACCATGAAATTATTACTCCTCACATTGTTATATCTCAAGGTTTCAGTGAACTTGACTATTTACTTAATGAAAATTTTTGGATTCTTCATATAACTTTTCAGTGTATAGTTTAAACATATACCATATTGGACTATCAGTACAACACCATCACCTAAATAAAACATTAAATGATTATATATCCTGAACAATTTGAGAATAATAGGTTAAACATTTCTCGAACCCAGTCATTTAAAAAATACATTGATTAAAATGGGTTTGATCCTAAAACAAGAATAGGTCTTAAGGAAACCTATAGTATCACTAAGTAAATTATGTACCAAATCATATTGAATAAATGAAAAAAATAATAAAGTATAATTAGTTATTTTGAATCTAATTCATTTGTAACTATAATTTAATCATTCTATATTTCACATAAAAAATTACAATCAAATGTTAAACAATATCAAAACATAGTTACTCAATAAGGGATTCCCTTAACAAATAGAATTTCTCATTTTACATAATAACTTTTTGTAATTTACAAGTGAAAAGATATTGAAAAATTATGTGTATTATTTCTATTGATTTGATCACAATGTAATGTTTATTGATGATGATGTGGTTATCTATAATAAAAATCTTCTCAGATAGTTATCATTACATATATACATTTAATAATCACTTTTATTAAGTCGGGTCACACTAAAATTATAAATCCTATTAAAAAAATAATTATATTAGTTATCAATGATACATATTCCACTATGTAACATTCATACTTTGGAATTAATCCATCCACATATCTATTATGGTAAAAAATCATACAAATCTTATCATATATGTCTCTTGGATAGTTTAGTGGAAAACTTTACCAAATTGATAAAATAAATAAAACCAAAATAATTCCATCGGAATCCTAAATGTTATGATTTCCCATTTATTTTTAACTGAAATAAATCATCAAGAAATAGTAACTCTATTATTATGGTCACTTAATCAGATTATTTACTTATATAAGATCATCCATAGCCACCATTATTTTTAATGAACCTCCATGATTATGTGATTCTGGTATTGAAATTTTCTACTTTCTATGGTATCTAATAATAAATATTTTGAAGCGTATTTATTTCTCTCCATATTATATTATGTTATTAATTTTACATGAAATTATTTTAATGGTTTAGTTTCAAAAAAAAATTATATCTAAAAAATAAATATTTTAAAATGATACAAATGTTCATCTTTTTACATAACTCATATAGTGTGTTACTCAGAAATAATAGAATCCATAAAAATATACACACAAGTAAATGAATCTCATGCATAGGGAAAGACAAAATTTAATAAAATTGTTTATAATTATATTAAAATTTTAATATCAATATATATACGCCTGGAGCAACATGTAACCAATCTGAATATTTCTAGAAAAAGTTATAAACCCCTAGGTTAGTGGGAAGTCAATGAAAAAGTCACAATACATATGAATATTTTACTCAAGTTAAATTATTAGTTATAAAACTTTAATACCTATTATTTATGAACTATATTCAATAAGTAAATTCTAGATAGTAAATTTATTCGCAAACGGATGTCAAGGTAGACATGAACTAAATCTATTATCATACCTGACATGTTATTCCACTAATACATGTATGATATTTTCTAGAAGTGGCTTTACAATTTTAATCTAAATAATAGAAAAATTTATAATATAAACAAGTTATATCCATGAAAAAACAACAAGGGATTAAATTATCAATAAATGAACAATTCATAGATTTAAACATGTAATGAACATTTACAAAGTATTCACCAATAAAAGATAATACTAAAATCATTATAATTTTATCTATGTAATATATAATTTACATAATCATGAATCTAAATGACTTATTTTAGTTTTAGAATATGACATTATTTATTCTCTTATTTATCGAGAATTTCACTTTTATGTATTTGATACTTTATAGAATATAAAATATATATATTTTAATTTATATTTTGTAAAAAAATGAAAGACTCTAAACACAAATATGTTAATATTAATTCATCCTTGATCAAATTAATCATTATTTTTTTTATGTACTCTAAATTATATCCTAAAAAATGTGTTTAATTTCAATAATTGAGAATATGTATTATAAATAATTCATAATCTTAAAATATTAAAACATTAAGTTTAACTTTATTTTTGAATTATTTAAAACATTATAAATTACCCTTATGATTCCTAAATTAACACATTATTTTTAATTCAAAAGGCCTACCATATAGTTTGGTAAAATATACTTTAATATTAACTATTAATATAATATAATATTTTTTAATAAATGTTTCATAAACATTTAAATAAATATTTATAAAAAATTTATAACAAATAAATTTTAAAAAAGTTATATCGAATAAATAACACTAAATATCTTTAATTATAATTTCTAAATGACTAAGATATTATTTAGTTAAGTATATAATTTAATTTTTTAAAAAATAAATTTAAATGATTGTCATATTCTAAAATATATGTTATATTTTAAAACATAGTTCAATTCAAAGATGATACCACAATACTTGACATACATGTCATGAAATAATATTGACAATTTCACATTATCACTTGTATTATATGATATCATAATATCATAAATAATTTCTCAGCCAATATCATGATAATCATGTTGTTGTGATGTCATCCTTTGGTTCCTGGTGGTCTTTCTGATGATAAAAGTTACATCATATGGAAAAAGAGAGAATATGTTTTTCAAATATGAACTTTCTCTATTTTTGTCAAAAATATTTTATCATATGCTATAATATACAAATAGTCATAAAAATTATATACATACCACCTATGATATCCCATATTATATTGTGCGACTATATTTGGAATTATGGTGTCTTATACAATATAACCATTTATAGAAATATACAATCACAGTTTATGATTGACAATACAATGCCCATGTAATATCATATTTCATCATATTTAGAAATATTTTCAATAATCAAACAACATTTTATAGATTTTATACCACTGCATGAATTTAAAGGATCTAACAAAACATTCTGAACATAATAGAAGAAATATAGAAACAAAAAAATCTGATATACTATGCTAGAAAAATGAATCCATGATTAATAAAAGTGTAGAAATAAGTATACATTTCTTGGAATATTACCTCTATAGTTGTATTCATATAGAATTACTGATAATAATACATGATAGAAATTCAAATTTAATCGATCATTTTGTGGTTTCTATGGGCTATGTTGAATTATCCATCACTCGAGTAGGATCTTGCACCCTACATGACAAGATAACACCTCGTAATGTAAGGTATGATAGAGAAGAGAGCTATGGATATAGAGTTTCAACCTAGTCCCAGGAAGTATTCAATTCATATTCCTGAGGGAAGAATACCCTTTATATATCTCTCGATAAATATCCATGATTATACTATCATTCACTCATTCATTATAACACATGTTTTAGTTACACTTGACCAGTTCATAGAACTATTACTTTAAATAGACTTCGATGCATTTTACCTTATGAAATAGTTTATTTATGGAAAACACTATGGACGATACCTAAAATGAAATTTTTTTTTATCATTTTCCATTCAAAAATATCTAATATAAAAGAATGGAAAAAAATTCAAATACTTGTGATTTGTGTAATCCTACACTATGATGTTCATGGCAAAGGGAATAATACTATAACTTTTTGAGATTATACTATCATAAAATATGTTAATGAAAAATGAAATATCTAGATACTTGTTTATGGTCACATTGCATGAATATTTATATTTCTATAATCATAATATATAAAATTAAACAAAAAATTTAAAATGTTGAAAAATATTTCTAAAATTAATGAACATAATATAAAATAATATATATAGGTATATGTTTAAATATTAATAAAATAAATAAACCTTGATCTTACCACATGTTGACCCACTCATCTAACTGGATCTTTGTCCACAACCACACTTCTATACTCAATCACCTTGAGTCTTTTCCTTAGGATCCTACACTTAAAAAAAATAATTAATCATTTCAGTGGATGTATGAAGTACCAAATCATGCAAGGTTATGTGATGAGTATGAATTTCATAACAATATTTTTCCCAAATATTCTTTCCTCCCATTAGTGTGTGAGTTATAAAGGATGAATATAAAAATATACGTGCGTCATAGAATAATACAATGAATTTAATCTTGTTATTTCTAATGATGGTATATGAATCAGTACAAATTCAAGTTTATTAAAAAAAATTAGAGTAACTCTTCATACACCATTTGAAGAATGGAAAAATTTTAAGTAACTAAAGTCATCCTAAAAAATGAGTGAAATATCTATTGATTAATCTGTTGAAGGACGTATTATGCTCCATCACTATGAAAAATCACAATTAACATATATTTCTTCACTTTTTTCAATGTTGTTATTTTAGCTGCATAAAATGATAACAAGAATACTTTTTCAGATATTTAGGAAATAAAGGGTTCAAATAATATATATAAATAAATTTTAAAACATGACCTAATATTGTTCACGATAAAACATTGTTAAACTTTCTAAACATATGATTCCAATTGTATATGAATATTAACTATGATGAACAAAAATATTAATTTGGGAATGTCACTTACCATTGTTGGATAATGAATATAAAATGTATAGATCATTGAAATTTTATCTAAATGTTATCCACAAAAACAAATTTTTATTTTACAAAATGATAAAGTAAATTTATGACTATACATATATTAGTTAATTATTTAAGAAATTATTTAATATTTTTTGTTATAATCCGACATCTACATCTTCCAATGGTCACATACAGATTCTAATTAAAGGATACAATGGGTACTCAATCATTTCAAAAATATAAAATTATTTCTTTTATGTGAGGGATCCTTATATATATATATATTTATATATACATATATATAATTATTAAACATACTATAAAACTAGATCTTTTTTTGTTACGCTTAAAATTTTAATATTCTTACAGTTTTTTATATCTATTATAAAATCTATACGTAACTTAAAAATTTCAAAGATTCATCTGTCATAAATCATTAACTCATATCCCCCCATTATCCTTGAAAATAAATCATAGTGATGACCTTGAACATACGTTATAATGGAATGTCGGCACTATTTATACATTAGTTTGAAACTAATGAATATAGGTATAGAAATTAATTTCCGACATAGTTTTAAAGAGAATATTTCTAGGAATCATAATATTGTATCCTTTAATTGAAAATTAAAATGAGAGTACATATTTATTATCATTAAGGAATTTATAATATATTTTTTTCTATTTACATCAAAATTACATTTTTTTACAATCTCTATATTCATTTTCATAAAACACTTTTTCTAACTCAGTTTCAATGATAAAAATAGTTCAGATTATGATAACATTATAATTTTTTCAATTTTTTTTTGATTTTTTTTCTTAAATATCAATAATCATATATTACATCCCGTATTTTATTATAAAAAGGAAATAATTATTCTCATATATTACTATTTTTTGAATAATTTCTTATATAATTGTGTCCAATAAAATATAGACGTCAGATTCCTCAAAATTTTTATTGTTGTAATAAGTTTAATATAGTTTTTAAAAAAGTAAATATAAAAGGAGAAAAGTTAATGATATCATTAAATTAAGTATTTTAGGGTCCTAAAAAATTATCAAATGGAAATTAAATACTCCCATAATTTTGAAAAATTAAAGAAAACAAATTTGATTAAGGATTTATGAACAATTGATAAAGAATAAAATTTTGGAAAAGGAAAACAATTTGTACGCGTACTGAATCCTGGGAATGAAATGTAGAAGGAATCACCTGCAGACTAAGTAGTATGAGGAATTAATACAATGGTGTCGACCCCCTAAAAAATGCATCATTGGTGAAATTGAGGCAGAGAATCCCACCCCCGAAAATCGTGTCATTTGCAAAATAGAGGTGAACAATCCCACTCCCGTGAACTGTATCGTTAACGAAATATAGGCGGATAATTTTGCGACAAAAAACCATGTAGTTGGAGAAATGGAGGAAGAGAAACTCTCCCCCACATACCATCCCCACAAAAAAATTGGTTCATGGGTGAGGTGAAGGCAGCGCCACCCTATGAACAAGAAAAGTCACCCATAGGATTGAGTCATTTATTTTATCTACCGCGAACTGTAACCCCACGAGCTACTGATGACCTAGTTGTCCATGGGCCAGATGATATCCCCATGAGATTATGTAAAAGGTTCTCTGAGATATATATATCCAACTTCCCCGACACTCAATAAATAAACCATTAGGGCACTGACAAAAGTTTGAATTTCATAGTATTAGATAGAATTTTGAGAAGGATTTCTAAAGAGATTGATCGATGAGGCTCAGAACACTTTTGACGCATTCACACAGGTATAAACTCACTGCATAGAGAAAAATTAATATGTAAACATAATAATTGAAATACCATGACCATATCTCTATTTTGTATGAACTTCCTACGTGGTGCTGAACCAATTCCCCTTCTTCAATCTAGCATCCCACGTAACAAAATGCTATGCAGATGGAACCCTATGTCACGGACCATTACTCTAAGAGGATGATGCTCAGAAACACATAGAATCATTATACATTTACGGAACCTATTACCATAGATAAAAATAGTACACAGACCAAATTCATGTTCTCATACCATCATAATATTTGGACAGAACTCGGTGCCACGTAGCATCATGATATGTGGCCGGAACCTAGTCACGCATATCAAAACATTACACAAACTGTATATATGTCCACATACAATCAATGTACCTATAAGTGTTCACCTTCCACATAGAAACATACTATATAGGGATGCCACATCCCGCATAATGAAACGATATGCATAGTGTGGTTCCCTCAGATGTTCCACTCTCAGGATTAGATCATCTACTTCCATCTCAATCACATTGACAACCATCCCTTGGTGAATCAGTCCAACAAGAGTAGTCCAAACCCTTTTCCAAAGACAGAAGAACAATATGATAAAACCACTAGATTCATCAGTGTAACATTTTTAGTTTTCATTTCCATGGAAAGAGGATTCTCGTACTGAAACCCTAAAATGGTACGGACCCATGGAATTTCCATATGTTTACATTACCATGTTATCCCATGGCCGAACCATGGGATACAAATATGAACCTCCCCATTCTAGGGGTCATTGGTTTTCACTGGGATTTTCCTTCAATGATGGTTAGTGATACACAAGGAAAATCACAATTTATTTTCCTTTTAATGAGAAGCAACATTCCTCCCAATTCATGGATCCAATTTTAGGGCACTCCCACTGAGGTAAGCTCGTAGGTTTTCATGGAGGAGGTTGCGCTAGTGCTCCTCTCTAACTCCGTCAAGTGAATACCTACATAGGATAATCTAATAATCCAGTGTAAAAAAAATACTAGGGATGAAATTGAAACCTTTAGGACTCCTCTCTCTCCATTGGGGCTCCTTTACAATCAATTAGCAAGTGATGTGGGACATATGATATTTAGATCCATTTCCTTCTATTATTTCTCACACTAAAATGACTCACATGGGAATTGGGGTTCACATTGATCATAACATCCACATAACCCCAAATCATGTCCCTCCTCCTAGGTGTAAGACCCAAATGAAATGAACTACAAAAACTCTGATTCCTGCTCTGATAAAGATACGTACGGTGCCTGCCAAAGGCCTGAGCTCATGGGACATTATCTTAAAAAGTCCATCCCAATTAAATTCTCCCAAAATCACTAGTGAATTCAATTCAAAATAATTACAATATTGATTTTCTTAGAAGACCAGCTCCCATGTGTAGGCCCCAATCATGCCATAAAAAATGGGGTGACTCAAAGTTGTAAGTCACAACACAAACCGAACTATGAGAAATTTTATTCCCAACTAACCGGTATACATAGGAATCCTCCTTGAGTTCCAAACCCAACAACCAAGTCACCCTCGTTTTCTCTAGGCCCTCTCCCTAATAGTCTCTTATTCACCAAGGAGACCATCTCTATTTTGGGCATCTTAGGCAGCTTCAGCATAAGTCCTACATGAAATCTTTAAAAGGAATATTCTCCATAGACATACTCACTGAATAGAACAGAACTATATGGATGGGTCCTTGTCACAGGACATTAAAAGGTGATATGTCCACTAATTCAACACCAATGAATGTGGAATTTTATTCCTCTTATGATGATATGTAGGAAGCCCATCTTGGGGGATCAATATCGATATCGAAACAACTCTTGGCCCCCGGGATGAAGATAAACTCTTTAGTGACTCATCACATGGATTAAGCTATCATGGATTTAATAATTCCAAACCCATGTATCTCCATGATTGATCTTCTGACCCAGGGGTAATCCTTAAAAACTTGATTTGGAATGAACCAAGGATTCATGATCATATGAACATCTATTAAATATATAATGGAGTTCTAGAATAGGCTATAATCCCCCCCCCAAATTCTGCGATGAGACCAAAATCACATCCTCTAGACCAATTGAGTCCGTAATTGTCATTGGATAGTTCATTCAATGAGTTCATGCCTTTGGAAAGAAGGTACATGAATCATTCAAAAAAAAGGTTGTTTGGTGTTTTTTGTTATGTCAATGAACCCATTGGAGAACAACTACGGACATCATACTCGATGTGGGTCAATTTCACAAAACACTTAACCCTCTATAATCTCATGCCATGACCATTCAATTTTGGAACCTCTTTTACAACATTAAGAAGGATATACTTCACATCCCTAGTGGGAATATATCACCCACAAAAAGGGCCATGATGTGAATCCGGTAAAAAACAATGGTGAACCTAACATGAAACACTCTATAACAGAAAAAAAGTTAGTTGTTATCCTAAATTCCATTTTTTCACTACCACACATGCACCTCAGCTCACAACCAAAACGGTGAACCCAACATGAATCCATAACCAATGTGGCAGGTTAGCCCACCTCAATCCCTTATCACATCGAAATGGATTAGGGATAATAAAGACCTTCAATTATACATGTGATCATGAGATGCTACATTGATGAGGTTTTGTTGTTTTTACATGTAATATATTTTGATAATGATTCATAGATCTACCTTCAATCTAATGGAATCCTGAAAAATTTCTCATATAAGTGCGTCAGAAACCGAACAAGAATCCAAGTCCCCAATGAAGAACAGAGCTCCCTCGCTAACCCAACATCTTCAATGTTGGGTTTCAAATGCACTAATAAAGGAGTACTATAAAAATGGTACTCTCCCAATGATGGAGGATTCAAGATAGGCCTTCCAATATGTAAAATATTATTAGTCACCACCTCATCCATGTTGGGAATCCAAGCATAAGGAAACCCTATTTTATACTTCAATTCACTTTGGGAGACTATACATGTAGTCAAATAACTAGTATCTCATTTACCATAGGAAGGAAGATGAGGATGTATCAAAATACATTGTACCTACTGTACAGAAGCCCCACTTGAGTTCCCCTAGTGCAGAACATCACTGCCAGTGCCGCACGACCGAACATCCTTGCATTGAGGTGGATGACATTCCAAGGGATGCTGTTGGAGTTTAATGAACATAAGCCCCTCTGATATCCCACCAATGGTGAATAACATATCAAGGGAATAGTTCATCATCGTTGTTAATGAGGACATGATCCCCTGAACAAACATAGTAGAAAACTAAAAGAATTCATATATCCCCACTACCTCATATGAAGACCACCATAGAAACATGGTGGAACATTATGAGAAAATCCATATTTATGCAAACATTCACTAGTCCCGTAGCACAATCAGATCAGAAAATTTTCAGAATATGAAAATCTCATTCAACAATCGAGATTCCCACAATCCAAATAGGACATCAACCATCTACGCACATGCACAAATTCCTACTGAATCATACCAAACCTCCCCTAAAAATAGGGCTACATACTATGGGAATCCATATAACACATCCAATGCACATGAATCCCATAAGTCAAATAAGGTGGAAATCGACAGGTAGACACAAATTCTTTCCTACCAACATCAAGACCACTAGTAAAACATGGTGGAAAAAATAAAAGAAAATTCAAATTACTTTGAAGGAAGATATTTCCCATGAGACAAATAAAATGGAAAGCGAGAAGTAGAAAATCCGTGACTACAAATATAAATCCCACCAGTCAAATATAGTGACAATAGGATAAATTAATGGGTGTATCCAGAATACAAGTTGGGGGAATACTCCTTCCACTTCTCTGACATAGGAGAACTTTAAATACCCACTATAAACACATGGAGGACTAGAGAAGGTATAATCTCTTGCTCTGACATTAGAATAAGAATTCATACAAGTTCCATAAAACTGTGTATCTTGTCTCATCTTGGAAATAATGGTGGATCAAACATCAATTCTAGACCATATACTCGAAAACCTATCAATACGTCATCATGTCTGCAGAAAAAGAAAGGATTGGATACCACAGTCTCTTCCCCACGGGCAATGTGATTCATCTACAAAATAAGATTGTTACATGGAGTCATCCTTGCATCCCTACTCTTGTCCAC
Organism: Viscum album; assembly: GCA_963277665.1. Lineage (NCBI taxonomy): Eukaryota > Viridiplantae > Streptophyta > Magnoliopsida > Santalales > Viscaceae > Viscum > Viscum album. The sequence goes on along the minus strand of OY728159.1, from coordinate 473,341,163 downwards.
AAGTTTCAACAACTATATTTTGTGATAAAAGGACAATAATATTGGGAACAAACAATAGTTCCCATTGGGGGACATCGCTCAAACATGGTGTCCACCCTAGGGAAGGTATATATCCCTGCCAGATCTAAGGATTCTCATCAGTGTATCTCAACAACCTCATGGGAACCAACAATATAGGGAGCTATATATGAAATTCATTACCAATATCAGGAATCCTTGTTTTCCCACAATATATCATCATAAATGAAAGGGGACAAGGGAAGCATGGAAATGAAGAGCACATTCATGATTCTGTTCTGCTAGAAGATGGATATCTTGATTTGAAATGACATATATAAATAGTGGTTCAAGATTATATCGACCCATTACCCAATTATGGAAGTGGAATTAGCAGTTGTAATGGTCCTCCCCATAATGTTGCTGCTAGAATATCTAAAGTTCCTAATTATATAACCCATGGGGGGCTTACTCCATGGGCCAGAAATGATCGATCGTAAGATCTTATGTCCTGATGCATTTCAGGGTATCCCTCACATTTAATAGAAGATAAAACAACAAGAAGTTCCTCCCCTTGTTTTTGTCGTCCCGGATTGTCCTCCCCAAGGTATACACTATAGATATTATTCTCCCCATAGTCAGATATCAAGCTATGATGGTTGTCCTTTCCATGATGGAAGTCTCTATGATTGTCTAACCCCTAGTGAAATCATGCAACGAGAATTCCACACCCAAATTATAGTACATCGTAAAGGCCCTCCCCATAATATACAGAGAATATATTATCCTTGAAGGTATACATCAATTCATAATGGTATCCCTATCTTTTATGGGAGTCATTACATAGGTTCTCCCTGTAGTGAAAACAAATATATTGAGGTTCTACCCCTACATCTATCCACACAAAAGGTCCTCAATATGGTATACACCTTGGAAAATATCCCTATGTTCAGATGTTAATATGTGAGGGTATTCCTCTCCACTATAGCCTCGGTTGTGAAGGATCTCCTTGAAGTCCAAATTCTCACCAAGAAGAAGGTCCTCCCCTCCTTGTAAAAATACGTGAAATCACTCATATTCTAAGTCGCTTGGATAGAAATATTTGGATACAATAGAAAATTTGTCAATGAAAAGTGAAATCCTTTCTTAGCAAAGAGATGTCTCGGGGACCCACTCATCCTCTAATCCACCCATGCACTGTTCATACATCAATGAAGTCCTTACATGCCCTTCTACACAAGATGAAATCATAACAAAGAATCCATGTTTGGAGCAATAAGTAGAAGAATAACTGCATGAAAAAAACATAATATGTTTCTTGTGACAATATATCTAGCTAGGTAAGACATACCAGTTATTTTATGGCACACATCCACTTATTAGTTCAGAATTCCAAAATAGTTATTATAAAAATGTATTCACAACATTCACTCTATTGTCTGGACAACCCTCCGCTAGTTGAAAACGAAATTTATTCCCTATGACGGGTATGAAAAACATTTTTGTATATTGAGGGAGCTTCATCAGAATATTTACAGAGAAGATCTTCTTTATTCCAGATAGCTTCTATTGAAAATTGAAAAAAAAGAAACACCTTGAGTTGGATTGCCTCCTCACACTGTACAAATTTTTTTCCTCATCGGTGATGCCCTGTTTGGCGTTTATATCTGAGGTTGGCGATAACATAGAGCCCTACACATTACCCCTTCTCTCATTTGTCATAACCAACTTGTAATGAATTACTATAATTTTATTATCCCATGTCAGAATCCAATTGAATTACATATTCATGAAAAGTGTCCTGCTGATTAAGAACTAACATTGAGTAAGTCTCAAAAGAATTAAGACCGATGAGAGTAATCCATTTAAAAATTCCTTAAACAATACACTGAGAACATTGAGAAGGCTTCTCACCTAAGGGAAACTAACCAAATAGCACAAATCATGTATAAGAAGTAAATAATTCATGTGTAGATCTACCGCCAAATCCAACTCACACCAACAGTGAAATTTGTGAGATGAAAAAGGCGGTGATACCAGTAGAACCCACCACAGTACATGTGCACCCCATCCCGTAGGGATCAAGGAGTTATTAAATAATTATGGATCCATAAGACCAAACAATTTGGGCTAAGACACATCAACTAGAGAATATGGAAAACCCCATTTTGTAGGGCTGGGGTATGTTTTCCTCAACCATCCATCCAACAGAATTCAGTATTTTCCCACCTGGGTAAGAAAAAAAAATATATAGGTTAACATTCTATGTCGTCTAGATAATCATGACCCCCAGGGAAAAGGCGTTCTGCCAGGTCACTTTAAGCCTCCCTTTGGGCCACTATTTACCAAGAAACTCAAAGAGGATCCCAGAATGGATGGAGAAGATCCGACAAGGGATGAAAGATTCCCTCCTACAATTCAACACCCAGTATGCCACCACAAATGTAGAATGAATTGGTGAACTTCATGGATGTTAATCCCATAGAACTTAATGAAGATAATTCAAATGATGAGGATGGAATATAATATGGTTCCCTTCCATAGGTGGTCAACACTGATCCTGATGGTGCCTGTACTCATAACTAATGAGCCTCCTTAAATTTGGGTACTCCCCCAAATAATACATCATTGAATCCTTTTGAAATCCATAGTAATAAGAGGAATAAGATCAATATTTCATACACCCACTCCCTCCTATTAATGTGACCATGTTATCTAGAGTGTGAAATTAGATTTTTATTTCTATCTAGAATTTTTGCAGTATAGTACCAACCCTAGGTCATCACTCGACATATTCAGAGATCATTAACCTTTGAAAGTTCCCTTTGATGCTCAATCCGTCATCAATATCAAGGGATTTTGAAGGATAATTTATTAATTGTTTTTATAAACACTGAAACTAGTTTTTTATGTGAGTTCATACTAGTTTAAAACCATGGATTTGATCGACCAACGATATCGAGTATCAGTGATCACTCATAATCAGCACTATGGAATCGATTTGAAAACAAAACTCAATCAAGGTATCACTTCAACTACATGATGAGATGAATATATTTGTTTCAATGATAATATATATACAAGACACAAAACATTAATATTCATGGGTTATAGATTTTGGATGTTATCAGTTGTTGTGATCCATCCACATACACATGAATGGGAAGGGGTGTGAAAAGAGACGAACATGCTCAAATCCTCACAAGATCCGGGTTATGCATGAAAGTATGCATATTCTCTTTCCATTGATTTGTATGTGATCATAAAAAATACCAATTTAGAAGGTTGAAATGACCTAAAATAGAGAACAAATCTGGAAATTCAATTATTTTACGATTAATAAAATCCTGGAGCTCAGGATTAAAACAAAAGACACCCCCAAATTGATTACTATGAGGCATAAAAGTACAAGATAGAGAGGAGAACTAAAATGAGTAAAGTGAGCTCTCAAGTTAAAATCACCCTTACCAATGGTCATAAAACATGAGAGAATGGTGATGAGGGGTGATTTTATGGTCAAATGCATCATACATTCTACCAAAGAAGTCATGTTCCTAAAGTACTATGTGACTATTAATGGTATACTTCATACTCTTCATCTGGATTGTTGAAAGAACAAAATGTGTGAAAAAAAATTAAATTACATAGAGAGGTGGGTATTAATGTTATGAGCCCAATTATGGTAAAGTAATCCAAATTGGAGTTCGTATTCCTGAGTTATGTTCCAAATACTAAAGGTTTGTCTAATCTAGCCCATCTAGAATTTCATCATAATGTGGACCTCTTTCGAGCATCCAAATTGAAGAATTGGTCCCCATGATCATCTATAGAAATGTATTCCCCATTTGTTTTCTCATATAAATATTTTACTATACAAATTGGAATAATGCATTATCCAATGTATAAATTGAACTCCAAAAATGAGTTGGGGCGCTTGTTCAGTTTAGCCCATTTTTATTGAATTTTATCATAGGCACTCCAAATCACCTCCTCCTACAATGTATACATTGAAACTATAAAAATTGACCTATATAAAAGTGATTAACATAAAATCATTAAATCCAAAATGAATTGAATTTGTTTATTATATTCTTATATTTCAATATGAAACCAATTAAAAATTGTGGTGTATGGGTGGAAATAGTGAATCACAATGTGATCACACCACAACACATAAAAATTTTCAGTACTGGGAAAATTTAAATTTCAAAAAAATGATTCATGTAGATATTACCAACATAATTTAGATTTAACATTAATGTAAATTTTAATTCATTAATGTAATGTGATCAAATAACAAACCAAAATAAGGAGTTATTCTTATTGAAAATAAAAAAAGATATCTTATTAATTATATAAAAATGAAATTAAAATTGATTCATGATACTGACCTAAGAAATGAATTAGAATGTAAATCGCTCCACTAATTATCTATTTATGTCTGTGAAAATCATTACATTCTATTCTTCCAACATTCTATCCAGTAAATATAGGTTATTTTATCACTTTTCTGCTTAAATGGTTCAGTTTATCGAACCTTGCTTACATATTTTGCAATCATATTTAAAAAAAAACTCAAATAAGTATTCCTAGAATTAAAAACGTAATCTCTTTACTTATATATACCCATATGTTTCACATTTGATCACTCTAATCATTTATTATTATTTTTTAATTATTTTTCAAATGTTTCATTTGGAAAAAATCTCACACTCATCTCTCAAAGCCTATTTGATCTCCTCACGATAGTAACTTTAATAGTTATAACAATATCAAAGGTTGAGGAGTGGTTTTTGAACTACCAAAGACACAACATGATTTTTTTTAGGGCACACAATAATCAAAAATGAGTTTCACATGAATAGGTTAATCTGATACAGTAAAAAAATAGATCGGATAAGGAACAGACATATAGAAAAAGCATTTTATAATTTTAATAAATATTAACCTAAAAAATAGTTACCTTCTATTAAGTAATAAATATTGAAACATCATGTTTTAGTTCAAAAATGTGTGGATATATTTGTGATATAGTTTTCCCAAAATCTACTCACACAAGGGGTAACAAGGATCTCAAATGTTTCATAGAGATATATCCATTTATATCATTTAAAAACATCCAATTTAATAAAAAACACTCCTCGATGTTAAATAAATACAAATATTCATTCTATAACTGAGAGATGTTTTCAAAAAATTCAAAAAAATATAAAATAAAAAATTGCCACCTATATTTTTAGTATGCTCCATGATTTTATGAGATTAATATAGGGAATTAAAAATACCATAAAGAAGGTCCAAATGATAAGAAATAAGAAAGATGACGAAGATCCCAATGAACACAAAAATATGGGGAATGTAGAAATACCATAGACAAGGTGAAGAATAGAAGAGTGAATAAAAATGATTAAAATACTAAGGAACCCCAGAATGTCCCCCATACACACTCACAGAGAATGTGAAGTGTTCTCACTATAATAAATGAGAATGTGAGAGGGAAAAAAATAGGTGTGTTTCACTTGTATTTTTCTTCAAGAAGGTGGATTTACTCGATATAATTCTTTGGAAATTCATCATATAAGTGTATATTTAGATCCCTATTTAGGGTAATACTATGTCTACTTTGCTCGGGAAAAACATGTATTGCACCAAAAGGGCAAACTTTAGTAACAATATAAGGACCGAACCATCAGGAACAAAGCATACCTGGGTGGATCATCAACCTAGAATTTAACAGGATGACCTTATCACAAATATGGAACATCCACTGATGAATCATGCTATTATGGAAAGCCTTTGTATTCCCATTATATATTTGGGGGTTTTCATATGCATCACGTCGAATCTCTTTCAACTCTAGAATTGTCAGCTTCTTATTCCCACCAGCATACGAAAGATTCATATTACATTTTTTAATATCCCAATATGTATGGTGTTCTACCTATATTTGTAGGAGAAAAGTCTATCCAAAAACAATCCTATATGGCGATATTCTATTTGGGGTTTTAAAAATATGTATGGTTTTCCCAAAGTGATTCTTCCAAGTATAAAATAAAATCTTTATTATTGGGTTTTACCATTTTTTTCAAGAATCAACTAACTTCCTGATATGATATCTCTTCATATCCATTTTTTAGAGGTGATATTAAGTGGATACTTCATGAACAAACCCATAATTATGAGGAAAAGTTTTCATGTTGCAATTGAAAAAATGTGAGCCCCAATCACTAAATATGAATCTCGGTAAACCAAACCTGCTGAAAATCTAGGACCTCACAAAATTTAAAAAAATATGAGAGTCCTTAGTCCTAGTAACCTTTTATTCCACAAATTTAGACACATATTCAATATCTATAAATATGTACATGAATAAAAATGAATTTTGAAATTTCATCATAATGTGAATTCCCCAAGAGTCAAATATTTTATTGAACGACATGGGATATTAGGCCATTTCATTCCTCTTGGATATATTCCATATGAATTGGAAATGACTACATGGCTTGAAAAATATGTGGTAATCCATATTAAAGTTTTCTAATAATGTCTTAATTCTTGGAAATTTCTATTTTTATGTTGAGAGCTAAAGTGGCCCCTAGAATCCAATGTGTGGAAGCCAGTCAAAATTGAGATAAACTCATGGTCCAGGAAACACCTATAAACAACTTGGTGACTAAAAATTCTACAAAAATATGTGTCATCCCAAGTGTAACATTGAAAATCATTCTTATGCATTTGGTATTTTGAGGTGCTAAAATATTTGAGGACTCTAGATGTCACATGAAAATTAACAATATCCACATTTCAGTGGTAAGGTCCACAACATCAAAATGGTTCTCAAGATGGATGAATTATTTAATGGGAAGGGATGAGTCAACATAGTGGTCAATGGTGGGGAACTACTACTAATGTGGTTAGCTACAACATTTTATGCTCCGCTATTATTTATAATCACACGATCAAACTCCCAGAGGAGGAGTATCCACTATATGATGCAGGGTTTAACTTTAGTTTAATGAAGAGAAAACGAAGGGCATCGTGATTAGAAATGATAATGAAATCTGACCCAAGAAGAAACGAAAAAAATTTCAAGGAAAACATAATAGAAATGATTTGTTTTTTTGTGGTTTTATATTTTACTTTGGTAGTTCCAAGGGTATACGAGGCATACCCAATGACCTGAGGATCCTTCTCAACCCATTGTGATAAAACTTCACCAACTACAAAGTCAGATCCATCACACATCACTTTGAAGGGTAGATCCCACCGTGGTGGTTGGATGATTGGAGGTGATGTGAGACCCCTTTTTATTAAATTTAATGCATCATCAAAATTTTTACCAAACATAAACTCAGAATATTTTAAAAAAAACAGAGATAATGGAAGTGTGATCACTAAATTATTTAATGAATCAGGGATAGCAACAATCATGACCTAAGAAAAATCACAATTCAAAAAGACATTTTTAATGTTTAAGGGTTGAAATTAATTAAATTTTGTATTTACCCACTGTAAATCCTTCATTTTAAATAACATTTTCAAGAACTTTCCCCCAATCAACCATGAAATGGAATTTCTCATAATTTAATAGAAGATATTTTTCAATGTAGCAGTGGAGTATAAAACATAGGTGTGTCAAATAATTACCATAAGAGGATCCATATACTATGAAATCATCCATACAAACATCCATACAATTCTCAAGGTACTCAGGAAAAAATAATCAACATACGTGATGGAAAAGTATCAGGAGCATTACATTGACCAAAAGGAATCTGTCTGTTTGAAAATGTGCATAATGGATAGGTAAATGTTGTCTTTTTCATGATCCTCAAAGGATATAAAGATTTGTAAATAACCAAAATATCCATAAAGAAAACAATAGTGGGACATACCATCAAGTCATTCAAAAATTTGGACAATGAAATGTAGATGAAATTGGTCCTTCCGTGTGGCTTGATTCAGAAAAATTCAATACTGTCTCATCAACTATATTTCACACATGTTGGGACCAATTCAACTCATTCATTTTAAAGAACTGTTATTCTAGTTCTTTAGGAACAATTTTCTATTGGCTAACCCATTTACTATCATATATAGGATAAATGATCCCAATATTAAGTAATTTACTAACTTATAATTTTTCAACATCAAGTAGAGTGGGATCCAACCAGCATTGAGATTTCCTTACGATATTAGCCTCATCTTCTAGAAGTAAATGGTGCATAACATTATATGGGCTAGTCCTAGTAATATAATCCAATGTCTATCATATCCAATTTTTATAATCGCTCAAAAGGATGAGTAGTTTTGTTTCCTAATTTAAAGAGATTTTATTAGAAATCCTGATGGTAAATTGGTCAATACCCTCAAGATAAGCATATTTTAAATTATAAGAAAGTGGTTTTAGTTCCAAAACTAGTGATTTTTTGTTTGAGTGAGGGGATAGGGGGAGTGAGGTCTAAGAAACTGCTATCTACTCATTTTTATTCTCTAAGGATATATAATCTACTGAAATGAGATTTTTAGAATCATCGATGGTCATGGGTACCTCGGAATGAATACACTCATCAACTAAAGTACAAAATTTATATTTTTTAGATCCCACACAATTCTCAAAACCTGAATCAATACTCAAATCACACTAGGATGAAGAAGAGGAAAATGAGTCAGAGTATGGGTTGAGGAGAGAATTTTCTGTGTGTGTCTGTGTGTCGTTAAAGATCACTTCCATTGAATATATTTGAAGAATGGAGTGCAATTCAACGTGGTGTTTCATTGCATCACAGTTATTAAAACATACCATTTCTCCACTAAAATCAACGGAAAACATACCACTACGAACATTGAGGATCAATTTTTTTTCTAAGAATGGATTATCATGTATGATAGTAGCATGTCCTTGGGTTTGGGTATCATTCATCTCAATAATATATAAATGGGAGTGGAATATGAGATTCTTCACTCTTACAACGACATCCTCAATAACTCTTATTGGGTTTGTAGTGCCACAGTTAGAATGTTTCCTGAAAATTCCTATCAGTTGAATCTCTCCAACCTGTATAGAAGTATACATTGAGTGAGGAATTGAATTAATGAAATCCCATAAATATAACATAGAAATTAAAAATGATGTCTCCCCTATGGTACAATGTATCCTGAATGTTCTTGGATCCTTTAATTTGGTTGGCATTGAAGGTTGAATTAAGGATGAGGTAATCTTTCCCAGGTTGACTCTCTCATTCCCCTTAATCATCCATCTATGGGTGCAAATAACATTAACAAATTTGTAATATAGAGGGATTTTATTTAATACATCCAATGAATGACTTTGATGTTCCACCTTTTCAATGTATCCATTATTTATTTATCAATTTCATTATTAAAATTCATATTATATGTAAAGAGTCTTTGGGGGAAAGAAAAACGAATGGATTTTTCATGGAAATCCTCAATGATAATTTGTTTACACTTTTTTTCTTCATTGTAATATTTCATGTGTGGAGAAAGGGTGTTTTGAAGAGGGGTCCATACCTGTTTGGTGGAATCATTGGAAGAGTATACTTAATTACCATTAAGAATTATGATTAAAAAAATATTACCTATTTCATTTGGATTGGAAAAATGTTGGGATTGTAATTTTCCAAAAACATGCATCTTTATCTCATATATGTTGTTCTCGAATTTACCCACCTGAGTTCATTGGTCTTCAATAACTGATTGTGTGGTATGTTGGAACTGAAGTTTCTAGGTTTCCATTTTCATCCCCATATCCCAACTTCTTGGTTCATATTATGGAATAGGGTTATGAGGATAATTTTGAGAAGGTTAAGGATAATAAGGTTGTTTACCTTGGCCTTATTGATACAAATTATTCTATAGAAATCTTAAGTTTCCTCCTAGTTGTTATTGTGGTTGTGCATTCCATCCAGAGTATGGATTCTGAATGAATAGTTCCACCATGAAGGGGGTTTTTTTAAATGAATCGATTCCCTGGGAATATTACTTTATAAGTCTTGGGTGAATCCTAATTTTTTTGGAACTTCTCAAAAAAATAGGTATTGTCAAAACATATGCCACAATGTAATGGATCTGAGGAAGAGTGTGAGTTAACTTGTGTTTGATCTAATTGACATAGAAGTGTATGAATCTCATTATGTTTATTATCTATAGTTTTTATAGGGATTAATGACTTACCTCATGAAATCCTCGAGTGTGTACAATTTCTCGTGTACTAAATTGTTGTTCATTTTGAGCCATTTTAGCTATTAAGTTATGGGCAGTGGAAGAAGTATTATAAACTAGGGCACCAATAGATGCAAAATCAATGATTCCATGATCCATTGGTATGAGTCTCTCGTAAATATGTTCGATTAATAGTTGTTCACTAATCTAGTGGTGGGGAATCTTGAGAAAATAATTTTTAATCTCTCTTAGTACCCATGAAGTATCTCTCCTTGTGATTGAATAATTCTAAAATTTTATTTCATAATTGATGTAGTTCATGAGGTAGGAAATAAGTTCACTAAAAAGAGTGTTTTGAAGTCAATTCATCCCCTAATTGTGGTAGATAGATGGTATATCCAGTATTTTTCTACACCATGATGGGGGAAATGGAAATCCATAAACCTAATTTGGTCCTCAAACCCATTTTAGGGATTCATGATGGAGCACACTATATGAAAATATTTGAGATTTTATTTGGGATCCTTACCAATAAAGGAAAGGAATTTAGGAAGGAGGTTTATGAGTCGTGATCTCACCACAAATATGGAGGCTTCCTCCGAATTTTGGATGTACGTAGGTTCAGACTCCTCATTCGGGGGGTGGGGGTCAATTCATTTAAGCTGTGATTATTTGCAGCCACGTTTCTTTAGGTTTGATTTGGTTCAATTTTTTATTGGTTTGGTACTAATTAATTTTCAGTAATGGATTCCTATATTTTAATTTTTTTTATAATTTGTATGACCTAATTTCTGAGTGGAGTTTCTTTTTAATTTCGGAGTCTATTTCAAACAGTTTTTTATTTTTTATCGGGTCATGCAAATAAGGTTCAAAATTTTTTATTTTGATTTGTTTTTCTTATTATTATGATGGATTATGGATAAAATAAAAATACATTAGAATAATTAAATTATAATATAAAATATAATTATATATTATATAATTACATATGGAGGAAGAATAAGGGAGAGAGGATGAATGAAAATAAAAAAAGAAAAATACAAACAAACAAAAACAAAAACAAAAAACAATCCAAAATGGAAGGCAGATATTTAAAAGAGATAAAAATAAAATAAAAGATCTATGAAATAAATTATATTTTCTCCCTAGAAGAGACACAAAAATATGATTTTCTTGTTGATCATTTCAAATTAGATTTTTATTTTTAACTAGGATATTAAAAGTATAGCAGAAACCTTATGTCGTCTCTCAATAGGGAATTGGGTCATTAATTTACAAAAGGGGTTTTGATTATGAAAAAAAGGGGAATGGTAATTTTTAAAACATTGAATTTATTTATTTGAAAATATAAATTTAAATTATATTACTATGTGATAGAACCATGATAGAGAAATCATGGTTAACTCAGGTAAGAGTCCCTTGATTCTCAATTTTTCAATTCTCTCAAGGGAATGAGAAGAATAAATGATTATTTTATTTTATACTCCCTGAATATAGTGTGGTATGTGATTTATTACAAGTTCACCTCCTAGGGTTTTATCAACCAATGATATTGATTATCAAAGACCTCTCAAAATCAACACTATTGAATCAATGTCAAAAACAAAACTCAATCTAGGCATCACATTAACAACATGATGAAATTACCAGATTTGAGTCAATGATAATATTTCAAAAATAAAGAAAATGAATATTCATGGGTTATAACTTATATATTTTATCAATTTATGTGTTCCATCAACATACTCATGAAGGGGATGGGGTCAAAAAGAGATGAAGACGCTCCAATCATCACAATATCTGAATTATGCCGGAAAGCAAGAGGATTCTTGTTTCATTGATTTTATTTGATCATACTAGAAAAAGGAATTAGAATGTATAAATGAAAAAAAATAGACAACAACCCTGGAAATTCAATTATCTTGGGAAGATTACAATTGTGGAACTCATGATTAGAACGAAGGACACCCCCAAAAATTAATCACTAAGAGGCTTAGAAGTACACGAGGGAGAAGATAAATAAAATGGGTTAAGGAATATATCAAGTTTGAATAACCTTTACCCCTAGATTTGAAACATGAGGCAATGAGGGTGAACAATGATTTTATTGAAAATACTTCACACTTTCCACAAAATAATTTGTGTGCCTAAGTAACTAGATGACTATTCATGGAAGAATTCATCATCCTTTATCTGGATGGTTAATGAAAAAAAATGAGTGAAAATGACATACAATTATTTTGATATGTGATTATCTGAGTTATATATCCAATGGAGGTGGGTTATCAAAATTTTGTTCTGAGACATGAGTTATGGGATAAATACTGAAGGGTGGTCCAGTCTGACCTGCCCAGATTTTCACCACAATTTGGACCTCTTTTGGTACTCCAAATGGATTAATTGGTCTTCATGGTCTTATTGAGAAATGTATCTCACATAGTTTTTCATGTGTACACCAATTACTAGACCAATTGTTTTTAATATATTATCCACAGTAAAAATTTAATTCAATAAGTGTGATAAGGCTCTTGCACTATTTGGCCAATTTTCATAAATTTTATCCTACGCTCTCCAAATAACCTCCTCCTACAATATAAACACTGAAAAAAGTAGAATTTACCTATTTAATAGTGATAATAATCAATTCATTGAATCTAACATTATGTTAAATTTTTTATTATATTTTGAAATTTCAATAAATAACCATTTTAAAATAGTATTGTAAGGGTGGAAATGAATTGTGAATCCCTATGCGATCACAATGCAAACACATCCATGACGCTCAAGGAGATATTTACTAAGAAAGATGATGAAATTAAATAGACAAGGAAAATCAACGATGAGATTCTATGAGAATTATGTCATACCCCATATGTTCCCATGGTGAAGCATCAACACACACTTCCATCAGATGTACCTCTCCCCAACAGGATCATCACATTGAATGAAGTAGGGATGAAAAGCTCGTTCAAGTAATATCAAGGAAAATTAATCTACCTGAACCCAATACCTTCAAGATATCAATATTTACCTCTATTGGGGATGAAATCAGAATATATTTAGGTGAATCCACAAAGGATGGCCTCATGTGAGGATTCTCTTCATGTTCCTACGGCGCTGGTAGGTACAATCGTGCCCCCTAATTTACCCACACATGATCATTATCTACAGGACATCCACCAAGGGTTCATGAATAAAATCGATCCATTGAAGACACTATTATAATCCAAGGAAGGTAGGCATTCTCCAATACAACCATAACAGAAACCTTACCCTGATTGGGTAAGCAACGTTTTGATTCCACAGAAATTCAGGAACCCCGTGATCCCAATATTCAATGGATCAGGTAACCCAGAGAAACATCTAATTCACTACATATATTACTTTTATCCCATGAGTGTATCCCTTGAGTGACAAGAAACTAGGAAGATCAGATGCTTTGTGCGAACATTACAAGGATTATCATTGGTGTGGTACAACCATTTTCTAGCTAACTCAATAACAGGATGGGAGGATCTGCAATGCCAGTTCCTATTCCATATGAACTTGATGTTTCAAAAAACAACAGCCAATGACCTCATTAATTGAAAATAATGAATTAATGGGATTGTTTGATATGTAAATTCTAGATATAATGGTCTGACTTACTCCTCGAACTGAACACTCCCCCAAGGTGATATGTTTTCTATGTGCATAGATAATCTCTGTGATGAGTTGAGAGCACCCATCATCCCAGAGAAGCATACAATTTGGTTCCAAAATTTATCTACCATGGATCAAAATATAATATATTTCTTTCAATGTACTAATCTCATTTCTTGGGAAGCCCAATCAACCCCATTAAAAAGAGTAATAAAAGCTTAAGAGTCTTTTGTCACAGTTATGATACCCCCTATACTAGATCCGGCTCCAAGGCCTGCACCAAATTGTATAGGGCCCCCTGGACGTCAGTACCCACCCCCACTTAATTTAGATGATTGAAGGGGGTATAATAAGAAACAATTCTTGAAAAAATGATAAAATTTTACATGTTTTGAGATGAATAAGTACATAGATACTTTGTAGACACCATGAATTACAACATGCTCCAAAATTTGGAGTCGAATATGGCTGATAAAGTGGGTCTTGATTACCATCCAGATTATTTTTCCTTATACTAGATATTCGTTTAAATCCTAGTAGAGTGAATGTTTTTCAAGAACCTTCGACAACAAATTATAGATGCTATAGTAGTCATGTTGGGACCACCACCAGCGTAAGTGGAATATGTTTCCACCAGTGACCCTGACGAAGGTGGCGAGTGGTAAATAGTTATTAAAAAAAGGAGAAAATGTTTGATAGTGGGATTAATCGAAAAAAATCAACAGATCCCATTGTATCCTATAAACACAGTCAATGAAACCAACTATTCCTCCATCAGCTCCTGATGCAACACATCTGAAATCCTCAGACTCACAATCCTCTATAGATCAATCCTTTAAAAAGATGTCCAATTAGATGGGAACAATGAAGGTGTAGGAATTTGAAATTTCTCCAAATCCCATGTTGTCAATAACACTCAATTTTCATGCTAGAAGATATGAAGATACAGGCACAAACCTTCCAAATAGTACAACAGTCACAACCCCACCGAAAGGCACCACCGATGGCAGGCGATGAGGCAGAATCATAATTAGAAGAGGAGATGATTTTTGGGTCCATAAATTAAATCCACTTAGTGGATCCCTTATCCAACGATAAATATGGATGTCAACCAGAATTCCATAGACCCAATTGGGGGGGCCAACGGAATAAGCGAAATAGACAGGGATATTAAGGGAAAGATAGCCATGGAAGAAATTAAGCATATGCCAGAAACCCCACTCAAACTATTAGTATTGGAGAATCCAATATAAGGAGTGTCTACTAGATCCAGTAGGGACAATAAAATTATCCTTACCCTATAAGAATCTTTCCTAGTCCAATGTGACTATAATATCCATCATCTGATGAATAACTATCTAATTTCAATTGGAATGTGACCAGACCTACCCGACCCAATCCAAAAAGGATGGAATCTCCTTCTTCTATGATCCCAAGGGGAAACCCTTCATCATAAAATGCTAAATCCCTTAATAAACCGATGAAATAACATCCCTGAGATGGGATGATCTGGACTTTAGATCATAAATATAACATTCTAAACGAGTTAGATTAGGAACCATCCATGATTTCAATCATGGATGCGTTGAATCTTTTAGAAAATCTCAAGGAAGCACTCATCAATGATTTGACAAGTCCCTAGGAGTTTGGATAAGAGGTGGAGGTCACTTAATTCTACTATATAGAGACCAATCCAGTAAAATTCCACACATTTATCTCCTTCATGGATCAAGATTAAGGAATCATCATGCAAAGAAACATAAAATCCTTATATGTGTATGGTTGGTGAAATTCATGGCTGATTATCACCTATTGACCGGTCAAGGATCCGGTGATCTGCTAATGTGTATAGCAGCACTTAGGTCGAATCCTCAGTGATGATACTTTGTAATAGTCAGTTGTTTTTAGTTGATTGTATTTTTATTAGTGGGGTTTGTTTGAAGAGCTTAATTGAAATGATTGAATTAATATAATTGATTTAACCAATTGATAATGATTGGGGTGAGTTCTTCAATAGGGACTTAAGCTTGTGATATCCTTGATATTTTCTTTATATTGCATTTAAATTATCACCCACTTCACAAGATAACGATGATTGGAATTCCTAAGTGTTAAGACTTTAATCCAAGCCTTAACTTTACATATGGGTTTAATAATTACCAATAATTGTTTATGGTAGAGTATTTATGGTTCCAGTAATCCATGGAAACCCCAAGTAAAAAAATGTCATTAATCCATGACATGTTAAGTCCAACACACACAATGTTAAATTAACGAATACTCATCGAGAAAATACTCACAATCACATAACACCCCTAAATTTCGACTCACCCCAATGAGATATTTACTCAACCATTTGGGTGTTTAATAATTTGGTTATAATTATTATGATGATAAATTAAGTATAGAAGAAAAAGAAAGGGATAAGAAAAGAGTGGTGCACCGAACAGACACACACGAACAATGATGATAATTATAAAAATGGATTTTTGATTGAATGAAGAAGAAAAATAAGGGAAGGTGATTCAACTATATTTAGACTATTTTAAGAACATTAATATTAATCTACAGAAGGTGGATGAGAATAAGATATATTGAAGAAGAAAATTGGATTAAAACAGAATTACAAAACATAACCTTACAAGATTACAAATGAAGAACCACACAAAAGTGAAAGGAATAAAAGAGAGAAGAAAGGGTATCTCAAGTGAAAACATTAGTATGGAAGTTGTGGTTTGCGGCACGACATGGTCTGTGACTAGCCCCAACAGAAGTTCTCAGTATTAGTGGTGGTGCAGGTTCCACCCTCTCGTTCTCATCCGTCGGCCCTCATGGTGTTGCTCTAGTCCCTAGAGTGGTGTCTGGTTTGGATGGGAGGTATCAGATGTGGTAGTGGGGTTGGGTCCTAGGAATGAGTGATTCATTCGATGGATTGTCTCAGTTCATGCTATCAAGAGATTTCATGACATGTGTGTTTTGATGGTTTTTTGACGGGTTGGTCCTTGGTATGTGGTTGATGTTGCTTGGTTTCTTCTTTTGGGAAGGTTTGGTCTTGGGCGTGATTCCAATTCCAACCTGCTTATGATCCCTTTTGTGCGCATGATGGTTCTAACTTAGCCTCAAAATGTTTTTATAAAATCAAAAAAAGTATTGGAGCGAGGATGTGGATTGTTTTCATTCCCAATCTATCCCTCCACTTTTATCACCATGTTGGCTTTTCAGACATCCAAATCTCACGATATCTCTTTCTTAAAAGTTGTAGGCAATACTTTTTTCCTAACTCTCTCAAAATTTGGATTCGTTTGGACCTATGGAGCCAAAGAAATTGCTGGTTTATTAAACAAATTTAATATGTCCATTTCAATCCAATATTTTTGAAGTCTAAAATGTGAAATAGTTTTTGAATAGGAATATGCCTTCAAATTCGAATTATTTCCTCAATAAAGTCGGCCACCTATATCTCCTCTTTCACACTATAAAATCTCACCTCGATTTGATGATTAAATCGTGAGATATGTCATGAATAGTATTTGGATTTTAATTCTCGTCCATAATGGTGGGTTGAATTCATATCTTCATTTAGGCCCCTTGTTTTTAGAGTTGGGCCCTGAAATATATATTGTTGATTCTTTTGGATAATAATGAACATATGGTAGAGTTTCATAAAATTTGGGCTTTGGTATTTAGACTAGTAACTCAATCATCATTGATGGTCCAGTTTTATCACAAATTCTTTGGGTCTTCTTTTGATGAAACTGCACCACTTGGAACCCATTGAGGTTTCATGGTAAAGCACCCCACTTGGAACTATTTAAGGTAGAGATGTGGATCTTCACTGTCTAGACCATGTCAATGAGAGAGAATATGAATCAAACTCAATTTCAGTTCAAATTCATCTTCTATGATTGGATATTGAATACCAAGAGGTTGGTAATTCATATCAGGAAGGTTATCTCAAGAATTATCCCCTTACCTTCTTTTGCTTCTTCATTCAATCTTGTTATAACTATTACAATTAGTGTCGTGAGGAGATCAATCGTGGGTTGTGATTTGAGTGTGAGATCTTTTCTAAGTTCAACTTTTGAAAAAAGTGAAAAAAAATTAAAAAAAGAACACTTTCATTATACTCTAATGTCTACAATATGTTTTTGATTATTCAAAAGAATCATGTATAAAAAGTTCAGGGCCCAACTCTAAGAACAAGGGGCCCAAATGAAGCTTCGAAGTCTAGCCCACCATTCTGGCCTTGAATTAAAATCCGGACACTATTAATGACATATCACATGATGTAATCATCAACTAGAGCTGATATATTGCAGTGTGAAAGAGGATATATAGGTGGCCTAATTTGTTGAAGAAATCATTCATCTTTCAAGACATATTCCTATTCAAAAACCCTTTCACATTTTGGACATCAAAAATATTGGATTGAAATGGACAAATTAAATTTGTTTAATCAAAAGGATATAACTTTGGCTCCATAGGTCCAAATGAATTCAAATTTTTAGAGAGGTCGGAAAAATTTATTATCTTCAACATTGAAGAAGGAGATATCTCGAGATTAATTTTTCTTAATAGCCAAAATGGCGATGTAAGTGGAGATACAGATTGGGAATGAAAACAATCCACTTCCTTGGGATATAAATGCATCCCCGTCCTCTACATCAAAGGGGTTGGCATTTCAGAAAAAAGGATCACATAAGCCTTGCTGAAGGATTGGTAGGACCTTACATACTCACATATTTACGTGATATACCCTTCCTTCTCTCTTTTTTTCCTTTCACTTTTGTGTTGTTATTCATTTGTAATCTTGTAATTTTGCGTTTTGTAATCTTGTTTTAATACATGTTTTTTATTCAATATCTCTTATTCTCATCCACCTTCTATAGATTAATATTAATGTTCCTAAAATAGTTTAAATACAGTTTAATCCCCTTACCTTATTTTTCTTCCTCATTAAATTGAAAGATTATTTTTTTAATTCTCATTATTGTCTGTGTGTGTGTGTTCAACGCACCACTCTATTATTATCCCTCTCTTTTTCATATATTCTTAATTTACCATCATAATAATTACAACTAGATTATTAAATAATCCAATTTCTGAGTAAATCTCTCATTGGTATGAGTTCAAATTTAGGGGTTTTATGTAATTGAGAGTATTTTCTCGATGAGTATTCATTAATTTAACATTGTGTATGGTGGAATTAAATTTCATGGATTAATGACATATTTTCTCTAACATGTGGTTTCCATGGATTACTGGAACCATAAATACCCTACCATAAACAAGTAATGGTAATGATTAGAACACTAAGTTAAGTTAAGTATTGGATTAAAGTCTTAACACTTTGGAATTCCAATCAACATTATCTAGTGAAGTAGGTGTTAATTTAAATGCAATATAAAGAAAAGATCAATGATATCACAACCTTAACTCCCTAATGAAGAACTCACCGCAATCTTTATCATTTTTTAAAACAATTATAGTCAATCAGCCATTTAAATTATGGTCTGCAAACAAACCCCCCTAATCAAAATACAATCAACTAAAAACAAATGACTATTACAAAGTATCATCACCGAGGATACGACCCGAGTGCTGCTATACACATTAGAAGAGCACACACCCACGAAAAATGATGAGAATAAAAAAACGGACATTCAATTGAATGAGGAAGCAAAAGAAGGGAATGGGAGTAAACTGTATTTAAACTATTTTAAGAAAATTAATATTAATCTATAGAAGGTGGATGAGAATAAAAGATATTGAAGAAGAAACATGCATTAAAACATAATTACAAAACAAAAACATAATCCCTAACTTTTGACTCACCCCAATGAGAGATTTACTTAGCCATTTTGGTGTTTAATAATCTGTTTATAATGATTATGATGATAAATTATGAATAGAAAAAAAGAAATGGATAAGAAAATAGTGGTGCGTCGAACACACACACCTGAACAACGATAAGGATTAAAAAAACCGACTTTCAATTGAATGAGGATGAAAAATAAGGGAAGGGGATTCAACTGTATTTAAACTATTTTAAGAAAATTAATATTAATGTACATAATATGGATGATAATAAGAGATATTGAAGAATAAACTTGAATTAAAATAGAGTTAAAATATACAAACTTACAAGATTACAAACGAAGAACAATCTTTCTTCACCGAATTTTTCAACATCAAAATTACAATTTTTCACAGCCCAAAATGACTTATGTTTGATTTAAAATGGAAAATGAAATGATTTACTAAATACTATACAAAAATGAGACATCTGAATGGGTGTTTTACATGAAGTTTGATAAGCCCAAAGTGATTCACCAAGTGTTTCAGGCCATTCTTTTCTAGTGGGTTTTACAATTCCCTCGAGAACTCTATTCACTTCTCTATTAGAAAGTTCAGCCATGACATTTTTTTGGGGATGATATGCAGTTGATGTTTTATGTACAAACTCATTCTGTTTCAAAATATATTTCATGGTTTTATTATAAAATTGTGTTCTGAAGTCACTTATCAAAGAATGAGGTGTGCCAAATCAGTGGAAGATGTGTGTCATTAGGAACTCACTAACAGTATGTGAATAATGCTTTCTATTGGGTTTGGCCTCGACCCACCTAGAAACATAATCAACCACATGAGGAATGTATGAGAATCCATTATAAGGGGGAATGGTCCCATGAAATCGATGCCCCAAACATAAAAAATCTCACAAAAAATTAAAGGCTTTGGGGAATTTCATTTCTCTTTGAAATCGTGCCAAACTTTTGGCAATTAGGTCATGATTAACAGAACTCATGTGAGTCCTTGAGAGTGAAGTCCAGAAGAATCCAAAGTCTAGGACCTTTCAAGATGTCCTTTGTGGTCCAAAGTGGCCACCAATAGGCATTGAGTGACAAAATTCTAATATAGAAGAATGTTCATTTTCATCGACACATCTCATTATTACCATGTCAGCCCCAGTTTTCCAAAGTTTATTTTCTTTCTAAAAATAGTATTTTGAATCACTTTTCAACTTCATATTTTGTTCTTTTGAAATTTTTTCTGAGAAAACAACAGAAACCAAGTAATTTACAATTGGGGCATACCACAGTATTTTTGGTGTGAGAGATGAAAGATGCTCAGTGGGGAATTCAAGATCGATGATTTCTGAATGAGAATAATTAAAAATTATACCCATGTGATCAGCCACAGGGTTATATTTTCCTGGTCTATCTTTGATTTCAAGGTCAAACTCTTGGAGAATTATGCTCCATCTTATTAACCTTGGTTTGGAATCAATTTTCTTGAGTAAGAACATTATAGAATAATGGTCTCTGAAGATGATGATTTTGGAAACTACGAGATAAGTTCGGAATTTATCTAAGGGAAAAACCACTGATAAAAGTTCCTTTTAAGTGACAGTGTAGTGAGATTGAGTTTCATCTAATGTTTTTGAGGCATAATAGATGACATGAGGAATAATTTCTCTTCTTTGACAAAGAACAGCCCCAACGGATCTATCAGAAGCATCACAAATCATCTCAAAGGGTAAGGAACAATCTGGGGGTTGGATTATTGGGGCGGATGTTAGAGGAGTTTTGAGTTCAACAAAGGCTCTCTTGAAAACCTCATCGAAATGGGAAGTGACATCATTTTGGAGAAACTGAGTGAGTGGTAGGGAAATCCTACTGAAGTTATGGATGAATATCAGATAGAAACTGACATGACCGAGAAATGAACAGATGTCTCAAACATAAGTGGGTTGAGGAAGTGATTGGATCACTTCAATTTTGGATGGATCGACTTTAATACCATCTTTTGAAACTATGTTCCCTAGAAAAATACCATTTGCAACCATGAAGTGATATTTTTCAAAATTTAACACAAGGATGTAATTCAAACACTTTTAGAGGACTAGAGAGAGTGAATTCAAACAAGATTCAAATGACTCACCAAAAATGGTGAAGTCATCCATGAAGACTTCCAGGTAGTGTTCAATGAAATCGGAAAAACTACACATCATACACCTCTGGAATGTTGCAGGAGCATTAAAAAGGCCAAAAAAAATTCTTCTATATTCATATGTTCTACAGGGGCATGTGAAAGTAGTCTTTTCTTGGTCCTGAGGTGCGATTTTGATTTAGAATTAGCCAGTGTATCCATCAAGAAAGCAATAGTGTGACTTTCCAGCTAATTGTTCCATCATTTGATCATGGAATGGAAGAGGATAATGATCTTTTCTTGTTTTAACATTCAATTTTCTATTGTCTATGCACACACACCATTTGTTATTCACTCGATTTGTGACTACCTCACCATGTTCATTTGTGATAATAGTTATCCCACCCTTCTTAGGTTCAACTTGAATTGGACTAACCCATTCACTATCAGAAATTGGGTAGATAATACTACCTTGAAAAAGCATAGTGATCTCTTCCCTAATTACCTCAAGTATGAGTGGATTGAGTCTTATTTTTGGTTGTCAAATTGGTTTGGATATCTCCTCAAGATGGATGTGATGCCTGAAAAGGGAAGGGTTGATTTCTGGTATGTCGTCTGGGGTCCACCCTAAGGCCTTTTTGTTTTCCCCTAAAACTGGAACATGTTTGGACTACTCAGTTTTGGTAAGTGAAGAAGAGATAATGATAGGATAAGAGTGATCATGGAAAAGGAATGCATATTTCAGGTGTTCAGGAAGAGGTTTTAGATCGGTATCATCTCTCATTTATGGGTTATACATCTCATGAATGGATGAAGGGACTTCGGTAGCTTCATATTCATTTTCCTTAATATTGTCCATGGTGGATCTGTAGAGATCAGAGTTGATGTGGGATTCATGATAATTTTCAAGTTCCTCTAGATTGATGGAGTCTATGAATGAAAGGTCCACATCAACTTCACCATTTATGACTTGGTCATTCCTATTGTAGATTTAAAATGATCCTTAGTCATTACAACTTGAAGAACATAGTGGATTAAGGTTCTATTGACTCTTAGAAGTGTCTTCAGAAGCATGGATTGAGAATACAGAGTGATCCTCAGAGGGATATTGCATGTCTTGGAAAATGTTAAACATGACCAATTGGTCAGCAAATTCCATGGATAAGATGCATGAATGGACATTAATATTGGTTCTCGTAGTCATGAGGAATGGTCTTCTTAGAATTAGGGGAGATTGAGAAGAGTTCGTCTCACCTTCCATGTCAAGGACATAGAAATCAGCAGGGAATATATGATCATTGATTTGGATAAGGACATCCTCAATTATACCCCTAGGACTGGCTATGCTTTAATTGGATAATTGAATGACAACACCCGTTTGATGTAAGGGACCCAGACCAAGGATGGATAATATGGATTTTGGCATGAAATTAATTGATTCTCCTAGGTCTCTGAGTGCATCATCAAAGTTGTAACTTCCAATTTGGAATGGAACCGTAATGGTCCCTGGATCTCTGCAGTTTATGGGAATATACTCCTGGGTGGAATCATTTTATGAAGGTCCTAAGTTTCTTGTTCTGGGTACACAACTCCTTGAGAAAATTTTCATACTTAGGAATTTTTTTTATGGCATCTAAGAGGGAAATGTTGACTTCAACACATCTAAACATGTCGATCATTTCAGGATCGCGTTCAAAGGACTTCTTTGGCT
Source organism: Viscum album (assembly GCA_963277665.1). Taxonomy (NCBI): domain Eukaryota; kingdom Viridiplantae; phylum Streptophyta; class Magnoliopsida; order Santalales; family Viscaceae; genus Viscum; species Viscum album. Next base: position 473,317,696 of record OY728159.1, on the reverse strand, counting down.
TAGAAATGGCTTGAGGAAAAGAAATTGGCTTCATATGTGGAATAAAAGGTGGTAAGGGAAGGGATTCAAGTTCCTTTTCAAGTTTCTTTTTTTTATCATTTTCTAGGTCAACATTTAAAGGTAGTTTATATGACTTATCTTGTGGTATAACAATTTGCTTTCCTGATCTAAGTGTAAGTGCACTTACATTACCTTTGGGGTTGGGTAAGGGTTGAGCAGGGAGTTGGGAAGAATTGGATGGAGGCTGCTGACTAAGGTGGGATGAAAGTTAAAAAATTTTCATTTCAAATGGCACCATTGCCGGGGATGGTGCTTTAAGTAGTCATATGTTTCTGGTTATTGTAAAAAAACAAAAAAAATGACATTTAAAAAAAATTGAAAAAAACACAAAGAAAAACCTATCTTTGTTCATGTGTGTGTGATCGACCAAAGCCTTACCAAAGGCTTGGGAGGACCTACCATACTCATTTTTTCACATGAGATACCCTACATTCTCTCTTTGTTTCCTTTCACTTTTGTGTTGTTCTTCGTTTGTAATCATGTTTGTTTGTGTTTTGTAATTCTGTTTTAATGCAAGTTTATTCTTCAATATCTCTTATTCTCATCCACCTTCTGTAGATTAACATTAATGTTCTTAAAAAATTTTAAATACAGTTGAATACCCTTCCCTTCTTTAGCTTCCTCATTCAATCAAATGTTCTTTTTTTTAATTCTCATCATTGTTCGTGTCTGTGTTTTTGACGAACTACTCTTTTCTTATCCCTTTCTTTTTCATCTATTATTAATTTATCATCAATATCATTATTACCAGATTATTATACACCCAAATGGATGAGTAAATCTCTCATTGGGGTGACTCAAAATTTAGGGATGTTAAGTGATTGAGAGTATTTTCTCAATGAGTATTCTTTAATTTAACATTGTGTATGATGGACTTAACATATCATTAATTAATGTCATATTCTGTTTAACATGTGGTTTCCATGGATTACTGGAACCATAAATACACTACCATAAATAAGTAATGGTAATTTTTAGAACCCTAAGTTATGTTAAGGCTTGGATTATAGTCTTTACACATAGGAATTCCAATCAACGTTATCTTGTGAAGTGGGTGTTAATTTAAATTCAATATAACACAAAACTCAAGGATATCACAATATTAACTCTTTAATGAGGAACTCACCCCAATATTTATAAATTTGTTAAATCAATTATAGAAAATCAATAATTTCAATTAATCTCTGCAAAAAAACCCCACTAATCAAAATACAATCAACTAAAATCAAATGACTATTACCATGTATCATCACTGAGGATTCGACCTGAGTGCTACTATACACATTAGTAGAGCACTAGAACCTTAAGAAAATACTCTCAATCACTAAACATACCTAAATATTGACTCACCCCAATGAGATATTTACTCATCCATATGGGTGTTTAGTAACCTGGTTATAATTATTATGATGATAAATTAAGAATAGAAGAAAAATAAAGGGATAAGAAAAGAGTGGAGCGTCTAACACACACACACGAACAATTATGTGAATTAAAATAACGAACTTTCGATTGAATGAGGAAGAAAAAGAAGGGAAGGGGATTCAACTGTATTTAAACTATTTTAGTTAAATCAATATTAATCTACATAAGGTGGATGAGAATAAGAGATATTGAAGAAGAAACTTTTATTAAAACAGAATTACAAAACATAAAATTACAAGATTACAAACAAAGAACAACAAAAAAGTGAATGGAAACAAAGAGAAAAGGAAGGGTGTCTCAAGTGAAAACTTGAGTATGGCAGGTCCTCCCAAGACTTTGGCAAGGCTTCAGTCATGCCAAAATGTGAATTCAAGTTTTCGGTGCTCTGCTAATGTGTATAGCAGCTCTCGGGTCGAATCCTCGACGATGATACTTTGTAATAGTCATTTGTTTTTAAAATAGTTTAAATACAGTTGAATCCCCTTCCCTTATTTTGCTTCCTCATTCAATCTAAAGCCCATTTTTTTAAATTCTTATCATTTTTCTTTTGTGTGTGTTTGACGCCCCTCTTTCACCAACCAAAAGTGAAAATATTAGAGTTTGAAAGAGCTCTCGAAATAGAGGATCACATATTGGCACAACCAAAGTCTTGACAAAGGATTATCTTCTTTCTCGCTTTGTTTCCTTTCACATGAGTAGAATTTATAATTCTTTTAATTTTGAAATCATCGATCCTGAATTCCCCACTGATCACCTTTCATTTATCACCCAAAAAAAATCCATGGTATTCCCCAATTGTAAATTACTTGGTTTTTGGTGTTTTTCATGAAAATTTTTCAAAAGAACAAACAATGAAGTTAAAAAGTGATTCAAAAAATTATTTTTGGGATTTTAAAAAACTTTGGAAAACTAGGGCTAACATGGTAATAAAGAGATGTGTCGATTAAAATGAACATTCTTCCATATTAGAATTCTGTCACTCAATGACTGGTGGTGGGCACTTTGGACCACAAAGGACCTCCCAAAAGGTGCAAGACTCTGGATTCTTCTAGCTTTCACTTTTCAAGGACTCACATGAGTTCTGTCAATCATGTCCCACTTGCCAAAAGTTTGGAACAATTTCAAAGAGTAATGAAATTCCCCAAAAGCCTTTAATTTTTTGTGAGAATTTTTATGTTTGGGCCATCTATTTCATGGGACTATTCCCCCTTTACAATGGATTCTCATACATTCCTCTTACGGTTGATTATGTTTCTAGGTGGGTCGAGGACCAACCCACTAGAAAGGATGATTTACATACTATTAGTGAGTTCCTAAAGACACACATATTCCACTGATTTGGAACTCCTCGTGCCTTGATATGTGACTTAGGAACCCATTTTGGTAATAAAACCATGGAATCTCTTTTTAAAAATATTGGGGTTGTACTTAAAACTTCAACTGCATATCATCCCCCAAAAAATGTCATGGGTGAACTTTCTAATATAGAAGTGAAAATGGTCCTTGAGATAACTGTAAAACCCACCAGAAAATACTGGCCTGAAAGACTTGGTGAAGCACTTTGGGCTATCAAACAACATATAAAACACCCATTTGGATGTCTCCTTTTAGGGTAGTTTTTAGTAAAGCATGTAATTTTCTAGTTGAAATCCAACATAAATCATTTTGGGCTGTGAAAACTTGTAATTTTTATCTTGAAAAATCTGGTGAAGAAAGATTTTAGCAATTGGATGAACTGGAGGAGCTTTGACTTGATTCTTATGAAATTCTATTCTCTAAAAAGAAAAATCCAAGGCACTCCAATACAAACACATCCTGAGAATGTTATTCCATGATGTTTGATAAGGTAATTCTATTTAATTATCGATTTCGGCTTCACCCAGGTAATCTTAATTCTCGTTGGGAAAGTCCTTTTGTTATTACTAATGTTTACCCGTTCGGTGTAGTGCAAGTCCAAGACCCCTCTTCCAAAAGGACATTCACGGTTAATGGACTTCAGTTAAAATATCACCATGAGAGGATGAAAAATCTTGGATCAATATCTACTTCCACTGAATCCCCAACTTCTCTAGTCGACCTACCACTAGATGAAGGATGGAAACCCGCCAAATCCAAACTAGGTGCACCTCTTTCACTTCAACTCTCTCTCTATCTCTTCCTCTCTCTACCTCTTTCTTCTTCTTCTTCTCTCTTTCATTTTTTACCACTTTCTTTTTCAAACAATTTCTTTTTCTATTTCTCTTTTGTTTGGGTGTGTATTGTAAAGAACACTAAAAAAACAAAAAAAAATTAAAAAATGTAAAAAAAACAAAAAGAGTCATACTTACTGACCATCAGTTTTAAAATTTTTTCCAACCATTTTGGGGAGTCAAAACACATGGTTTCATCTCAAAAATTATTTGTTCTAATCATATATTTGGATAATGAATTTTGTTTCAAGAATAATAAATTTTGTATGATCAATTTTTGATTTGGAAAATGATTTTCCCAAACCATGAGGAACATCTTTTTCTTTCATGACAAGGCAACCTATGGCCATCTTTTCAAAATGTGTGTTTTCACCCCCATTTTTGAGTCTTTAGTTTGTCGACCTTTGAGATGAATTTAGTACTTTAGTGCACATTAATATTATAAATGCATTTTCTGAACCGCATGAGAAACACAATAGTCGAATAGCCTCCCATTTCCATTAAATTAATCCTCCTTTTGAAATCACCTTTGAGCCTATGAAAACCTTTTCTTTGATATCCACATTACAATACCAATACCTTTTCCCGCCCAATATCAACATGGATTTTCATTGCATAAATTTTTTAAAATAAATGTGTCGGGGTGGATTTCATTATGGGTACCATTTGTTGATTTCACCATGTTATCATATGCTTGAGAGAAAACATCAATTTCAGTGTGGGGGAGAGGATGTCATTCAGCGTGTTTTGAAGAATATAATGTACTTTCATTTAGGTAATTTTGTAAATGTTATTGACAAGTGTTCAAAAAAATCACAAAAAAATAGAACAATAAAAATATTGGGTTTTTTCTTGGGTAGGTGAAAATTCACTATTTCTCAGCCTTTGATATTGTTATAACTATTACAATTAGTGTCCTTGGGAGATCAATCATGGGTTGGGATATGAGTGTGAGATCTTTTCCAAGTTCAACTTAAAAAAAAGAGAAAAATAAGGAAAAAATAACACTTGTATTATATTCTTATATATTTGGGAGAGGTTTTGTGGGTTTTAAATATTTCATCTTGTCATACCCTTCAAATTTCATTCCTCTATTGTGTCTTTCTTCAAACAATCATTCCTTTGTAAATATGTGTTTTCATTTCCTTCCATGTTTTATTTAAAAAAAATGTGCATTGATTTTTCTATCTTGGTGTTTTACCCCTATTCTTCTCTCTCTTGGACATTATATTCCTTCCATCCCATAGCCACAAGAAAAACCCCTTAAAAAGACATCTTGATTGTTGTGAATTTTGGATAGGTATTGGAAGATGAGTGATCTTTCAAACTCTATGATTTTCACTTTTGGTTGGTGAAAAAGTGAACCTCCACAAATGAATTTTATCATCTTGAGAGGTGTGTGTTTTGAGTGTCCACATTTTCCATTTCTAAATTTGAGCATGAAAATATGAATTAGTTTTGGAACATTGTTTCTGTGACAACATGTGGTGGAATTCAAAATGGATGAGTGAAATATTCTAAATATCCCCTAATTGGAGAAATCAAAATTTTAATATCTATTAGTGAGTGAAAATGATTTTTTATGTTTTTATATTTGTTACACATGAGGACATGAACAAGATTAAGTGTGGGGGAGTTTATGTTAGTAATTTTTTCATGATTTATTATATACTCCCATTACTTAATTTATATGAAATGTGCATAATTTTTTTGAATTATTAAAGTTTTAATACTAAGTATAATTTTTGAGCATTTTTTGAATGTAGTCCAATTGAGTCATTTTACTATTTTTTTATAACTATCACTCTACTGATTCAAATTTTATTGTTATTCTTTTTTAGGATTCCATATTCAATTTCACACATATCATTAAAAGGAATCATGGGACAATTTTTTCATTTGAGGGCTCATATGGTCAACACAAGAAGACCCAAATAATTTGTGATGAAACTGGACCATCAATGATGATTGAGTTACTATTCAAAATATCAAATCTCAAATTTTATGAAACTCTACAATATGTTTGGGATTATCAAAAAGAATCGTGGATAAAAATTTCAGGGGCCAACACTAATAAAAAGGGGCCCAAACGAATCTTTTAAATCTAGCCCAATATTCTGTTCGGGAATTAAAATCTGGACACTATTCATGACATATCTCATGATTTAATAATCAAATCTAGCTGAGATTTTTCAATGTGAAATAGTGCATATAGCCAGCCAATTTTGTTGAATAAAACATTCAGCTTTTAAGGCATTGTACTATTAAAAAACCCTTTCACATTTTGGACTTCAAAAATATTGTATTGAAATGAACAGATTAAATTTGTTTAATCAACTGGCCATAAATTAGGATCCATAGGTCCAAATGACTCCAAATGTTGATAGAGGTCGGAAAAAATTATTATATACAACTTTTAAGAAGGAGATATCTGTAGATTTGGCGATCTGAATAGCCAACTTTGTGATGCAAGTGGATGGAAGGATTGGGAATGAAAACAGTCCACTTCCTTGGTCTATAAATGTATCCCCCTCCTCTTCTTCGAAGGGGATGACATTTCAGAAGAGAGGATCACATATTTGAACGACAAAATACTTTCCAAAGGATTTAGAGCACCAGAAATACTCAGGTTTTAACTTGATATACCCTTGCTTTTCTCTTTGTTTCCTTTCACTTTTGTGTTGTTCTTCATTTGTAATCTTGTAAGTTTGTGTTTAGTAATTCTATTTTAATGCATGTTTCTTCTTCAATATCTCTTATTATCATCCAACTTCTGTAGATTAATATTAATGTTCTTAAAATAGATTAAATATAGTTGAATCCCCTTCTCTTATTTTTCTTCCTCATTCAATCTAAAGTCCATTTTTTAAATTCTCATCATTGTTCATGTGTGTGTTTGACACACCACTCTTTTCTTATCCCTTTATTTTTCTTTTATTCTTAATTTATCATCATAATAATTATAACTATATTTTTAAACATCAAAATGGATGAATAAATCTCTCATTGGAGTGAGTCAAAATTTAGGTATGTTAAGTGATTGACAGTATTTTCTCGATGATTATTCGTTAATTTAACATTGTGTATATTGGACATAACATGTCATGGATTAAATACATATTTTGTTTATCATGTGGTTTCCATGGATTACTGGAACCATAAATACACTACCATAAACAATTAATGGTAATTATTATAACCCTAAGTTATGTTTAGGCTTGGATTAGATTCTTAACACTTAGGAATTCCATTCAACATTATCTTGTGAAGTGGGTGTTAATTTAAATACAATATAACGCAAAGCTCAAGGATATCACAAGCTTAACTCCCTAATGATTAAATCACCCCAATATTTATCAATTTTGTCAATAAATAATTTCAATTATTCTCTGTAAACCAATCACTATATCAAAATACAATAAACTAAAAACAAACAACTATTACAAAGTTTCATCACCGAGTATTCGACATGAATGCTGCTAGACGCATTAGCAGAGCACCGAAACCATGACCAGTCGATAGGCAACAATCGGTCGTGCATTTCAAATGGCACCATTTCTATGGATGGTGATTTAAGTAGTAATTAGTTTCTGGTTATTAAAAAAACAAAAATAAACAAAATAAAAAATATTGAAAAAAAACACAAAGAAAAATCTGTCTACTCATAAAAATCAGAAACTGAAAAAAATACAAAGAAAACCCCATATTCCTTTTCTTCCAACATCTCTCTGAATTCCCCATGCCTCCTAAAAAATCCCGAGGATTTATTTTAACCTGAAATTGAGCGAACACTTTTCCAACATAGGATGGACGTAAGAGATAATCAACTCATTCAAGAAACAATCCTTGGCCAACCAATTGAATTAAATATGGCCAATCCTAAGAAACAAACACTAATTCATGGGAGGACCTGCCATATTGGAATGTCCAAAGACTTTCCAAAGGAATAAAACACAAAGAAACCCCTTCTAGCCAGAAAACTCTACCATATGTTCATGATTATCCAAAAGAATCATGGATAAACATTTCAGGTCCCAAATGAAGCTTTGAAGTCTATCCCACCATTCTGGCCAAGAATAAAAATACAGATACAATTCATGACATATCTCATGACGTAATCATCAAATCAAGATGATATTTTCAGTGTGAAATAGGATATATTTTCTTCCATCTTTGTTGAAGAAATAATTTGTCTTTGAAGGCATATTCTTATTCAAACATTCTTTCACATTTAGGACTTCAAAAATATTGGATTGAAATGGACAGATTGAAGTTTTTTAATCAAACGGTCATAAAATTGTCTCCATAGGTCCAAATTACTCCAAATTTTGAGATAGGTAGGAAAACATTATTATCTACAACTTTGAAGAAGTGGATATCTTGGGATTCGGCAATCTGAATAGCTATCATAGAGATGCAAGTGGAGGGACTATGTCACGACCTGTCCTCTGGGCCCGTGCTCTGACTACCCCAAGCCCGCCTACCATAGGCCAGGGGCTGGAAAGTAGCACCAAAGGCGTAAATCCTGATAAATGAGAAGGCATTTCCTTTAAAAAAGTAAAAAAACACCACAGAGTACAAGTAGAAGTAAAACACCAAGTAAAAAAAGGAAGTGTTGAAAAGTAAATGGTCTAGAATACAAACCCAAATGAAAGAACAGCTACAACTGAAAGAAGTAAAACAAAGACAACAGCTGGAAGAAAGGAAGTAGCTCCTGGGTCTCCCTCCTCGGATCCAACCTGAAGGGTAGATACAGATAGCCTCTATAACACTCTCTCCCGTCAAACTCCTCCAAGCGTCGCCTTGCCGTGACGTCCACCACCGGGTACTGTCTCGTCGTGAGGTCCACCTACGAGTACCGTCCAGTCCTCGAACACTCGGCCTCTGTCTGTGATGTCCGTCGTCTGCAACCAACAGAACGAGGTTCAGGCATAGCCCGTGCAGGGGTGAGTATAATGATACTCAGTAGGGACCCCGAGACCGTCAAGGTCTCACTAAATCCAACAAGGATAACCACAAGAAGATCCCAACAGATAACCTCCACTTAGGTATAAGCTCATACTTATACCCAAGTAATCAAGTAACCCATATCAATCATGAAGAAACACATAGATTTATGAAATCAATGGATAACCACTACCATGTATATGCCCACACATACACCTGAGTTATCTAGAGACCCATCTCAATCATGAGGCAATTAAAAAGGTCATAGGCTCAGCTCAAGCATGATCTTATTCATGACGTTGAAACCACGGCTGCTGGAGAACTCCTCCTCTGCCGAGTATAGAGGGTCCGCCGCTACACCCAAGCACGCTGAACTCATCCTCTGTCGAGTACATAGGGCCTACCGCTACAACCAAGCACGCTGAACTCCTCCTCTGTCGAGTACAGAGGGCCTGCCGCTACAACCAAGCGCGCCGAACACTCCTCCGTCGAGTATTGTGGGCCTGCTGCTACAACCAAGCGCTTCCCACCATGGTTCTGCCACTATAACCATGCGCTCCCCCTCATAGGTTCTAGAGGTACTCTTTCTGTTAAGTAACGCGGGTCTGCCGCTACAACCAAGCGCTCCTCCGCTGTGGGTCTGCCGCCATAACCAAGCGCTCCCACTCATAGCCTCCAGAGGTACTTCTTTTGTTGAGTACCGCGGGTCTACAACTACAACCAAGTGCTCCTCCTACGTGGGTCTGCTGTTACAACCAAGCTCTCCCCACTGGGCTATCCGAAACACACTGAGTCGATAGGTCAATAGTCGTCAAGTCTCAGCTAGCTACTAGGTCTCTGCACTCTGATAGCTCATCACCGGGAGGGTCTGCTCAACGAGCTACAGGTCGATACTCCAAGTATCAAAAGGTTCCTCAAGGAAGTATCTAAAAGTACGACCTCGTCTTAGGAGTCTCATCACAATAGACGGCGCGTTAATCAGACGCCCAGTCTGTGTGTTATTAGCCTTTTCGTCCCAGGGGCCCGGTTGGTTTTGTGTGCGAACCAACCTAGTCGTATCTCTACTGTACACTGAACTCTCATAGCGTATTCTCATAGGAACCTTTTCCCAACGAGATCACCAACACCGCTGACGGTTCGTCAAACAGACGTCTGGTCTGAAAGTTATCAGCCTTTTCCTTTCTAGGGGCCCGGTTGGATTTCGGGTACAATCCAATCCGGCCATAACCCAACAACATCCAAACCTCAGGCTAATTATCCCAAAAGTTCCTTCTCATCAATAGGAATTCAACGAAGTCGACGACACATCAATTGGACGTCCGGAGCTCAAGATGTAGGCGTCTCCGCTCCGAGGGCCCGGTTGGTCTCGTATCCGAACCAACCTGGCCGAACCCAAAGTTCTCTGAAACCTTGAGTGTAATATATAGAAACGACCGTCTCGATCCATGAATCTCTACGCAACTGACGGTGCATCGATCGGAGGTCCCTAGCCCATGATATGGGAAAAAGACCGAAAGTGATCCGAAAATGGGGGGTCTGGGCCCGGTCTGACCCGGCCCAACCCCCACTGGGTCGGCCCGACCCGGGTCCGTGTCCGACCCGGCAGGGCGCGACCCGGCCCGGCTGGGTGCGGCCCGGCCCGGTCTGCCCAAGCTGGCCCAGCTCGGCCGGGTGGCTTGCTGGCTCGGCCAGCGAGCTGGCGCTTCGCGGACGCGGCGTGCGCCGTGTCCCCCTGGATCCTGCGTGGCCGCGGGATCAACTCGCTCGCCGCCGTGGCCCCATCTGCGGTGGTTTCTCCAGGTGGCGCGCCGGGGCGCAGCCGCCTCTGGGCGGCCGGCCGGTGCTGCCGCGCTGGTGACCCGCGCCACCGGTGGTGTTCACCGGCCACCGGAGTTGCTCCGGTAGTCCGTTTTTAATTCTGTCTATGCCAATGCTCATCCCGGGTCCCGTTCTTCACTGCAGAAACTTCAAATCGTCTATGCGCCCCGTTTCGTCAATGCCCGTCGATTCGCACGTCAAAAGAATAAACTGCAGAGTCCATTCGCCTTCGCAGTCCCAATTATGACCACACTATTGTTCGGCCTCGATGACACGACGTGACGACACCGCACATCCTTGCCGCATCCCTCCAGGTTCTCGTGCAGTGCCGTCGCACCATTCCGCCATCTTCCGAACCGCAACAACACAACAACAAAGGGGGAGGAGGGTTGTACATGTTCGTGCAGTCCGACCTCCTCCCATTAAGATGATAACAAGCGGCCCAAAAATATAAGAGGAGGAACGACAAAGGATGTTTCACGAACAAGAAGCAATAAACCCCTACCTCAACGTTGTCGTCGAACGTGAGTTCGTCGTGGAAATAACCGTCGTGGAAGAACAGAATCACCGCATCGTGGAAGGGGCATCACGGAATAAGCGTCGTTGTCATCGCCGAACACGGCGTTGCGTAGTCAACCTCCAAGGATTTGGCGTTGTTCGTCAGAGATCAGTGCGTTCTTCGCGTTCTTCGTGTTCTTCGTCGAAGAAGAACGCTTTCCTCCAAATTCTCTCCACGCAACAAGTTCCAACAGAAAATAAAATAAGATTAGTCTTATTTTATTGACGCACAATCCAACCCTTTAAAAAAATTCAAAAACGAAAAGAAACGAACAATTAATTCATTGAATTTATTGTAACGATTTAACCGCCCAAATTAATGACGCGTTTCTTAACCAAAATAAACGCATGGTTGACTTTATTAAAAAAAGGGGTGCAGGTGCATTACTTAGAGGGAAAGAAACAATGGGGGTCGTGCGGGCCCCACCTCACAAATATCCTACCATGTGGGTAGGATATTGTGGGTCCCATCTCATCCGCTTAACATAGGTTAAGCCTGCTTTAAGTAAAAAAAATAAAAAAAAAGTCTCACCAATTTTATTTTATTCTTTAACTTAACCCTAAAATTAAACACCACACCCGAGGAAATTCAACTCCAGAAAAGGTGTTTCTAAGAAATTACCGGTGCTGCGATTCCATCGGTGCCCTCAAAATTCGATCTCGAGCACCGATTCAAAAGTTAGAAAACCCACTCGTCCGTTCACTGAACATACCCAAGACAAACTTCGGAAAATGATTCTGGGTACACCGGGCCTCGTAATCAGGTGCCGTCAGAAACCGCGCTCTTGTAAAATTACAAAGAAAATTAAGAAAAAAATTTCTTTGAATTTTACGTGTCTTTACATTACATCCACCTCAGGGCTTTATGACCCCGTAAAGCTACATCATAAACTAGGGAAACAAAAGTGGGTACTGAGCACGCATCTGAGCCTTCCGCTCCCCTGTGCTCTCTTAGAGGTTCCAGTGATGCCAACGAAAGTGCACAAGAGGAATGGACTGTCCCCGTAGGACCCGCTCCTGTCGTTCCTCAACCTCTACCGGAACCTCCACAAAAGTCGCCCCATCGTTAGAGTCCGACTCCCCATGGTCGATGACATGCACCAGGTCGTGCTCGTATCTCCTCAGCTGAGATACGTGGACGACGTCATGCACCCGGTGCAACTGAGGTGGATGGGTCACGTGGTAAACCACCTCGCCTACCCCGTTTAAGACCTAGAAGGTTCCAATTGAAGTGCGGAGACCACTTGTCGCCCCGGCCAAAACTCTGTAACTCGCGTAGAGGTGAGACCCGTAGGACAAAATGTGGTCTCCATCCTCGAACTCTAGTGGCCTCCGCCTCCTGACAGCATAAGTACCTTGTTGGCTCTGAGCTATCATCATCCACTCCCGGGTGACATGGACCAATTCTGGTCCTACAAGAGCTGCTAAGATTTCTTCTTTGCCGATAATAGAAATCTGGTCAAATCCCCTGGATGAACCACATTCTTCTCCTAATACAGTCAATCCTGACATGGATGATACTAATCCATACCAAGGATGACGTCGTAAGGCCTCGACGCTACTACCAAGAGATTCGACCGTTACTCTCGCCTCCAAGGGTTGAGTCACACTATCGGCATCAATGTTTGGTAACTGGGTCTCCTCCAATAGGTATCACAAAAGTGAGGGTCAAGTCAACGGTTTTTAAACCGGAACCTCTTAGTAACAACAAAACAAAAGGATAGGAAAGTAAATTCCACAAGAAAAATTGTCTTTTATTACTGCAGCTCAAGTAAAATGACACAAATTATCTAAAAACCAACATCAAAAAAGCTATAAGCAACATGAACAAAAGTCTCCACGTCAGGAGTTATTCCCGCTCCTATCCATCTGGCCCCAGAGCTCCTTGATCGTAGGCCTCAACTGCCTGAATCTGAGCTCTTCCCTATCCACTCGTTCCCTGCGGTCGGGGTGGACCTCCTGGTGGCGGTGGTTGCAACACCTCGAAGCGTCGTCCACCTCCAGCTGGACGACCAGCTCCCCTGCCACGGTCTCCTACTCCATGCGGTCTACCTCGATTGAACCTCTGCCTCTGCCCGGGAGGTCCTTCGTTCATCTGCTGGTCATCTGTATGGCAGGTCGAACAGTCACAAGCCATGTGACCAACCCCGCCGCAAGAGTAATACTGCCCGCGCATGGTAAGTCGTTCTCCACCCCGTGTGACTCACACAAAGGATCCTGTGTCATGCGGTCGACCACCTGTACGTCTAGTCCTCTTGGACCTCTACGTCATCTGTCTACTGCCTGTTGCAGAAGACTCTGCCGCATGCTGGCTAGTGGTGGGTTCTGCTACTGGAGACTGCTCAGCAAGGAAACTCTCCACTAAGAGGACTCGCTCCAACACCCCCATCTATGTCGGAAAGCTATGAGAAACAACTGAAGCTCTGATCTCTCGCCTAAGCCCCTGCTCGAAGGTTTCGGCCCTGAAGCATGGGTCCCATACCATGTCCATGGAATAGCGTTAGAGATCGGTAAACCTGACCGCGTACCAGGCTACTGTCATGCTACCCTACCGCAGCTGTAGTCGCTCTTGGATGCGCACCGCTCGGAGGGTGGCTGGGATGAACTCTGAGCGAAAAAGGCTCTCAAAGTCCGTCCAAAGGAGAGATGCCTCATCATGCACCTGGAGCATCATGCTCCACCATCTGCCTGCTACCGCGTGCAGGAGGCTCGCAGCAAGGATCACCATAAGGTCAGCTGATGTCCCTACCAAACGTAAAACTCGTACAACTGCCTCGAGCCAATCCTCGACTGCCTGAGGGTCTGTATCCCCATGGAACCTAGGCGGTCGCTGATGCTGAAACTCGTGTAGTGCACTAAGGCGACATGCACTGTCAGAGGCTGGGGCTGGTAGCATCGGTGGATCAGCGGGTAGAGGTACCGCCGGTGCCTCTGCTGTCAAAGGGCTCTATACCGAGGCCTCATTGCTCAGTGGGCTGTCGTCCCGCACAACGCTCGGAACCCTAGCAGGTTGTCGTCGTGGGGCCATCTTGAAAGAGACAGGTGTGCCACAGTCATAACAGTATACCTGGTGAGCTGACACAAAGTAATCACAGAGGAAACCGAAACACACATGCAATCAATGTTTTCATGCATTAAGTCAGAAATCAGAATTCAGGGTCCTGGTGTACGGATACGTCGGCCACCGCACCAAAAATGGACTCCCTGGACTGATAACCACACTCAATACTCTCAACACTATTGATTCACATAGAAAAAGATCAGAGTCCTGAGTTCTGCGGTAGAACCGAACTCCTCTGATACCAATTTTTCACGACCCGTCCTCGGGGCCCGTGCCGTGACTACCCCAAACCCGCCTTCCATAGGCCAGGGGCTGGTGACTAGCACCAAAGGCGTAAATCCCGATAACTGGGAAGGCATTGCCTTTATAAAAGTAACAAAACACCACAAAGTACAAGAAGATGTAAAAAAACAAGTACAAAAAAAGGAAGTTATGAAAAGTAAATGGTCCAGAATACAAACCCAAATGAAAGAACAACTACAACTGAAAGAAGTACAACAAAGACAACAGCTGGAAGAAAGGAAGCAGCTCCTGGGTCACCCTCCTTGGATCCTACCTGATGGGTAGGTACAGATAGACTCTACAACGCTCTCTCTCGTCAACCTACTCCAAGAGTCGCCTCGTCGTGATGTCCACCACCGGGTACTATCTCGTTGTGAGGTCCACCTCCGAGTACCATCGAGTCCTCGAACAATCGGCCTCTGTCTGCGTTGTCCATTGTCTGCAACCAACACAATGAGGTGTGGTCATATCCCGTGCAGGGGTGAGTATAACGATACTCAGTAGGGACCCCGAGACCCTCAAGGTCTCACTAAATCCAATAAGGATAACCACAAGAATATCCCAACAGATAACCTCCACTTAGGTATAAGCTCATACTTATACCCAAGTTATCAAGTATCCCATCTCAATCATGAGGAAACACATAGATTTATGAATTCAATGGATAACCACTACCAGGTATATGCCCTTACATATACCTGAGTTACCAAGAGACCTGTATCAATCATGAGGCAATTACAAAGGTCATAGGCTCAGCTCAACCAGGATCTTATTCATGATGTCGAAACCACGACTGCTGGAGAACTCCTCCTCTGCTGAGTATAGTGGGCCCGCTGCTACACCCAAGCGCGCTGAACTCCTCCTCTATCGAGTACAGAGGGCCTACCACTACAACCATACGCACCGGACTCCTCCTCTGTCGAGTACAGAGGGCATGCCGCTACAACCAAGCGCGTCGAACTCCTCCTCCGCCGAGTACTATGGGCCTGCTGCTACAACCAAGCCCTTCCCACCATGGGTCTGCCGCTACAACCATGTGATCCCCCTCATAGGTTCTAGAGGTACTCCTTCTGTTGATTACCGCGGGTCCGCCGCTACAATCAAGCGCTCCTCCGCCGTGGGTCTGCCGCCATAACCAAGCGCTCCCCATAATAGCCTCCAGAGGTACTCCTTCGGTTGAGTACCGCGGGTCTGCCGCTACAACCAAGCGTTCCTCCTCCGTGGGTCTGCTGCTACAATCAAGCGCTCCCCACTGGGCTATCTGAAACACACCGAGTCGATAGGTCAATAGTCGTCAAGTCTCAGCCAACTACTAGGTCTCTGTACTCTGCTAGCTCGTCACCAGGAGGGTCTGCTCCACGAGCTACAGGTCGATACTTCAAGTATCACAAGGTTCCTCAAGGAAGTATCTAAAAGTATAGCCTCATCATAGGAGTCTCATCACAACAGATGGCCCGTCAATCGGACACTCGGTCTGTGTGTTATTAGCCTTTTTGTCCTAGGGGCCCGGTTGGTTTCGTGTGAGAACAAACCCAGTCGTATCTCTACTTTACCCCGAACTCTCATAGGGTATGCTCATAGGAACCGTTTCCCAACAAGATCACCAACACCGCGGACGGTTCGTCAAATGGACGTCTGGTCTGAAAGTTATCAGCCTTTCCGTTCCAGGGGCCCGGTTAGATTTCGGGTACAATCCAATCCGGCCATTATCCAACTACATCCAAACCTCAGGCGAAGTATTCCAAAAGTTTTGTCTCATCAAGAATAATTCAATGAATTTGACGGCATGTCAATCGGACGTCCGGAGCTCAAGCAATAGGCATCTCCGCTCCGAGGGCCCGGTAGGTCTCGTATCCGAACCAACCCGGCCGAACCGAATGTTCTCCAAAAACTCGAGTGTAATATATAGAAACGACCGTATCGATCCAAGTATCTATACGCAACTGACGGTGCGTCAATAGGATGTCTGTAGCCCATGATATGGGCAAAAGACCGAAAATGATCCGAAAATGGGGGGTCTGGGCCCGGTCAGACCCGACCTAACCCCCCCTGGGTCGGCCCGAACCAGGTCGACCTGACCCGGGTCCGGGTCCGACCCGGCAGGGCGCGACCCGGCTCGGCTGGGCGCGGCCCGGCCCGGCCCGCCCAAGCCAGCCCGTCTCGGCCGGGTGGCTCGCTGGCTCGGCCAGCGAGCTGGCGCTCCGCGGACGCGGCGCGCGCCGCGTCCCCCTGGATCCCGCGTGGTCGCGGGATCCACTCACTCGCCGCTGTGGCTTAAGCCGTGGCGGTTTCTCCAGGCAGCGCGCCGGGGCGCCGCCGCCTCCGGGAAGCCGGCCGATGCCGCCGCGCCGGCGACCCGCACTGCCGGTGGTGTCCGCGGGCCACCAGAGTTGCTCCGGTTGTCCGTTTTCAATTCTGTCTGTGACGATACTCATCCCGGGTCTCGTTCTTCTCCGCGGAAACATAAAATCGTCTCTGCGGACCATTCCATCAATGCCCGTCGATTAGCACGTCAAAAGAACAAACTGCGGAGTCATCCGTTTTCCTTCGCAGTCCCAATTACGACCACACTTTCGTTCGGCAACGACGGCGTGGCGCGACGGCGCCGCGCATCCTTGCCGCATCCCTCCAGGTTCCCGTGCGGTACCACCGCACCATGCCCCCATCTTCCGAACCGCAACAACACAACAACAAAGGGGGAGGAGGGTCAGCCGTGTTTGTGCGGTCCGACCTCCTCCCGTTAAGATGATAACAAGCGGCCCAAAAATATAAGATGTGGAACGATAAAGGATGTTTCACAAACAAGAAGCAATAAACCCCTACCTCAACGTTGTCGTCGAACGTGAGTTCGTCGTGGAAGAACAGATCATCGCGTCGCGGAAGGGGCATCACAGAAGAAGCATCGTTGTCATCGCGGAACACGGCGTTGCGTAGTCAACCTCTGAGGATTTGGCGTTCTTCGTCAGAGATCGGTGTGTTCTTCGCGTTCTTCGCATTCTTCGTCAAAGAAGAACGCTGTCCTCCAAATCCACTCCATGAAACAAGTTCCAATAGAAAATAAAATAAGAGTAGTCTTATTTTATTGACACAAAAGCAAACCCTTTAAAAAAATTCAAAAAGGAAATGAAACGAACAATTAATTCGATGAATTAATTGTAATGATTTAACTGCCCAAATTAATGAGGCGTTTCTTAACCAAAATAAACGCATGGTTGACTTTATTAAAAAAAGGGTACGGGTGCGTTACTTAGCGGGAAAGAAACAGTGGGGCCCGTGTGGGCTCCACCTCACAAATATCCTACCAAGTGGGTAGGATATTCTGGGTCCCATCTCATCCGCTTAACTTAGGTTAAGCCTGCTTTAATTAAAAAAAATAAAAAAAAGTCGCACCACTTTTATTTTATTCTTTAACTTAACCCCGAAATTAAAAACCACACCCGAGAAAACGCAACTCCAGAAAAGGTGTTTCTAAGCAATTACTGGCGATGCGATTCCATCGGTGCCCTCAGAATTTGATTCCGAGCACCGATTCAAAAGTTAGAAAAACCCACTCGTCCATTCACTAAACGTACCCAATCCAAACTTCAGAAAATGATTCCGGGCACACCGGGCCTCAGAATCAGGTGCCGTCAAAAACCACGCTCTAGTACAATTCCAAAGAAAATTAAGAAAAAAATTTCTTTTATTTTTACGGGTCTTTACAAACTGATTGGGAATGAAAACAGTCCAATTCCTTGGGCTATAAATGCATCCCCCTCATCTCCTTCAATGGGGTTGGAATTTTAGAAAAGAGGAGTACATATTATCATGACCAAAGACTTTCCAAAGTCTTGGGAGGACCTTCCATACTTAGGTTTTCACTTGATATACCCTTCTTTCTGTCTTTGATTCCTTTCACTTTTGTGTTGTTCTTCCATTGTAATCTTGTAAGTTTGTGATTTGTAATTCTATTTTAATGCTAGTGTATTCATAAATATCTTTTATTCTCATCCAACTACTATAGATTAATATTAATGTTTTTAAAATAGTTTAAATATTGTTGAATCACCTTCCCTTCTTTTGCTTCTTTATTCAATCGAAACTCTATTTTTTTATTTTCGTCATTTTTCATGTGTGTGTGTTCGATGCACCACTTTTTCTTATCCCTTTTTTTTTCTATTCATAATTAATCATCATAATCACTATAAACATATTATTAAACACCCAAATGGCTGAGTAAGTCTCTCATTGTGGTGAGTCAAAATTTAGGGATGTTAAATGATTGAGTGTAACACCCCAAGATTTCATAGTGTGTTATTTCTTCAAAATAATTCAATAACTTGCACTACACGCAACACCGAGTTCAATCACACCATGACTTACCAAAAAAATCCATTCAAAAGAGGTTATTAATAGTATTAACTAAATTTTAAACTTTATATAATCCTTATAATTTTAGAATCCATATTATGAGTTTCTTAGACATAATGCAAGAACAGATTCATTTTCAGTATTGCACTTTTATCAACATTTAATAATGAAACCTTTTTAAATACAATATTTTAAACTTTTTGACTAAATGGGGACATTAAAAAATTTAAAATGAAACATCCCAAGCTTCCACGGTACGCTTTTCATTGAATAATACAGTAGCGTGTGTTGTACATAAACTTCGAGTTCTAACACACCACAACCGATCAAACTAGCCGTTATGAATAGTAATACCTACATTTTGAAATTATAAATATTTTATATTTCAAAATGGACTTTATTTTTGGATTTGGAGTATCAAATTTATCCTAAGGTGAAATTTTGGTACTTTTCGGATACCTTTCATATTTTGACGAATAGTGAAAATTACTAAATTTTAATTAAAAACAACTTTTTTAATCAGAATAATTAATAGTGATAAATTATGAATTTGAGTGGTTTTAAAGTATATTTAGAATACAGTTTTACCATTTAATACAATTTTGGTCATTGGACATAATTTCACAATTAAACCGAACATAAACAAGTATCAATCTTTTGATTGTTATTATATCTTAAAAACACGTTTTTTGTTTTAACAATGGGAATTAATTTTGAATTAATTTCTGCCACTTCTGTGTTTTGAATTTAGAAAAATGGATTCCATATTTTTAATCAGTATGTTCAAATTGTATAAATAGGTAACTTTTATTTTTAGACATTTTGAATAATTACT
The DNA here is from genome assembly GCA_963277665.1 of Viscum album. NCBI lineage: Eukaryota > Viridiplantae > Streptophyta > Magnoliopsida > Santalales > Viscaceae > Viscum > Viscum album. The sequence goes on along the minus strand of OY728159.1, from coordinate 473,298,171 downwards.
GCGGTAAATATTTTATTTACCATGGTTAAGGGTAAATCCGGTAAATAAGGGTTAACAAATAATATTATCATAATACTAAATTACCCTAAAATGCGTCCTAGACTTATTGGTTGATACATTTTCGATCATAGGCATCTTTGGGTTGATTTTGGGACCCCATGGAGCCACTTGTAGGTGATAGGGACACTTAATTTTAATTAAGTTAAAATCAATACAAAAATGACACAAGCATATATCTTATTGAAAAAAAATTGTTACATAAGGTTATATATGTTGGATTTTAGACTATAAATATTAATTAGAAAGATAAAACGATTTCCTACATAATTATATTTTTTTTATAATTTTTAGACATTAAATAAGCTAATTTATTTATGACACAATGGTGATGCAGTAATTATCATAATAGTGACAAATTAGAATAATTGATATTATAAATATCCAAATAAATATAATTTGATACTTTTATTGAATTAAACTAATTTTATAGGTTGATATGACATATTAGGATTGATTTAATTAACGTTTTTCGAATTAATCATTCTGTTATGTGTTTTAAAAAAATCAACTATTGAATAGTGTCAAAATTGACATAAAAGAGTTTTTAAAACAAATATTATATTATTAATTGACATTAAATTCTTAAAAATCTAAGGTTCGGCCAAGAGACTTATATAATTATAGGATCATCATTAATGGACCACTTGGGGGTCGCTTGGATGTATATAGTATGTTTATGAACTATATATTATAAAAATACAAAGTGACATGGTAAATGTCAAACTAATTAACTATGAGTTAAAACTAAAAGATAAGGTTATTATAGTAACCCAAACCTGTCTAAATTCTATTGGTTGAATGGTTTTAGACCTATCCCCACCTTAACCTTTTAATAATCAACTTCGGAGCCATTAGAAACCGAATATTAATTTATTATAAATTAATATTTCTAACTTTTCCAAAGGTGCCCCTCACCCCTCTTATAAAAGGGCACTCCTCCTTCTCATTTCTTCACACCTTCAAAGCCTTTTGGATCGGCCAAAATCTTCCCAAATACTCTCCCAACTTCCCTCACTACAACCTAGAGGCCTTATTTGAATCAGAAAGCCAACCTAAGGAGCCCTTTGGATCAAATCAAAAGAAGGAACCCGAAGAAGAGGTAATGATTTCACCACCCTTTTCCAAGTTCCTTTCTTCTTCCACTTCTTCTTCCATTGTTATTACCATTATAAAATAATAACTCCAGTATCATATATATACTTTGATGTTATTATAAATATGGTACATCCATATTCATTATTCTATCCACCCTTTGAATAACATGTCACCATACGTGCGTACGTACGACTTACCGTCTCCACGTCGTGGTGTAATTGTTATTCAATATATTATTATTTGGATAGGTATAATAATGATATGTAACTCATGTAAATAATAAATATAACATGTAAATGATTCTTTATATACGATATAACAACCATTTATATATTATTTCAAAATAATTATATTGTCGCTCGTGCGTACGTACGGACTACCATCTCCACGAACGCGATGAGATTCATTTTCCATCGTATCCGTTCAAGTATAATTATCATTTGATGATTTAAAAAGGATTTTTAAGGACTTGATATCATTCTGGATATGAATAATATACAACCTATCCATTACAAACATGGATTATGTAACAAAACATATAAATGAAAACAAGTAAGTTAACACCCGAAACAACGATAATACTAAGATATTATTATCAAATCAATATTAAAAGATCATATATGATATCATATTAATATATATGATTCTTGTATAATTTAATAACAATTTTTTCATCATTATACAGGAGGTTAACCTACCCCAACCAAGGAAAAGTACAAGGTAAGGGGTTTTCATCTCACTCCTTATTCCCGTGAGATTCATGCTATATTGCTACCATTACCTTTTGTGTGGTGTATGTACTGCCCATAATTATATTCTTTGTGTAAGACACTCTAATTTATGTGTATTTACATATTCATTGTATGATACCTCTTTCATGGGTTGTATGTTTCATAAGTTACCAAATTGGTAAGGGTTACTTCACAATCTCTTCATTATCCGAGGTTGTTTATACGTAATAATCTACTGGGATCTCTTTATCATCCACATCCATGTTTCTTCAAAATGTATTTCAAAACATTTTTACAATTTACAAGGATATGGGTTAAAGTCCTTTATACCCTTATTTGACATTTTATAAGTGGTTTATAAAGGAATCTTTTCGTCGTTTTCCAAACAAGTTGCTTTTTAACCTTTTCGACAGAATTAAGGTAAGAATGTTTTTTTTAACTTATACGGCGGGTGCGGTTATTTTCCGCCGTTATAAAATCGTGGAAGCTTCCCTTACAATCTTATAAGAATAATTTCAAATTGAATGTATTATTTTATAATTATGTTACTTTTAAAATGATTTAAAAAAAAGTGATATTTCTCTAAAAATGTTTTGATTTCATCTATGTCAACATCCTTTGGTGGCTTTTAAGCTTATTTGAACTTGATTTATTATGATACAAAACATCCATATTTTATTGAAGGTTTTGTGATATTTTTTACTATGGATAAGCTATTCTTATTTCAGTCATGGTTTTTTTTTAAGTATTGACATTTCAGAAGTTATTTTTAATCTGAATGTTTATGTTATATTTTAACCTTTCATTCAGATGAATGTGTTAGACAACTATGTTCCGGGTTGGGGACCAGTAAAAGTAAGCCCTCCGGTTTGGTCTCCGGTTATTAGAGGAACTCCGGGTTGGTGTCCGGTTATTAGAGGCACTCCAGGTTGGTGTCCGGTTATTAGAGGCACTCCGGGTTGGGTTTCGGTTACAGTTAGCCCCTAGGTCTTGGGACGAGGCCTTGACAAAGAAATTAAAGTTTAGCATTATGCATTCCGAAATTATGAAAGTGGTTATTGATATTACATGTGATTATTCGATTAGTAGAATATCCATGTGAATAATTAAATGGCATTATTTCATTTTACTTTTGCCATACCATGTTGAAGTTCAAGTTTAAAAGGCTTTTGTTTTAGTAATGCGTTACCTTAAATGTTTATGCTTATTTTTGAATGTTCTGCTATATTGTTATCCTTACTGGGCATTTGAGCTCACCCCTTTTCTATGTTTTATTTTTCCCAGGATGTGAAGAAGTAAGTTATGAATGACCTACAGGGATATTATGAGGGGGTAATAGTGTGGACTATGGAGACATTATGTGTTCGTATTAGTTTTTCACTTTATGATGTAATGTAAAACTTATGAATATATCTAGTGTTTCCAAGGCTACTAAATCAATCGGTCTTTCGATATTTGATCTTTCTTGTGATCATGCCAATGTTATGTAATAATGCACCGACTCTGGGTAACTAGGGTCGGGGCGTTACAGTTGGTATCAGAGGAAGTTTAGTACAAACCATGGAAGCTAGATTTAGATATACTCTGATTAGAGAACATATATTTAAGATGAATTTTGAGGATTAGTATAGAATAACTTCCTATAATTTTGGTATTGTAGAGATTTTGTGAGTTTTCCGAGCAATACATCCCTGTCTGGATACGAGCAGGTAGAGGCGGCTCTGGCACAGAAGTACCTAGGGGTAAAACCCGAAAACACCGCTTTGAGCTAGACTCGAATGGGAACTGGTGCACGACTACGGGCATTGCTGCACTCTTGGTTACGACACTCCCGGGGGATATGCTTAGGATAACTCTCATTTTCATTACAAATAATTATGAAGGGTTTATGAGTATATAATTCCTCAAAGGAGAAATTTTTATGATTATGGATTATATCCATAAACTATTTAATTTATGTTATGTGTTTTACAAGTCTGGGATTAGGTATTGTTATTCATAAACTAATCTAATGTATGCCATTATTTAGAAATGACGCCCAGTAGAAGGAATGAGAACTCTAGCAATGCACATGATACAAAGAGAAAGAAGGATCTTATATTTTATGGTCTTAATCCATAATTTAAAAGAGAAATAGTCTCGCATGTATTATCATCATATGAAGAAATAATATCATGTGTTGATAAGATAAGTAAAGAGTTTACTGAGTCCTATGCCTTTGAAGGGAAGCAAGAGAAGAAAAGGATGGAATAGAGAAAGATGGATAAAGGGAAGAGGGAAAAGAAAAATTTTCCCATATGTGATAACTCTGGAAAGAAACACCCTGGAACTTTCCTAAAAGGAATGAGAGTTTGTTATAAGTGTGGAGGAAAAGGGCACAAAGTACGTGACTGCAAGGGTAAGAAAATGGTTTCAAATGTACAATGCTCCATTTGCAAGGAATTTGGACACTACGCGAACCTATGTCCCAGTCATCAGAATATGCCGCAAATGATGCTATTGGATAATAATCAAGTTATGATACTACCACAGATGAAGAGGAATGATTAGAGTTCTTATGTTGATTATGTCATTTGAGTGTTGTATCAACAATGTACTTGTTATAATAATTATGGAGTATATAAGGTTTGTACTGCAGTATTATTTCATTAAGGACTTGAGATTGTCTGGAACAAAGAAAAGTGACTCAATAGCAGGTTAAATTTTTGGAAAATATATGATTGAGAGAAAGATAAACCATAATATGGTTCTGATACCAAGCTAGTGATTTTATAATAATACATGATTGTTTTGGATAAATTATATTGGATATTCTTGACTACCTTGAAACTGATTAATGATTTGTATATTCCATCATTGTTGGGGATTACAACATTTTTGGATTGAAGGAGTATATCTATTATTATATAAGGAATAAGGGATCATGAATGTAATCAATAAGGTTTTATGATAATTCAGGATGTTGCAGTGTTTTAAAAGAATACATGATGAAGGTGATCACATGTTATTACGTGGAAAAAAAGGATCTTCATTGTGTTTAACATTCTTATAAATTTTGGACTGATGTATTTTGGATAGTTCTAGTTTGGATTATTTTGGATTGCCATAAAAGGACAACTCGGAGGTCGGGCGACAACCCGTCGCGTCCGACAAGGCCGCGAGACTTGAACCCGCAACCGAAGGGCGACAAGGGTGTATCACCTACCACTGGCCCACGAGATGTCCAGGATTAAATAATGTATTTTTTTAAGATCTGGTAGATGAATTATAAATTCATTTATTTTGGAACCCTGTATGAATAGTATAAATAGAATTTTTTTTACGTTCTATTATCTTTTAGAGTGAAAGATGAGTTTGTGGTAGAAATTTATTAATGGATAAAACTCTAATTATAATGTAAGTATATCTCCTTATGATATTATCCAATCTCATAAATAAATTCCTCAACATTAATAAAAGGAACTTAGAACAAAAATGTTGTCCTAGATGGCACCTTAAATCATCACTAATTTATGGCTTTGGGATTGTTGTCCTTTTCATAGCCATGTTCTCTACCACTCTTCATCAGATAATTGATGGTTAGATTTCTCTTCCATATCCATATTTTCTTACATGGAACCCTAGTATGTGTTATTTTCGGTAATCTTCATACTTTCCACTCTTTATTTTAAATAGAGGCCTCATTAATTCATTTTTCGATGTGGGATTTCAACTAAGATATTTTGAAATGTAAAAAATGTGTTATCCCAATACCCTATGCTTTGTTGAACCGATGGTTTTTCAAATCATCATAGATTGATGAGTTTAAGGACCTCAATTTTATACATGATTGTGATTGATGACCTCAATCACTACCTATAAATATTTACGTTTTTCCTCCAATTATATGTCTCTAATTTCCACCAATGTTCTCCTAATCGAGATCATAATTTGGTGGTGACACTTTCATTTATCTTTTCCTCATATTAAGACTAAATTTTAGTAACCCAATTTCCTATGTGGGTTTTCCCACAAATATATTTTCTATTTTCAACCTTTTATTTTCGAAAAACAATATCAAATTGCGAGGACGCAATTTATTGAAGGAGGGGAGAATGTAACACCCCAAGATTTCATAGTGTGTTATTTCTTCAAAATAATTCAATAACTTGCACTACAAGAAACACCGAGTTCAATCACACCACGACTTACCAAAAAAAGCCATTCAAAAGAGGTTATGAATAGTATTAACAAAATTTTAAACTTTATATAATCCTTATAATTTTAGAATCCATATTATGAGTTTCTTAGACATAATGCAAGAACAGATTCATTTTCAGTATTGCACTTTTATCAACTTTTAATAATGAAACCTTTTTAAATACAATATTTTAAACTTTTTGAATAAATGGGGACATCAAAAAATTTAAAATGAAATATCCCAAGCTTCCACGGTACGCTTTCCTTTGAATAATACAGTAGCGTGTGTTGTATGCAACTTCGAGTTCTAACACACCACAACCGATCAAACTAGCCGTTATGAATAGTAATACCTACTTTTTGAAATTATATATATTTTATATTTCAAAATGGACTTCATTTTTGGATTCGGAGTATCGAATTTATCCTAAGGTGAAATTCTGGTACTTTTCGGATAACTTTCATATTTTGATGAATAGTGAAAATTACTAAATTTTAATTAAAAACAACTTTTTTAATCAGAATAATTAATAGTGATAAATTATGAATTTTAGTGGTTTTAAATTATATTTAGAATATATTTTTACCATTTAATACAATGTTGGTCATTGGACATAATTTCACAATTAAACCGAAGATAAACAAGTATCAATCTTTTGATAGTTATTATATCTTAAAAACACGCTTTTTTTTGTTTTAACAATGAGAATTAATTTTGAATTAATTTCTGCCACTTCTGTGTTTTGAATTTGGAAAAATGGATTACATATTTTTAATCAGGATGTTCAAATTGTCTAAATATGTAACTTTTATTTTTAGACATTTTGAATAATTACTGCGGTAAATATTTTATTTACCATGGTTAAGGGTAAATCCGGTAAATAAGGGTTAAAAAATAATATTATCATAATACTAAATTACCCTAAAACGTGTCCTAGACTTATTGGTTGATACATGTTCGACCATAGGCATCTTTGGGTTGATTTTGGGACCCCATGGATCCACTTATAGGTGATAGGGACACTTAATTTTAATTAAGATAAAATGAATACAAAAATGACACAAGCATATATCTTTTAGAAAATAAATTGTTACCTAGGGTTATATATGTTGGATTTTAGACTATAAAAATTAATTAGAAAGATAAAAAGATTTCCTACATAATTATATTTTATTTATAATTTTTAGACATTAAATAAGTTAATTTATTTATGACATAATGGTGATGTAGTAATTATCATAATAGTGGAAAATTAGAATAATTGATATTACAAATACCCAAATAAATATAATTTGAGACTTTTATTGAATTAAACTAATTTTCTAGGTTACTATGACATATTAGGATTTATTTAAATAACTTCTTTCTAAGTAATAATTCTGTTATGTGTTTCAAAAAAATCTACTATTGAATAGTGTCAAAATTGACATAAAAGAATTTTTAAAACAAATATTATATTACTAATTGATATTAAATTCTTAAAAATCTAAGGTTCGGCCAAGGGACTTATATAATGATAGTATCATCATTAATGGACCACTTGGGGGGTCGCTTGGATGTATATAGTATGTTTATTAACTATATATTATAAAAATACAAAGTGACATGGTAAATGTCAAACTAATTAACTAAGAGTTAAAACTAAAAGATAAGGTTATTATAGTAACCCAAACCTGTCTAAATTATATTGGTTGAATGGTTTTTGACCTATCCCCACCTTAACCTTTGAATAATCAACTTTGGAGCCGTTAGAAACCGAATATGAATTTATTATAAATTAATATTTCTAACTTTTCCGAAGGTGCCCCTCACCCCTCTTATAAAAGGACACTCCTCCTTCTCATTTCATCACACCTTCAAAGCCTTTTGGATATGCCAAACTCGGCCCAAATACTCTCCCAACTTCCCTCAATACAACCTAGAGGCCTTAGTTTGATCAGAAATCCAACCTAAGGAGCCCTTTGGATCAAATCAAAAGGAAGAACCCGAAGAAGAGGTAATGATTTCACCACCCTTTTCCAAGTTCCTTTCTTCTTCCACTTCTTCTTCCTTTGTTATTACCATTCTAAAATAATAACTCCAGAATAATATATATACTGTGATGTTATTATAAATATGGTACAACCATATTCAGTATTCTATCTACCCTTTGAATAACTTGTCACCATACGTGCGTATGTACGACTTACCGTCTCCACGTTGTGGTGTAATTGTTATTCAATATATTATTATTTGGATAGGTATAATAATGATATGTAACTCATGTAAAGAATAAATATAACATGTTAATGATTCTGTATATATGATATAATAACAATTTATATATTATTTCAAAAGAATGAAATTGTCGCTCGTGCGTACGTATGGACTACCGTCTCCACGAACACGATGAGATTCATTCTCCATCGTATCCATTCAAGTATAATTATCATTTGATGACTTAAAAATGATGTTTAAGGACTTGATATCATTATGGATATGAATAATATACAACCTATCTATTACAAACATGGCTTACGTAACAAAACATATAAAATAAAACAAGTAAGTTAACACCCAAAACAACGATAATACTAAGATATTATTATCAAATCAATATTAAAAGATCATATATGATATCATATTAATATATATGATTCTTGTATTATTTAATAACAATTATTTCATCATTATATAGGAGGCTAACCTACCCAAACCAATGAAAAGTACAAGGTAAGGGGTTTTCATCTCACTCCTTATTCCCGTGAGATTCATGCCATATTGCTACCATTACCTTTTGTGTGGTGTATGTACTGCCCATAATTATATTCTTTGTGTAATACACTCTAATTTATGTTTATTTACATATTCATTGTATGATACCTCTTTCATGGGTTGTATGTTTCATATGTTACCAAATTGGTAAGGGTTATTTCACAATCTCTTCATTATCCGAGGTTGTTTATACGTAATAATCTACTGGGATCTCTTTATCATCCACATCCATGTTTTTTCAAAATGTATTTCAAAACATTTATACTATTTACAAGGATATAGATTAAATTCATTTATACCCTTATTTGACTTTTTATAAGTGGTTTATAAAGGAATCTTTCCGTTGTTTTCCAAACAAGTTTCTTTTTATCCTTTTCGACAGAATTAAGATAAGAATGTTTTTTTAACTTATACGGCGGGTGCAGTTATTTTCCTCCGTTATAAAATCGTCGAAGCATCCCTTACAAGCTTATAAGAATAATTTCAAATTGAATTTATTATTTTATAATTATTTTACTTTTAAAATGATTTCAAAAAAAGAGATATTTCTCTAAAATAGTTTAGATTTCATCTATGTCAACATCCTTTGATGGCTTTTAAGCTTATTTGAAGTTGATTTATTATGATACAAAACATCCATATTTTATTGAAGGTTTTGTGATATTTTTGACTGTGGATAATTTATTATTATTTCACTCATGGTTTTTTTTAAAGTATTGACATTTCAGAAGTTATTTTTAATCCGAATGTTTATGTTATATTTCAACCTTTCATTCAGATGAATGTGTTAGACAAGTATGTTCCGGGTTGGGGACCGGTAAAAGTAAGCCCTCCGGTTTGGTATCTGGTTATTAGAGGAACTCCGGTTTGGTCTCCGGTTATTAGAGGAACTTTGGGTTGGTGTCCAGTTATTAGAGGCACTCCGGGTTGGTGTCTGGTTATTAGAGGCACTCCGAGTTGGGTTCTGGTTACAGTTAGCCCCTAGGTCTTGGGACGAGGCCTTGACAAAGAACTTAAAGTTCAGCATTATGAATTCCGACATTATGAAAGTGGTTATTGATATTGCATGTGATTATTAGATTATTAGAATATCCATGTGAATAAGTAAATGGCATTATTTCATTTTACTTTTTCCATACTATGTTGAAGTTCAAGTTTAAAAGGCTTTTGTTATAGTAATGCATTGCCTTAAATGTTTATGCTTATTTTTGAATGTTCTGCTATATTGTTATCCTTACTGGGCATTTGAGCTCACCCCTTTTCTATGTTTTATTTTTCCCAGGATGTGAAGAAGTAAGTTATGAATGACCTGCAGGGATATTATGAGGGGATAATACTGTGGACTATGGAGACATTATGTTGTCGTAGTAGTTTTTCACTTTATGATGTAATGTAAAACTTATGAATATATCTAGTGTTTCCAAGGATATTAAACCAATCAGTCTTTCGAGATTTTATCTTTCTTGTGATCATGCCAATGTTATGTAATAATGCACCGACTCTAGGTAACTAGGGTCGGGGCGTTACATTGAGAGTATTTGCTCGATGAGTATTCGTTAATTTAACATTGTGTATGTTGTACTTAACATGTCATGGATTAATGAAATATTTAGTTTAACATGTGTTTTCCATGGATTAATGGAACCATAAATACACTACCATAAAAAATTAATGGTAATAATTAGAACCCCATGTTATGTTAAGGCTTGGATTGAAGTCTTAACACTTAGGAATTTCAATCAACGTTATCTTGAGAAGTGGGTGTTAATTTAAATGGAATATAAAGCAATGATCAAGGACATCACAAGCTTTACTCCCTAATTATGATATCAACCCAATATTTATCAATTTGATAAATCAATTATATTAAATCAATATTTTCAATTCATCTCTGCAAAAAAATCCCCTAATCAAAATACCATCAACTAAAAACAAACGACTATTACAAAGTATCATCGTCGAGGATTCGACCTGAGTGCTACTATATACATTAGTAGAGCACCAGATCCTTGACCGGTCAATAGGTGACAATCGTACATGGTTTTCAAATGGCGTTGTTTCATGGGATAGTTCTTTAATTAGTCATTAGGTTCTAGTTTTTTGAAAAAAAAAATTAAAAAAACACGACGCAAAACATTTCTTCTCATAAAAATCAAAAACTGAAACAAATACAAAGAAAACCCCATTTATCTTTTACTTCCAACATCTATTTGAATTCCCCGTAGCCTCCCAAACAATCACTATAATTTGTTTGACCCTAAAATTGGTCAAACACTTCGCCAACATAAGAATAACATAAGAGATAATCAACTCAATCAAGAACCAGTCTTTGGCCATCCAATTGAATTAGATATGGCCAATCCCAGGGAGAAAACACTAAATGAACTTGTTTCCCCTGATATGAATTACCATACTCTTGGTATTAAATATCCAAACATAGAAGTTTACATCGAACTCAAATTGGGTTTGATTCATCTTCTCCCTCATTTCCACGGGCTAGCCGGTGAGGATCCACGTATCCACCTTAAAGAGTTCAAAGTGGTGTGATCTACCATGAAGCCTCAAGGGATTTCTGAAGAACAAATAAACCATCAAGCATTCCCTTTCTCCATAGATTACACTACTATGTCATGGTTTTACATCCTACCTCTTGGTTCCATATCCACATCGAATGACATGAAGAGAATCTTCTTAGAGAAATTATTTCCTACTTCCTGTACTACTTCTATGTGAAAGGAAATAAGTAGTATCCATAAGTTCCCATGTGAATAAATCCATGAATATTGGGAGAGGTTAAAAAATCATTTTTCAACCTGCCCACACCACCAAATACCTGACCAAATATTGATCCAATACTTCTATGAGGGGTTATTGGCTATGGGGAGAACTCTCATTGATGCCGAAAGTGGGGGTGTTTTTGTTGATAAAACTCCTGCAGCTGCAAGAGATCTCATAAGTAACATGGTTGTAAACACACAACAATTCCACACTCGAGCACATGATCAAGTAAAACATGCCCATGATAATCAATCAATTGATCCAAACAAGATGACCGAGTGGATGAGTGAACTTACAAGTCTTGTGTGAAAACTAGCTATGGATACCAAATGCCCAACTTCATATTCTCCGCAATCAATTTTTCCTGGACCTATCAAAAACTGTGGAATCTGAAAATCTTCATCTCATCCAACAGACACACTTACACAACTTCAAGAGGATCAATTTGATTCATCTGGACCAATGGATCTTAGTGTATTATATACTCAGCGGAACACCAACCCTCAACTATCAGGTCAGTTTGTTAGAAACTTAAACCAACCTCACTCTGAGCCCTTCTTTTCTTCTTATAACCAAGGCCTTAGGTATGGTAATCCTATATATAATCCCACTCAATTCCCTCCTCAAAACCCAAACCAGTTTCAATATGGTCAAGGTGTTGGTAATTTCCATCAAACATATCCTTTTATTCCTCAACCTCAAAGGAACAATCCTCCTCCTGAATTTCATTATCCTATTGAGCCTTCCCAATTCCAAAACCAATACAATCTCTTTCCCAAGAACCAAAATCAAGGTAATCCGAATCCGGGACAAGCCTCTTCGTCCATAAAACCATGGAAATGTACCATAAAAGATCATGCTTCCTTCACTGGTTCCATCCTCAAGAACATTGAAGTCCAAATTTGTCAACTTTCATCCAACCTTAGTCAGCCGCAGCCATCCAATTCTTCCCAACTCCCTGCTCACCCTTTAACCAACCCCAAGGGTAATGTAAGCGCAATTGCACATAGATCAGGAATGAAAATTTTTATACCTCAAGATAAGTCATATAAACAAAATTTAAATGTTGACCTAGAAAATGAATAGAAAAAGAAACTTGAAAAGGAACCTGAATCCATTCTCTCACCTCCTTCTATTCAACATAGGAAACCGATTTCTCTTCCTCAATACATTTCTATGCCAAAAAAGTACTTTGAACCAGATCATGAAATGTTCGACATGTTTCGACGTGTTGAAGTCAATATTCTCCACTTAGATGCCATAAATCAAATTCCTAACTATGCCAAGATTCTCAAGGAGGTGTGTACCCACAAGAGTCAACTTAGGACCTTCGAAAATGTTTCCACCCAACAGTCTATTCCCATAAAGTGAAAAGATTCAGGGACCTTTACGGTTCCATGCCGAATTGGAAGTTCCAACTTTGATGATGCAATCATATTCCTAGAAGACTCAATTAATGTCATACCCAAATCCATATTCTCTTACCTTGTTCTAGGTCCCTTAAATCCAACATGTGTTGTCATTAAATTAGCCAATCGAAGCACAGCCAGTCCTAAGGGAATAATTGAGGATATCGTTGTCTGAGTCAATGATCTTAACTTCCCTGCTGATTTCTATGTCCATGACATGGAAGGTGAGATAAACTCTTCTATATCTCCCCTAATTCTAGGAAGACCATTACTTATGACCATGAGAACCAAGATTGATGTCCATTTAGGCATCTTATCCATGGAATTCGGTGACCAACTGGTCATGTTTGTCATTTTCCAATCCATGCGATACCCATCTGAGGATCACCCTGAATTCTCAATCCATGCATCTTAGGACACTTCTAAGAGTAAATTGGACACCAATCCACCATGTTCTTCTTGTTATAATGAAAAAGGATCTTATGAAATCTGCAACAGGATTAACCATGTCATAAATGGTGAAGTTTATGTGGACCTCTATTTCATAGACTACATCAATATAGAGGAACTTGAAAACTCTATTGAATCCCACATCAACTCTGATCTCTACTGCTCCACCTTAGACATTATTAAGGAAAATGATTCTGAAGCAACTGAAGTCCATTCATCCATTCCTGATATGTATAACCCACAAATGAGAGATGATACTGATCTACAAACTCTTACTGAACACCTGAAATATGCATTTCTTTTCCATGGTCACTCTTATCCTGTCATTATCTCTTCTTCACTTACCAAAACTAAGGAGTCCAAACTTGTTCAAGTGTTAGAGAAAAACAAAAAGGCCTTAGGTTGAACCCTAGATGATATACCAGGAATCAAACCTGTCCTTTGCATGCATCACACCCATCTTTTGGAGACAAAAAACCAATAAGACAACAACAAAGAAGAATCAATCAACTCATAGATGTGGTTGTTATGGAAGAGATCATCAAGCTTCTTCAAGCTGGTATTATCTACCCAATTTCTAATAGTGAATGGGTTAGTCCAATTCAAATTGTACCTAAGAAGGGTGGGATAATTGTTATCACAAATGAACATGGGGAGGTAGTCACAACTCGAGTGAAGAATAAATGGTGTGTGTGTATCGACTATAGAAAATCGAATGTTGAAACAAGAAAAGATCACTAGCCTCTTCCATTCATTGAACAAATAATGGAACGATTAGCTGTAAAGTCACACTATTGCTTTCTCGATGGATACACCAACCACTTCCAAATCCCAATCGCACCTCAAGACCAAGTAAATACTACTTCAACATGCCCCATTGGAACATATGAATATAGAAGAATGATTTTGGCCTTTTCAATGCTCCTACAACATTCTAGAGGTTCATGATGAGTATTTTTTCCAAATTCATTAAACACTGCATGGAAGTCATCAAGGATGACTTCACCATTTATGGTTAGTTGTTGGAATCATGTTTGAATTCACTCTCTATAGTCCTCAAAAAGTGTGACAAGTGAAACCTTGTGTTAAATTTTGAAAAATATAACTTCATGGTTGCAAATGGGATTGTTCTAGGGAACATAGTTTCAAAAGATGGTATTGAAGTCGATCCTGCCAAAATTGAAATGATCCAATAACTTCCTCAACCCATTTCTGTTCGAGACATCTGTTCATTTCTCGGTCATGCTAGTTTCTATCGGAGATTCATCCATAACATTAGTAAGATTTCCCTCCCACTCACTCGGTTGCTCCAAAATGATGTCACTTTCCATTTCAATGAGGTTTGCAAGAGATCCATTATTGAAATCAAAACTTCTCAAACATCCACACCAATAATCCAACCCCCATATTTTTCCTTACCCTTTGAGCTGACGTGTGATGCTTCTGATAGAGCTGTTGGTGCTATTCTTGGTCATATAAATGAAAATATTCTTCATATCATCTATTATGGCACAAAAACATTGGATGAATCTCAATCTCACTACACTGTCACTGAAAATGAGCTTTTAGAAGTGGTTTTGGCCTTAGATAAATTCCAACCCTATCTCTTAGGTTCCAAAATCATCTTCTTTATAGACCATTATACTATAAAGTTTTTACTCAAGAAAAGTGATTCCAAACCGAGGCAAATAAGATGGTTCCCAATGCTCTAGGAATTTAACCTTGAAATAAAAGATAGACCAGGAAAAGAAAACCCTGTGGTTGATCACTTGAGTAAAATTTCTAATTCTTCTCATTCTGAAATCATCAATCCTAAATTCCCCACTAATCACATTTCATCTCTCGCTCCAAAAATACCATGGTATTCCCCAGTTGTAAATTACTGGGTTTCTGGTGTTTTTAATGAAATTTTTTCAAAAGAACAAAAAATAAAGTTGAATTGTGATTCAAAATACTATTTTTAGGACGAAAATAAACTTTGGAAAACTAGGGCTGACATGGTAATAAGGAGATGTGTGGATGAAAATGAACATTTTTTCATATTATAATTATGTCACTCAATGCCTGGTGGTGGCCACTTTGGACCACAAAGGACCTCCTTAAAGGTCCTAGACTCTAGATTCTTCTGGCCTTCAATCTTCAAGGACTCACATGAGTTCTGTCAATGATGTCTCACTAGCCAAAATTTTGGCACAATTTCAAAGAGAAATTAAATTCCCCAAAAGCCTTTAATTTTTTGTGAGATTTTTGATGTTTGGGGCATCGATTTCATGGGATAATTCCCCCCTTTTAATGGATTCTCATACATTATTATTACGGATTATTATGTTTCTAGGTGGGTCGAGGCCAAACCCACTAGAAAGGATGATTCACATAATGTTAGTGAGTTCCTAAAGACACACATCTTCCACCGATTTGGCACACCTCGTGCCTTGATAAGTGACTCAGGATCCCATTTTTTTAATAAAACCATGTAATCACTTTTGAAAAAGAATGGGGTTGTTCATAAAACTTCAACTGCATGTCATCCCCATAAAAATGGCATGGATGAACTTTCTAAAAGAGAAGTGAAAAGAGTGCTTGAGATAATTGTAAAACCCACCAGAAAAGACTGCCCTAAAATACTAGGTGAAACAGTTTGAGCTTATCAAACTGCCTATAAAACACCCATTGGGATGTATCCTTTTAGGCTATTTTTTGGTATAGCATGTCATTTGCCAGTTGAAATTTATCATAAGTCATTTTGGGATGTAAAAACTTGTAATTTTGATCTTGAAAAATCCGGTGAAGAATGATTATTTCAATTGGATGAACTGGAGGAGCTTCAGTTTGATTCTTATGAGAATTATAATCTCTAAAAAGAAAAATCCAAGGCACTCCATGACAAAAACATCCTTAGAAAGGTATTTTGTGAAGGTGATAAGGTAATTCTCTTTAATTCTCAATTTCGGCTTCACCTAGGTAAGCTTAATTCTCATTGGGAAAGTCCTTTTGTTATTACTAATGTTTACCCATTTGGTGACGTGTAAGTCCAAGACCCCTCTTCCAAAAGGTCATTCGCGGTTAATGGACATCGGTTAAAGCATAACCATGAGAGGACGCACAATCCTGGATCAACATCGACTTCCACTAAATCCCCAACTTCTCCATTCGACTTACCACTAGATGAAAATGGAAACCCACCAAACCCAAACCAGGGAGCACCTCATTCCCTTTAACTTTCTCTCTATCTCTTCCTCTCTCTACATCTTTCTTCTTCTTATTATCTATTTCATTTTTTTACCACTTTATTTTTCAAACCTTTCCTTTTTATATTTTTCTTTTTTGTGGGTGTGTATTTTAAAGAACACTAAAAAATATTAAAAAAATAAATTTTTAAAAAAAAACAAAAAGATTCATACTTAATCACCATAAATTTTTAAATTTTGTCCATCCATTTTGGGGGGTCAAAAGACATGGTTTCATCTCAAAATTTTCGTGTTTTCACCATATATTTGGATAAATAATTTTGTGTCAATAATAATACATTTTGAATGCTCAGTTTTTGATTTTGAAAATGATTTTCCCAAACCGTGAGGAACAACATTTTTTTTATGCCAAGGCCACCTATGGCCATCTTTTCAAAATGTGTGTTTTCACTGCCATTTGTGATTCTTGAGTTTGTGGACCTTCGAACTAAATTTCTTACTTTAATTCACATTAATATGATAGAGGCATTTTCTGAACAACATGAGAACCACAATATCCAAATAGCCTCCCAATTCCCTTAAATTAATCCTCCATTTGAAATCCCCTTCAAGCCTATGAAAACATTTTCTTTGATAGCCACATTACAATCCCAATACATTTTCCCACCCTATATCAACATGGATTTTCATTGCATATTTTTTTTTGAAATTAATGTGTGTGTGTGGGGGGGGGGGTGGAATTCATTATGGGTACACTTTGTTGATTTCACCATGTTATCATATGCTTGAGGGCAAGATTCTATTTCAGTGTGGGGGAGAGTTTGTCATTAAGTGTGTTTTGGGGAATATAATGTACTTTCATTTATGTTATTTTTTAATTTTTATAGACATCTGTTAAAAAATTCAAATAAATTAAAAAAAATAAAAATAAAAAAAATTGGTTGTTTCATGGGTAGGTAAAAAATCCTTATTTCTCAACCTTTGATCATGTTATAACTATTACAATTAGTGTCGTGAGGAGATCAATCATGGGTTGGGATATGACTGTGAGATCTTTTCCAACTTCAACTTTCAAAAAAAGAGAAAAAAATGAAAAAAAGAACACTTTCATTATATTCTTATGTCGTTGGGAGAAGCTTTGTGGTTTGTAAATATTTATTCTTCTCATCCGCTTTAAATTTTTATCCTCTATTGTGCATTTCTTCACACAATCATTCCCTTGTAAATATGTGTTTTCATTTCCATCTATGTTTTATTTCAAAAAAAATGTGCATTGCTTTTTTTATATTGGTGTCTTACCCCTCATATTATCTCTCATGGACATTATATTCTTACTCTCCCATAGCCACAGAAAAACCCCTTAAAAATACTTCTTGATTATTGTTCACTTTTGATAGGTATTGTATGATCAGAGCTCTTTCAAACTCTAATATTTTCACTTTTGGTTGGTGAAAGAGTGATCATTCACAAATGAATTTTATCACATTGAGAGGTGTGAGATTTGAGTGTCCACATTTACCATTTTTAAATTTGAGCATGAAAAAATTAATTAGTTTGGGAACATTGTTTCTGTAACAACTTGTGGTGGAATTCAAAATGGATGAGTGAAATATTTTAAACCTCCCCTAATTGGAGAAAACAAAATTTTAATATCTTTTTGTGAGTGAAAATGATTTTTTTATGTTTTTATATTTGTTTCACATGAGGACATGCACAAGGATAAGTGTGGGGGAGTTGATGTTATTAATATTTTCACGACTTATTATTCACTCTCTTTACTTATTTTAAATTAAATGTGCATAATTTGTGTGACTTATTAATGTTTTAATACTAAGTATAATTTTTGAGCATTTTTTAAAAGTTTTCCAATTGAGTCAGTTTACTATTTTATTTTTAACTCTCACCCTATTGATTCAAATTGTGTGGTTATTCTTTTTTCAGATTATTTATTCAATTTCTCACATTTCATTAGAATAAATCATGGGCCAATTCTGCCATTTGAGGGTTGATATGGTCAACAAAAAAAGACCAAAAGAATTTGTAATGAAACTGGACCCTCAATGATGATTATCCAAATCAATCACGGATAAAAATTTAATTGCCCAAATCTAAGAATAAGGGGTCCAAATGAAGCGTTGAATTCTATCCCACCATTCTAGATAGTAATTAAAATCTAGACACTATTCATGACATATCTTATGATTTAATCATCATATCGAGCAGATATTTTTCAGTTTGAAAGAAGAGATATAGCTAGCCGACTTTGATGAATAAATAATTCATCGTTTAAGGCATCATCCTATTAAAAAACCCTTTCACATTTTGGATATAAAATATATTGGATTGAAATGGACATATTACATTTTTTAATGAACCGGCCATAGCATTGGCTCAATAGGTCCAAATGACTCCAAATTTTTAGATAGTTCAGAAAACTATATAATCTACAACTTTGAAGAAGAAGATATCAAGATATTCGTCTTTCCGAATATCCCACATGGCGATGAAAATGGAGGGAAAAATTGGGAATGAAAATAGTCCACTTCCTCAGACTATAAATGCATCCCCCTCCTCTCCTTCAAAGGGGTTGGCATTTCAAAAGATAGGAGAATATATTGGAAAGACCAAATCCTTTAAAAAGTCTTGGGAGGACCTTCCATACTCATCTTTTCACTTGAGATACCCTTCCTTCTCTCTTTTTTTCCTCTCACTTTTGTGTTGTTCTTCATTTGTAATCTTGTAAGTTTTTGTTTTGTAATTATATTTTAATGAAAGTTTATTCATCAATAGCTCTTATTCTCATCCAAATTCTATAGATTAATATTAATTTTATTAAAATAGTGTAAATACACTTGAATCCTCTTCCCTTATTTTTCTTCCTCATTCAATCAAAAGTCCGTTTTTTAAATTCTCATCATTGTTCGTGTGTGTGCATTCTATGCACAACTCTTTTCTTATCCCATTATTTTTATTTTATTCTTAATTTATCATCATAATAATTAGAAAAAATTATTAAACACCCAAATGGATGATTAAATCTATCATTTGGGTGAGTCAAAATTTAGGGATGTTAAGTGATTGAGAGTATTTTCTTGATGAGTATTCATTAATTTAACATTGTGTATGTTGGACTTAACATGTCATTGATTAATGACATATTTTGTTTAACATTTGGTTTCCATGGATTACTGGAACCATAAATACACTACCATAATCAATTAATTGTAATTTTTAGAACCCTAAGTTACGTTAAGTCTTGGATTTAAGTCTTAACATTTAGGAATTCTAATCAATGTTATCTTGTGAAGTGGGTGTTAATTTAAATGAAATATAAATAAAATATCAAGGATATGACAAGATTAACTCCCTAATGATAAACTCCCCCCAATCATTATAAATTTCATAAATCAGTTATAGTCAATCAATCATTCCAAATAATCTCTGCAAACAAACCCCCTAATCAATCATGGGTTAGGATATAAGTGTGAGATCTTTTTCAAGATCAACTTTTGAAAAACGAGAAAAGAAAAAGAAAAAAAGGAACACATGCATTATATTCTTATGTCATTGGGAGAAGTTTTGTGGTTTTTAAATATTTCATCTTCTCATCCATTTCAAATTTTCATCCTTTATTGTGTCTTTCTTCACACAATAATTCCCTTGTAAATATGTGTCTTCATTTCCTTCCATGTTTTATTTCCAAAAGAAATGTGCATTTCTTTTTCTATGTTGGTGTTTTACCCCTCTTCTTCTCTCTCTTGGACATTATATTACTACCACCCATAGCCACAGAAAAACCCTATAAAAAGACCTCTTGATTCTTGTGCACTTTGGATAGGTATTGTAAGCTGAGGGCTCTTCAAACTCTATGATTTTCACTTTTGGTTGGTGAAAGAGTGAACCTACACAAATTATTTTTATCATCTTGAGAGGTGTGAGTTTAGAGTTTCCACGTTTTCCATTTATAAATTTGAGAATGAAAAAATGAATTAGTTTTAGAACATTTTTTCTGTAACAACTTTTGGTGGAATTAAAAATGGATGAGTGAAATAGTATAAAATTCCCGTGATTGGAGAAAACAAAATTTTAATATCTGTTGGTGAGTGAAAATTATTTTGCTATTTTTTTATATATGTTTCACATGGAGACATTCACAAGACTAAGTGTGGGGGAGATGATGTTATTAATATTCTCATGAGTTATTATATAATCCCTTTACTAATTTTATATGAAATTTGGATAATTTGTGTGAAATATTAATGTTTCAATACTAATTATATTTTTTGAGCATTTTTTAGAAGTAGTCCAATTGATTCAGTTTACTATTTGATTTACAACTCTCACCCTACTGATTTCAATTTTTTGGTTATTTTTTTTAAGGATTCTATATTTAATTTTTCACATATAATTAGAAGGAATCAAGGGCTAATTCTACCATTTAAGGGCTCATATGGTCAACACAATAAGACCCAAAGAATTTTTGATGAAATTGGACCATCAATGATGATTGAGTTACTGGTCTTAATCCCGATGTCCACAATTTATTAAAATCGGAGATATTTTTTTGATTGTCCAAAAGAATCATGGATAAAAATATTAGGGCCCAAATCGAAGAACAAGGGGCCCAAATGAAGCATTGAAGTCTAGCCCTCCATTATGGCTGGGAAATAAAATCTTGAAACTATTCATGACATATCTCATGATGTAATAATCAAATTGAGCTGATATTTTTCAATGTGAAAGAGGAGATATAGGCGGCTGACTTTTTTGAAAAAAACATTCATCTTTGAATCCATCTTCTTATTAAAAAATTCTTTCACATTTTTGACATCAAAAATATTGGATTGTAATGGACAGATTAAATATTTTAAATCAACCGGCCATAACTTTGGCTCCATTAGTCCAAATGACTCCAATTTTTGAGAGAGGTTGGAAAAATTTATTAGATACAACTTTTAATAAAGAGATATCTTGATATTAGGCTTTCGGAATATCCAACTTGGCAATGCAAGTGGAGGGACAGATTGAGAATGAAAACAGTCCACTTCCTTCGGCTATAAATGCATACCCCTCTTCTCCATCAAAGCGGTTGGAATTTCAGAAGAGAGGAGCACTTATATTCAAGAATAAAGCCTTGAAATTTATTTGGAAGGACCTTCCATACTCAATTTCTCACTTTAGATACCCTTCATTATCTCTTTTTTTCATTTCACTTTTGTGTTGTTCTTCGTTTGTAGTCGTGTATGTTTTTGTTTTGTAATTATTATTTAATAAAAGTTTCTTATTCAATATCTCTTATTATCATCCAACATCTGTAGATTAATATTAATTTTCTTAAAATAATTTAAATACAGTTGAATCCATTTCCCTTATTTTGCTTCCTCATTCAATCGAAAGTCCTTTTTTTTAATTCTCATCATTGTTTGCGTGTGTGTGTTCGACGCACCACTCTTTTCTTATCCATTTATTTTTATTCTATTCTTAATTTATCATCATAATCATTATAACCAGATCATTAAACACCCAAATGGATGAGTAAATATCTCATTGGTGTGGGTCAAAATTTATGGATGTTAAGTGATTGAGAGTATTTCCTCGTTGAGTATTCATTAATTTAACATTGTGTTTGTTGGACTTAACATGTGATGGATTAATGACATATTTTGTTTAACATGTGGTTTCCATCAATTACTGGAACCATAAATACACTACCATAAACAAGTAATGGTAATTATTAGAACCCTATGTTTAGTTAAGGCTTGGATTAAAGTCTTAACACTTAGAAATTTCAATCAACGTTATCTAGTGAAGTGGGTGTTAATTTAAATGCAATATAAAGCAAAGCTCAATGATATCACAAGCTTAACTCCCTAATGATGAAATCACCCCAATCATTATCAATTTGTTAAGTCAATTATAGTCAATCAATCATTACAATTAAGCTCTGAAAACAAACCCCCTAATCAAAATACAATAAACTAAAAACAAACAACTATTACCAAGTATCATCGTTGAGGATTTGACCCGAGTGCTGCTATACACATTAGAAGATCATCGAAATCTTGACCGGTCAATTGGAGACAATTGTAAATGCATTTAAAATGGTCTATAAATGCATCCCCCCCATAATTATGGAGTTAATCTTGTCATATCTTTGAGATTTTCTTTATATTGTGTTTAAGTTAACACCCACTTCACAAGATAACGTTGATTGGAATTCCTAAGTGTAAAGACCTTAATCCAAGCCTTAACTTATCTTAGGGTTCTATTAATTACCATTAATTGTTTATGGTTTTGTATTTATGGTTTCAGTAATCCAGTGAAACCACATGTTAAAAAAATATGTCATTAATACATGACATGTTAAGTCCAACATACACAATGTTAAATTAACGAATACTCATCGAGAAAATACCTTCAATCACTTAACATCCCTAAACTTTGACTCACACCAATGATAGATTTAATCATCCATTTGGGTGTTTAATAATCTGGTTAAAATGATTATGATGTTAAATTAAGAACAGAAGAAAAAGAAAGGGGTTAGAAAAGATTGGTGTGTCAAACACACACACACAAACAATGATGATAATAAAAAAACAGACTTTCGATTGAATGAGGAAGCAAAAGAAGAGAAAGGGATTAAACTGTAATTAAACAATTTTAAGAACATTAATATTTATCTACAGAAAGTGGATGAGAGTAAGAGATATTGAATAAGTAACTTTCACTAAAACAGAATTACAAAACACAAACTTACAAGATTACAAACGAAGAACAACACAAAATTGAAAGGAAACAAAAAAATAAGGAAGGGTATCTCAAGTGGAAACTTGGGTATGGCAGGTCCTCCAAATAGTTTTGAAAGGCTTTGGTCGTGCCAATATTTTCTCATCTCTTCTGAAATTCCAACCCTGATTGATATAGTTTAAACCTCCCCTAATTGGAGAAAATAAAATTTTAATATCTGTTGGTGAGTGAAAATGATTTTTTTATGTTTTTATATTTGTTTCAAATGAGGAAATTCAAAAGACTATGTGTGAGGGATTTTATATTATTAATATTTTAGTGAATTATTATATACTACCTTTACTTATTTTATAAGAAATGTGCATAATTTGTGTGAAATATTAATGTTTTAATACTATGTATAATTTTTGAGCATTTTTTAGAAATATTACGATTGAGTCAGTTTAAAATTTTATTTATAAATCTCACCCTAATAATTCAAATTGTATGGTTTTTCTTTTTTAGTATTCTTTATTAATTTTTTTACATATAATTAGAAGGAATCATGGGCCAATTCTACCATTTGAGGGCTCAATGCTAAGAAAAAGTGGTTCAAATGAATCTTTTAAGTCTACCAACCATTCTAGCTGGGAATTAAAATCCTGACACTATTTATGAAATATCTCATGATGTGATCATCAAATATATATAATATTTTTCATTGTGAAATAGAAGATATAGGTGGCTGATTTTTCTGAATAAATAATTCGGCTTTGCGGGCATCATCTAATTCAAAAACCCTTTCACATTTTGGACTTCAAAAATATTGGATTGAAATGGATAGATTAAATTTGTTCAGTCAACCGACCATAGCATTGGATCCATAGGTCCAAATGACTCAAAATTTTGAGATACTTCAGAAACACTTTATTGTCTACAACTTTTAAGAATGAGATATCTCGAGATTCGTTTGTCTATATAGCCAACATGGTGATTCAAGTGGAGGGACAGATTGAAAATGAAAACAGTCCACTTCCTTGGGCTATAAATGCATGCCTCTCCTCTCCTACAAAAGGGTTATCATTTCAGAAGAGAAGAGAAAATATAGGCACGAAAAAATCCTTTCCAAAGGCTTGGGAGGACCTTCCATACATAATTTTTCACTTGATATACCCTTCCTTATCTCTTTCTTTACTTTCACCTTTGTATAGTTATTTGTTTGTAATCTTTTAAGTTTTTGTTTTGTAATTATGTTTTATGAAAGTTTCTTCTTCAATATCTCTTATTCTCATCCAACTTATGTAGATTAATATTAATGTTCTTAAAATATTTTAAATACAGTTGAATCCCCTTCCCTTCTTTTTCTTCCTCATTAAATCGAAAGTTCGTTTTTTAATTCTCATCATTATTCGTGTGTGTGTGTGTTCGACGCACCACTCTTTTCTTATCCCTTTTTTTTATTTTATTCTTAATTTATAATCATAATAATTATAACCAGACTATTAAACACCCAATAGATTATTAAATATCTCATTGGGGTGTGTCAATGTTTAGGGATGTTAACTGATTGAGAGTATTTGCTCGATGAGTATTAATTAATATAACATTATGTATGTTGGACTTAACATGTCATGGATTAATGAAATATTTTGTTTACCATGTGGTTTCCATGGATTAATGGAACCATAAATACACTACCATAAACATGTAATTTTAATTATTAGAATCCTATGTTATGTTAAGGCTTTGATTAATGTCTTAACACATAGGAATTTCAATCAACGTTAT
This sequence comes from Viscum album, assembly GCA_963277665.1. Classification (NCBI taxonomy): domain Eukaryota; kingdom Viridiplantae; phylum Streptophyta; class Magnoliopsida; order Santalales; family Viscaceae; genus Viscum; species Viscum album. The sequence continues at coordinate 473,273,009 of OY728159.1, read as the reverse complement.
CTTGTGAAGTGGGAGTTAATTTAAATGCAATATAAAGCAAAGATCAAGGATATAACAAGATTAACTCTCTAATGATGAACTCATACAAATATTTATCAATTTTTTAAATCAATTATATTCAATAAATCATTTCAATTAAGCTCTGCAAACAAACCCCCCTAATCCAAATACAATCAACTAAAAACAATCGACTATTACAAAGTATCATCGCTGAGAATTCGACCCGAGTGCTACTATACACATTAGCAGAGCACCAGAACCTTGACCAATCGATAACTGACAATTGTCCATGCATTAAAAATGGAACCGTTTCTAGGGATAGTGCTTTAGGTAGTCATTAGTTTCTGGTCATTGTAAAAATACAAAAAAAATTGAAAAATAGCACAAAAAAAACTTTTCCTTCTCATAAAAATTATAAAATGAAAAAAATACAACGAAAAACCCATCTTACTTTTCCTTTAAACATCTCTCTAAATTCTATATAGCCTCCCAAATAGTCCCTCATATTTTTTCGACCCTCAAATTGAGCGAACACTTCACCAACTTAGGAGAAACATAAGAGATAATCAACTCATTCAAGAACCAGTCCTTGGACAACTAATTGAATTAGATATGGCCAATCCCAGGGAACAAACACTAAAAGAACTTGATTCCCCTGATATTAAATGGTATTCAATATCCAAACATAGAATCTGACTTCGAACTCAAATCGGGTTTGATTAATCTTCTCCCTAATTTCCACAGGCTAGCTAGCGAGGATCCACATGACCATCTTAAAGTCTTTCAAGTGGTGTTCTCTACCATGAAGACTCAAGGGGTTTCTAAAGGACATATCAAAATTCAAGCATTCCCTTACTCACTAGCTGACACTACTAAGTCATGGATTTACTACCTACCTTTGGGATCCGTAACCACATGAAATGACATGAAGTGAATCTTCTTAGAGAAATTCTTTCCTGCTTCTCGTACTGATTCTATCTGAAATGAAATAAGTGGTATCCATCAGTTCCCAACTGAATCACTCCATTAATACTGGGATATGCTCAAAAATCTTGTTAGATCCTGCCCACACCACCAAATCCCTATCCAAATTTTGATCCAATACTTTTATAAGGGGTTATTGGCAATGGAGATAATTATCATTGAAGCTGCAAGTGGTGGTGCTCTTCTTGATATAACTGTTGAAGTTGCAAGAGATATCATAAGTAACATGGATGAAAACACACAACAATTCCATACTCGAGTACATGATAAATTCAAACAATCCCAAGATAATCTATCAATTGAGCCGAACAAGATGACCGAGTGGATGAGTGAACTTACAGGTCTTGTGTGACAACAAGTTGTGGCTACCAAATCCCCAACTCATCTTCTCCACAATCAAGGTTTCCTAGACCTGTCAAAAACGGTGGAATCTGCAACTCTTCATCTCATCCAACAAACACATGTCCACAACTTCAAAAGGATCAATATGATTCATCTGGACCAATGGATCTCAATGCAGCATATGCTCAGTGGAACACCACCCCTCAACTATGAGGTCAGTTTGTTATAAATATCAACCAACCTCACTTTGAGCCCTTCTATTATTCCATTAACCAAGGACTAATGTATGTTAATCCCATATATCATCACCCTCAATTCCCTCCTTAAAACCCAAACTAGTTTTATTATGGTCAAGGTGTTGGTAATTTACAACAACCTTATCCTTTTATTCATCAACCTCAAAGGAACAATCCCCCTCATGGATTCTATTATCCTAGTGAGCCTTCCCAATTCTAAAACCAATACAATCACTTTCCCAAGAACAAAAATCAAGTTAATCCCTTTCTGGGACAAGACTCTTCTTCCATGAATCCATGGGAATGTGTAATAGAAGAACTTTCCTCCTTCACTCGTTCAACCCTCAAGAACATTGAAACCCAAATTGGTCAACTTGCATCCCACCTTAGTCAGAAGCAGACATCCAATTATTCCCAACTCCCTGCTCAACCCTTACCCAACCCCAAGGGTAATGTAAGTGAAATTTCACTTAGATCAGGAAATAAAATTTTTATACCTCAAGATAAGTCATATAAACACCTTTTAAATGTTGACCTAGAAAATGAAAAAAAATAAACTTGAAAAGGAACCTGAATCCATTCCCTCACCTCCTTCTATTCCACACAAGAACCCAATTCCTTTTCCTCAAGATGTTTCTAAGCAATATAAGTTCTTTGATACCGATCCTGAAATGTTTGACATGTTTAGACATGTTTAAGTCAACATTCCCCACTTATATACCATAAAACAAATTCCTAAGTATGTCATGTTTCTCAAGGTGTTTTGTACCCACAAGAGGCATCTTAGGACCTTCAAAAATGTTTCCACCCAGTACCCTATTCCCATAAAGTGAAAATATCTAGGGACCTTTACGGTTCCATTCCAAATTGGAAGTTCCAACTTTGATGATGCACTCATAGACCGAGGAGCCTCAATTAATGTCAAGCCCAAATGCATATTCTCCAACCTTGGTCTAGGTACCTTTCATCCAATGGGTGTTGTCATTAAATTATCCCATCAAAGTGCATCTAGTCCTGAGGGAATAATTGAGGATGTCCTTGTCCGAGTCAATGATCTTATCTTCCCTGCTAATTTCTATGTCCTTGACAAGGAAGGTGAGACAAAATCTTCTCAATCTCCCATAATTCTAGGAAGACCACTCCTCATGACTACGAGAACCAATATTGATGTCCATTCAGGCATCTTATCCATAGAATTCAGTGACCAACTAGTCAAGCTTAACATATTCCTAGACATGCGATACCCATCTGAGGATCACCCTGCATTCTCAATCCATGCTTCTGAGGACACTTCTAAGAGTTAATCGAACCCCAAGACACCATGTTCTTCATGTTCTAATGAAAAATGATCTTGTGAAATCTACAACATGATTAACCAAGTCATAAATGGTGACGTTTATGTGGACCTCTCATTCATAGACTCCATCAATCTAGAGGAACTTGAAAAATCTCTTGAATCCCACATCAACTCTGATCTCTACTACTCCACCTTGGATAGTATTTAGGAAAATAAATCTGAATTAACTGTAGTCCCTTTATCCATTCCTGAGTTGTCTATCCCAAAAATGAGAGATGATACTGATCTAAAACCTCTTCCAAAAAAACCTAAAATATGCATTTCTTTTCCATGATCACTCTTATCCTGTCATTATCTCTTCTTAAAATACCAAAAATGTGGAGTCCAAACTTGTTCAAGTGTTAGAGGAAAACAAAAAGGCCATAGGGTGGACCCTAGATGACATACCAAGAATCAGACCTACCCTTTGAATGTATCACATCCATCTTGAGGAGACATCCAAACCAATTAGACAACCACAAAGAAGACTCAATCCACTCATACTTGAGGTAGTTAGGGTAGAGATTTCCAGGCTTCTTCAAGATGGTATTATCTACCCAATTTCTGATAGTGAATGGGTTAGTCCAATTCAAGTTGTACCTAAGAAGGGTGGGATAAAGTTTTTCACAAATGAACATGGGGAGGTAGTCACAACTCGAGTGAAGAAAAAATGGCGTGTGTGCATCAATTATAGGAAATTGAATGTTGAAACAAGAAAAGATCACTAACCAATTCTATTCCTTGGTCAAATGCTGGAACGATTAGCTGGAAGGTTACACTATTTATTTCTTGATGGATACATCGACTACTTCCAAATCCCAATCGCACCACAGGACCAAGAAAAGACTACTTTCACATGCCCCTTTGGAACATATTCATATAGAAGAATGACTTTTGGCCTTTGAAATTATCCTGCAACATTCCAGTGGTGTATGATGAGTATCTTTTCCAAATTCATTGAACACTGCATGGAAGTCTTCATGGATGACTACACCATTTATGGTGAGTCATTTGAATCTTGTTTGAATTCACTCTCTCTAGTCCTCCAAAAGGGTGTCAAGTACAACCTTGTGTTAAATTTTTAAAAATATTTCTTCATGGTTGAAAATGGGATTGTTCTAGGGAACTTAGTTTCAAAAGATGATATTGAAGATGATCTTGCCAAAATTGAAGTGATCCAATCACTTCCTCAACCCACTTCTGTTCAAGACATCTGTTCGTTTCGCAGTCATGCCAATTTCTATCGGAGAATCATCTATAAATGCAGTAGGATTTACCACTCACTCACTGAGTTTCTCCAACATGATGTCACGTTCCATTTCGATGAGGTTCTCAAGAGAGCCTTTGTTGAACTCAAAACTACTCAAACAAACTCCCCAATAATCCAACACACAGATTGGTCCTTACCCTTTGAGCAGATGTGTGATGCCTCTGATAGAGCTGTTGGGGCTGTTCTTGGTCAAAGAAGGGAAAATATTCCTCATGTCATCTATTATGCGTCAAAAACATAGGATGAAACTCATTCTCAGAACATTGTCATTAAAAATGAACTTTTAGCAGTGGTTTATTCCTTAGAAAAATTCATCCCTATCTCTTAGGTTCTAAAATCATCATCTTCATTGTCCATTCTACTATAAAGATCATACTCAATAAAAGTGATTCCAAACCGAGCCTAATAAGATGGATAAAAATTCTATAATAGTTTGACCTTGGAATCAATGATAGGCCAGGAAAAGAAAAACCTGTGGCGATCACTTGAGTAGAATTTCTAATTCCTCTCATTCTGAAATCATCAATCTTGAATTCCCCACTGAGCACCTTTAATCTCTCACTCCAAAAATACCATGTTATTAAAAATTCTAAATTACTGGATTTCTAGTGTTTTTTCTGAAAATTTTTCAAAAGAACAAAAATTGAAGATGAAAAGTGATTCAAAATACTATTTTTGGGAAGAAAATAAACGTTGTATAACTGGGGATGACATGCTAATAAGGAGATGTGTCGATAAAAATGAACATTCTTCCATATTAGAATTCTAGCACTCAATTCCGGGTGGTGGACACTTTAGACCACAAAGGAACCCCTTAAAGGTCCTAAACTATAGATTCTTCAGTCCTTAACTCTTCATGTACTCACATGAGTTCTGTCAATCATGTCCCACTTTCCAAAAGTTTGGCACAATTTCAAAGATAAATTAAATGCCCCAAATGCCTTTAATTTTTTGTGAGATTTTTGATGTTTGGGGAATCGATTTAATGGGATCATTCCCCCATTACAATGGATTCTCATACATTCTTATTCTGGTTTATTATGTTTATAGGTGGGTAGAGGCCAAACCCACTATAATGGATGATTCACCTACAGTTAGTGAGTAACTAAAGACACACATATTCCACTGATTTGGCACACCTCGTGCCTTGATAAGTGACTCAGGAACCCGTTTTTGTAATAAATCCATGATATCTCTTTTGAAAAAGAATGGGGTTGTACATAAAACTTCAACTGCATATCATTCCCAAAAAAATAGCATGGCTGGACTTTCTAATAGAGAAGTGAAAAGAGTGCCTGAGAGAATTGTAAAACCCACCAGAAAATATTGCCCTGAAAGACTTGGTGAAACACTTTGGGCTTATCAAACTGCGTATAAAACACCCATTTGGATGTCTCCATTTATTCTAGTTTTTTGGTAAAGCATGTCTTTTTCCAGTTGAAATCCAACATAAGTCATTTTGGGCTGTGAAAACATGTAATTTTGATCTTGAAAAATCCGATGAATAAATATTGTTGCAATTGGCTGAACTGGAGGAGCTTCGACTTGATTCTTATGAAAATTCTAATCTCTACAAAGAAAAATCCAAGGAAATCCATGACAAAAAAATCCTGAGAAAGGTATTCAATGAAGGTGATAAGGTAATTCTCTTTAATTCTCAATTTTAGATTCACCCAGGTAAGCATAATTCTCATTGGGAAGGTCCTTTTTTTATTACAAATGTTTAACCGTTTCGTTCAGTGCAAGTCCAAGACACATCTTCCAAAAGGACATTCAAGGTTAATGAACATAGGTTAAAGAATCACCATGAGAGGATGCACAATCTTGGATCAACATTGACTTCCACTGAATCCCCAACATCTCCAATCGACCTACCACTATATGAAGATGGAAACCTGCCAAATCCAAACCAGGGGGAACCACTTTCCCTTTAACTCTCTCTAACTCTCTTCCTATCTCTACCTCTTTCTTCTGCTTCTACTCTCTTTCATTTTTTACCACTTTCTTTTTCAAACCTGTTATTTTTCTATTTCTCTTTTTTGTGATTATGTATTTTAAATAACACTAAAAAAACACAAAAAATTAAAAAAATGTAAAAAAACGATAAGAGTCATACTTACTCACAATAAATTTACAAATTTTGTCCAACTATTTTGGGGACTCAAAAGACATGGTTTAATCTCAAAAAATTTATGTTTTCGTCATATATTTGGATATTGAATATTTTTGTCAAGAATAATAAATTTCGAATGGTCAATTTTTGATTTGGAAAATGATTTTCCAAAACCGTGAGGAACAACATTTTCTTTCATGCCAAGGCCACCTATGACCATCTTTTCAAAATGTGTGTTTTCACCCCCATTTCTGAGTCTTGAGTTTCTGGACCATTGAGCTGAATTTCCAACTTTAGTACACATTAATATGATATATCCATTTTCTAAACCACATGAGAACCACAATAGGCAAATGGCCTCCCATTTCCCTTAAATTAATCCTCCTTTTGAAAGACCCTTCAAGATTATGAAAACCTTTTCATTGATAGCCAAAATACAATCCCAATACCTTTTCCCACCCAATATAAACATGTATTTTCACTACATTATTTTTTTGAAAAATTAAAATTTGGGGGGGATAGATTTCATTATGGGTACCCTTTGTTGATTTCACCATGTTATCATATTCTTGAGGGAATGAATCCGTTTTAGTGTAGGGGAGAGGTTTCCATTCATTGTGTTTTGTGGAATTTAATATAAATTCATTTATGTAATTTTGTAAATGTTATTGAAAATTGTTCTAAAAATCAAAAAAATCAAAAAAAGCACAATAAAAAAATTGGTTTGTTTCTTGGGTAGGTCAAAAATCACTATTTCTTGTCCTTTGACATTCCTATAACTAATAAAATTAGTGTTGTGAGGAGATAAATCATGTCATGGGATATGATTGTGAGATCTTTTCCAAGTTCAACTTTCGAAAAAAGAGAAAAAAAATAAAAAAACACTTGAATTATTTTCTTATGTCATGGGGAGAAGTTTTGTGGCTTGTAAATATTTCATCTCCTCATCTGCTTCAAATTTTCATCCTCTATTGTGACTTTATCCACACAATTATTCCCTTTTAAATATGTGTTTTCATTTCCTTCAATGTTTTATTTCAAAACAAATGTGCATTTCTTTTTCTATGTTTGTGTTTTACCCCTCTTCTTCTGTCTCTTGGACATTATATTCCTACCGTCCCATAGACATAGAAAAAACCCTTAAAATACCTCTTGATTATTGTGCACTTTGGATAGGTATTGGAAGTTTATAGCTCTTTCAAACTCTTAGATTTCCACTTTTGGTTGGTGAGAGAGTGAACCTCCAGAAATGAATTTTATCATCTTGAGAGGTGTGAGTTTTTACTGTCACCGTTTTCCATTTCTAAATTTGAGAATGAAAAAATGAATTAGTTTTGGAACATTGTTTCTGTAACAACTTGTGGTGTAATTCAAAATGGATGAGTGAAATAGTCTAAACCTCCCTTGATTGGAGAAAACAAAATTTTAATATCAGTTGGTGAATGAAAATGATTTGGTTATGTTTTTATATTTTTTGCACATGAGGACATACACAAGAATATGTGTGGGGGGTTTGATGTTATTAATATTTTCATTACTTATTATATACTCCCTTTAATTATTTTATATGAAATGTGCATAATTTGTGGGAAATATTAATGCTTTAATACTATGTATATTTTTTGAGCATTTCTTAGAAGTAGTCCAATTGATTCAGTTTACAATTTTTTTTATAACTCTCGAAATACTGATTCAAATTGTTTGGTTCTTATTTTTTAGGATTCCTTATCCAATTTATCACATATCATTAGAAGGAATCATGGGACAATTCTACTATTTTATGGCTCATATGGTCAACATAAAAAGACCCAAAGAATTTGTGATGAAACTGGACCATCAAAGATGATTGAGTTACTAATCTATATCCCGAATCCCAAATTTTTTGAAACCCTACCATATGTTAGTAATTATCTATAAGAACCAAGAATAAAAATTTCAAGGCCCAAATCTAGGAAAAATGGGCCGAAAGGAATCTTTGAATTCTAGCCCACCATTCTTGCCCGGAATTAAAATCCCGACACTATTCATGACATATATAATGATGTAATCATGAAATAGAGCTTAAATTTTGTAGTGCGAAAGAGGAGATATAAGCGGAAGACTTTTTTGAAGAAATCATTAGGCTTTGAAGGCATCGTCATATTCAAATACCATTTCACATTTTGGACTTCAAAAATATTGGATTGAAATGGACAGATTAAATTTGTTTAATCAATCGGCCCTAACATTGGCTCCATATATCCAAATGACTCAAAATTTTAAGAGAGGGCGAACAAATTAATTTATATACAACTTTGAAGAATGATATATCTTGAGACTTGGATGTCTGAATATCCAATATGGCGATGAAAGCTGAGGGATAGATTAGGAATGAAAACAGTCCACTTCCGTGGGCTATAAATGCATCCCCCTCCTCTCCTTCAAAGGGGTTGGCATTTCAGAAGAGAGGAGGACATATTGGAATGACCAAAACCTTGCCAAAGTCTTGGGGGGACCTTACATACTAATACTTTCCGTTGGGATACCCTTACTTCTCACTTTTTTCCTTTCACTTTTGTGTTGTTCTTCGTTTGTAATCTTGTATGTTTGTGTTTTGTAATTTTGTTTTAATGAACGTTTATTCTTTAATATTTCTTATTCTCATCCACATTATATAGATTAATATTAATGTTCTTAAAATAGTTTAAATAAAATTGAATCTCTTTTCCTTATTTTGTTTCCTCATTCAATCGAAAGTCCTTTTTTTTAATTCTCATCATTATTCGTGTGTGTGTGTGTTCGATGCACCACTCTTTTCTTATCCCTTTATTTTTCTTCTATTCATAATTTATCATCAAAATCATTATAAACATATTATTAAACACCCAAATGGATGAGTAAATCACTCATTGGGGTGAGTCAAAATATAGGGATGTTAAGTGATTGAGAGTATTTGCTCAATGAGTATTCGTTAATTTAACATTGTGTATGTTAGACTTAACATGTCATGGATTAATGACATATTTTGTTTAGCATGTGGTTTCCATAGATTAGTGTATCCATAAATACACTACCATAAACAAGTAATAGTAATGATTAGAACCCTAAGTTACGTTAAGGCTTGGATTAAAGTCTGAACACTTTGGAATTCCAATCAATGTTATCTTGTGAAGTGGGTGGTAATTTAAATACAATATAAAGCAAAGCTCAAGGATATCACAAGATTAACTCCATAATGATGAACTCACCCCAATATTTATCAAATTTTTAAATCAATTATTGTCAATAAATCATTCAATTAAGCTCTGCACACAAACCCCCCTAATCAAAATACATTCAACTAAAAACAAATGACTATTACAAAGTATTATTGAAGAGGATTCAACCCAAGTGCTGCTATACACATTAAAAGAGCATAGGAACCATGATCAGTCGACAAAAGACAATTGGACCGAGTGTTCTTTACACATTATCTCAATTCGTCCCTCCACTTGCATCACTAGTGCAGAAAACATTTTTTACGTCGGTTATTTTTCATTATTTATGTCGGTTTTTAGGCGACGTTAATACGGACGACGTTATAAATAACGTTTTTTACGTCGGTTATATAAAACCTGACGTAACATCCCTAACATCACGGTGTTTATCACGTTGGTTCATTAATAACCGACGTGAAAAATGATGGGGGATGGGGATTTATAACGGCGGTTATTATATAACCGCCGTGATAAACCGCGGGTGGGGGGGTTTAGCACGTCGGTTATATAATAACCGATGTGATAAATATGCGCGGGGGGGGGGGGGGTTATCACGTCGGTTATTTCTAAACTGACGTGATAAAACGCCTGGGATATCGTTTATCACGTCGGTTATGACATAACCGACGTGATTAACCCTTCCCCGGACCTATTATCACGTCGGTTTCTTAAATAAACGACGTGATAAAAAGGCCTGGGAAACGTTTTAGCACGTCAGTTATCCAATAACCGACGTGGTAAATCGATTCCCAAGCCTTTTAGCACGTCCGTTATATTAAGAACCGACGTGATAAAAGGCCCGGGAACGGTTTATCACGTCGGTTCTCAAAAAAAACCGACGTGATAAACCCCTACCGATTTATTTACCACGTCAGTTATAAAATAACCGACGTGAAAGCGATATTTTTTTTTAAATAATTGCACTGCTCGCACCAAAAAGCAACCAGAAACCAAACAACAAAAATAACCATGCCAGCCCTCCCCCAAGCCCCAACTGAACCCCACCCTCATCTATACCCACCTAACAACATGGCCAGCCCTCCCCACCACATTGGAGCCCAACCACAACCCTTGGACACCCCCACCCCTTGGACATCCCCCACCCTCATTTACACCCCCACGACCCCTAGTACAACCTCAAACACCCATTGGACACCCCTCGCATATCCCTTGGATACCCCCACCCCTTGGACACCCCCCAACCCTTGGACAGCCCCCCACCCTCATTTACACCCCCAAGACCCCTAGTACATCCTCAAACACCTATTTTACACCCCCCACACCTTGACAGCCCTCCCAGACCCCTTGGACACCCCCCCCCCCCCGACCCCTGGACACCCCCCCGAGCCCTTGGACAGCCCCAAACACCCCGTGGACACCCCTCCCATATCCCATGGACACCCCCACCCCTTGGACACCCCCACCCCTTGGACAACCCCCCCACCCTCATTTACACCCAACCGGCCCCTTGGACAGAACTCCCAGACACCTTGGACACCACTCCCATATCCCTTGGACACCCCCACCCCTTGGACACCCCCACCACTTCGACAGCCCCCACCATCATTTACACCCCCCGAACACTAGGACAGCCCCAAAAACCCCTTGGACACCCATCCCATATCCCTTGGACACCCCCACCCCATGGACACCCCCCACCCCTTGGACAGCCCCCCCCACCCCCTGGACACCCCCCACCCCTTGGACAACCCCCCACCCCCTGGACACCCCCTCGACCCCTTGGAACCCCCCCGACCCCTTGGAAACCCCCCCATCCCCTTGGACAGCCCCAAACACCCCTTGGACACCCCTCCTATATCCCTTTGACACCCCCCACCACTTGGACACCCCCCACCCCTTGGACAGCCCCCCCCCCCCCCCCCCCACCCTCATTTACACCCAACCGACCCCTTGGACAGCCCCAAACACACCTTGGACACCCCTCCCATATCCCTTGGACACCCCCACCCCTTGGACACCCCCACCCTCATTTACACCCCCCGACCCCTAGGATATCCCCAAACACACCTTGGACACCCCTCCCATATCCCTTGGACACCCCCCCAAACACCCACCCACCCCCTTGGAACCTCTCCCCCCATACCAAAATCCAGACCAGAAAAACCATCAATAGTAGACCAAAACAAGAAGTAGAGAAAAATTAAACATTCACTTATATAACATTCAAAACTTACACTGTCAACTTCAAAAAAAACTAAATCCAACCTAAACGACTACGAAATACACAATTACATTGACAATATTCAAAATTACATTTTACATTACAAACAACTAAAAGTCAATCAAACCTGTAAAATAATTTGACCACTCCACTTGTAAGTGTTTGATATCTTCAGCAGTAAAGGGTTGAGGGTCATCAAAAAGCTACAAAGGAAAAGGATAGTAGTCAACGTGTATAATGAATAAATCAAATTGAAATATTATGAGAAAGAGGATATCTTACCAGGTCAAAACTCAGAACTGTCCCAGTTGTTATTATTTCATACATAAATCTTAACATGTAATATCCGCATTCGATGATGCCTTGTTGCTCATGACATTTCTGTTTGAATGAGTGTAAATTCAATATATTATTTTTATGTAATAAATCAAAATGTACAAATTATAAATGGATATTTACCTTCGCATGTACATATTTGATCTTGAAATTCCTTTTCTTTGCGCTTTTTCAAAAGTGGACCCATGCCCTGTTAGAAAATAATACGAATGGGGTAAATTTAAAATTCATTATAATATATAAAACTATTGTGAAATTGAAACTTACGTTTCCAATATATTCTTAAAAATTTCTCGCACATCATCATGGAGAGAGCATATCCAATAAAGTGCTTTCTCCCTAGGGCAAAAAACCCCTAACATCCAATGATCCCTAATAAAAGGAAATTTAACGTTTGTGGTTTTTTATGTTAAAAGAAAATTAACTCTTTGAGAGGGATGTGTTTCATACCTCTCACAAAAAGGCATCATCCAACACTGTGTGATTACATTCTTTTCAAATCTATCAGCAATATAAATCATTCTTTGTTCCTCATCCAATGCACATGCTTCAGGGGAAATCAATTGTGGGTCCACGAATCCATATACATCTGTCAGCTCATTCCTCTCACAAATTTTATACAGATACCTAATACAAAGCAGACATAAGTATTAATTTTTAATAAATATAACGCAAGGAAAAGGTGTTAAGACTTACATGATAAAAATTTTCACCACGTTGATGCCCAAATTATCTCTAGTGACAAACTCCATGATATCAGTTTTCATAATCCCCACACTTAGTTCACTTCCATAGACATGAGCTTCCATTGTAAAGTCATAATGATCCGCCAAAAAATTTGAATATCTTGACAATTTGTCAAGACTGCTAGTATCTGCATCTGATGTCATAGCTATCTGTCTTTGTTGTTGTCTATACAGTATTTCTTTACCTTTGAAGTATTCCTGTAAAAATAAATTGAAAAATATATTAGTTTTCAAATGATAAAACATTAATAAAAATATAAAATAAAAGATATAACATCCATACCTCTATGGTAATGAGTCGAAGAAGTCTGGATGGCCAAAGTAAAAAATGGCTGATACTATGTCCAACTGTCGTCACCTCATCTGTAGGTAATGGTATCCGAGCTGATCTATCTATAATATCCTGTACAGTGACCCTCTGATTCTCTACCTCTAACTGTTGATGATGAACTGTATCTCCTATACAATATGCCATCCCATATGCAACTATATGATGTTGAGGATCATCAACATACAACTCACAATAAGTAGGTAGCTGCGGCGGAGGAGGAGGATCAAAAATGGGGTCCGCAGGCTGAGGTGGGGGAGTGGGAGCTACTGGGAGAGGTGGAGTGGGAGCTGCACCCTGAAATTGTCTTTGCAAGTCTGCAAACATAAACTGCACCAATGCTCTAATCTTGTCCTCCATTGTCTCATTAATATTATGGAATTCATCCTCCAAGGATTCTATTTTTTTTTATAAACTCCCTCAACGTTAGAAGTTGAGGAACATGGAAACACTTTTCTTACCGATACACCTGTCGGATATCCTCTTACACGGCCAGGATGTTCGGGCTTTCCCAATGCCACAGATAAAATATCTTCCCTCCCAGATGGTGTAAATGTCCCCTGTGAACTCTGCTCCTCAAGAGAGTCCTGTAATAATTAATTGTACATTTCTATAATGATTGGAAATATATGACGAAAATAGTAAACTTAAATAAATAAAATAGATATCTTACAATCCTCTCAACTACGAGTCTTGATTCTTACGAAAGATATTGTCCTTTTTTGCCCTTCCGAGCACTTTTCCATTTCTCATGTCCAGATGGAGGGGATGGAGGGGCCACCTCTCTAGAGCTTGAAGACTCAGCTCTTAGTTGTTGAAATTTTTCTGCCATCATTTGTTCTTCCAATAATGCATACCCTCCCCGAGATAAACTATGAGGGTATACATTTTTAGATTGGATCTCTTGATGATCTTTCCTTTTTTGTTGTAAATTAAGAATAAGTAATCATTAACAAAACAATAATAAGATCATTTATATAAGAAAGCTTATAAAAGTTTACATTGCCCTTACCAAAAATGATTCTTTTCTTCTACTTTCAAAAAATTGTCTCCATGTGTCTTCATCTATAAAAGGATATATACGACATGGATTCTCACGACTCCTATGACCATAAATGAAATCAGATGAGAGGGTTGATTTGAAATCCCTCCATCTCCTAGCAGCCAACGATAAGAATTTCTTCCTGACTCCTCCAGTGTCAGGAATATCAAATGTGATCTGATAAAAAAGAGGTTAAAAATATTATATATACTAGAAACATTTAAAGAACAGTCAAACAATAGCAAAAGATCTTACCAAAATGGTCTCCCACACCTGAGAAATTATCGCCTTATCCACATTTCTCCAATCATCATAGAGAATGCTTACTTTGCTCTTAGCCTGAGTTGCTACAAAACCCTTAAAATCTTTAGCATTTGGACCTCTAGGAAGATCATCATCATCAAACTCCACGACTATCCTCTCCTCCTTCGTACATGCAAGTGATAATTTTGGTAAACGTGTGCACCCACGCTTACCAACCTTTGAACTCTTTTTCGTAATAGGAGCATGTGAATGTTCCTCCCCAGATGTATGACCAATATGCTCATCTCCAGAATCATGTGGCTGATCAACTGATTGATCTGTCATTTTCCTTCAAATCAAAAAAACAAACATTAGTTCACAAATATACAAATTCAAATATTGTAATACTACTTAATCAGAAAATAGAAAAGTGTACTAAATTACATAATAGTAAACATTGGTAATATGGTAAGCATGTTAAAAAATGATAAACATGGTAAACACAGTCTGTTGTACCCCTCTCTCTTGGATTTTAATGATCACAATCACTCTTATTATGTTCTAACTTGTTTTCAAGTGTTTTTGTTGATAGGCAAAAGGTTGCCAAGGAGTTGGCCCAAGAAATCTGAAAAGTGGACTCACTGAGTCCACCGGTCAGCCGGTGTGAGCTCACCGGCCAGCCGGAGGACCCAGGCAGTAGACTTGCCCACTGCCTGGTGTCACCGGCCGGCCGCTGGCTCACCACCGGCCGGCCGGTGGATAAGACATCCTTGCTCTGTCTGGGCCACCGGCCGGCCGCTGGCTCACCACCGGCCGGCCGGTGGACCATACAGAGAGCCTTCCTCTCTGTCTCGACCACCGGCCGGCCGCTGGCTCATCACCGGCCGGCCGGTGGACCAGACAGAGCTTTGCTGTCTGGACCACCGGCCAACCGGTGATCCACCACCGGCCCGCCGGTGCGCCCAGGACTTCTCCTCTTTACGGTTTTTATTGTTTTATCATTTTGGTTTGATACATGTTTTAATAAGTAAACAATTTACAACATCTAACATTATATGAAAAAACTAAATGTAAACAAGAAATAAACATGTGTTACCTGTAATTTTAGGAATGTACAGTTGGATTGTTTCCCAAATTCCTTCGTCGTGATCGTTCCTTATGGCACAAACCATGTCTTCAACATACTCATCATTATGTTCTGTTAATCTTTCCATGGAAGTAGGGATCTCACATAAATCAGCATCTTCATCAAATTCATCCTCACCAACATATTGTTTTTCCCTTGTAAAACAACAGCCCACTGCATATCTGATTGATCTACTACATAGAAAATTTGTTTGGCATGTGTTGCCATTATAAAAGAATCAGCTGTGTCTTCCAATCTATTCAGATTAACAAGTGTCATTCCAAATTCATCGTGTCTGACACTGTTGTTACCGATAAACCATTTACAGTTAAAAACATGAACTTTAATTTTAATGTAATCAGCCTCCCATATGTCTTCAATCACTCCATAATATGCACTTGATGCCGAAATTGGGTTTCTGTCCTTAGCACTCGAAAAATGCATTGCTTCTGCAAACACCAATACACCACTATTCTGAACTGCACTTCTGTTGTCCTAAGCTTTCGTATGAAATGTATAGCCATTAATGTCATAAGCGGACCATGTTATCACATTTAAAGATGGACCACCCACTATCCATTTTAATGTCTCTGATACATCTGATCTACCAATCAAGGTCTTTTTAAACCATGGAAAAAAAGTTTGGTTGTGCTCATTCAAAATCCATATTTCTTTCTTCTTTGGATGACATTGTTTCAACTCATTAATATGCAATGTGATATACGGTTGAACATCAGCTATGTTATTCAAGATGTATGATTCTAACTTCTTCATCTGTTCAGCTGACAGTGATTTGACTTTCAAGCCACGAATCCCCTTTCCCTCATTATTAACCCGTTCATGGCGAGATGGAGGCAAACCTATGTGTTGCGCCGTAGCCAAGTAGCTCGTACAAAACTCTGATACCTCCTCAGAAATATACTTTTCAATAATGGAGGCTTCAGGTCGATATGGATTTTTAACATATCCCTTTAATATTTTCATATACCTTTCAAAAGGATACATCCAACGAAGATATACAGGTCCACAAAGCTTTATTTCTCGAACCAGATGAATCATTAAATGTAACATCATATCAAAAAAAGTTTGAGGAAAATACATTTCCAAATGACAATGTATAAAAATTGCATCCTTTTCCAAAATGTTCAAAGCATTCACATCAATCTCCTTGTTACAAATTGAATTGAAAAAATAACACAACCTCATTATAGTCTTTCTGACACGGATGGGAAATATTTCACGCAGTGCAACTGGTAGAATTTGTTGCATCATGACGTGACAATCATGTGATTTCTTACCTATCAACTTCAAGTCTTTCAATGAGACAAAATTTTTTACATTTGAAGAATAACCTTGAGGCACTTTGATATCATGAAGACACTGACAGAAGCTACTTTTCTCCCTCTTCGATAATGTATGACAAGCCGGGGGAAGAAATGTTCGTCTTCCTTTAGGAGTGGGAGCTAACTCCAAACGTATTCCCATTGATAGTAGGTCTAACCATGCATTCAACCCATCTTTTGTCTTTACATTAATATCTAGCAATGTTCCGATCAAAGAAGCACAAATATTCTTCTCCACGTGCATGACATCAATATTATGTTTGACTTCATGATACCTCCAATATGGTAGCTCAAAAAATATTGACCTTTTCTTCCAAATATGTCTATCATTACCAGATTTATGTGTCTTTCCCAATGTCACATCAAGGTTTTTCACCCTCTCAAAATACAAATCTGGGGATAAAGGTTTTGGAGCAGTATCAAATTCTTGTGAGCCATTGAATGCCTCTTTTAGTCTTCTATAAGGGTGATCCATAGGCAAAAACTTTCGATGACCCATGTACACTGTTTTCCTCCCAGGATGCAATTGACAATATGACGTCTGTTGTTCGCAAATTGGACATGCTTATGCCCTTTAACACTGTATCCAGACAAATTTCCATATGCTGGGAAGTCATTTATAGTGAATAGAAGCACTGCATGCAGTTGAAAATATTCCATTTTATAAGAATCATACACCCTAATACCATCATCCCATAACAGTTTCAAATCATCAATCAGCGGTGAAAAGTATACATCAATATCATTGCCGAGTTGCTTTGGACCAGAGATCATGATACTCAACATGACATATTTTCGCTTCATACAAACTTCAGGAGAGAGGTTGTAAATTACCAATAAAATAGGCCATGAACTATGTGTGCTACTGAGGGTTCGGTATGGATTCATTCCATCTGTGCACAAGCCTAGTCTCAGATTTCTAATTTCATTTCCAAATGTAGGGTACTGGGCATCAATTTTCTTCCATTGTGGACAATCAGCTGGATGACGTATTTTTCCATCACATACCCGCTCATCAGCATGCCATCTTAACCTTTTTTCATCATGTGAATTAGCAAATAAACGTTTGAAACGAGGAATTATAGAAAGATACCAAAATACCTTTGAAGGGAGCTTTGTAATCTCTACATCAGCTTGTGATTTTTCTTTCACCTTTTACCGTGATGTCCCACATTTAGGACACTCTTTCAGAAATTCATATTTATTCCTATATATAATGTAGTCATTCGGACAGGCATGTATTTTCCTGTATCCCAATCCCATCAGGCATAATATTTTTTTGGCCTTATAATGTGAATCTGGAAGATCGTTATCTTTTGGAAGAATGTCTTTCATCAATTGTAGCAGCTCTGTAAAACTTCTGTCCCTCCATCCATGTTTCGCCTTCAGGTTAATCAATCTTAACACCAACAAAAAAACCGTAAAATCTGTACAACCAGGATATAATGGTTTTTCGGCATCACCATATAGACGTGAAACTGTCGGTTCTATCTCAATTTGTTCTTCTACAATATCGCGAATCATTTCTTCAATTCCATCGGAGTTACCATCTTGCGATTCATTATCATCAGTGACATTCTATCCAGTTTCTCCATGCCAAATCCAAGGGTTGTAACTCGGATTGAAACCATGACAGATCAGATTATCTTTTATCTCTCTACTTTTCAACTTCTTCGTATTCAGACATTTCAGGCATGGACAGAAAAAAATGTCACTACTTGGAACATTTCATTTAGCAAATTCCAAAAAGGCATCAACACCTTCCTCATATTCATTGCTCATTCGATGTGCCGTAATCCAACTTCGACTCATTATTACCTATAACAAATAGCAAAAAAATATATATTTTTTAGATAAGACAAATATATGTTTATATGAAAAAAATCATAATTTGAATGTAAACAATTTTGAAATATAAAACAAATCGATGTGTATTTAAAAAAATATGCTTGAATATTATTTTTTAAACAAAATATAGTAAGATATAACACCCCCCCCTGGACACCCCCCGACCCCTCTGGACAGCCCCCTGCCCCTCCTGGACACCACCCCCACCCCTACCCCCTTGGACACCCCCTGGACATCCCCCAACCCTCTGGACAGCCCCCCACCCACCCGAACAACCCCAAATACCCTCTGGAGAGGCCGCCACCCACTTGGACTACCCCCCACACCCATCCACCCCCTTGGACACCCCCCTGTACACCCCACCGACCCCTCTGGACAGGCCGCCACCCCCTTGGACAGCCCCCCACACCCACCCATCCCCTTGGACACCACCCTGGACACCCCCCGACCCCTCTGGACAGCCCCCGACCCCTCTAGAAATCACCCCCACCCCTCCTGGACACAACCCCCCACCCCCAACCTGCTTGGACACCCCCCTGGACACCCCCAACCCTCTGGAAAGCCCCCCCACCCCTCCTAAACACCACCCCCACCCCCTACCCCCTTGGACACCCCCCTGGACACCCCCCAAGACCCACCCACACCCTTGGACAGCCCCCCCACACCCACCCACCCCCTTGTAAACCCCCCTAGACACCCCCCGACCCCTCTGGACAGCCCCCACCCCTCCTAGACACCACCCCCACCCCCTACCCCCTTGGACACCCCCCTGGACATCCCCCAACCCTCTGGGCAGCCCCCCCCCCACCCACCCGGACAACCCCAAATACCCTCTGGAGAGGCCGCCACCCACTTGGACAGCCCGCCACACCCATCCACCCCCTTGGACACCCCCCTGGACACCCCACCGACCCCTCTGGACAAGCCTCCACCCCCTTGGACAACCCCCCACACCCACCCATCCCCTTGGACACCACCCTGGACACCCCCCGACCCCTCTGGACAGCCCCCGACCCCTCTAGAAAGCACCCCCACCCCTCCTGGACACAACCACCACCCCCGACCTGCTTGGACACCCCCCTGGACACCCCCAACCCTCTGGACAGCCCCCCACCCTTCCTAAACACCACCCCCCACCCCCAACCCCTTGGACACCCCCCTGGACACCCACCGACCCCTCTGGACAGCCCCCCGCCCCTCCTGGACACCACCCCTCACCCCCTACCCCCTTGGACACCCCCTGGACATCCCCCAACCCTCTGGACAGCCCCCCCACCCACCCGGACAACCCCAAATACCCTCTGGAGAGGCCGCCACCCACTTGGATGGCCCCCCACACCCATCCAACCCCTTGGACACCCCCTTGGACACCCCACCGACCCCTCTGGACAGGACGCCACCCCCTTGGACACCCCCACACCCAACCATCCCCTTGGACACCACCCTGGACACCCCCCGACCCCTCTGGACGGCCCCCGACCCCTCTAGAAAGCACCCCCACCCCTCCTGGACACAACCCCCCACCCCCGACCTGCTTGGACACCCCCCTGGACACCCCCCAACCCTCTGGACAGCCCCCCACCCCTCCTAAACACCACCCCCACCCCCTACCCCCTTGGACACCCCCCTGGCACCCCCCAACACCCACCCACACCCTTGGACAACCCCCCACACCCACCCACCCCCTTATAAACCCCCCTGGACACCCCCCGACCCCTCTGGACAGCCCCCCACCCCTCCTAGACACCACCCCCCACACCCTACCCCCTTGGACACCCCCCTGGACACCCCCAACCCTCTTGATAGCCCTCCCACCCCCCTAGAATCACTGAAAATTTACCATAACAAGAAGTCAGGCCATTCAAAGAATGTTTTTAGGTGTGGAGGAAGAACTGAGTTTCAATAGATAGAGAAGGAACTCGACATTAGGTTGTCTATTCCAGGTGTGGATTTGAAGGAGTTAATGTTTGTTCAGTGACCCAAGAGATTGAATCAGAAATTCAGATGTTGTGCCATTTTCTCATGATGAGGATGAATAATTGGTGGGGTTTGACTTTTAAATGGAGAGCTTAGCAGACCATCATATTTTCTATAGATCAGTAAAGGATGTTAGCATCGAACATAAGGCTTAAGGGATACTTTCAGATCCAAATATGTATGTTGATGGATGCAATGGATCTAGTAGAGGTTCTAGAAAGAATGGTGGTTTTATTTTTTTAGGATAAGTAGTGAAGAAAAAACTAGTTAATTTTTTACTTGCTGAAAAGAGGGTATCTAAATTTTTTAACATGCCGAGGGGAAATCTGGCGAGTCCTCCTCGTGAAACTTTGTTTGCAGGGGGTGAAAATGGTGATGTGATCCCAAATCCATGCACCTATGCCATGGTTGTGTGTGAATAAAGTAGTAACAACTGTAAAAGGGCAACCCATCCAAATGGACACGCCCCATCCCTCTCGGGGATTTATATAAAACAATGAAAAATTAGTGAAATCATAAAATTAGTCAATATTGCAAGTCGAACTAATAGATCTAGGGATGATAAATAAGATTATGGTGCCAAAACGAGTTAAAAGGGTTCGCAATCGAAGAATCTTAGCTAGTTTCAACAAAAAAATCACAACACATATATATATACTATCCGCGAAAAAAAACGAACGAGTGGGAGGATTACCTGAGTGCTGCGAGTTTAGATGATTGATCTGAGGAGATTAAATATGAGAAACGATGATCTCAAAATGAATCTAAACCAACGAAATGGACGAGCTGATTCAGGTTTACGCGCGAGAGAGACGAGTCGCGACTGTCGAAGGTAAACTCGCGAATGACAATCCACGGGTCTGGGTAAATTTTTAAATGAGTTATCACGTCGGTTATTCAATAACCGACGTTATAATTTTTTTAAAAACATTTATAACATCGGTTATTCAATAACCGACGTAAAAACCTTCCTCCGATTCTTTTTTTACGTTGGTTATTTTATAACCGACGTTATAAAGGGCTCAAAATCCGCGTTTTTTTACGTTGGTTATTCCATAACCGACGTCAAAAACATCTGCGGATTTTTTTTTACGTCGGTTATAAAATAACCGACGTAAAAAGGCCTTCAAAAACTGTGTTTTTTTACATCGGTTATTAAATAACCGACGTAATAACTCGTACATATGTCGATTTGTTACGTCGGTTATTGAATAACCGACGTAAAAAACACCCCCCGCTTCTGTTTTTTACGGCGGTTAATGTATAACCGACGTAAAAAACGAAGTCGCGTGATTAATAACGTCGGTTAAAAAAATAACTGACATTAAAGGTGTACTAAACACAGGTTTTTACGTCGGTTATTAAATAACCGACGTAAAAAACCTCGTTTTACATATTATGACGTCGGTTTTATATAACCGACGTAAAAAATGGTGACGTAAAAAACGTTTTCTGCACTGGTGCATCGTCAAGTTGGCTATTCATACAACCGAATCATGATATATCTCCCTCTTCGAAGTTGTAGATAATAAATATTTCTGAAATCTCTCAAAATTTGGAGTCATTTGTACCTATGGAACCAATGTTATGAGAATTAATAGACAATTTATCCCCTAATGTGTATAGCAGCACTCGGGTCGAATCCTCAGCGACGATACTTTGTAATAGTCGTTTGTTTTAGTTGATTTTATTTTGATTAGGGGTTTTGTTTACAGATATTAATTTAAATTATTGATTTAATATAACTGATTTAACAAATTGATAAATATTCGGGTGAGTTCATCTTTAGAGAGTTAAGTTTGTGATATCCTTGAACATTGCTTTATATTGCATTTAAATTAACACCCACATCACAAGATAACTTTGATAGGAATTCCTAAGTGTTAAGACTTTAATCCAAGCCTTAACATAACTTAGGGTTCGAATAATTTCCATTACTTATTTATGGTAGTGTATTTATGGTTCCAGTAATCCGTGGAAACCACATGCTAAACTAAATATGTCATTAATCCATGACATGTTAAGTCCAACATACACAATGTTAAATTAACGAATACTCATCGAGAAAATACTCTCAATCACTTAACATCCCTAAACTTTGACTCACCCCAATGAGAGATTTAGTCATCCATTTGGGTTTTTAATAATCTGGTTTTAATGATTATGATGATAAATTAAGAATAGAAGAAAAAAATAAATGGATACAAAATGAGTGGTGCATAAAACACACACACATGAACAATGATGAGAATTAAAAAACGTACTTTTGATTGAATTAGGAAGAAAAATAAGGGAAGGGGATTCAATTGTATGTAATCAATTTTATAAACAATAATATTAATCTACAGAAGGTGGATGAGAATAAGATATATTAACAATGAAACTTGCATTAAAATAGAATTAAAAAACACAAACTTACAAGATTATAAATGAAGAAAAACACCAAAGTGAAAGGAGACAAAGAGAGAAGGTAGGGTATCTCATGTGAAAACTTGAGTATGGAAGGTCCTCCCAACTTGTTCAAGTGTTAGAGGAAAAAAGGACTTAGGGTGGACCCTAGATGACATACCAGGAATCAACCCTGCCCTTTTCATGCATCACATCCATCATGGGGAGACATCCAAACCAATTAGACAAACACAAAGAAGACTCAATCCACTCATACATGAGGTAGTTAGGGAAGATATTACAAAGCTCCTTAAAGCTGGTATTGTCTACACAATTTCTGATAGTTAATGGGTTAGTCTAATTCAAGTTGTACCTAATAAGGTTGGGATAACTGTTGTCACAAATGAACATGGGGAGGTATTCACAACTCGAGTGACGAACAAATGGAGTGTGTGCATCGACTATAGGAAATTGAATGTTGAAACAAGAAAAGATCACTACCCTCTACCATTCCTTGATCAAATAGTAGAACGATTAGCTGGAAAGTCACACGTTTTCTTTCTTGATGTATACACCAGCTACTTCTAAATCTCAATTGCACCTCAGGACCAAGAAAATACTACTTTAACATGACCCTTTGGAACATATGAATATATAAGAATGCCTTTTGGCCTTTTAAATGATCCTGAAATATTATTGAGGTGTTTGATGAGTATCTTTTCTGAATTCATTGAACACTACATGGAAGTATTAATGGATGAATTCACCATTTATGGTGAGTCATTTGAATCTTTTTTGAATTCACTCTCTCTTGTCCTCCAAAAGCGTGTCAAGTGAAACCTTGTGTTAAATTTTGAAAAATGTCACTTAATGGTTGCAAATGGGATTGTTCTAGGGCACACAGTTTCAAAAGATGGTACTGAAGTCGATCCTGCAAAAATTGAAGTGATCCAATAAATTTCTAAACCCAATTCTATTTGAGACATCCGTTCATTTCTCAGTCATGCCGGTATCTATCAGAGATTAATCCTAAACATCAGTAGGATTTCCCTCACACTCCCTCGGTTTCTCCAAAAAGTTGTCAATTTCCATTTTGATGGGGTTTTCAAGATAGCCTTTGATGAACTCAAAACTGCTCTAACATCTTCCCAAATAATCCAACCCTCAGATTAGTCCTTACCCTTTGAGCTATTGTCTGATGCTTCTGATAGAGCCGTTGGGGATGTTCTTGTACAAAGAAGAGAAAATATTCTTCATGTAATCTGTTATCCCTCAAAAGCATTAGATGAAACTCAATCTCACTACATTGTCATTGAAAAGGCAATTTTATCAGTGGTTTTTGTCTTAGATAAATTTTGGCCCACTCTGTTATGTTCCAAAATCATCATCTTCATAGAACATTCTTCAATAATGTTATTACTCAAGAAAAGTTATTCCAAACCAAGTCTAATAATATGGATCCTAAAGCTCCAAGTGTATGACCTTGAAATAAAAGGTAGACCAGGAAAAGAAAACCATGTGGCTGATCACTTGAGTAGAATTTATAATTCTTCTCATTCTGAAATCATTGATCCTGAATTTCCCCACTAAGCACCTTTCATCTCTCACTCCAAAAGTACCATGGTATGCCCCAATTGTAAATTACTTGGTTTCTGGTGATTTTCCTAAATTTGTTTTAAAAGTAATAAAAAACTAAGTTGAAAATTTATTCAAAATATTGTTTTTAGGAAGAAAATAAACTTTGGAAAACAGGGGCTGACATGGAAATAAAAAGATGTGTTGATGAAAATGAACATTCTTCCAGAATAGAATTCTGTCACTCAATTCCTAGTGGTGGCCACTTTGGACCACAAAAAACCTCCCGAAAGGTCCTAGACTCTGGATTTTTAAGGCCTTCACTCATCAAGGACTCACATGAGTTCTGTCAATCATGTCCCACTTTCCAAAAGTATGGCACAATTTCAATGATAAATGAAATTCCCCAAAAGCCTTTAATTATTTGTGAGATTTTTTATGTTTGGGGCATCGATATTAGGGGACCATTTCCCCATTTCAATGGATTCTCATACATTTTTTATATAGTTGATTTTGTTTCTAGGTGGGTCGAGGTATAACCCACTATAAAGGATGATTCACATTCTATTAGTGAGTTCATAAAGACACACACATATTCCATCGATTTGGCAAAACTCATGCCTTGATAAGTGACTTAGGAACCGATTTTTGTAATAAAACCGTGGAATCTATTTTGAAAAAGAATGGGGTTGTACATAAAACATCAATTTCATATCATAACCAAACAAATGGTATGGCTGAACTTTCTAATAGTGAAGTGAAAAGAGTTCTTGAGAGAATTATAAAACCTACCAGGAAAGACTGGCCTGAAAGACTTGGTGAAGCAAATTGGGCTTATCAAACTGCCTATAAAACACCCATTGGGATGTCTTTTTTTAGGCTAGTTTTTTGGTAAATCATGTCATTTTCCAGTTTAAATCCAACATAAGTCATTTTGGGATATGAAAACATTTAATTTTTATCATGAAAAGTTCGGTGAATAAATATTGTTGCAATTGGCTGAATTGGAGGAGCTTTGACTTGATTCTTATGAGAATTCTAATCTCAACAAAGAAAAATCCAAGGCACTCCATGACAAACACATCCATATAAAGGTATTCCATGAAGGTGATAAGATAATGCTCTTTAATTATTGATTTCAGATTCACCCTAGAAAGATTAATTCTCGTTGGGAATGTCCTTTTGTTATTACTAATGTTCACCCATTTGGTGCAGTGTAGGTCCAAGACCACTCTTCCAAAAGTACACTCATGGTTAATGGACATCGGTTAAAGCATCACCATGAGAGGACACACAATCCTGGATCAACATCGACTTCCACTAAATCCCCAACTTCTCCAATCGACCTTCCACTAGATGAATATGGAAACCCGCCAAATCCAAACTAGGGGGCACCTCTTTCCCTTTGACTCTCTCTTTATCTCTTCCTCTCTCTACCACTTTCTTCTTCTTATTCTCTCTTTAATTTTTTTTACAAATTTCTTTTTCAAACCCTTTATTTTTCTATTTATCTTATGTGTGGGTGTATATTTTAAATAACATTAAGAAAAACTAAAAAAAATAAAAA
Organism: Viscum album; assembly: GCA_963277665.1. Classification (NCBI taxonomy): domain Eukaryota; kingdom Viridiplantae; phylum Streptophyta; class Magnoliopsida; order Santalales; family Viscaceae; genus Viscum; species Viscum album. The sequence continues at coordinate 473,246,791 of OY728159.1, read as the reverse complement.
AATGTAAAAAAATAAAAGAGCCATACCTTCTCACCATAAATTTTCAAATTTTGTCCAACCATTTTGGGGAGTCAAAATACATGGTTTAATCTCAAATTTTTTTTGTTTTCGTCATATATTTAGATAAATAATTTTCTGTCAAGAATAATACTATTTTAATTCTCAATGTTTTATTTTGAAAATGCTTTTCCCAAATCTTGAGGAACAAAATTTTCTTTCATTCCAAGGCCACCTATGGCCATTTTTTAAAAATGTGTGTTTTCCCACCCATTTGTGAGTCGTGAGTTTGTCGACCTTCGATCTGAATTTCTTACTTTAGTGTGCATTAATATAATAGAGGCATTTTCGGAACCACATGAGAACCACAATATCCAAATAGCCTCCCATTTTCCATAAATTAATCCTCCTTTTGAAAGCCCCTTCGAGCAAATGAAAACCTTTTCATTGATATCCACATTACAAGCCCAATACCTTTTTCCACCCGATATCAACATTGATTTTCATTGCATATTTTTTTTTGAAATAAATGTGTGTGTGTGGGGGTGGATTTCATTATGGGTACCCTTTTTTGATTTCACCATGTCATCATATTCTGGAGGGAATGCATCCATTTCGGTGTGGGGGAGAGGTTGTCATTCAGTGTGTTTTGGGGATTGTAACGTACTTTAATTTATGTAATTTTTTAAAATGTTATTGACATGTGTTCAAAAATATCAAAAAAAAACAATAAAAAAATTGGTTTGTTTCTTGGGTAGGTCAAAAATTACTATTTCTTAACCTCTGATATTGTTATAACTATTACAATTAGTGTTGTGAGGAGATCAATCATGGGTTGGAATATGAGTGTGATATCTTTTCCATGTTCAACTTTCAAAAAAAGAGAAAAAAAAGAAGAAAAAAACACATGCATTATATTATTATGTCATTGGGAAAAGTTTTGTGGTTTGTAAATATATCATCTTCTAATCCCTTTCAAATTTTCATCCTCTATTGGGTCTTTCTTCATGCAATCATTCCCTTGTAAATATTAATTTTCATTTCCTTACCTGTTTTATTTCAAAAAAATTTCCATTAATTTTTCTATGTTTGTGTTTTACCCCTCTTCTTCTCTCTCTAGGAAATTATATTCCTACCTTCCCATAGCCACAGAAAAACCACTTAAAAATACTTCTTGATTCTTGTGAAATTTGGATAGGTATTGTAATCATAGAGATCCTTCAAAATCTAAGATTTTCTTTTTTGGTTGGTGAAAGAGTGAATATCCACAAATGAATTTTATCATCTTGAGAGGTGTGAGTTTTGAGTGTCCAAATTTTACATTTCAAAATTTTAGCATGAAAAAATTAATTAGTTTTGGAACATTGTTTCTGTAAAAACTTGTGTTGGAATTCAAAATGGATGAGTGAAATAGTCTAAACCTCCACTGATTGGAGAAAACAAAATTTTAATATCTATTGGTGAGTGAAAATGATTTTGTTATGTTTTTATATTTTATTTCACACGAGGGCATGCACAAGAAATAGTGTGTGGGGAGTTGATGTTATTAATATTTTAATTACTTATTACATGCTCCCTTTATTTATTTTAGAGGAAATGTGCATAACTTGTGTGAAATATAAATTTTTTAATACTAAGTATAATTTTTGGGAATTTTTTAAAAGTAGTTCAATTGAGTCAGTTTACTATTTTATTTATAACTGTCAGCCTACTAATTCAAATTATGTGGTTATTCTATTTTAGGATTCTTTATTCAATTACTCACATATCATTAGGAGGATTCATGGGACAATTATTCCATTTGGGGGCTCATATGGCCAACACAAGAAGACCCAAATAATTTGTGATGAAACTGGACCATCAATGATGATTGAGTTACGAGTATAAATCCTGAAGCCCGAATTTTATGAAACTCTACCATATGTTCGGGATTATCCAAAAGAACCATGGTAAAAATTTTATGGCCAAAATATAAGATCAAGAGGCCCAAAAGAAGCTTTGAAGACTAGCCGAAAATTCTGGTCCGGAATTAAAATCGGGACACTATTCATGACATATTTCATTATGTTATGATCAAATCGAGATGAGATTTTGATTATTATATCATGAGATATGTCATGAATAGTTTATGGACTTTAATTCCCGACCAAAATGGCGGGATAGAATTCAAATCATCGTTTGGGCCCCTGGTTATTAGAGTTGGGACTTGAAATTTTTATCCATGATTCATTTGGATAATCACGAACATATGGTAGAGTTTCATAAAATTTGGGCTTTGGGATTTAGACCAGTACCTCAATCATCATTGATTTTCCAGTTTCATCACAAATTCTTTGGGTCTTCTTATGGTGACCATATGAGCCCTCAAATGGTAGAATTGGCCCATGATTCCTTCTAATGATATGTGAGAAATTGAATAAGGATTCCTAAAAAATAAAAACCACACAATTTGAATTAGTAGGGTGAGATTCATAAATAAAATATTTAACTAAATCAATTGGACTACTTCTAAAAATTCTCAAAAATTATACATAGTATTAAAACATTAATATTTCTCACAAATTATGCACTTTTCATATAAAATAAGTAAACAGAGTATATAATAAGTGATGAAAATATTGATGACATCAACTCCGCTACTGGGGATGATACTTTGTAATAGTCGTTTGTTTTCAGTTGATTGTATTTTTATTAGGGGTTTTTTTTGCAGTGTTTAATTGAAATGATTGATTGACTATAATTGATTTAAGAAATTGATAATGATTAGGGTGAGTTCACCATTACAGAGTTAAGCTTGTGAAATCCTTGAGCATTACTTTATATTGCATTTAAATTAACACCAACTTGACAAGATAACATTGATTGGAATATCTAAGTGTTAAGACTTTAAAATAAGCCTTAACATTCTGGTGCACTGCTAATGTGTATAACAACACTCAGGTCGAATCCTTTGCGATGATACTTTGTAATAGTCATTTGTTTTTAGTTGATTCTATTTTGATTAGGGGGGTTTGTTTGTAGAGATTAATTGAAATGATTGATTGACTATAATTTATTTAACAAATTTATAATGATTGGGGTGAATTCATCATTATGGAGTTAATCTTGTGATATCCTTGAGATTTTCTTTATATGGAATTTAAATTAAAACCCACTTTACAAGATAACGTTAATTGGAATTACTAAGTGTTATAACTTTAAACCAAGACTTAACATAACATAGGGTTCAAATAATTACCATTACTTGTTTATGGTAGTGTATTTATGGTTCCAATAATCCATGTAAACCACATGTTAAACAAAATATGTCATTAATCCTTTACATGTTAATCCCAACATACACAATATTAAATTAATGAATACTCATCGATAAAATTCTCAAAATCACTTAACATCCATAAATTTTGACTCAACCCAATGAGATATTTATAGAGCCATTTCGTTTTTTAATAATCTGGTTATAATGATTATAATGATAAATTAAGAATAGAAGAAAAAGAAAGGAAAAAAAAGAGTGGTGCGTCAAACACACACACACGAACAATGATGATAATTAGAAAAATAGACTTTCGATTGAATGAGGAGGAAAAAGAAGGGAAGGAGATTCAACTGTATTTAAACTATTTTAAGAACACTATTATTAATCAACATAAGTTGGATGAGAATAATAGATATTGAAGAAGAAACTTGCATTAAAACAAAATTACAAAACACAAACTTGCAAGATTACAAACGAAGAACAACAGAAAAGTGAAAGGAAACAAAGAGAGAAAGAAGGGTATCTGAAGAGAAAAATTGACTATGGAAGGTCCTCTCTAGCCTTTTCATGGATTTTTCCATGCCAATATGTGCCCCTTTCATCTGAAATTTCAGCCCCTTTGAAGGAGAGGAGGGGGATGCATTTATAGGCCAAGGAAGTGGACTGTTTTCATTCCCAATCCGTCCTTCCTATTTTATCGTCATGTTGGCCATAATGAAAGCCTAATCTCGAGATATATTCTTCTTAAAAGTTCTATATTATAATGTTTTCAAACATATCTCAAAATATGGAGTCATTTGGACCTATTGATCCAATATTATGTCCAGTTTATTAAACACATTTAATCTGTTCATTTCAATCCAATATTTTCAAAGTCCAAAATGTAAAAGGATTTTGAATAAGAATATGCCTTCAAAGCCAAATTATTTATTCAAAAAAGTAGGCTGTATATATCTCCTCTTTCATACTGAAAATTCTCATATCGATTGGATGAATACATCATGAGATATGTCATTAATAGTGTCCGGATTTTAATTCCTGGCCACAATGGTGGTATAGATTTAATAGATTAATTTGGGCCCCTTTTTCTTAAAGTTGGGCCTTGAAATTTTTATCCATGATTATATTTTATAATCAATAACATATTTTAGAGTTTCATTAAATTTAGGCTTCGGTGTTTACACCAGTAATTCAATCATCATTGATGGTACAGTTTCATCATAAATTCTTTTGGTCTTCCTGTGTTGACCATATGAGCCCTCAAATGGCAGAATTGGCCCCTGATTCCTCATAATGATATGTAGGAAATTGAATAATAAATCCTAATCAGGAAGAAAAATTAAATTCTAATAAGTAGGGTGAGAGTTATAAATGAAATAGTAAAATAACTCAATTTGACTACTTCTAAAAAATGCTTAAAATTTATACTTAGAATTAAAAAATTAATATTTCACAAAAAGTATGAACATTTAATATAAAATAAGTAAAGGGAGTATATAATAAGTCAAGAAAATATTAATAAAAAAACTCCCCCACACTTAGTATTGTGCATGTATTCATTTTCAACAAATATAAAAACATAACAAAATCATTTTTACTCACCAATAGATATTAAAATTTTGTTTTCTCCAATCAGGGGAGGTTTAGAATATTTCACTCATCCATTTTGAATTCCACCAAAAGTTTTTACTGAAACAATGTTCCAAAACTAATTCATTTTTTTCATACTCAAATTTAGAAATGGAAAATGTGGACACTCAAAACTCACACCTCTCAAGATGATAAAATTCATTTGTGGAGGTTCACTTTTTCACCAACTAAAAGTGAAAATCATAGAGTTTTAAAGAGTTCTTATCTTCCAATACCTATCCAAAGTGCAAAGGAATCAAGAGGTATTTTGATGGGATTGTTTTGTGGCAATGAGACGATAAGAATATAATGTACATGGGAGAGACGAAGAAGGGTAAATCACCAACATAAAAAAAGCAATGCACATTTTTTTAAATAAAACATGGAAGGGAATGAAAAAACATATTTAAAAGGGAATGATTTTCTGAATAAAGACACAATAGAGGATGAAAATTGGAAGGGGATGAGAAGATGAAATATGTACAAACCACAATACTTCTTCCAATGACATAATAATATAATTCAATTGTTCTTTTTTTCTTTTTTTCTTTTTTTCGAAAGTTGAACTTGGAAAAGATCTCACACTCATATACCAACCCATGATTAATCTCCTCACGACACTAATTGTATTAGTTATAACAAGATCAAAGGCTAATAAATAGTGATTTTTGACCTACCCATGAAACAACCCAATTTTTTTATTGTTCTTTGTTTTTTTGATTTTTTTTTATTTTTTTGAACACTTCTCAATAACATTTACAAAATTACATAAATGAAATTACATTACATTCCCCAAAAAACACTGAATAACAAACTCTCCCCCACACTGAAATGTATGCTTTCCCTCAAGCATATGATATCATGGTGAAATCAACAAAGGGTACCCATAATGAAATCCATCCATCCCCCACACATTTATTTCAAAAAAATAATTATGCAAGGAAAATCCATGTTGATATTGGGTGGGATAAGGTATTAGGCTTGATTTGTGGCTGTCAAAGAAAAGGTTTTCATAGGATCTAAGGGGCTTTCAAAAGGAGGATTAACTTAAGGGAAATGGGAGGCTATTTGGATATTGTGGTTCTCATGTGGCTCAGAAAATTCCTATATCTTATTAATACACACTAAAGTACGAAATTCAGTTCAAAGGTACACAAACTCAAGACTCACAAATGGGGGTGAAAACCCACATTTTTAAAAGATGTAAATAGGTGGCCTTGGCAGGAAAGAAAATGTTGTTCCTCATAGATTTGGAAAAGAATTTTACTAATAAAAATTTGAGCATTCAAAATGTATTATTCTTGAAACAAAATTCTTTATCCAAATATATGATGAAAACACAAATTTTTTGAGATGAAACCATTTCTTTTTACTCCCCAAAATGGTTGAACAAAATTTGAAAATTCATGGTGAGTAAGTATGAATCTTTTGGTTTTTTAACATTTTTTCATTTTTTTAGTTTTTTTAGTGTTTTTTAAAATACACACCCACACAAAAGAGAAATAGAAAAAGAAATCATTTGAAAAAGAATGTGGTAAAAAATGAAAGAGAGAAGAAGAAGAAGAAAGAGGTAGAGAGAGGAAGAGATAGAGAGAGAGTTAAAGGGAAAGAGGTTCCCCCTGGTTTGTATTTGGTAGGTTTTCATCCTCATATAGTGGTAGGTTGAATGGAGAAGTTAGGGATTCAATAGAAGTCAATATTGATATTGGATTGTGCTTCCTCTCATGTTAATTCTTTAACCGATTTCCATTAACCGTGAATGTCCTTTTGGAAGAGGGGTCTTGGACTTGCATTGCACCAAATAGGTAAACATTAGTAATAACAAAAGGACCTTCCCAATGAGAATTAAGCTTACCTGGGTGAATTCGAAATCAAGAATTAAATATGATTACCTTATCAACATCATGGAATACCTTTCTCGGGATTTGTTTGTCATTTAGTGGCTTGGATTTTTCTTTGTAGAGATTATAATTGTCATAAGAATCAAGTTGAAGGTCCTCCAGTTCATCCAATTTCAACAATCTTTCTTCACTGGATTTTTCATGATCAAAATTACATGTTTTCACAGCCCAAAATGACTTATGTGGAATATAAAATGGAAAATGACATGCTTTACCAAAACCATCCTAAAAGGAGACATCCCAATTGGTGTTTTATAGGCAGTTTGATAAGCCCAAAGTGCATCACCAAGTCTTTCAGGCCAGTCTTTTCTGGTGGGTTTTACAATTCTCTCAAGCACTCTTTTCACTTATCTATTAGAAAGTTCAGCCATACCATTTTTTGGGGATGATATGATGTTTATGTTTTATGTACAACCCCATTCTATTTCAAAAGAGATTCCATGGTTTTATTACAAAAATGGGTTCCTAAGTCACTTATCAAGGACCGAGGTCTATCAAATCGGTGGAAGATGCGTGTCTTCAGTAACTCACTAACAGTATGTGAATCATCATCTCTATTGGGGTTGGCCTTCGACCCATAATCAATCCCAAGAAGAATGTATGAGAATCCATTGGAAGGGGGGAATGGTCCCCTGAAATCGATGCCCCAAACATCAAAAATCTCACAAAAATATAAAGGCTTTTGGGGAATTTCATTTCTCTTTGAAATTGTGCCAAACTTTTGGCAAGTGGGACATGATTGAAAGAACTCCTGTGAGTCCTTGAATAGTGAAGGCCAGAAGAATCCAGAGTCTAGGAACATTCGGGAGGTCTTTTGTGGTCCAAAGTGGCCACCACCAGGCATTGAGTGACTGAATTATAATATGGAAGAATGTACATTTTCATCGAACCATCTCCTTATTACCATGTCAGCCCCAGTTTTTCAATATTTTTTTTCTTCCCCAAAATAGTATTTTAAATAACTTTTCATCTTCATTTTTTTTCTTTTGAAATATTTTCAGGAAAAACACAAGAAACCAAGTAATTTACAATTGAAGCATACCATGGTATTTTTGGAGTGAGAGATGAAAGGTGTTCAGTGGGGAATTTAGTATCGATGATTTTAGAATGAGAACAATTATAAATTATACTCAAGTGAAAGGAAACAAAGTGATAAGTAAGAGAAGCCTTTGGAAAGTCTTTGGTCGTGCCTATATGTGCTCTTCTCTTGTGAGAGCTCTTTCAAACTCTAAGATTTTCACTTTTGGTTGGTGAAAGAGGTGTGTCGAACAGACACACACAAACAATGATGAGAATTAAAAAAATGTACTTTATATTGAATGAGGAAGAAAAATATGGGAAGTGGATTCAAATGTATTTAAACTATTTTAAAAACAAACGACTATTACAAAGTATCATCGCCGAGGATTCAACCCGAACGCTGCTATACACATTAGCAGAACACTGGAACCTTGATTTCACATATTGGAACAACCAAAGACTTGAAAAAGGCTTGAGAGGACCTACCAAACTCAAGTTTCCACTTGAGATACCCTTCCTACTCTCTTTGTTTGCTTTCACTTTTGTGTTGTTCTTCATTTGTAATCTTGTAAGTTTGTGTTTGGTAATTCTGTTTTAATGTGAGTTTCTTCTTCAATATCTCTTATTCTCATCCACCTTATGTAGATTAATAATCGTGTTATTAAAATAGTATAAATACAGTTAAATCCCTTTCCCTTATTTTTTGTCCTCATTCAATCGAATTTTTGTTTTTTAATTCTCATCATTGTTCGGGTGTGTGTGTTCAATGCACCACACTTTTATTATCCCTTTCTTTTTCTTCTATTCTTAATTTATAATCATAATTATTATAATGAGATTTTTAAACACTCAAATGGATGATTAAATCTCTCATTGTGGTGAGTCAAAGTTTAGGGGTGTTTAGTGATTGAGAGTATTTTCTCATGGTTCGAATGCCCTGCTAATGTGTATAGCAGCACTCGGGTTGAATCCTAATCGATGATACTTTGTAATAGACTTTTGTTTTTATATGATTGTATTTTTATTAGGGGGTTTTATTTATAGAGAATAATTAAAATTATTGATTGACTATAATTTATTTAACAAATTGATAAAGATTGTGGTAAGTTCATAATTAGGGAGTTAAGCTTATGATATCATTGAGCTTTGCTTTATATTGTATTTAAATTAACACCCACTTCAGAAGATAATGTTGATTTGAATTTCTAAGTGCTAAGACTTTAATCCAAGACTTAATTTATCTTAGGGTTAATATAATTACAATTACTTGTTTATGGTAGTGTATTTATGGTTCTAGTAATCCATGGAAACCACATGTTAAAAAAAACATGTCATTAATCCATGACATGTTAAGTCCAACATAGACAATGTTAAATTAATGAATACTGATTGAAAAAATACAATCAATCACTTAACATCCCTAAATTTTGACTCACCCCAATGAAAGATTTACTCATCCATTTTGGTGATTAATAATCTGGTTATAATTATTATGATGATAAATTAATAATAGAAGAAAAATAAAGGGATAAGAAAAAAGTGGTGCGTCGAACACCCACACATGAACAATGATGATAATTAAAAAAATGGACTTTTGATTGAATGAGCAAGAAAAATAAGGGAAAATGATTCAACTGTATTTAAACTATTTTAAAAAAATTAATATTAATCTACAAAAGGTGGATGAGAATAAGAGATATTGAAGAAGAAACTTTCATTAAAATATAATTACAAAACACAAACTTACAAGATTACAAATGAAGAAAAACACACAAGTGAAAGGAAAAATAGAGAGATGTAAGGGTATCTTAGTTGAAAACATGAGTATGGAAGGTCCCCAAAAGCCTTTTTTAATGCTTTGGTCTTGCCAATATGTTCTCATCTCTTCTGAAATTCCAACCCCTTTGAAGTAGAGGAGGGGGATGCATTTATAGCCCATGGAAGTGGACTGTTTTCATTCCCAATATATCCCCCCACTTTCATCGCCATGTTGGCTATTCAGACAGCCTAATCTAGAGATATCCCCTTATTCAAAGTTTTAGATAATATAGATTTATGACCTCTATCAAAATTTGGAGTCATTTGGACCTTTTGAGCAAAATTTTTGGCCGGTTGATTAAACAAATTTAATTTTTCCATTCCAATCCAATATTTTTTATGTCAAAAATGTGAAAGGGTTTTTGAAAAGTAATATGCCTTCAAAGCCGAATTATTTCATTCAAAAAGTTGGTTCCCTATATATTCTCTTTCACACTGAAAAATCTCAGCTCGATTGGATGATTAAATCATGAGATATGTCATGAATAGTGTCCAGATTTTAATTCCCATCCAGAATGGTGGGCTATAATTAAATGCTTCATTTGGGCCTCTTTTTCTTAGAGTTGGGAAGTCAAATTCTTATCCATGATTCTTTTGGATAATTAAAAACATTTGGTATAGTTTCATAAATTTTGAGCTTTGGGATTTAGACCACTAACACAATCATCATTGATGGTCCAGTTTCATCACATGTTCTTTGGGTCTTCTTGTGTTGACCATATGATCACTCAAATGGTAGAATTGGCCAATAATTACTTATATTGATATGTGATAAATGGAATAATTAATCCTACAAAATAAGAACCACATAGTTTGAACAAGTAGGGTGAGAGTTATAAATACAATAATAAACTAACTCAATTGGACTACTTCTAAAAAATGCTCAAAAATTTTACTTAATATTAAAACATTAATATTTCACACAAATTATGCACATTTCATATAATAACCTCCAATAAATTTGGTGGTGTTTTATATCTCATAATGTTACTATTTTATATAATATTGGTGGATAACCCTACACACACTTTCATGGGAAATGGTTGGTCAAGTCACATTAATATATTTTAGAAATTTTATTATTAGAACAATTCAGTTTTTACGGTATATAGATGGTTATCATACTAAAATGTGATATGAATTTCTTATTAGTTATACTTTACATGTAATTATGACAACAAATGATTATACATGAGTTGAATCCCCGTATCTTCTTACATTCCCATTTTGATTAGGGGGTTTGTTTGCAGAGCTTAATTGGAATGATTGATTGACTATAATTGATATAATAAATTGATAAATATTGGGGTGAGTTCATAATTATGGATTTAATCTTGTGATATCCTTGATCTTTGATTTATATTGTATTTCAATTAACACCCACTTCACAAGATAATGTTGATTGGAATTCCTAAATGTTTAGACTTTAATCCAATCCATAACATAATGTAAGGTTCTAATAATTATCATTACTTGTTTATGGTAGTATATTTATGGTTCTATTAATCCATGGAAACCAAATGTTAAAAAAAATATGTCATTAATCCATGGCATGTTATGTCCAACATACACAATGTAAAATTAATGAATATTCACCGAGCAAATACTCTCAATCACTTAACATCCCTAAATTTTGACACAACCCAATGGGATATTTACTCATACATATGGGTGTTTAATGATCTGGTTATAATTATTATGATTATAAATTAAGAATATAAGACAAATAAAGGGATAAGAAATGAGTGGTGCGTCGAACAGACACACACGAACAATGATGAGAATTAAAAAAACAGACATTCGATTGAATGAGGAAGCAAAATAAGGGAAGGTGATTCAACTGTATTTAAACTATTTTAAGAACATTAATATTAATTTACAAAAGTTGTATGAGAAAAAGAGTTATTGAAAAAGAAAATTGCATTAAAACAGAATTACAAAACCCTTACTAACAAGATTACAAACGAAGAACAACACAAACGTAAAAGGAAACAAAGAGAGAAGGAAGGGTATCTCATGTGAAAAATATCAGTATGGAAGGTCCTCCCAAGAATTTTTCAATGCTTTGGTAGGGTCAATATGTGATCCTATTTTATGAAATGCTAACCCCTTTGAAGGAAAGGAGGGGGATGCATTTGTATCCCAAAGAAGTGGACTATTTTAATTCCAAATCCGTCCCTCCAATTGTATCGCCATGTTGGATATTCAGACAGCCGAATCTTGAGATATATCCTTCTTCAAAGTTATAGATAAAAACGTTTTCTGACGTATATCAAAATTTGGAGTCATTTAGACATATGGATCCAATGTTATGTCAAGTTTATTAAACAAATTTAATCTGTCCATTTCAATCTAATATTTGTGATGTCCAAAATGTGAAAGGGATTTTCATAGAAATACGACTTCAAAGCTGAATTATTTCTTCAATAAAGTTGGCCGCCTATATCTTCTCTTTAACACTATATAATCTCAGCTCAATTTGATAATTACATCATGAGATATGTCATGAATAGTGTTTGGAGTTTAATTCATGGCCAGAATGGTGTACTAGACTTCATGGCTTAATTTGGGCCCCTTGTTTTTATAGTTGGGACCTGAAATTTTTATCCATGATTATTTTGGATAATCAAGAACATATGGAAGCGTTTCATAAAATTTGGGATTCAGGATGTAGAACAGTAACTCAATCATTATTGATAGTCTAGTTTCATCACAAATTCTTTGGGTCTTCTTGTGTTGACCATATGAGCCATAAAATGGTAGAATTGGCCCATGATTACTTATAATGATATGTGAGAAATTGAATAATGAATTCTAAAAAATAAGAACCACATAATTTGAATTATTAGGGTGAGAGTTATTAAAAAAATAGTAAGCTGACTCAATTGGACTACTTCTAAAAAATGCTCAAAAATTATACTTAGTATTAAAACATTAATATTTCACACAAATTATTCAAATTTCTTATAAAATAAGTAAAGGGAGTATATAATAATTCATAAAAATATTAATAACATAAACTCCCCCACACTTAGTCTTGTGCATGTCTTCATGTGCAACAAATATGAAAACATAACAAAATCATTTTCACTCACCAACCGATATTAAAATTTTGTTTTCTCCAATCAGTGGAGGTTTAGAAGATTTCACTCATCCATTTTGAATTCCAGCACAAGTTGTTAAAGAAACAATGTTCCAAAATTAATTCAATTTTTCATGATCAAATTTAGAAATGTAAAATGTGGACACTTAAAACTCACACCTCTCAAGATAATAAAATTCATTTTTGGAGGTTCACTCTTTCACCAAAAAAAGTGAAAATCTTGGAGTTTGAAAGAGCTCTCAGCTTACAATACCTATCCAAAGTGCACAAGAATCAAGAGGTCTTTTTAAGGGTTTTTTCTTTGGCTATGGGACGGTAGGAATATATTGTCCAAGAGAGAGAAGAATAGGGGTAAAACACCATCATAGAAAAATCAATGCACATTTTTTTGAAATAAAACATGGAAGGAAATGAAAACACGTATTTACAAGGGAATTATTGTGTGAAAAAAGACACAATATAGGATGAAAATTTAAAGGGGATGAGAAGATTAAATATTTACAAACCACAAAACTTCTCCCAATGACATAAGAATATAATGCAAGTGTTCTTTTTTTCTTTTTTTTTCTCTTTTTTTGAATGTAGAACCTGGAAAAGATCTCACACTAATATCCCAACCCATGATTGATCTCATTAGGACACTAATTTTAATAGTTATAACAATATAAAAGGCTGAGAAATAGTGATTTTTGACCTACCCAAAAAACAACCGATTTTTTATTGTTCTTTTTTTTTTGATTTTTTTGATTTTTTTGAACACTTGTCAATAACATTTATAGAATTACATAAATGAACGTACATTACATTCCCCAAAACACAATAAATGAAAACCTCTCCCCCACACTGAAATGGATTCTTGCCCTCAAGCATATGATAACATGGTGAAATAAAAAAAGGGTACCCATAATGAAATCCATCCCCCCCACACATTAATTTCAAAAACAAATTATGCAATGAAAATCAATGTTGATATTGTGTGGGAAAAGGTATTTGGATTTTAATGTGGCTACCAAAGAAAAGGTTTTCATAGGCTCGAAGGGGCTTTCAAAAGGGGGATTAATTTAAGGTAAATGGGAGTCTAGTTGGATATTGTGGTTCTCATGTGGTTTAGAAAATGGCTATATCATATTAATGAGCAAAAAAGTAGGAAATTAAGCTCGAAGGTCCACAAACTCAAGACTCACAAATGGGGGTGAAAACACACATTTTGAAAATATGAACATAAGTGGCCTTGTCATGAAAGAAAATTTTGTTCCTCACTGTTTAGGAAAAGCATTTTCCAAATAAAAAATTGAGCATTCAAAATGTATTATTATTAACACTAATTATTTATCCAAATATATGATGAATGCCCAAAATTTTTGAGATGAAACCATGTCTTTTGACTCCCAAAAATGTTTGGACAAAATTTGATAATTGATGGTGAGTAAGTATGACTCTTTTGGTTTTTTTACATTTTTTAATTTTTTTAGTTTTTCTTAGTGTTTTTTAAAATACACACCCACACAAATGATAAATAGAAAAAGAAAGGGTTTGAAAAATAAAGTGGTAAAAAAATGAAAGAGAGATAAATAAGAAGAAATTGGTTGAGAGGGGGAAGAGAGAGAGAGAGAGTTAAAGGGAAAGAGGTGCCCCTGGTTTGGATTTGGCGGGTTTCCATCTTCATCTAGTGGTAGGTCGACTTGAGAAGTTGGGGATTCAATGGAGGTCGATGTTGATCAAGGATTGTGTATCCTCTCATGATGATGCTTTAACTGATGTCCATTAATGGTGAATGTCCTTCTCGAAGAGGGGTCTTGGACTTGCACTGCACCAAATGGGTAAACATTAGTAATAACAAAAGGACCTTTCCAATGAGAATTATGCTTTCCTGGGTGAAGCCAAAATCGAGAATTTAAGAGAATTACCATATCACCTTCTTGGAATACCTTTCTTAGGATGTGTTTGTCATGGAGTGCCTTGGATTTTACTTTTTAGAGATTATAATTCTAATAAGAATCAAGTCGAAGCTCCTCCAGTTCATCCAATTGCAATAATCTTTCCTCACTGGATTTTTCAAGATCAAAATTACAAATTTCACAGCCCAGAATGACTTATGTTGGATTTCAACTATCAAATGACATGATTTACAAAAAACTTGTCTAAAATGAGACATCCCAATGGGTGTTTTATAGGCAGTTCGATAAGCCCAAAGTTCTTCACCAATTCTTTCAGGCTAGTCTTTTCTAGTGGGTTTTACAATTATCTCAAGCACTCTTTTCACTTCTCTATTATAAAGTTCATCCATTCCATTTGTAACACCCCAAGCTTTCTCGGTATGTTTCCTTTCGAATAATGCAATGACGTGCATTGTACGCAACTTCGAGATTTTAACACACCACAACCAATCAAACTAGCCGTTATGAATAGTAATACCTACTTTTTGAAATTATATATATTTTATATTTCAAAATGGACTTCATTTTTGGATTCGTAATATCGAATTTAGCCTAAGGTGAAATTTTGGTACTTTTCGGATAACTTTCATATTTTGATGAATAGTGAAAATTACTAAATTTTAATTAAAAACAACTTTTTTAATCAAAATAATTAATAGTGATAAATTTTGAATTTGAGTGGTTTTAAAGTATATTTAGAATATATTTTTACCATTTAATATAATGTTGGTCATTGGACATAATTTTACAATTAAACCGAACATAAACAAGTGTCAATCTTTTGATAGTTATTATCTCTTAAAAACACGTTTTTTGTTTTGACAGCGGGAATTAATTTTAAATTAATTTCTGCCACTTCTGAGTTTTGAATTTAGAAAAATGGATTCCATATTTGGAATCAGTATTTCCAAATTGTGTAAATAGGTAACTTTTATTTTTAGACATTTTGAATAATTACTGCGGTAAATATTTTATTTACCATGATTAAGGGTAAATCCGGTAAATAAAGGTTAAAAAATAATATTATAATAATACTAAATTACCCTAAAATGTGTCTTAACCCTATTGGTTGATACATGGTCGACCATGGGCATCTTTGGGTCAATTTTGGGACCCCATGGATCCACTTGTAAGTGATAATGACACTTTATATTAATTAAGTTAAAATGAATACAAAAATGACACAAGCATATATCTTTTAGAAAAACAATTGTTACATACGGTTATATATGCTGGATTTTAGATTATAAATATTCATTAGAAAGATAAAAAGATTTCCTACATAATTATATTTTATTTATAATTTTTTGACATTAAATAATTTATTTTATTTATGACACAATGATGATGCAGTAATTACTAAAATAGTAAAAAAAATTAACATAATTGATATTATAAATACCCAAATAATTACAATATGAAACTTTTAATGAATTAAACAAATTTTATAGGATAATATGATATATTAGGATTGATTTATTTGACTTTGTTCGAAGTAATCAATCTGTTATGAGTTTCACAAAAATCAACTAGTGAATAGTGTCAAAATTGACATAAAAGAGTTCTTAAAACAAATATTATATTATTAATTGATATTAAATTCCTAAAAATCTAAGGTTCGGCCAAGAGACTTATATTATGATAGGTTAATAATTAATGGACCACTTGGGGGTCTTTTGGATGTATATAGTAAGTTTATTAACCATATTATATAAAAATACAAAGAGACATTGTAAAAGTGAAACTAATTAACTTAGAGTTAATACTTAAAGATAAGGTTAATATAAGTACCCAAACCTGTCTAAATTCTATTGGATGAGTTGTTTTCGACCTATCCCCACCTCAACCTTTGAATAGTCAACTTTGGAGCCATTGGAAACCGAATATGAATTTATTATAAATTAATATTTCTAGCTTTTCCAAAGGTGCCCCTCACCCCTCTTATAAAAGGGCACTCCTCCTTCTCATTTCCTCACACCTCTCAAGCCACTTGGCTCGTCCAAACTCTGCCCAAATAAGCTCCCCACATCCCTCTCCTCCTCCTTGAAGCTTCCCCTTAGGCAGAAAGCATTTCAACAAGTCCTTTGGTTCCAACCAAAGTGAGTTACCTAAATTAAAGGTAACGATTTCTCTTAAATTATTTTCATTTATTTTGCTTCTTCAACCCCCAAACTCTTTTTATTTACCTTCTTTTGTAACAACACCAGTATCCTCAATATACTAGGATGTTGTTATAAGAAGTATTCAAACTACACATACACACAACTCCATCTAATGGATGATGAACATAATGTTTCTGTGGATGGAAAACTAACGCCTCACGAAACGATGATTGTTCAAAAACATCTTACCGCCTCTCATGGTGGCCATTATGATGGCACTGTAATTAAATATGATATTAATGATATATATTTTATATATAAGCTTCTGTAATTCCATTTTATTTCATACCATTATTCGTTTCATGTCGTATATACATACGATAATTTCATTTGAGGAAGTGCGGACTACCGCCCCCTTAAAATGATATGACTCGTTCATACAACACATGGAACGTATAAAGGATGGTGTTAATGAACTTAAGTAACATATATAAAATATTATATTATACTGGAATAGTAATATACCTATGTATCATTTGGATTCAATTCTTTTAAAATAAAAAATTAAATGGAAGTAGCGTTCGTGCGTACGTACGGACTACCGTCTCCACGAACGCGATGAGATTCATTATCCATCGTATCCATTCAAGTATAATTATCATTTAATGATTTAAAAATGATGTTTAAGGACTTGATATCATTCTGGATATGAATAAGATACAACAAACATGACTTATGTAACAAAACATATAAAAGAAAATGAGTAAGTTAACACCCGAAACGGCGTTAATACTAAGATATTATTAACAAATCAATGTTAAAAGATCATATATGATATCATATTAAAGTAAATGATTCTTGTATTATTCAATAACAATTATTTCACCATTATACATGAGGTAAACCTACCATCGACCAAGGAAAAAGTACAAAGTAAGAGATTTTCTTATCTCACTTTCAATTCCGTGAGATTTCCATTTTTCGCCACTAAATTATTGAAAGTGGTGTATTGTGTACTGCCATTTGATATATATTCATGATTCTATTTATATTCATGTTATTCTGTAAATAATTTGGTGGTTATTAACTTTTGGCCATACGACTCAGTTGATTAACGTGGTAAGGGGTTTCTTATCTCACTTTTAATTTCGTGAGATTTCCATTGATCACCACTTAATTATTGCATGTGGTGTATGTGTACTGCCCATGATTGTATTCATTGTGTAATATACTTTAATTTATGGGTATTTACATCATCATGGTATGATACTTCTTTCATGGGTGTATGTTTCGTATGTTACCTAATCGATAAGGGAATTTGAGATTTCAATTCCCACTCATTCGGCTTTACGCATATTTCATTGATTATATTACCCCAAGATTATGTGTGGAATCACTATTCATTTGATTATGTCATAATTTCCACTCCCCTTCCTATGGATATAAGTTTGATACATATAATCACTCCATTGATAATTCTCAATTCATTGATATGAATTTGATAAGAGTAATTTTAACTCATTCTCCATTTGTTGAGTTAAACATCCAATTCGTTGGTATTGTTTTTACAAGAATATGTGTGAATATCCTTTGATTGATTTACACTGAATATCCAAACATGTTTAGTGTATTTATATTTGTCACACATAATTATGTCGTTGATTTATCCTTAACCTAAGGATACAACCTTTATGAGAGATTTCATCTCAATTTACATTCCATTGAGACTTCTTTGATGATATACACCAAATCACTTTTATGTGGTGTATATAATGTACTTTGACATAGAATATCATGATTCCCTTTATTCTCATGATATTACAAAGTTTTGATTACCTCAATTATTTGTATTCAAGTTTCTCTTTTGGTTAGAATCTCTAACTAAAATACCATTTTTAAATGTTTTAAAGACTTATTCTTCTAAATCTTCCTCATTAATGTCCATGTTTTAAAAATGGTTTTAAGGATTTATTTATATGGACATTAAAGTTTTAAAATTAAAACTCATTTTAAAAGTTTCAAAGTGGTATGGGACACTTTGATTCAAAAATCTATTTTTAAATGGCTTCTTGACAAATAGTGTGACTTTTAAATGTTTTCAAGAAAAGGGGGATATTTCTCTCAAAAAGTTTTGATGATTATTTTCATCTATGTCAACATCCTTCATTATTCTTGATTGAGGTTAATGTGATACAATAAAGTCCTCCATATTGTATCAAATGAGTTATGTTTGACTGTGGATGTGCTATTTTTATACCATTCATGGTTTGTGGTAGAAGTATTGACATTTCGTATGCTATTTATAATACGAATGTTTATGTTATGTTTAAACCTGTTCATATGAGGAACGCATTGGACTTAATAAGTGATGGGTGGAGCCCGCTATAGCTCCTCGATGCATCGGTAGGTCTCATGAGACAAACTAGTGTCTTGGCACAAGGCCTTGGCAAAATCTTATTTTTAGTCTTGGCACGAGGCCTTGGCTATGTGGTTATGATAGTCTGGCATTATGCATTCCATCATTATGAAAGTGGTTATTGATATTGCATGTGATCATTCGACTAGTAGAATATCCATGTGAGTAAGTAAATGGCATTATTTCATTTTACCTTCGCCATTTTATGCTGAAATTTAAATTTAAAAGGCTTTTGTTTTAGTTATAAATTGCCTTAAGTGTTTATTCTTATTTATGAAAGCTTCTGCTATAATGTTATCCTTACTGAGCATCCGAGCTCACCCCTTTCAATGTTTTATTTTTCCCAGGATTATGAATAAGTAATTTATGAATGACCTGCAGGGATAGTATGAGGGGATATGAAGACAAGATGTTTTTTTATGATGTAATGTAAAAATTTATGGATGTATCTAGTTATTCCAAGGCTACTAAACTAATCGGTCTTTCGAGACTTGATATTTCTCATGATCATGCCAATGTTATGTAATAATTCACCGACTCTAGGTAATTAGGGTCGGGGCGTTACAGTTGGTATCAGAGGAAGTTTAGTACAAACCTTGGTAGCTAGATTTAGATAAACTCTGATTAGAGCACGTAGACCTAAGATGAACTTGGAGGATTAGTATAAAAGAACTTCCTAGAATTTTGGTATTGTAGAGATTTTGTGAGTTTTCCGAGCAATACATCCCTGTCTGGATACGAGCAGGTAGAGGCGGCTCTGGCACAGATGTACCTAGGGGTAAAACCCGAAAACACCGCTTTGAGCTAGACTCGAACGGGAACTGGTGCACGACAACGGGCCTTGCTGCACTCTTGGTTACCACACTCCCGGGGGATATGCTTAGGATAATTTACATTTTCTTTACAAACCAATTTAAGTAATATATATATAAGATGAGAGTAAATGACCTTGGTTAATCCTAATATGTTTCAAATTGAGAATATGGTGACATTTTAATCTCTAAATGATTTTACGACTACTATTACTCACACAATGCTTTATGGTTTTAGTCAATGGCTGGATTCCAAGGAAGTCATAGTGACTTTGAGAATGATGTACAAGATGGGAACGGTGGTGGCAATGAGCAACAAAATGGAATGTTGATAGGCGTAAAAGATATCGTCTTTATGCCAAATCAGTTTTCCAAAAATATGATCAACAACATATATATTAACCAACTCCCAGACTCAACAAGGAAGAGAAAGGTGATAAATGATAAGAGCTCCAGCAATGGAGACCATGGAGAAAAGAACCCTCAATTTTCATCATGCAGGAAATGTGGAAAGAGACACCCAGGAAAGTGTCTCAATGGGACAACGAAATGTTTTACGTGCGGGAAGGAAGGACATAAAGTAAAGAATTGCCGAAGAAAAATGACGAGTACTATGGAAGAAGATAAAAATGGTCCCAAGAGTCCATTTACAGTCATTTGCCGTAAATGTAGGGGACCTGGCCATTACCCGAGTGAATGTCCTATTCTATAGGATATTTTCTTGGTCAAAGAAGAAGCTATGTGGGAATAAATGGTTGGAGAAATGTTTAAAAAGTATTAGCACTCCTTGTTGATGGGTTTACTATGGAATAATTTTCTCTTGTATTTGTAACCCCGCAGTTTGCCATGTGAGAATGATATTTAAGGAAGAATTGTCTCTTCTCTTGTGGATATGGGTATAAATAACCATTTGGATTTATATGATCATTGGGGTTTGAGAGAATTATATGTTATTCTAATTTGGGATGAAGATTCAAAGTATGATATAACATTTGTGGTAAAATTTATGATATAGTATTTTGAGGAATTTATCTCATTTTGGCAATATTATAAAATATAGTTTTTGAAAAAGGACAACACGTAGACCGTGTGACAACCCGTCGCGTCGGACAAAGCTATGGGAATCGAACCCACTACCAAAGTGAGATTGGGATTTATCGCCTACCACTGGACTACGTGAAGTCCCTGGTTAGTGTGACTTTTTTTTTAGTTAAATGATTTTATTGATCAATAATAAGTTGATTTGGGTTCTTATTTCATATCAAAAGAATACCCTTGGTATAGGAAAATGATTTGGTGATTAAGTGATAAATGTTATTTTGGAAGATGTTCGCTTTGTTGGGAACACTATATGCCCAAGGAAAATGGAATACTATGGGGCTTCATTTGTGGAGTAATGATAGATTTTTATCTACGTTTTTATTGTGGATTTATAGTGATTTGGGTTATTTATGGAAATGATTAACCTATAATAGAGAATATGTGATTAGGTTAATTACTTTTGAGTATGTGACTTTAAGAGTATCTGATGTCATTTGGAGATACAATTTCACATGGGAGACTACATAATCAAATTCTTCTATGTTTTGGGTTTCAATATTAGTTTGGATTATATTAAAGGATTTTAAGGACAATTGGTTATTGAATGGTATCTATTTAACTTTGGGGTATTGTTGGTTTAATTTTAGAAATTAAGATTAGTGCATATTTATCTCAATGAATATCCTTTTGGGGGATCATTAGATCATTCACTGACCATTTTGGTTTTGATTAATCTTCAAAGACAATGTAAATATATGGTTTATCCTTCATGGATCATGTGATTCTATAGAAGTTTATTCTATCTCTTCCAGTGTGACCAAGTCTTCTTGAATACTCATCATTTAAAAAAAATGTGTTAGTGGTGGAAATTTATTAAAGAATGAAAATCTACTTAAAATGTAAGTATATCTCATAATGTTCTTAGTCAATATCATAAATGAATTACTCTTCCTTATGTAATGTAACTTAAAAAAAATGTTGTCCGTTTACTTTCCTACTAGGAGACTAATGGTCGTTTGTCCCAACACAAGTTTGTGGTTTTCTTATTGTTAACTTTCTCCTGATCATGATTTCTATCCCTCTCCATCAGAAATTGACACTTAGTTTATCATCCATATCCATGTTTTCTTACATGCAATCCTAGTATGGGTTATCTTGGATGACCCTTATACCTCTCTTTCTTTCTTTTAAAGTGATAGTTTTATTGACTCTTTTTCCGATGTGGGACTTTCCATTATATTCCCAAGCAAAATTTTAAAAATTGTGAGGACGCAATTTATTGAAGGAGGGGATAATGTAACACCCCAAGCTTCCTCGGTATGTTTCCTTTCGAATAATGCAATGACGTGCATTGTACGCAACTTCGAGATTTTAACACACCACAACCAATCAAACTAGCCGTTATGAATAGTAATACCTACTTTTTGAAATTATATATATTTTATATTTCAAAATGGACTTCATTTTTGGATTCGTAATATCGAATTTATCCTAAGGTGAAATTTTGGTACTTTTCGGATAACTTTCATATTTTGATGAATAGTGAAAATTACTAAATTTTAATTAAAAACAACTTTTTTAATCAAAATAATTAATAGTGATAAATTTTGAATTTGAGTGGTTTTAAAGTATATTTAGAATATATTTTTACCATTTAATATAATGTTGGTCATTGTACATAATTTTACAATTAAACCGAACATAAACAAGTGTCAATCTTTTGATAGTTATTATCTCTTAAAAACACGTTTTTTGTTTTGACAGCGGGAATTAATTTTAAATTAATTTCTGCCACTTCTATGTTTTGAATTTAGAAAAATGGATTCCATATTTGGAATCAGGATGTCCAAATTGTGTAAATAGGTAACTTTTATTTTTAGATATTTTGAATAATTACTGCGGTAAATATTTTATTTACCATGATTAAGGGTAAATCCGGTAAATAAGGGTTAAAAAATAATATTATAATAATACTAAATTACCCTAAAATGTGTCTTAACCCTATTTGTTGATACATGGTCGACCATGGGCATCTTTGGGTAAATTTTGGGACCCCATGGATCCACTTGTAAGTGATAATGACACTTTATATTAATTAAGTTAAAATGAATACAAAAATGACACAAGCATATATCTTTTAGAAAAACAATTGTTACATAGGGTTATATATGCTGGATTTTAGATTATAAATATTCATTAGAAATATAAAACGATTTCCTACATAATTATATTTTATTTATAATTTTTTGACATTAAATAATTTATTTTATTTATGACACAATGATGATGCAGTAATTACTAAAATAGTAAAAAAAATTAACATAATTGATATTATAAATACCCAAATAATTATAATATGAAACTTTTAATGAATTAAAAAAATTTTCTAGGATAATATGATATATTAGGATTGATTTATTTGACTTTGTTCGAAGTAATCAATCTGTTATGAGTTTCACAAAAATCAACTAGTGAATAGTGTCAAAATTGACATAAAAGAGTTCTTAAAACAAATATTATATTATTAATTGATATTAAATTCCTAAAAATCTAAGGTTCGTCCAAGAGACTTATATTATGATAGTTTAATCATTAATGGACCACTTGGGGGTCTTTTGGATGTATATAGTAAGTTTATTAACCATATTATATAAAAATACAAAGAGACATTGTAAAAGTGAAACTAATTAACTTAGAGTTAATACTTAAAGATAAGGTTAATATAAGTACCCAAACCTGTCTAAATTCTATTGGATGAGTTGTTTTCGACCTATCCCCACCTCAACCTTTGAATAGTAAACTTTGGAGCCATTGGAAACCGAATATGAATTTATTATAAATTAATATTTCTAGCTTTTCCAAAGGTGCCCCTCACCCCTCTTATAAAAGGGCACTCCTCCTTCTCATTTCCTCACACCTCTCAAGCCACTTGGCTCGTCCAAACTCTGCCCAAATAAGCTCCCCACATCCCTCTCCTCCTCCTTGAAGCTTCTTCTTAGGCAGAAAGCATTTCAACAAGTCCTTTGGTTCCAACCAAAGTGAGTTACCTAAATTAAAGGTAACGATTTCTCTTAAATTATTTTCATTTATTTTGCTTCTTCAACCCCAAAACTCTTTTTATTTACCTTCTTTTGTAACAACACCAGTATCCTCAATATACTAGGATGTTGTTATAAGAAGTATTCAAACTACACATACGCACAACTCCATCTAATGGATGATGAACATAATGTTTCTGTGGATGGCAAACTAACGCCTCACGAAATGATGATTGTTCAAAAACATCTTACCGCCTCTCATGGTGGCCATTATGATGGCACTGTAATTAAATATG
This sequence comes from Viscum album, assembly GCA_963277665.1. NCBI lineage: Eukaryota > Viridiplantae > Streptophyta > Magnoliopsida > Santalales > Viscaceae > Viscum > Viscum album. The sequence continues at coordinate 473,222,422 of OY728159.1, read as the reverse complement.
ATATTAATGATATATATTTTATATATAAGCTTCTGTAATTCCATTTTATTTCATACCATTATTCGTTTCATGTCGTATATACATACGATAATTTCATTTGAGGAAGTGCGGACTACCGCCCCCTTAAAATGATATGACTCGTTCATACCACACATGGAACGTATAAAGGATGGTGTTAATGAAAATAAGTAACATATATAAAATATTATATTATACTGGAATAGTAATATATTTATGTATCATTTGGATTCAATTCTTTTAAAATAAAAAATTAAATGGAAGTAGCGTTCGTGCGTACGTACGGACTACCGTCTCCACGAACGCGATGAGATTCATTATCCATCGTATCCATTCAAGTATAATTATCATTTAATGATTTAAAAATGATGTTTAAGGACATGATATCATTCTGGATATGAATAAGATACAACAAACATGACTTATGTAACAAAACATATAAAAGAAAATGAGTAAGTTAACACCCGAAACGGCGTTAATACTAAGATATTATTAACAAATCAATGTTAAAAGATCATATATGATATCATATTAAAGTAAATGATTCTTGTATTATTCAATAACAATTATTTCACCATTATATAGGAGGTAAACCTACCATCGACCAAGGTAAAAGTACAAAGTAAGAGATTTTCTTATCTCACTTTCAATTCCGTGAGATTTCCATTTTTCGCCACTAAATTATTGAAAGTGGTGTATTGTGTACTGCCATTTGATATATATTCATGATTCTATTTATATTCATGTTATTCTGTAAATCATTTGGTGGTTATTAACTTTTGGCCATACGACTCAGTTGATTAACGTGGTAAGGGGTTTCTTATCTCACTTTTAATTTCGTGAGATTTCCATTGATCACCACTTAATTATTGCATGTGGTGTATGTGTACTTCCCATGATTGTATTCATTGTGTAATATACTTTAATTTATGGGTATTTACATCATCATGGTATGATACTTCTTTCATGGGTGTATGTTTCGTATGTTACCTAATCGATAAGGGAATTTGAGATTTCAATTCCCACTCATTCGGCTTTACGCATATTTCATTGATTATATTACCCCAAGATTATGTGTGGAATCACTATTCATTTGATTATGTCATAATTTCCACTCCCCTTCCTATGGATATAATTTTGATACACATAATCACTCCATTGATAATTCTCAATTCATTGATATGAATTTGATAAGAGTAATTTTAACTCATTCTCCATTTGTTGAGTTAAACATCCAATTCGTTGGTATTGTTTTTACAAGAATATGTGTGAATATCCTTTGATTGATTTACACTGAATATCCAAACATGTTTAGTGTATTTATATTTGTCACACATAATTATGTCGTTGATTTATCCTTAACCTAAGGATACAACCTTTATGAGAGATTTCATCTCAATTTACATTCCATTGAGACTTCTTTGATGATATACACCAAATCACTTTTATGTGGTGTATATAATGTACTTTGACATAGAATATCATGATTCCCTTTATTCTCATGATATTACAAAGTTTTGATTACCTCAATTATTTGTATTCAAGTGTCTCTTTTGGTTAGAATCTCTAACTAAAAAACCATTTTTAAATGTTTTAAAGACTTATTCTTCTAAATCTTGCTCATTAATGTCCATGTTTTAAAAATGGTTTTAAGGATTTATTTATATGGACATTAAAGTTTTAAAATTAAAACTCATTTTAAAAGTTTCAAATTGGTATGGGACACTTTGATTCAAAAATCTATTTTTAAATGGCTTCTTGACAAATAGTGTGACTTTTAAATGTTTTCAAGAAAAGGGGATATTTCTCTCAAAAAGTTTTGATGATTATTTTCATCTATGTCAACATCCTTCATTATTCTTGATTGAGGTTAATGTGATACAATAAAGTCCTCCATATTGTATCAAATGAGTTATGTTTGACTATGGATGTGCTATTTTTATACCATTCATGGTTTGTGGTAGAAGTATTGACATTTCGTATGCTATTTATAATATGAATGTTTATGTTATGTTTAAACCTGTTCATATGAGGAATGCATTGGACTTAATAAGTGACGGGTGGAGCCCGCTATAGCTCCTCAATGCATCGGTAGGTCTCATGAGACAAACTAGTGTCTTGGCACAAGGCCTTGGCAAAATCTTATTTGTAGTCTTGGCACGAGGCCTTGGCTATGTGGTTATGATAGTCTGGCATTATGCATTCCATCATTATGAAAGTGGTTATTGATATTGCATGTGATCATTCGACTAGTAGAATATCCATGTGAGTAAGTAAATGGCATTATTTCATTTTACCTTCGCCATTTTATGCTGAAATTTAAATTTAAAAGGCTTTTGTTTTAGTTATAAATTGCCTTAAGTGTTTATGCTTATTTATGAAAGCTTCTGCTATAATGTTATCCTTACTGAGCATCCGAGCTCACCCCTTTCAATGTTTTATTTTTCCCAGGATTATGAAGAAGTAATTTATGAATGACCTGCAGGGATAGTATGAGGGGATATGAAGACAAGATGTTTTTTTTATGATGTAATGTAAAAATTTATGGATGTATCTAGTTATTCCAAGGCTACTAAACTAATCGGTCTTTCGAGACTTGATCTTTCTCATGATCATGCCAATGTTATGTAATAATGCACCGACTCTAGGTAATTAGGGTCGGGGCGTTACACCATTTGTTTGGGGATGATATTGAGTTGACATTTTATGTACATCCCCATTATTTTTCAAAATAGATTCCATGGTTTTATTATAAAAATGGGTTACTAAGTCACTTATCACGGCACAAGGATTGATAAGTCCATGGAAGATGTATGTCTTTTTTAACTCACTAACAGTATGTGAATCATCCTTTCTAGTGGATTTATCCTCAACCCACCTAGAAAAAAAATCAACCGCAAGAAGAATGTAAGAGAATCCATTGGAAGGGTAAATGGTTCCTGGATATTGATGCCCCAAACATCAAAAATAACACAAAAAATTAAAGGCTTTGGGGAATTTCATTTCTCTTTGATATTGTGCCAATATTTTGGCAAGTGAGACATGATTGACAGAACTCATGTGAGTCCTTGAACAGTGAAGGCCAGATGAATCCAGAGTCTTGGACCTTTCGGGAGGTCCTTTGTGGTCCAAAGTGGCCAACACCAGGAATTGAGTTACAGAATTTTAATATGGAAGAATGTTCATTTTCATCGACACAACTCTTTATTACCATGCCAGCCCTAGTTTTCCAAAGATTATTTTCATCCCAATAATAGTATTTTGAATCACTTTTCAGCTTCATTTTTGGTTCTTTTGAAAAAATATCTGGATGAACACCAGAAACCATGTAATTTACAATGGGGGAATACCATGGTATTTTTGGAGTGAGATATGGAAGGTTCTCAGTGGGGAATTCGAGATCGATGATTTCAGAATGAGAAGAATTAGAAATTCTACTCAAGTGATCAGACATAGGGTTTTCTTTTCCTGGTCTATCTCATATTTCAAGGTCAAACTATTGGATCATTAGGATCCATCTTATTATCCTCGATTTAGAATCACTTTTCTTGATTAAGAACTTTATAGAAGAATGGTCTGTGAAGATGATGATTTTGGAACCTAAGAGATAGGGCCAGAATTTATCCAAGGCAAACCCCACTGCTAAAAGTTTCTTTTCAGTGATAGTATAGTGATATTGAGTTTCATCTAATGTTTTGAGGCATAATAGCTGACATGATGAATCTTTTCTCTTCTTTGAACAAGAACAACCCCAACGACTCTTTCAGAAGCATCACACATCAGCTTAAAGGGTAAGGACCAATCTAGGAGTTGGATTATTGGGGCGGTTGTTGGAGTAGTTTGGATTTCAACAAATGCTCTCTTTCAAACCTCATTGAAATGGAAAGTGACATCATTTTGGAGTAATAGATTGAGTGGGAGGAAAATCCTAGTGATGTTATGGATGAATCTATGATTGAAACCCACATGACCGAGAAATGAATGGATGTCTCGAACAGAAGTGGGTTGAGGTAGTGATTGGATCACTTCAATTTTGGTAGGATCGACTTCAATACCATCTTTTGAAAATATGTTCCCTAGAACAATCCCATTTGCAACCATGAAGAGAGTTTTTTTGAAATTTAACTCAAGGTTGCACTTGACACACTTTTGGAGGACTAGAGAGAGTGAATTCAAACAAGATCCAAATGACTCACCATAAATGGTGAAGTCATCCATGAAGACATCCATGTAGTTTTTAATGAATTCGGAAAAGATACTCATCATACACCTCTGGAATGTTGCAGGAGAATTGTAAAGGTCAAAAGGCATTCTTCTATATGCATATGTTCCATAGGGACATGTGAAAGTAGTATTTTCTTTGTACTAAGGTTCAATTAGGATTTGGAAGTAGCATGGGAGGATCCACATCTCAACCTTAAAGAAATCCAAGTGGCGTGCTCTACTATGGAGCCTCAAGGGGTTTCTGAAGAAAAAATCAAACTTCGAGAATTCCATTTCTCCTTAGCTGACTCTGCTAAGTCATGGCTTTACTACCTACCTCCTGGTTTCATAACCACATGGAATTACCTGACGGGACTCTTCAAAGAGAAAATCTTTGTTGCTTCTCGTACTGCTTCTATCCGAAAGTAAATAAGTTGTATCCATCAGTTCCCAAGTGAATCACTCCATGAATACTAGGAGAGGTTCCAAAAGCTTGTCGCAACATGCCCACACCACCAAATCCTTGACCAACTCTTTATCCAAGACATATATGAGTGGTATTGGATATGGATAGAACTCTCATTGATGCTGCAAGTGGTGTTGGTCTTGTTGATAAAACTCCTACAGCTGCAAGAGATCTCATAAGTAACATGACTGCAAACACAAAACAATTCCATACTCGAGCACATGCTCAAGTCAAACAACCCCAAGATAATAAATCAATTGAGAGGAACAAGATTACCAAGTGGATAAGTTAACTTACATGTCTTGTGCGACAACTAGATGTGGCTACCAAATCCCGATCCTCATCTTCTCCGCAATCAATGTTTCATGTACCTATCCAAAACTGTTGAATCTACAACTCTTCATCTCATCCAACAGACACATGTTGGCACGACCAAAGGCTTGGGAGGACCTCTATTTATACTATTTTAAGAAAATTCATATAAATATACAGAAGGTTGATGAAAATAAGAGATATTGGAGAAGAAACATTCATTAAAACAAAATTACAAAACACAAACTTACAAGATTACAAGCGTAGAACAACCCAAAAGTGAAAGGAAAAAAATAGAGAAGGAAGGGTATCTCAAGTGAAAACTTGAGTATGGTAGATCCTCCCAAGCCTTTCGAAAGGCTTTTCTCATGCCAATATGTGCTATGATCTTTGTAAATTCCATCCCCTTTGAAGGAGAGGAGGGGGGTGCATTTATTGCCCAAGGAAGTGAACTGTTTTCATTCCCAATTTGTCCCTCAACTTGCTTTGCCAAGTTGTCTATTCAGACAGCCGAATCTCGATATATCTCCTTCTTCAAAGTTGTAGATAATAAATATTTTAGACATATCTCAAAATTTTGAGTCATTTGGACCTTTGAAGCTGAATGATTTCTTCAAAAAAGTCGGCCACTTATATCTCCTCTTTCACACTGCAAAATCTCAGATCGATTTAATGATTACATCATAAGATATGTCAGGAATAGTGTTTGGATTTTAATTCCCTGCCAAAATGGTGGGCTAGACATACAAGTGCCATTTGGCCCCTTTTTCTTATATTTGAGCCCTAAAATTTCTATCCATGATTCTTTTGGATAATCACGAACATATGGTAGAGTTTCATAAAATTTAGGCTTCGAGATTTAGACCAGTAACTTAATAATAATTGATGGTCTAGTTTAATAACAAATTCTTTAAGTAGTCATTAGTTTTTGGTTATTGTAAAAAAATAGAAAAACAAAATTAAAAAAAAAATTGAAAAAAAACACAAAGAAAACCCTATCTTCTCATAAAAATCATAAACTTAAAAAAACATAAAGAAAACCCATATTTATTTTCCTTCCAACATCTCTCTGAATTCCCTGTATCCTCCCCACAATCCCTAGGAATTGTTTGACCCTGAAATTGAGTGAAAACTTTTCCAACTTAGGGGGAACATGATAGATAATCAACTCATTCAAGAACCTGTCTTTTTCCAACCAATTGAATTAGATATGACCAATACCAGCGAAAAGACACTACAAGAACTTGTTGCCCCGGATATGAATTACCAACCTCTTGGTATTCAATATCCAAACAAAAGAGCTGACTTCAAACTCACATCAGGTTGGATTCATATTCTCCTCATTTCCACGGGCTAGCTGATGAGGATCCACATCTCCACCTTAAAGAGTTCCATGTGGTGTGCTCTATCATGAAGCCTCAAGGGGTTTCTGAAGAACAAATCAAACTTCGAGCATTCCCTTTCTCCCTAGCTGACAATGCTAATTCATGGCTTTACTACCTACATCTTGGTCCCATAACCAAATGGAATGGCATGAAGAGACTCTTCTTAGATAAATGATTTCCTACTTCTCGTACTCCTTCTTTCTAAAAGGAAATAAGTGGTATCCATCATTTCCCAAGTGAATCACTCGATGAATACTGGAAGAGGTTAAAAAAGATTTTTGCAACCTGTCCACACCACCCAATCCCTGACCGAATCTTGATCCCATACTTCTATGAGTTGTTATTTTCTATGGAGAGAAATCTCATTGATGCCGCAAGTGGCGGTGCTCTTTTTGATAAAACTCATGCAGCTGCAAGAGATCTCATAAGTAACATGGCTGCAAACACACAAAAATTCTATACTCTAGAACATGCTCAAGTAAAACAATCCTAAGATAATCAATCAATTGAGCTGAATAAGATGACCTAGTGGATGAGTGAACTTACAGGTCTTGTGCGACAACTAGCTGTGGATACCAAATCCCCAACCTCATCATCTCCACAATCAATGTTTCCTGGACCTGTCAAAAAATGTGGAATCTACAACTCTTCATCTCATCCAACCGACACATGTCCACAACTTCAAGAGGATCAATCTGATTCATTTGGACCAATGGATCTCAATGAAGAATATGATCAGTAGAACACCAATCCTCAACTATCAAGTCAGTGTGTTAGAAACCTCAACCAACCTCACTCTGAGCCCTTCTCTTCTTCCTATAACCAAGGCCTTAGATATGGTAATCCCATATCTTATCCTCCTCAATTCCCTCCTCAAAACCCAAACCAGTTTCAATATGTTCAAGGTGTTGGTATTTTCCAACAACCTTAACCTATTATTCATCAACCTCAAAGGAACAATCCTCCTCCTGGATTCCATTATCCTAGTGAGCCTTCCCACTTCCAAAACCAATACAATCACTTTCCCAAGAACTAAAATCAAGGTAATCCCAATCCGGGACAAGCCTTTTCTTTTAAGAAACCATGGGAAAGTGCCGTGTAAGATCATGCCTCCTTCACCGATTCCAGTTTCAATAACATTTAAACCCAAATTGGTCAACTTGCATCCCACCTTAGTCAGCAGCAGCCATCCAATTATTCCCACCTCCCTGCTCAACCCTTACCAAACCCCAAGGGTAATGTATGTGCAATTTCATTATATCAAGAAATAAAATTTCTACACCTCAAGATAAGTCATATAAACAACCTTTAAATGTTGACCTAAAAAATGAAAGGAAAAAGAAACTTGAAAAGAAATCAGAATCTATTCCTTCACCTCCTTCTATTCCCCATAGGAACCAAATTCCTTTTCCTCAAGCCATTTCTAATCCAAAGAAGTCCTATGAACCCGATCCTGAAATGCTTCACATGTTTAGACGTGTTGAAGTCAATATTCCCCTCCTAGATGCCATGAAACAAATTTCTAATTATGCCAAGTTTATCAAGGAGTTGTGTACCAACAAGAGGAAACATAGGACCTTTGAAAATGTTTCCACCCAGCAGTCTATTCCCATAAAGTGAAAAGGTCAAGGGTCCCTTACAGTTCCATTCCAAATTGGAAGTTCCAACATTGATGATGCACTCAAGACCTAGGATCATCAATTAATGTCATGAAAAAATCCATATTCAAAAACCTTTGTCTAGGTCCCTTACATCCAACGTGTGTTGTCATTCAATTATACAATCGAAACAAAGCCAGTCCTGAGGGAATAATTGAGGATGTCCTTGTCCGTGTCAATGATCTTATCTTCCCTACTACTTTTTATGTCCTTGACATGGAATGTGAGATGAACTCTTATCTATCTCCCCTAATTCTAGAATGAACATTCCTCATGACTACGCGAACAAATATTGAAGTCCATTAAGGAATCTTATCCAAGGAATTTGGTGACCAACTGGTCAAGTTTAACATTTTCCAGGCCATGCGATACCCTTCTGAGGATCACTCTGCATTCTAAATACATTCTTCTGAGGACACTTCTAAGAGTCAATCGAGCACCAATCCACCATGTTATTAATTTTATAATTACAAAGGATCTTGTGAAATATGAAAAATGATTAACCAAGTCCTAAATGGTGAATTTTATGTGGACCTATCATTCATAGAATCCATCAATCTAGTGGAACTTGAAAACTCTCATGAATCCCCCATCAACTCTGATCTATACTACTCCACCTGGGATAGTATTAAGGAAAATGAATCTGAAGAAACAGAAGTCCCTTCATCCATTCTTGAGATGTCTAACCCACAAATGAGAGATGATACTGATCTAAAACCTCTTCCTGAACACCTGAAATATGCATTCATTTTCCATGATCACTCTTATCCAGTCAATATCTCTTCTTCACTTACCAAAATTGAGGAGTCCAAACTTGTTCAAGTGTTAGAGGAAAAAAAGGCCTTAGGGTAGACACGATATAACATACTAGGAAACAACCCTGCCCTTTTCATGAATCACATCCATCTTAAGGAGACCTCCAAACCAATTAGACAACCTCAAATAAGACTAAATCCACTCATACTTGAGGTACTTAGGGAAGAGATCACCAATCTTCTTCAAGATGGTATTATCTACCAAATTTCTAATAGTGAATGGGTTAGTCCAATTCAATTTGTTCCTAAGAAGGTTGGGATTACTATTATCACAAATGAACATGGGGAGGTAGTCCCAATATGGCATGGAAGTCTTCATGGATGACTTCACCATTTTTGGTGAGTCATTTGAATCTTGTTTGAATTCACTCTCTCTAGTCCTCCAAAAGTGTGTCAAGTGGAACCTTGTGTTAAATTTTGAAAAATGTCACTTCATGGTTGAAAATTGGATTGTTCTAGGGAACATAGTTTAAAAAGTTGGTATTGAAGTCGATTCTGCTAAAATTGAAGTGATCCAATCACTTCCTCAACCCCCTTCTGTTCGAGACATCCGTTCATTTCTCAGTCATGCCGGTTTCTATCAAATATTCATCCATAACTTCAATAGGATTTCCCTCCCACTCACTCAGTTTCTCCAAAAAGTTGTCAATTTCCATTTCGACGAGGTTTGCAAGAGATCCATTATTGAACTCAAAACTTCCCTAACATTCTCCCCAATAATCCAACCCCTAGATTGGTCATTACCCTTTGAGATGATGTGTGATACTTCTGATAGAGCCGTTGGGGTTGTTCTTGGTCATAGAATTGAAAAGATTCCTCATGTTATCTATTATGCCTCAAAAACATTGGATAAAACTCAATATCACTACACTGTCACTGAAAAAGAACTTTTATCAGTGGTTTTTTCCTTAGAGAAATTTTGGCCCTATCTGTTAGGTGCCAAAATCATTATCTTCACAGACCATTCTTCTATAAAGTCATTGCTCAAGAAAAGTGATTCCAAACCGAGGCTAATAAGATGGAGCCTAAATCTCCAAGTGTTTGACCTTGAAATCAAAGGTAGACCAGGAAAAGAAAACCTTGTGGCTGATAACATGAGTAAAATTTCTAATTCTTCTCATTCTGAAATCATTGATCCTGAATTCCCCACTCAGAACCTTTCATCTCTCACTCCAAAAATACCATGGTATGCACCAACTGTAAATTACTTCGTTTCTGGTGTTTTTCCTGAAATTTTTTCAAAAGAATAAAAAATTAAGTTGAAATGTAATTCTAAATTCTGTTTTTGGGAAGAAAATACACTTTGGAAAACTGGGGCTGACATGAAAATAAGGAGATGTGTCGATGAAAATGAGATTTCTCCCATATTAGAATTTTGTCACTCAATGCATGGTGGCGGCCACTTTGGATAACAAAGGACCTCATTAAAGGTCCTAGACTCTGGATTCTTATGGCCTTCACTATTCAAAGACTGACATGATTTTTTTTAATCATGTCCCACTTGCCCAAAATTTGGCACAATTTCAAAGAGAACATAAATGCCCCAAAACCTTTAATTTTTTTGTGAGATTTTTGATGTTTGGGGCATCAATTTCGTGGGAAAATTCTCCCATTCCAATGGATTCTCATACATTCTTCCTACGGTTGATTATATTTAATGGTGGGTTGAGGCCAAACCCACTATAAATTATTATTCACATACTGTTAGTGAGTTTCTAAAGACACACATCTTCCACCGATTTGGCACACCTCGTTGTGTTGATAAGTGACTTAGGAACCTATTTTTGTAATAAAACCATGGAATCTATTTTGAAAAAGAATGGTGTTGTACATAAAACTTCAACTTCATATCATCCCCAAAAAAATGGCATGGCTGAACTTTCTAATAGATTCGTGGAAATTGTGCTTCAGAGAATTGTAAAACCCACCAGAAAAAATTGGCCTGAAAGACTTGGTGAAGTACTGTGGGCTTATCGAACTGCCTATAAAATACCCATTGGAATGTCTCCTTTTAGGAAAGTTTTTGTTAAAGCAAGTCATTTCTAGTTGAAATCCAAAACATGTCATTTTAGGCTATAAAAACTTTTAATTTTGATCTTGAAAAATCCGCTGATGAAATATTGTTGCAATTGGATGAACTAGAAAAGCTTCGACTTGATTCTTAAGAGTTTTCTAATCTCTACAAAGAAAAATCCAAGACACTCCATGAAAAACACAACCTAAGAAAGTTATTTCATGAAGGTGATAAGTTAATTCTCTTTAATTCTCTATTTTAGCTTCACCGAGGTAAGATTAATTATCGTTGGGAAGGTCCTTTTGTTATTACTAATGTTTACCCGTTTGGGGCAGTATACGTCCAAGACCCCTCATCCAAAAGGACATTATTGTTTAATGGACATCGGTTAAAGCATCACCATGAGAGGACACACAATTTTGGATCAACATATACTTCCACAAAATCCCCAACTTCTCCAGTCAACCTAGCCCTAGACGAAGATAGAAACCCACCAAATCCAAATTTGGGGGGAACCTCTTTCCCATTAACTCTCTCTATCTCTTCCCCTCTCTACCACTTTATTTTTCTTCTCCTCGCATTCATTTTTTACCACTTCTTATTTCAAACCCATTCTTTTTTTATTTCTCTTTTGTGTGGGAGTGTATTTTAAAGAACACAAAAAAAACTAAAAAAATAAAAAAAAATGTATGAAAAAACCATAAGATTCACACTTACTCACCATCAATTTTCAAATTTTGTCCAACCATTTTGGGGAGTCAAAACACATGGTTTCATATAAAAATTTTTGTTTCTTCATCATATTTTTGGATAAGTAATTTTGTGTCAAGAATAATACATTTTGAATGCTCAATTTTTTATTTTAAAAATGCTTTTCCCAAATCGTGAGGAACAACATTTTCTTTCATGCCAAGGCCACATATGGTCATCTTTTCAAAATGTGTGTTTTCACCCCCATTTGTGAGTCTTATGTTTTTGGACCTTTGAGCTTAATTTCCTACATTATTGTGATTTAATATGATAGAGGCATTTTTTTGAATTACATGAGAACTACAATATCCAAATAGCCTCCAATTTCCCTTAAATTAATCCTCCTTTTGAAAGCCCCTTCAAGCCTATGAAACCATTTTCATGGATAGCCAAATTACAGGACCAATACCTTTTCGCACCCAATATCAACATGGATATTCATTTCATATATTTTTTTGAAATTAAAGTGTGGTGGGGGGATGGATTTCATTATGGGTACCCTTTTTTAATTTCACCATAGTATCGTATGCTTGAGGGCAAGAATCCATTTCAGTGTGGGGGATAGGTTTTCATTCAGTGTGTTTTGGGGAATGTAATGTACTTTCAATTATGTAATTTTTTAAATGTTATTGACAAGTGTTCAAAAAAAAGAACAATAAAAAAAATTGGGTTGTTTCTTGGGTAGGTCAAAAATCACTATTTCTCATCCTTTAATCATGTTATAACTGTTACAATTAGTGTCGTGAGGAGATCAATCATGGGTTGGGATATATGTGTGAGACCTTTTCCATGTTCATCTTTCAAAAAAAAAAATAAATAAATAACACTTGCATTATATTTTTATGTCATTTGGAGAAGTTTTGTGGTTTGTAAATATTTCCTCTTCTCATCCACTTCAAATTTAAATCCTATATTGTGTCTTTATTCACACAATAATTCCCTTGTAAATATGTGTTTTTATTTCCATCGATGTTTTCTTTCAAAAAAATTTGCATTGCTTTTTCTATGTTGGTGTTTTACCCCTCTTATTCTCTCTCTTGGACATTATATTCCTACCATCACATAGCCACAGAAAAACCCTGTAAAAATACCTCTTTATCCTTGTGTGCTTTGGATAGGTATTGTAAGCTGAGGGCTCTTCAAACTCTAAGATTTTCACTTTTGTTTGGTGAAAGAGTGAACCTCCACAAATGATTTTTATCATCTTGAGAGGTGTGAGTTTGGAGTGTCCACATTTTCCATTTCTAAATTTGAGCATGAAAAAATGAATTAGTTTTAAATCATTTTTTCTGTAACAAATTTTGGTGGAATTAAAATTGGATGAGTGAAATAGTGTAAAACTCCCCAGATTGGAGAAAATAAAATTTTAATATCTATTGGTGACTGAAAATGATTTTGTTATGTTTTTATATTTGTTGCACATGAGAACATTCACAAGACTATGTGAGGGGGATTTGATGTTATTAATATTTTAATTACATATTATATAATCCCCTTTAATTATTTTATATGAAATTTTCTTAATTTTTGTGAAATATTAATGTTTTAATACTAAGTATTATTTTTGAGAATTTGTTAGAAGTAGTCCAATTGAGTCAGTTTACTATTTTATTTATAACTCTAACTCTACTAATTCAAATTGTGTGGTTCTACTTTTGTATGATTACTTATTTAATTTATCACATATCATTAGAAGGAATCATTAACCAATTCTTCCATTTTAGGGCTCATATGGTCAACACAATAAGACCCAAATAATTGTGATGAAATTGGACCATCAATGATGATTGAGTTACTGGTCTAAATCCCAAAGCCCAAATTATTTGGTTATTCTTGTGTTTACCATATGAGCCCTAAAATTTAATAATTTTTCCATTATTCCTTCTAATGATATGTGAGAAATTGAATAAGTAATCCTACAAAAGAAAAACCACACAATTTGAATCAGTAGGGTGAGTGTTATAAATAAAATAGTAAACTTACTCAATTAGACTACTTCTAAAAAATTCTAAATAATTATACATAGTATTAAAACATTAATATTTCACACAAATTATTAAAATTAAATTTAAAATAAGTAAAGGGAGTATATAATAAGTCGTGAAAATATTAATAACATCAGTTGGATAAATGGTGTCGATATCCGAAATGTCTTCATTGAAAATGGATCTGAAGTTAATATCCTTCCACTATAGACACATCTTAGGTAGGGCTGCAATGAGGATGATTGGAAACCATGAACCAAAACGTTTTTGGGCTATGAAAAATGCGATTTGAAGTTGTTAGGACAAATTAAACATGAATCCCAGTTTGGAAACCTCATAGCTCACCCATAATTTCTAGTGGTTGGAAATAATGTGGTCTTCAACACCCTACTATGCGGACCCTGCATGAATAAACACACCCCAATCCCCTCTTATTTTCCTTAGTACCTCAATTATAGAATTAATTTTATGAGTGGGACACTATATGCCGATATGGGCACATTCGACTGCTGTGAATCATACTATATTGATGTTTGGTTTTTTGATCCAAAGGGATGTGAATTTTTGTTGATGGTGATGACTGCATTTCCACTCCAATTGGATTATAAATGGTTCATGCAGACCCACAAAAGAAACTCATGGAATAATACATACTTCTCATCAATCATATTGAGTGTAAAAGCCCAAATTCAAACATGTATTCTGAAGTCCTCATGTTTTTGGTCATGGCTTCCATAATTGATAATGTTGAAAATATCACTTACTCCCTAGCTAATGGTGGGGGATAGGATAAAAACACCCTTGAACCATCATCAAAAATCTATTAAATACCTTCATTTCCAACTAAGGTAAGAGGATGTGTCTCATCACTCAAAAAAATGATGAAAATCTTTTACCCCTCACTACATCTTCTCTTGAGAATCCCCCACCGAAGGTCGAGGTAGATGATGCACCTTCACCTCCTAGACACCAAAATTGCAACTCTTCCCTCAATAATGTAATGATAATATTAATAATTATTTTCCCATTTGAAGACAAAGATGAATATGGTAAGGATGCATAGGAAGAAGATGAATACATAAGGGATATCCATCTAGAATTTGATGAAGGTGAATCTACCACCTTTGATGAACTCAAGGAAATCAACATAGGTAAAAAAGATGACCTGTGACCAAATATGATTAGTGCAGCCAAGCCTTATGAAGATTAAGAGGTATAAATATATTTCCTAAAGAAGAAGTGAGATTTTATCTCATAGAATTATATGGAATTCAGTGCCATGATCTAGAGGTGGCCACTCACCACATGGACCTCCTGGAAGACAAATCTGGTTACTTGAAATCCATGAGAAGGACAAACCCAATATATGATTCCAAAAATAGAGGAAGATGTCGATAAGATCATTAGAATCAACATCATTTTGGAAGTCTAACACCTCACCTAGATAGAAAATATTGTCCCCATTCAAAATGAAAATGGTCAAATAGAAGTCTTCATTTACTTTAGGGATCTCATTCTGTATTTCCCAAAAGATGATTTCTCACTCTTGATCACATAATTACTGACTGATTTTGCATCCGATTATAAGGCTCTATCCTTCATGGATGGAGATTCCGGCTATCATCAAATCCAAAAGTCCTAAAATGAGGAGGAATATTCCATATTCAGGGATCCCTAGGGAGTGTCTTTTATAATGTAATTCCTTTAGGTTTGAAAAATATTAGGTCCACATATCAGTATGCCCTACATCACATTTTCAAACACTTATTGAGAATTTTTTTTAAATGATATATTGATGATCTGGTGGTTAAAACATGAAAATTTTCAAACCACCTAAAAGTCCTTCAAATTGTCTTCAAGAAACTACAATATCATAGTCTAAAAATGAATACCCTAAAGTGTTAATTATTGGTTACCTCAGGAAAATTATTTGGTTTTGTCATATGACACCATGGTATCGTACTCCACCCTTATAAGAGAAAGTCCATCCTTGGAACATTACCTCGTCACAACCTCACTAAGTTTTGAGGACTTTAAGTCCATTTTGACTAAATTTAGAAATTTATATCCAACCATGGAGGGAAATACAATCCATTCACTAGGTTGATGAAAAAGGGGTAGAATATCAATGGACTGATGGTTTTTGGGAAGCATAAAAAATATCAAGAGATATCTCTTATGCCTAACAGTGCTAATTCTACCTATTGAAGGAAGACTATTCTTTATATATTTGACCAACATGGAGATATCCCTATGTACCTTCGACACATAGAATAATGACTTGGGATGTCATAGTAGTCTATATTACCTCAGATGAACCAAGATTGATGTTGCGACTCCTTATTCAAATATAGAGAAGATTTTCACTGAATTATTATTTGTGGTCTAGAAGCTGAGGCATTACCTAAAGCTGAATGAGGTCCATTTGACCTCTCGTAGAAACCCATTTAGGTATATTATAACTCATCCAATGTTAACTGGATTCCTATCATAATGGGAGGTCATTATACCATAGTTCAAAATAGAATTTGTGCCTTATAAATGCATCAAAGGACATGCATTATAACACATTCTGGCAGAGAACACCTCGGTGGGAATGAGTTCATTGGATGCTGAAATACCCAACGAAGGGTTATTTTATGTTCAAGAGGGTTCCCAGACATGGTTGATGTATTTTGACAAAGCATCCATAATCCTGATTGGAAAAATAATGGAAGACCCTAATCTCAACAAAGTGAGGCTAGGAGTCATACTCAAATCGCCAAAAAAGTTAGTTCTACCATAATCCTTCCTACTATCAGATGAATGAAAAAACCAATGAAGTATAGTTCCATGAACTCAATTTTAGGCTTAGAGTTGGCACATGAGGCACACATAGATAATTTGAAGATGAAATGTTACTCTGAAAAAGTTTTCACGAAAGTCAATTGTGACTATACTATCAAGAAAGAGGAGCTGGTCCCCTTGATGAAACATGTTTGAGAACTGATTGCATAATTATCATTAGATATAACATTGATTTATACCCCTAGTATGAAAATGCGCAATATGATGCATTGGAAAATGTAGCCACAACTCTAGCCAACCCATATCAAAATGAAATGATCATTAGTATTTCCCACTGACAGATGGGCTAACCATTCATACATGTCAACATGGAATAAATCAATGAAATCAATCCCATATCTAAGCCATATGGTCCTACAACAAGATGGATGACTCCCATTGAATATTACCTTGAAAGGGGAGAGGTCTGTCCAAATAGGGTTTGAATGAAACATATTTTGAAATAGGAAATAACTCCCTCTTATATGACGGTGCAAACCATCCAATGAATCCATATAAGGGATGCCTAAAAGTGTATCCATCTCTGGTGAATTGACGAAGAAGAGACTAACATCTTCATGAAGGAAGTTCATGTCATAATTTGTGGAGCACGTCAATCATCATAAAAGATCTCCCAATAGATTCAATGGATTAGGTACTATTATCCCACCATGATGCAGGATTGTGCCACATTAAGCAAGAAGTTCCATTCATACCATGTTCATGAAAACATCACCCACCATCCCCCAGAGTGACTTCACACAACCAAGTACTCCTAGCCATATTCCATATAGGGAATAGACATCATGGATCCATACCCTTCTGACACATCTAGACAATTAAAATATATTCTAATAGAAACTGATCTATTTTTCAAATTAGTAGAATCTATAAGACATAAAGAGACTAAGGAAAGAACCATTGTCAACTATGTGAAAGCCAACATCATCACCATTTTTGGTGTCCCTCATATAATACTGATGAAAAATGGTACCAATTTCTTCCCTGCTAAATTGGAAAACCTCCTTTAGGAGTATCAAATCAAGGCCAATAGGTCATCCCACTACCATGCATTAGCCAACGAGTAAACATAGGCCTTCAAAAAGTCCCTATAAATATACCACATAATATGGTAGACAAGGCAAATACATTCTGGTTAGATAAGATCCACCAAGCTATGTGGTCTTATTGAACCATGACTCACACTTCTAATTAAGAAACCCTCAACTAAGTATTATATGTTACAGAGGTAGTTCTACCCATTGAACGTCAATTAGCATTGCTCTATGTCACAGTCTGTGATAAACTGTCTATAGATGAAAAATAACAAAAGTGATTTGATGATTTGGAGCAACAAGATGAGAAAAGATTGCATACCTTGCACTACTTAGAAGTTTACTAGAATTGGATCACAAGATCCATTAATAAAACAATTCACCATCAATCTATCCTTGAAAAAGAGATGGTGTTGGTCCTCATAAATCCAATGATACATCGAAATAAACCTCTAAAATTGAATCCAAAATGGGAAGAACCAAATGTCTTATTTAACGTCTATTCTAATAGAGAATATTACTTAATTTTAATAGATGGATAGCTCATCGTAGCTCCCACCAATTTAAGGTTCCTATAGAAATACATTCTTTAATTATAAAATTATTCTCTTAGATGCATTATGTTAAACCGCATAGCACCACCTACATCCACACTAATAGATTTTAAGTTGACCCAAAATTGTCATAACTGCATAATGTTGAACTAAATGGCCTAATAATCCTAACCAAATTATGTTAAACTGCATGTCCAAATATTCCTAACTGCATGTTGTTAAACTGCATTTCCAAATTGTACTAACAACAATAAATTAAACTGTATGGAGTTCATTGTGTTCTGAATAGTGAATCATTGTGCATGACTCAAATTCGTGCAAGGGAAATGTAAAAACAACCTCTTCATTTGTAACACCCCAATCTTCCATGGTAAACTTATCTTTGAATAATACAATAGCGTGTGTTGTACGCAACACTGAGTTTAAGTACACCACGAATTACCAAACTAGCCGTTCAAAAGAGGTTATGAATAGTATTAACTGAATTTTAAATATTATATTATCCTTATAATTTTAATCCATATTATGAGTTTCTAAGACTAGATTTATGAACAAATTCATTTTTCAGGTAAAATAAGTATTTTTCAAAAAATGAAATTTTACCGCCTTTTAATGGGGAAGCCTTTTTAAAACCAATATTTGAAACTTTTATATATTCAATTTGACAGAATGAAATTCTTCTTTAGAATAGGGAAATAATAATTTAGTATCAATAATTTTTTGGTGTCTTTCTGATAACTTTCATTTTTGGGTGAATAGTGAAAAATACTATATTTTAACTGAAAACAACTTCTTTAATCAAAATAATTTATATTGTTAAATTATAAATTTTAATGGTTTGGAATTATAAATATATTATATTTTTACTATTTAATCCAATGATGTTCATTTTAAGTAATTTCAACTTGAAATTGGACATAAACAAGTGTCAAACCTTTGATAGTTATTATTTCCTAAAAATATGCCTTTTGGTTTGGAAAGCGGGAATCAATTTTAAATTAATAAATTCAACTTTTATGTTTTGAATTTGGTAAAATATACATCATTTTTGGATTTGGAATAACGAAATCAGCCTAGGGTGAAATTTTGGTACTTTTCGGATAACTTTTATATTTTGATGAATAGTGAAAATTACTAAATTTTAATTAAATACAACTTTTTTAATCGAAATAATTAATAGGGATAAATTATGAATTTGAGTGGTTTTAAATTATATTTAAAATATATTATTACCATGTTATAAAATGTGGGTCATTGAACATAATTTCATATCTAAACCAAACATAAACAACTGTCAATCTTTTGATAGTTATTATTTCTTAAAAACACGGTTTTTGTTTTAACAACGAGAACTAATTTTAAATTAATTTCTGACACTTCTGTCTTTTGAATTTGGAAAAATGGATTCCATTTTTGGAATCAGGATTTCCAAATTTTGTAAATAGGTAACTTTTATTTTTAGTCATTTTGAATAATTACTTCGGTAAATATTTTATTTACCATGTTTAAACGGTAAATCCGGTAAATAAGGGTAAATAAATAATATTATAATAATAATAAATTACTCTAAAACGTGTCTTAACCCTATTGGTTGATATATTTCTGACCACGGGCTTCTTTGGGTCGATTTTGGGACCCCATGGATCAACTTCTAAGTGATAATGACACTTTATATTAATTAAGTTAAAATAATTACAAAAATGACATACGCATATATCTTTTAGAAAAACATTTTTTACATAGGGTTATATATGTTTTATTTTAGACTATAAATATTAATTAGAAATATAAAACTATTTACTACATAATGATATTTTATTTAAAATTTTTAGACATTAAATAATTTATTTTATTTATGACACAATGATGATTCAGTAATTACCATAATAGTGAAAAATTAAGATAATTGATATTATAAATACCCAAATAAATACAATTTGAGACTTTTTATGAATTAAACTAATTTTATAGGATAATATGACATGTTAGGATTTATTTAATTAACTTTTTTCGATGTAATCATTCTGTTATGATTTTAAAAAAAATCGATTATTAAATAGTGTCAAAATTGACCTAAAAGAATTTTTAAAACAAAAATTATATTATTAATTAATATTAAATTCCTAAAAATCTAAGGTTCGGCCAAGAGACTTAAATCATAATCTTTATATCATTAATGGACCACTTTGGGGTCTCTTTTTTGTATATAGTATGTTTATTAACTATATAATATAAAAATACCAAGTGACATGGTAAATTTTTAAATAATTAACTAAGAGTTAAAACTAAAATATAAGGTTCATATAATGACCCAAACCTGTCTAAATTATATTTGTTTAATGGATTTCTACCTATCCGCACCTTAAACTTTAAATAATAAACTTTGGAGCCATTATAAACTGAATATGAATTTATTATAAATTAATATTTCTAGCTTTTCCAAAGGTGCCCCTCACCCCTCTTATAAAAGGAAACTCCTCCTTCTCATTTCACCACACCTTTAAAGCCTTTTTTCGGCCAAACGCTTCCCAAATACTCTCCCAAATTCCCTCACTACAACCTAGAGGCATTATTTTGATCATAAAGCCAACCTATGGAGCCCTTTTGATCAAATCAAAAGGAAGAACCCGAAGAAGAGGTAATGATTTCAGCACCCTTTTCCTAGTTCCCTTCTTCTTCCACTTCTTCTTCTTTTGTTATTACCATTCTAAAATAATAAATACAGTATCATATATATAATGTGATGTTATTATAAATATGGTACAACAATATTCAGTATTCTATCCACCCTTTGAATAACATGTCACCATACGTGCGTATGTACGGCTTACCGTCTCCACGTCGTGGTGTAATTGTTATTCAATAAATTATTATTTGGATGGGTATAATAATGATGTTTAATTCATTTAAATAATAAATATAACATGATAATGATTCTTTATATATTATAAACCATCCAATTATATATTATTTTAATATCAAAAGAATGATATTGTCGCTCGTGCGTACGTACGGACTACCCTCTCCACGAACGCGATGAGAATCATTCTCCATCGTATCCATTCAAGTCTGAATCTCATTTGATGATTAATAATAGTATCTAAGGACATGATATCATTCTGGATATGATTAATATACTACCTTTCCATGAAAAACATAGCTTACGTAACAAAACATATAAAAGGAAACAAGTAAGTTAACACCCGAAACGACGATAATTCAAAGATATTATTAACCAAGCAACGTTAAAAGATCATATATGATGTCATATTAATGTATATGATTCATGAATAATTTAATAACAATTATTTCAACATTATACAGGATGTTAACCTACCCCCAACCAAGTAAAATTACAAGGTAAGGGGTTTCTTATCTCACTTTTAATTTTGTGAGAATTCCATTGTTCACCACTTATTTATTGCATGTGTTGTGTGTACTGCCCATGATTGTATCTATTGTGTAATATACTTTAATTTATCGATATTTACATCATCATGGTATGATCCTACTTTCATGGGTGTATGTTTCGTAAGTTACCTAATCGATAAGGGAATTTGATATTTCAATTTCCGCTCATTTGGCTTTACGCATATTTCATTGATTATATTACCCCAAGATTATGTGTGGAATCACTATTCATTTAATTATGTCATAATTTCCACTCCCCTTCCAATATATATATTTTTTATACACATAATCACTCCATTTATAATTTCTCAAGTCATTGATATGAATTTGATAAGAGTAATTTTAACTCATTCTCCATTTGTTGAGTTAAACATCCAATTCGTTGGTATTGTTTTTACAAGAATATGTGTGAATGTCCTTTTATTGTTTTACACTGAATATCCAATCATATTTTGTGTATTTATATTTTTCACACATAATTATGTCGTTGATTTATCCTTAACCTAAGGATACGACCTTTATGATAGATTTCATCTCCATTTACATTACATTGAGGCTTCTGTGTTGTTATACACCAAATCACTTTTATGTGGTGTATATAATGTACTTTGACATAGTATATCAGGAATCCCTTTATTCTCATGATATTACAAAGTTTTGATTACCTCAATTATTTGTATTCAAGTGTCTCTCTTTTGGTTAAAATCTCTAACTAAAATATTTTTTTAAATGTTTTAAAGACTAATTCATCTAAATCTTACTCATTAATGTCCATGTTTTAAAAATGGTTTTAAGGATTTATTTATATGGACATTAAAGTTTTAAAATTACAACTCCTTTTAAAAAAATGTTTCAAAGTGGTATGGAACACTTTGATTCAAAAATCTATTTTTAAATGGCTTCTTGAAAAATAGTGTGACTTTTAAATGATTTCATGAAAAAGGGGGATATTTCTCTTAAATAGTTCTGATGATTATTTTCAACTATGTCAACATCCTTAATTATTCTTGATTGAGGTTAATGTGAAACAATACAATCTTCCATATTGTATCGAATGAGTTATGTTTGACTATGGATGTGCTGTTTTTATACCATTCATGGTTTGTGGTTAAAGTATTGACATTTTGTATGCTAGTTTTAATACGAATGTTTATGTTATGTTTAAACCTGTTCATATGAGGAATGCATTCGACATAATAAGTGACGGGTGGAGCCCGCTATAGCTCCTCGATGCATCGGTAGGTCTCATGAGACAATCTAGTGTCTTTCCACAAGGCCTTGGCAAAATATTATTTGTAGTCTTGGCAAGAGGCCTTGGCTATGTGGTTATGATAGTCTGGAATTATGCATTCCATCATTATAAAAGTGGTTATTGATATTGCATGTGATCATTCAACTAGTAGAATATCCATGTGAGTAAGTAAATGGAATTATTTTATTTTATCTTTGTCATTTTATGCTGAAGTTCAAGTTTAAAAAACTTTTGTTTTAGTTATTAACTGCCTTAAGTGTTTATGCTTATCTATGAAATCTTCTGTTATAATGTTATCCTTACTGAGCATCTGAGCTCACCCCTTTAAATGTTTTATTTTTCCCAGGATTACGAAGAAGTAATTTTTGAATGACCTGCATGGATAGTATGAGGGCATATGAAGACAAGATGTTTTTTTATGATGTAATGTAAAATTTTATGAATGTATCTAGTGTTTCCAAGGCTACTAAACTAACCGGTCTTTCGAGACTTGATCTTTCTTGTGATCATGCCAATGTTATGTAATAATGCACTGAATCTGGGTATCTAGGGTCAGGGCATTACAGTTGGTATCAGAGGAAGTTTAGTACAAACTTTGGAAGCTATATTTAGATAAACTCTTATTAGAGCACGTAGACCTAAGATGAACATTGAAGATTAGTATAGAATAACTTCTTAGAATTTTGATATTGTATAGATTTTGTGAGTTTTCCGAGCAATACATCCTTGTCTGGATACGAGCAGGTAGAGGCGGCTCTGGCACAAATGTACCTAGGGGAAAAACCCGAATACACCTCTTTGAGATAGACTCGAAGGGGAACTGGTGCATGACAACGGGCCTTGCTGCACTCTTGGTTACGACAGTCCCGGGGGATTTTCTTAGGATAATTTACATTTTTTTTACAAACCAATTTAAAGTATTATATATATAAGATGAGAGTAAATGACCTTGGTTAATCCTAATGTGTTTCAAATTGAGAATATGGTGACATGTTAATCTCTAAATGATTGTATGACTACTATTACTCACACAATGATTTCTGGTTTTAGTTAATGGCTGGATTCCAAGGAAGTCATAGTGACTTTGAGAATGATGTACATGGTGAGAAAGGTGGTGGAAATGAGCAACAAAATGGAATTTTGATAGGTGTAAAAGATATCGTCTTTATGCCAAATCAATTTTCCAAAAATATGATCAACAATATATATATTAACCAATTCTCGTACTCAAAAAAGAAGAGAAAGGTGATGAATGATAAGAGCTCCAGCAGTGGAGACCATGGAGAATGGAATCCTCAATTTCCATCATGCAGGAAATGTGGAAGGAGACACCCAAGAAAGTGTCTCAATGGGACAAATAAATGATTTACATGCGGGAATGAAGGACATAAAGTGAATAATTGCCGACGAAAAATGAATAGTAATATGGAAGAAGATAAAAATGGTCCCAATAGTCCATTTACAGTCATTTGCCGTAAATGTAGGGGACCTGGCCATTACCCAAGTGAATGCCCTGTTCTATAGGATAGTTTCTTGGTCAAAGAAGAAGCTATGTGGAAATAAATGGTTAGAGAAATGTTTAAAAAAAATTTAGTGCTTCTTGTTGATGGGTTTACTTTGGAATAATTTTCTCTTGTATTTGTAACCCTGCAGTTTTCCATGTGAGAATGATATTTGAGGAAGAATTATCTCTTCTCTTGTGGATATAATTATAAATAACCATTTGGTTTTATATGATCACTGGGTTTGAGGAAATTATAAGTTATTATAATTTGGGATGAAAATGTAAGGTATGAGATAAGATTTATAGTTAAATTATGTTATGGTTATTTTGGGGAATTTATTTTATTTTGGTTATATTATAAAATATAGTTTTTTAAAAGGACAACACGCAGACCATGTGATAACTCGTCGTGTCGGACAAAGTTGTGGGATTCGAACCCACAACCAGTGTGCGATTGGGATTTATCGCCTACCACTGGACTACGTGAAGTCCCTGGATAGTGTGACTAATTATTTTTAGTTAAATGATTTTATTGATCAATAATAAGTTGATTTGGGTTCTTATGTCTTATTAAATTAATACCCTTGGTATAGGAAAATTATTTGGTGATTAAGTGATAGATGTTATTTTAGAAGTTATTTACTTTGTTGTGAACACTATATGCCCAAGGAAAATAGAATAGTTTGGTATTTCATTTGATGATTAATGGTGGATTTTTATCTATGTTTTTATTATGGATTTATAGTGATTTGGGTTGTTTATGGAAATGATTAGGTTAATTACTTTTAAGTATGTGACATTAAGAGTAATTAATGTCATTTGGAGATACAATTTAACGTGGAAGACTACATTCTTATATGTTTTGAGTTTCAATATTAGTTTGGATTATATTGAAGGATTTTAAGGACAATTGATTATTGAATGGTATTTATTTAACTTTGGGGTATTATTGGTTTAATTTTAGAAATTAAGATTAGTGTTTATTTCTCTCAAGGAATATCCTTTTGGGGGATCATTAGATCTTGTACAAACCATTTTGATTTTGATTAATTTCTAAAGTCAATGTAAATATATAGTTTATCCTGCATGGATCAAGTGATTCTATAGAAGTTTATTCTAGCTCTTCCAGTGTGACCAAGTCTTCTTGAATAGTCATCGTTTAAAAAAAGTGAGTTAGTGGTAGAAATTTATTAAATAATGAAACTCTACTTAAAAAGTAAGTATATATCTTTATATTCTTAGTCAATATCATAAATTAATTCCTCATCCTTAATTGTCCGTTTACTTTTCCTACTAGGAGATTAATGATCGTTTGTCCCAACACAAGTTTGTGGTTTTCATATTGTTAACTTTCTCCTGATCATGATTTCTATTCCACTCCATCAGAACTTGACCCTTAGTTTATCATCCATATCCATGTTTTCCAACCTGGAATCCAAGTATGGGTTATCTTGGGTGACCTTTATACCACTCTTTCTTTCTTTTAAAGTGATAGTTTTATTGACTATTTTTCCGATGTGGGACATTCCATTATAATCTCAGGCCCAATTTTTAAAATTGTGAGGACGCAATTTATTGAAGGAGGGGTGAATGTAACACCCCAATCATCCATGGTACACTTCTCTTTGAATAATACAATAGCGTGTGTTGTACGCAACACTGAGTTTAAGTACACCATGAATTACCAAACTAGCCGTTAAAAAGAGGTTATGAATAGTATTAACTGAATTTTAAATATTACATTATCCTTATAATTTTAATCCATATTATGAGTTTCTAAGACATGATTTATGAACAAATTCATTTTTTCATATAAAATAATTATTTTTCAAAAATAAAATTTTATCGCCTTTTAATGGCGAAGCCTTTTTAAAACCAATATTTGAAACTTTTATATATTCAATTTGATAAACTGAAATTCTTCTTTAGAATTGGTACATAATAATTTAGTATCAATAATGTTTTGGTGTCTTTATGATAACTTTCATATTTGGGAGAATAGTTAAAAATACTATATTTTAACTGAAAACAACTTTTTTAATCAAAATAATATATATTGTTAAATTATACATTTTGATTGTTTGGAAGTATAAATAGATTATATTTTTACTATTTAATCCAATTATGGTCATTTTAAGTAATTTCACTTTGAAATTGGACATAAACAAGTGTCAAACCTTTGATAGTAATTATTTCTTAAAAATAGGCCTTTTGGTTTCGAAAGCAGGAATCAATTTTAAATTAATAAATGCAACCTTTATATTTTGAATTTGGTAAAATAGACTTCATTTTTGGATTCGGAATAACGAAATTAGCCTAGGGTGAAATTTTAGTCCTTTTCGGATTACTTTTATATTTTGATGAATAGTGAAAATTACTAAATTTTAATTAAAAACAACTTTTTTAATCGAAATAATTAATAGTGATAAATTATGACTTTTAGTGGTTTTAAATTATATTTAAAATAAATTTTTACCATGTAATACAATGTGTGTAATTGAACATAATTTCATATTTAAACCGAACATAAACAACTGTCAATCTTTTGATAGTTATTATTTCTTAAAAACACGCTTTTTGTTTTAACAACGGGAATTAATTTTAAATTAATTTCTGCCACTTATGTGTATTGAATTAGGAAAAATGGATTCCATATTTGGAATCAGGATGTCCAAATTGTGTAAATAGGTAACTTTTATTTTTATACATTTTGAATAATTCTTTCGGTAAAAATTTTATTTACCATGGTTAAAGGATAAATCCGGTAAATAAGGGTAAATAAATAATATTATAATAATATTAAAATACCCTAAAACGTGTCTTAACTCTATTGGTTGATACATGGACGACCATGGGCTTCTTTGGGTCGATTTTGGGACCCCATGGATCAACTTGTAAGTGATAATGACACTTTATTTTAATTAAGTTAAAGTAATTACAAAAATGACAAACACATATATCTTTTAGAAAAACAATTTTTACATAGGGTTATATATGTTGTATTTTAGACTATAAATATTAATTATAAATCTAAAACGATTTCCTACATAATGATAATTTATTCATAATTTTTATACATTAAATAATTTCGTTTATTTATGACACAATGATGATTCAGTAATTACCATAATGGTGAAAAATTAAAATAATTGATATTATAAATACCCAAATAAATTTAATTTGAGACTTTTTATGAATTAAACTACTTTTATAGGATAATATGAAATTTTAGAATTTATTTAATTAACTTTTTTTGAAGTAATAATTCTGTTATAAGTTTTATAAAAATCAATTATTGAATTGTGTCAAAATTGACATAAAAGAATTTTTAAAACAAATATTATATTATTAATTGATATAAAAATCTTAAAAATCTAAGGTTCGTCCAGGAGACTTATATAATGATATTTGTATCATTAATGGACATCTTTGGGGTTTTTTGGATGTATATAGTATGTTTATTTACTATATAACATAAAAATACAAAGTGACATGGTAAATGTCAAACTAATTAACTAAGAGTTAAAACTAAAAGATAAGGTTAACATAATGACCCAAACCTATCTAAATTATATTGTTTTAATGGATTTCGACCTATCCCCACCATAAAATTTAAATAATCAACTTTTTAACCATTATAAACCGAATATGAATTTATTATAAATTAATATTTCTAGCTTTTCCAAAGGTGCCCCTCACCCCTCTTATAAAAAGGCACTCCTCCTTCTCATTTCCTCACACCTTCAAAGCCTTTTGGTTCGGCCAAAATCTGCTCAAATACTCTCCCAACTTCCCTAACTACAACCTAGAGGCCTTAGTTTGATCAGAAAGCCAACCTAAGGAGCCCTTTTGATCAAATCAAAAGGAAGAACCCGAAGAAGAGGTAATGATTTCACCACCCTTTTCCAAGTTCCCTTCTTCTTCCACTTCTTCTTCCTTTGTTGTTACCATTATAAAATAATAACTCCAGTATCATATATATAATTTGATGTTATTATAAATATGGTACAACAATATTCATTATTCTATCCACCCTTTGAATAACATGTCACCATACGTGCGTATGTATGGCTTACCGTCTCCAAGTCATGGTGTAATTTTATTCAATAAATTATTATTTGGATGGGAATAATAATGATTTTTAATTCATGTAAATAATAAATATAACATGATAATTATTCTTTATATATGATATACCATCCAATTATATATTATTTTAATATCAAAATAATGATATTGTCGCTCGTGCGTACGTACGGACTACCGTCTCCACGAACGTGATGAGATTCATTCTCCATCGTATCCTTTCAAGTATAAATCTCATTTGATGATTAATAATAGTATATAAGGACTTTATATCATCCTGGATATGATTAAGATACAACCTATCCATGAAAAACATATCTTACGTAACAAAACATATAAAAGAAAACGAGTAAGTTAACACCCGAAACGATGATAATTCTAAGATATTATTAACAAAGCAACCTTAAAAGATCATATATTATATCATATTAATGTATATGATTCATGAATAATTTAATAACAACTATTTGAATATTATACAGGAGGTTAACCTACCCCCAACCAAGTAAAAGTACAAGGTAAGGGGTTTCTTATCTCACTTTTAATTCCGTGAGAATTCCATTGTTCACCACTTATTTATTACATGTGGTGTGTGTACTTCCCATGATTGTATCCATTGTGTAATATACATTAATTTATGTATATTGATATCATCATGGTATAATACTTCTTTTATGGGTGTATGTTTCGTAAGTTACCTTATCGATAAGGGAATTTGAAATTTCAATTTTCGCTCATTTGGATTTACGCATATTTCATTGATTATATTACCCCAAGATTATGTGTGGAATCACTATTTATTTGATTATGTCATAATTTCCACTCCCCTTCCTGTGGACATACTTTTGATACACATAAGCACTCCATTTATAATTTCTCAAGTCATTGATATGAATTTGATAAGAGTAATTCTAACTGATTCTCCATTTGTTGGGTTAAACATCCAATTTGTTGGTATTGTTTTTAAAAGAATATGTGTGAATGTCCATTGATTGTTTTACACTGAATATCCAATCAGATTTAGTGTATTTATATTTGTCACACATAATTATGTCGTTGATTTATCTATAACCTAAGGATACGGCCTTTATGAGAGATTTCATCTCAATATACATTCCATTGAGACTTATTTGTTGTTATACACCAAATCACTTTTATGTGGTGTATATAATGTACATTGACATAGTATATCCTGAATCCCTTTATTCTCATGATATTACAAAGTTTTGATTACCTCAATTATTTGTATTCAAGTGTCTCTCTTTTGGTTATAATCTCTAACTAAAATATTTTTTTAAATGTTTTGAAGACTTATTCATCTAAATATTTCTCATTAATGTCCATGTTTTAAAAATGGTTTTAAGGATTTATTTATATGGACATTAAAGTTTTAAAATTAAAACTCATTTTAAAAAAACGTTTCCAAGTGGTATGGGACACTTTGATTCAAAAATCTATTTTTAAATGGCTTCTTGACAAATAGTGTGACTTTTAAATGATTTCAAGAAAAGGGGGATATTTCTCTTAAATAGTTTTGATGATTATTTTCATCTATGTCAACATCCTTCATTATTCTTGATTGAGGTTAATGTGATACAATACAATCTTCCATATTGTATCGAATGAGTTATGTTTGACTGTGGATGTGCTATTTTTATACCATTCATGGTTTGTGGTTAAAGTATTAACATTTCATATGTTAGTTTTAATACGAATGTTTATGTTATGTTTAAACCTGTTCATATGAGGAATGCATTGGACTTAATAAGTGATGAGTGGAGCCCGCTATAGCTCCTCGATGCATCGGTAGGTCTCATGAGACAAACTAGTGTCTTGGAATAAGGCCTTGGAAAAATATTATTTGTAGTCTTGGCACGAGGCCTTGGATATGTGGTTATGATAGTCTGGCATTGTGCATTCCATCATTATGAAAGTGGTTATTGATATTTCATGTGATCATTCGACTAGTAGAATATCCATGTGAGTAAGTAAATAGAATTATTTTATTTTATCTTTGCCATTTTATGATGAAGTTCAAGTTTAAAAGGCTTTAGGTTTATTTATAAACTTCCTTAAGTGTTTATGCTTATCTATGAAAGCTTCTGCTATAATGTTATCTTTACTGAGCATCTGAGCTCACCCCTTTCAATGTTTTATTTTTCCCAGGATTATGAAGAAGTAATTTATGAATGACCTGCAGGGATAGTATGAGGGGATATGAAGACAAGATGTTTTTTTATGATGTAATGTAAAATTTTATGAATGTATCTAGTGTTTCCAAGGCTACTAAACTAATCGGTCTTTCGAGACTTGATCTTTCTTGTGATCATGCCAATGTTATGTAATAATGCATTGAATCTGGGTATCTAGGGTCGGGGTGTTACATCATTTGTATACATTAAACGAACATAGAGAGTGTATCTTAGATTTAAATGTGTCTTGATTTCCATTCGTTAATGTGATACATAGTGAAACTTGGATCTCACAACCTGGTCTAGCCACCAACATCATAAAAAATAACCCCGTCCCTAGGTGAGGGTCCGACCAGTACATAAAACTTGTTTTTTAGAAATATCTATGGCTTGATTCTTTCCCTAGTTGGATACAAAGTGACACCCAAATTCTAAATCTTATTCTAACCACCACAACAAATCATACCCCCTCCATGTGTATGGACAAGGCCTATACAAGTTAGGATTTTTACAGAACTACATATGTTTTGATTCCCACTCATCGATGGGATATGAAGTGACAGATGATTCCAACATCCTTGTATAGACACCGGTTGATGTAAAAAACTACCCTTTGCCTATGTATATGTTATAATTGTGTTGGGAAATCCATGCAAATTCCAAACCATGCGAAGTTAAACAGAAAGGTATATCAAGAACTATGTACAACTTGATTCCTACCCTCATAGGATATGTGAGATAGTTGACCCAATGTCTTGGTCTAACTACCACGTGATACAAATTCCCCCCCCCCCTCTTTGAATAGGTTTCAATGACATATAATGTCATCTAGAAGTATGTTTTTCTTGATTCCTACTCTCGCAAGATACATAGTGACACCTGGATCCTTAATCCGAGTCCATCAACAATTCGAAAAAACACCCCTCCCTCAACATGGTCCGAATAGATAGAAGGTACATGCTTTCAGAACTACATGTACATTGATTCCCAACTAATTAGGATACATATGAAACCTCTCCATGTATGATGACTGATGCTTCATCCATATCATCCTTTTCAAGTTAGTTTAATATAATATTTACTGTATGACATTAAACTACATGTGATACCTAAACTACGTGTCACTTGATCCTTTACTTTTTTGGTTGCATAGTGACACCCAGATACCATATCCTGGCCAAGCTTCCATGAAATCATAAACTTATCCCATGTTTATAGTTCAAAAGTTCGTAGGTAAATTCATGAGTCTTAACCGTAAGATGTTAAAGATCATTGAAAAATAATTCCTAAACATATGACTTGAAAATTTAGGGTATCTCAATAACTAGGTTTGTCTTGATTCTCATAATGATGAGATACATACCGACACTTGTGCCTTCATAGGTCAAGCCACGTAAAAAAAATACCTACATTTCCAATATGAGAATGTAAATTTTTGTGGAATATTACAAACGTTGATTCTTTTAATATTGATTAGTTAAAAGATCATGCCACCCCCTCATACAAATCAAATCTATATAGTGGATTTAGTACCACATAACTTATCATGGTCTAGATACTTATTACAAACCCAAATATCCCCTTTTCAGCCATAAAAATGCATGCCCCAAGAAATATTTAATCCTCATAATATATCACAGCTATCAGAAATAGATGGTTAG
Organism: Viscum album; assembly: GCA_963277665.1. Lineage (NCBI taxonomy): Eukaryota > Viridiplantae > Streptophyta > Magnoliopsida > Santalales > Viscaceae > Viscum > Viscum album. The sequence goes on along the minus strand of OY728159.1, from coordinate 473,190,275 downwards.
TGCCCTGTGGACACCTTTGTTTAACAATGCACACCATGCCCTGGTGGCTCTGCATAAATTCCCTACAAAATTAACATGTCATCCAAAGGAAAATTCATCCTCCAGAGAGGCTTTTCCTACCTATATAAAACAATTGGATCTTAATCCTCACATCATCTATCCTTATTCTAGGGATCCTAAAATCATGGTTTAAACTTTAGTCCCCCAAAAACATTTGGGGCATACCAGGGATATCCTAGCCTAATTTTTCCATATTTAAGAATGATTAATTTCATTTTTTATCCCTTAAATATGACATTAAACTATTATTTCAACAGTCATTATGAAAATCATAAAAATGCATGGACCCACAATAGTTATCACATTCATATCTAGTCACCCACGTCCTCATCACATGGTGTTAAATTATGCTGACCAATAGTGCTCCCTTATTTGATCCTACCATCCCTATTTGGTGAAGTAAAACCCTTTAAAACCCATGATTATCACACCAAGAATAGATAACGTGGGATTAGGAATTTTGGTAGGATATTTCCCTTCAATATAGAGAAAATAAATCAAAAAATGGATGCTCCAATTGGTACGACATTAAAAGACTTTTTTTTGTGTTTTTCCCACCATGTTGGAAAACCTAAAGTCCTAACCACATGAAACTAAACTAATAGGTACCCAAAATATAGCTAAAATTACCTACTTTGTATTCATGAGACAAACCGTCGTAAGGATCCTAATTTTGGGACACCCAGATCATCAAAATTAGGTCTCGCACCAGCAAGGTAATCAAAATACCTCACCCCACATACGAGCTATATCTATGAGTGAGATTTAGAAACTCTATGGATTATCACAAACTGATCACTTATAACATATCTAGACATACTTTCCATCAATCAAAATTTATACATTGATTGATTTAAGATCCTAATATACCTCCTCGACCATCGGATATGGGGGGCCGGTGTCCTGTGTACACCACTGTTTGACAATGCACACAATGCCACAATGGATCTTCATATATGGCCAAAAAACAATCAATCAACCAATTGAAAATCATTCATCCGGATAGAATTTTTCTATTCCCATATGATCAATATCTTCCAAGATGCACATCGTCTCTCCTGATCTAGGATCCCTTGAAATCGTGACTTACACTTTCCTCCATATCCCCGTCTTGAACATTTTGAAACATCTCGGCCCGAGCATTATCTGATTAATCAAATATTCTATATAAATTTTCTAATCAATTGTCATTAAAACTATGTGATTCTCAACAATCAGTGTTCATTCCTAGTCTATGACATTCCAAAGAATATCCTCCCATATATACTTATGCATGAAAGGATTCTTCATATGAATGTTCTGTGTGGCTTCCAATTTTATTTGGTAACCCCATGTGCCAACAAAAAATGTTCACATTTATTGGCCTAAACGAGATCTGAAAATGGATAAACCCTAAAATAAATTCATCTGGCTTGATTCGTATCACCATTAGATACATAGTGACACCTGATTCTCATATTTTAGGTCTATCTAGAAAAAAAATTACATTCTTTCCCACGCAAGCATTAGACCTATGTGGAGAACCTACTCACACCAATATGGGAGGCTTGTATTCACATATTCTTAGAAAAATTTGTCCTAAAATTCCCCTTTTTAATGTTTATATATCCATATTCACACACCATACTCTGTGTCCATAATGTTCTGACTATGCGTACAATTCCTTGGCAGCTCTACAAAAGTTGGGCCACACAAAAGGGATGTCAGCTAAAGGAAAATGTTTCCTCTATATATGTCTTTCCAATCTATGTATTTCCCAAGGATTCAATGACACATGTAATATCCGATTCTACATAAAAAATGATAGCATCAATAAATATATCTTATTTATGCCTAAAACCTATTAAGATATTCTTGGTTAATGAGTCCTAAATTGGGCCCCTTTCCCTGAAAATCCCAGTCCAAATTGTTTGACCGAAAACATCATTATTGGTTAAATATATTGAAACCAAAACATTAAAAATGATATTCTAGTTTTCAAGACATTAAACTTCCCATGAAAGAGACCACATTCTCTAGGATAGAAACCAGCAATGGGCACCCTAAATAAAAGTGGTGAATTAGTTCGCTAAAACTATGTCATGTATTGTTTAGGAAATAATATTGAACAACAAGAAAATAAAAAGACATAAATCTTGTTAGGTCAAAAACATACAAAGGTAATCCTATAAAAAAGTCATGTTATACCTGCTAAGCTTGTACCAAATGAGGTTAGGAAAAAATTAAGGCTATAACAAAAAAGGCGTAAAATTTTTGTGGTTTTCAATAAAACCAAAGAAACATTCAAACTATGCTAGATGAGCCCCCCCCCCCTAGTTGAAGAAAAAAATAGAGCATGATATGATTATTTATTTTATATTGTATTGTGACTTGGTTTAATAAACAGTTGAGATTATGTTTTAATATACATTTGATTATGACCAATTGACATTACATGGAGAATATTTTGGAGAATCATTGGAGAGAAAAACCTCCCCATTCTATTCTATGAAGTTTAGAAGGACATCCACAATAAATAGTTTCTCCATGATGTCAAAGAAACATAACCAATAACAAAATATAATTTTAATGATTATAATGAATCTTTATTAGATCATTCTATCAGGTAAATAATTATATAATAGGGGTAATCAATAGCCTATTCAAAATCAACCCTTTGGTTAGGTTCAACTTCAACTGTAGGATGTACATGCATCGTAATGGATCTGAGATCTCACCTCATATACTTAATAGCTTCAAACTTGGTATTTGATGATACCAGTTGTTACTTCATCTTTTCTACACAAGACTCTCACTCTCTAACCTCTTCTAATTGAGAAATCACTTTTTTATGAACATTTTCCTCCTCTTATGCTAGGTGGTGAATCTATCCAGTGATATCATAAACGGTATTGGTTTGGTGGTGAAAATCATTGAACTGATCAAGGATATCTTCTCACATGGATATATCCTCTCGAGACAGGAAAATATAGTGTGAGGGTTGGTGAATATGTCGGTAGTCAAAGCCTCTAGAACCCATGATAGTAAATAGCTGTCAAAGGGAGTCATGCTCCTCATCAAACTCAAGTAGAGGTGTTTCAAAAAACAATAGTATAGATTTGAATACACAACCATCTCCACACGATTTGACGTATCCTGATAGTACTAGATCCATGAATTTGTTTCATTACTGAAACATGTATGTAGTCAAGAAACAGAACCATGGAAGACGCATCCACCCAAGGCTAGATTACACAAGTGGGGGAGCCTTCCTGCTCTATTAGTGGTTCAATATCTGGACCCAAGCTTAGGGGGGTGACAACAACATTAGGGGTTCTCATTGATGTTTTACTTTGGATGGCTTCATTATTACCAAAAACCATTTCACCTAGAGATAGACGGTCTGATTCACTCTCCACAGATATTTGTTGTGTAGAGTTAGTCCCCTATAAAGACCTGCGACAGAGGGTGGAGCGCCATCAGTCAATAGGAAAAGAGGGAGATGACACAACAATCATAGGTAAAATGGGACTGGTAGTAGTCAAGGGTCATAACACTTATCATACTGGCATGTCCAGTATTCCTTCAGGGTTTCACGTTACCTAATTTTGGGCATACTATAATGAAAAGTATGTAGATGTTGATTTGGGATGAATAAACACATGAATGATAGAGCCCTCTAAAATGATCCTCAAACATAGTTGATGATGGATTTCTGGGTGAGATTACCTCTTTAACAGGGTAACCAGGAAGAGTGAGACTTGATGTAGACATCCAAGCTGCCTGTCGAACGAGTAGGGCACATAGTATTGACTTATATAGGGTCATCCTTTCTATATGAGAGATTAAGATTCCATTCTGAAGTGAGATGAGGTATGAACATGATTATAAATAGCACAAACCATCATCTTCTATTATTCTGTAATCATGGGGTAAGGTGAAATAGTAAAATATGAAGCATCAAATAGAAATTCAATGACATTACCAACACTCAAGGATGTAGAATAGAATACAATAATGTTATGTGGTGTCAGATGGAAGTCATGGTGGGGGACCACTATGGTGTTCCGAAACTCATAGATGGGGAAATTCTCTACTATCCAACCATAAAAAAGTTTAAATGGATCACTAAGTAAATGTGGATTTTTTCCCTCATGAATCTTTCCTAATAGTTCATTGATTCAGGCATAGATAGGGACAACTAAATTGATCGACTACCCCTCCACCAATGTGTCCACCGTCATTAAAGTATAATCCATGTCGTCGGTGTATAAATCCCTATAGGGTATTATCCATACATTAAAAAACATTGAAAAGAAACCCACCAATATGATTTTGGGTGATATCTATAACCAAATCTCATAAACCCATGTGGTGTATCATCCCACTTCGAGGGTAGCTTGATAAGACCATAGAATATTCTGTAGTTTGTTGAGTTGAATGAGTTCAAGTGCAATGGAATTTTGGCTTCAACACACTCACCTACAGGAATAATCCTATCCCATATTCAAATAAAATCAGTGAGTAGGAATGGAGAGGATGTCCATGAAGTCCCTCTACTAGGACTTGTAAATCCCTTGATTATGGATATACCACTTTAGCATTCTCCCAGGTATTGGCCGTTGGAAGAAATTTTTCATGCATCTCACCAAGGCCGGGAAGTCCGTTGACTTTGGAGACATCTTATAAACTGATACCCATATAACCATTGGACATGTGAATGGTGTTAGTGCTAAAACAGCACTGACTGAGCATCTCAGGTAGTATATCACCTGGCGAATAGATTGAAAATTTGGAGAACCTCACCGCATGGTATATATTGACAGCTTCTAGCGGTACAAAAGCTTACAAGAAGTTATGATGAAACCAGAACACCCAAGACCACTCATTATAAATTGACCCTCTAGATTGGAGACCCCATTAGGAATTCTACCCACCATTGGGATGGATTCGTGAAATGTTATCAATATTCATGAAGTCATGAATAGTTGATTCAGAAGATGTAGTGCAGCGACATTGATTTCTCTATGTCCACATATATCCATTCAGAACAAATATATCATATTAGCTTGAATTATTCATGATATACCCCATGGAGAGAATACGGTTCTGGTCATACACTTCAGACATCTCATGATGTATTGTGATGATGCTTCAGTAAGATGGTGGCAATGGGGAATCAACATGGAGACTAATGTTATAAAGAGACAACTAGAGATATAGTGGATAATCCATAATCTCTAATGAGTAGTTATCTATAAGGATACACTAGTAAGGAATGATGTGGGGACCTAATTTTCCTTAGTTATTCTCAACCATAATCACCCTCTTCCTGGTCACTTCAATTGAGATAAGTGGAACAGACATATCTTTTATACATCAAAAGACCATACAAATGGTTAGTATAATAAAATATTTGGGAAAAGACTAAAATTTGGAAAGGGACTAAGAGAATTACACCTAAGGAAGTATTCTTCTTATTGATCCTTGTAAATGATTCATGGAAAGAATTTATTGCGAACTGATAGTTTACGGAATTCCCCACGAGGGGATGGCCTGCGAAGTATTGTCCAGCAAACTAAATAGTTCAAAGATTGGAAGAGGAATTCACAAACACTTTCTACTCGGTTATCCAAAGGTTATAGTGTGAATAAAGAATGTTTATTTTGAAAAAAAATCCAGTTCAGATAATTGAAACAAATGTTCATGGATGAGGGTAACTCTGAAGGGTTTTCAGTTTGTGGAATGAAAAGAACAGTTTGCGGATGAAGGATTTCACAAAGTGTATTTGGTAGATGGAAGTAAATAGAGAAGATATCAATTTAAATATAACTTCTTACCAAGTATTAGGGTAAATGAAAAATAACCGGGTCCCTATATATATAGGTGTGGTCACCCTACATGTCTGAATTTCAACCACAAACTAGTTTATTTCAGGTTTTCTTTCTACATCAGAATAACCTCCTCTTCATCTTGATCAGAACCCATTCAGAATGGGTGAATTTTAGGGTTCTGAAAATTTTATAAATGGAATTTAAATATTACCATAATTTTGTAAAAATTATGAAAAAATTGGAATAAGGATTTATATATAATTTTTGAAGATGTCAAACTTTTCAATGAAAATTAATCCCTCCACATATTGAATCTGTGGAACGGTATGCAAAAGGAATCACCAGCAAACTGTGTAGTATGTGGAATGAATACAATGACATCGGACCCCACAAACCATGTCATAGGAAAAATAGTGGTGGAGAATCCATCCCCCATGAAATGCTTCATTGGTGAAATGGAGGCATAGAATCTCACCCCTACAAACCTCATCATTTGATATATAGAGGTAGATAATTCCACCATGTGAACCACGTCGTTGGAGAAATGGATGTGAAGAAACAAGCCTTCATATACCGTCCCTGTGAACTCAATGGTTCGTGGGTGAGATGAATCGAATGGTTCCCTTCGAACAAGACTATGACATTCACGGGAATGAGGTGGTGATTTTTGATGCTATGAACCGCAACCCCGCGAGCCTCTACTAACTGAGTAATCCAATATTTGGGTGATCTACCCGTGTTATTCTATAAAATGTGCAATGATACCTATAGATATAGCTTCCCTAAAACTCTAAAATATACTGGGAGTCCTATAGATCCTTCTTCCACGGATCTCTATAAAACGAACCTTAGGGTAGCTAAGAAAAAGACCAGATTGAAGAGTTTTACACAAAATTTTGAGATGGATTTCTGATTAGATTGATCAATGAGGTGTGGACCTCTACCAATGATTTCCCACAGGTATAAACTCGTCACATAAAAAAAATATTTATGGTAACATAATAATTGGTAGAACACAAACCATATCTCATTCATGGATATACATAATGCATGGAACTGAAAGAACGCCCCTTATTCACTGAGATGTCCCACATATAAGAACGCTACAGCGACGAAATACATGGTCGCATACCATATAACTATGTGAATAGAACTTAACACTATGTAGCATCATGCCAGGCAGTAGGAACTTGGTCCCATGTAGAAAAATAATATACGGACCACATACAGGTTTGCATACATTCACACTAATAGTAATACAAATATTTCATTTAAAAGCACTAATAAGTGAATTTGCAGTTCTAAAAAAGCACTGTCAATCTCATCAATGATAAGGGGGCCCCTTTTATCAGATCTTGAAAAAGCACTCATAAAGTCCCTTTTGATCAGTTCTAAAAAAGTGCTAATAAAAGTCAAAAAATAAAAAACAATCTTTTAATCAGACCCACCTTATTAACAGTGATAGCCACCCCCTTTAACAATGATACCCTCCATCCCCATGTGCACCCATATGTGCCACCGCCACCCCATTTTAATAGTTCTAGCCACCCCCTTTATCAGGACTAACACCTCTCTCTATCGACCCGCGTGCCTTTACCTCCCCAGGATTCGAACTCGAGACCTCTCCCCTACGTTCCTTGACCCTTTACCACTCCCCCATGTTTCATTGTTCTCTATTTAATGATATAACTATATATTTATATATGTACTTACTTCTATTTATTATTATATTAATATAGATTTATATTAATATATATATATATATATATATTTAGTTTTATCAATGTATATATATTTATTCATATATTAATATATATTTATATCTATTTACTTATATATATATATATATTTAGTTATATTTTTCATCTTTATATTTATTTGTATATTAATATATATTTATAAAATTACATTGGAATACATTTATAATTTTTTTTCTTTGTGTTTATAAATAAATAAATACATACATTTATACAACAAACAAACAACATACATATAGTTGTATATATTTTATATATACACATGTATGTGTAAGTATAATTATACATAATTATACATATTATATATTTAAATGTATATTTATATGTGTATTAATGTTTTAGAGTATAAAGTTAATATATAATAGTTTTTTAAAACATATACACACTAATACACACACACACACACATTACATAGGTATATAAATATACATATTTTTTTCATTTTATGATATATTTATATATTTATATATATTTCATTAGATTTTTTATCCATATATATATATATATATACTTAAATATTTAAAATATGCTCGGTGTGTGTGTGTTAATAAATAAATACATATATATATATTTATATATATGTGTGAGTCTATAAATACGATTATACATATTTATATTTATTTAAATAGATTAAAAAATTCATTATTAATATAAATTTATTAGAATATGTAGATAAACATAGTTATGTTGGTCAAAGCATACAAAAATATATTTATATATATATAAACATTATATGTACATTAATTATATATTTATATGTATATAAATATTCATTCAATATCATTTTAAATAAAATGGATATTATTTTTTATTTAGATAAGGCTTATATATTGATAAATATACATTATATGTAAATATGTTTAATTATTTATTTATAAAATTAAATTTTTATACATGAATATACCAAAAAATGTATGTATATTTTGTTATATATTGGATTATAAATAACATTACACCATGCGAAACAATAAAATTTCAAATCCATAATATCAAACAGACACACGGATCAACAGTTATGGTTATTTGATGTTTGAGTAACATTTTCAACTTATTTGAGATAATTTATTATTATTTTTTATTTTTTATGTCTTCAAAATATTATTAAATAATTATTAGTCGATGAAAATTATGAAATTATTAATTAATAATATTTTTTAAAATATATTTAATCCTTTTTCACTAAATTTCTTATATATTAAATGTAAATGTCTATTTATACTTATATAAAACATAAGTAAAAAATATATATTATATTTATATCAATATAAATATGTTTATATATTTATGTATTAATATATTAATGTAGTATTTTTAATGATTTTTTTAAATATACATTTTAACAACACTAGTAAAAAATGCACTGATAAAGAACCCCCTTTATCAACGCTAAAAAAGCTTCGGTAAATGTGTACTTTTAACATATTTTTTGGCATTGATAAATGTACCCTTTATCAGTGCTTTTTTTAGCACTGATAAAGTCACCCTCGTTATCAATTCTTTTTTATAGCACTACTAAAAGGTTGCGCTGCAGAAACCCAGGTTTGTGGTAGTGTACACAGAGGTAACGTGGCACTGCATAACATCATACTATATGGATAGAAACGTGACCAACATTGAAAAAAATTACACAGACTGAATACAGACCCGTGTATCATCATGGTTTGTGTATGGTTCCCATTCTTGTGTAAAAACACTCTACATGGGGAGGGCCCCATCCCTCCTGATGAAACGTTCAACGAAATGGGGTGACCTCGGATGTTCTACTCTCTACCTTTAATCATCTCTATACATTTTCATCACCTCATCCATATCCCCTCTACCATCCAGTCCAATTATATTAGGCCAAAGACTCTTCCAAAGCCATTGTCCATGTATGATAAAACCAATGGGAACATCAGTTTTCCCTTTTATGTTTACATACCCATCATAAGTAGAGTCGCATAGGTAATACCCACAATGGTACGTACCCCCGGAATGCCCCTAAGTTTACATTACCATGGTATTTTGGGGCCCAAAAATGTGATATTAACATGAACCTTTCCTTCCTTGGGGTCAAGGGTTATCACTGTCCTTTTTCTTCGTTTTCGGTAAGTGTTACACAAGGAAAATCATTTTTTCTTTTCCTTTTATCAAAAAGTAACATTCCACACCATTCCCCAAAGCAATTTCTGGGCACTCCCAATAAGGTAATCTCCAAACTTTTCGTATAAGGGGATTCATAAGGGCTCCTCTCTACCTCCACCCAAGGCATACCTAGGTAGGTTAATCTAACTATCTATAGTTTTGAAAAATAAAGGGAGGAAATGTAAACTTTCAGGACATATCTCACTCTCTCCCTCTTTGTGCCCCAATACCAGATATTATCAGATGATGTAGGATATGTGAACTTAAGACCCATTACCTCCTCTTGTTTCTCAAAAATATCATGACTCACATGGACTTAGGGGTTGGAAATGATCACAAAATCCGCATAAACCCCATTCATGGGACGCCTCCTTGGTGCACGCCCCAAATGAAATGAACTACATGAATTATGATTCCCCCTCTGACTATAATACTTAGGACACCCTAGAAAATCCCGAGCTCAATGGAAAATATCTTTAGAGGGTTTTCCCATTAAAATTGTCCCAAAATATCTAGTGAATCTTCTTCATGAGTAATCGCCAACATGTTTCTCTCAAATGGTAACATCTCATGTGTATGCCCCAATCATGCCCCTAAAAATAGACCACCCCAAGGGTGTAAGTACCAAATCAAACCAAACTAAGATGGATTTTATTCCCAACTTACTAGGAAAATTAGGAAGCCTACCTAAGGTACAAACCGGACACCCTAGTTTCCCTAGTGTTCTCCAGGCCATATCCCCAGTATATCATATGCACATAGGAGACCATTCCACTTTTGTGAATCATGGGACGCTTCAGCTTAAACCCCATATTAAATCTTTACTAGGAATTTTCTACATAGACATCATCATTGTTTCATGGTATATTTCATGGTTGGGTCCTTGTGACACCACATTAAAAGGTGCTTTCCCAGTAAAGTGACACCGAACTACGTCAAATCTGATTCCTCTTATGAAGATATGTATGAATCCCATATTTTGGGGTAGATTCTGATATTCAAACAAATCCATCCCCCTAAATGATGAAAAATATAGATTCCCCCATTATAAGTCTTAAGCTAGCACATTCGTAGTAATTCCTGAACCATGTATCTTAATTATTTATCTTGTGACCTAGGGGTAATATAGGGACACATGCTTGGGAATGAATCAAGGATTCATTAATAGATGAACATTGATCAAATCTACAATAGTGTCTAGAAATAGGAAACAATTTCCCCCCAAATGGGTGTGATTAGCCTGAACTCCCATCCTATCGACTAATGGAGTCCTTAAGTATCACTGGAAAAAACATTCAACCAGCACCTACCTATGGAATGATGGTCAATTAATCATGGACCAAAGTGCTGTTGGGTGATTCTAGCTTCATGAATAAACACTTTGGATACCATATGTGGACATCATACCTTACTTGGTTTGACTGAACAAAACACATAACCCCTGCAATCTCCCTCCAGGTCCATTCAACAATGTCAATCCTTTAAAACATAAAGAAGAATATATCTCCCAATTCTGGAAAGACTATCTCACCCACCAAAAGGTTCATGATGCAAATCAGGTTGAAGCAAAAATGGTGAAATCGACGTGAAACTCTCTATAATGGTAGGAAATTATTTGTTATTCATCGGACCATTTTTTTCTTCGACACATGCACCTGAGGTCGAAACAAGGATACATAATAAAAAATGAAAGGAATAAAGAAGTTAAATCCATTTCCCTTCGAAGAACACAATATGATTAAATATATTTGATAGTTTCTGAGATTCATATTTTTCCATATTATATATATTAAGAGGATAATCAGTAATCTTTAATATAGTTTTAGTTTCTTAAATAATTTATTTCGAATACATATATTCCAGGATATAATTTTTCCCTTTCCTTTCCATATTCTCTGAATATTCTTTGGTCTAGAAATTATTAACAACATTTTTTACCCCTATCTATCATAATGTATGAGAATAATATATAATTTAGTGGTCCATTATAGTTTTAGTCACAATAATTCTCTTATATAATGTTACTCGGTGATGACATGGATTGTAAAATACTATTTCAACATCATCATATCATTACTTATAAAAATGATTAATTTTTATATAGGAGCTGGATTATATCACTCTATTAGTTTACATATATTCTTATTAGAATAAGGAGTTGTGATTGTGAAATAGTTAGATTTTATTAGAAGGTTGATATGATTATGAGGTAGATACATAGTTTTAGTAATATTAAAAAAATCATGTAGTGGTATGTCCCCAATACAGAAGAGGAATCAATAGAGGGGGAGTATCAATACATATATGAGGAATAAGTACCCTTATTTTAATTTAGATAATAATGAAATATCCTCTATATTTAATTTTTTTTAATTTTTTTTATCAACATTTTATTCCCACCCTGAAGTATTGTGGGGATAAGTTTCATGGTTAAATGAGAAAGAGTTGGTTTTATTAAGGTATTAATAAATGGTTATGTAATATAATATCATAAAGTAGTTATAAATTGTTGGGGTTTTAGTTAACATTATAGAGTTTGATTTTTGGGTGGATTTTTATTTCACATAGAATGTGGATGAGTAATAACATAGTCCAAAGAAAGGATCCAATATTTCAATGATGATATGGCACCCAAAAATTACAAATCATGATTATCCATTCCTATCCTATTTCTTTTTTCTATTTTTTTCTTAATATATTATTATTTTTAAAAAATAAAATTTAGATTCCATTTTTAGTGGAACAAATCCTTTTTGAGTACTATGAGTTAGCATCTTATGAGGATCTAGAGTTTTCATTTCATACACTATAAACACAATTATTTATATTTATTTACCATTATATATTTTAAGTAGATTTTTCACATTAATATGACATTCTTATATCATTTTTGTATTTCATTTCATCATATTTCTTATTTTAATAAATAATATTTATTAAATATATCATTGTATAATAGAATATAATTATCCATTTTTATTATATGTAAATATTTTAAGAAGAGTTAATTAATATTTTAAAATTACTATAAACTCCTCTTTTATCTCATTTTCATAAATCTATTATGTATAATTATCTATGGTGTCTTTGTACCGTCAATAGTGGGCGATAATTGAGTCAATGTTTTGAATGAAATGTGTTTCCTCTGGAAATGGGAATGACCTCATTGATTTAAGGTTCAAACATTCCAAGCGGTTTCTAATGGGTTTGTTCGTAGAACCGGAAACATCCAATGATTCCATATCCATTTAGACCTACTTTCCAATGGTAGGTGCTCATTAGTTATGAACCAATGTGGCTTAAGAATTTGGATTGGTCTAGAGAATGTGAGGTCGGACTCATCACACCTTTTTGAGGGGAATTATTTTCTACTCCGGGACTCTCTTTATATATTTATGTTATGTTCGTGAATCCTTATTAAATTACAATGTTTGAAAATGATCTTTCCTTTAGATCTGACAATCAATGATTAATATGTATGAGATTTAGAGAATCTTTTATATGTATTCGAGGTTCTTCATTGATAGAGAATCATCTGTAATTGTTAAAGATTCTTAGTCAATGGTATCCTTCGACACATTATATAAAAATATCTTGGTCATTATGATAACCATACTGGTTTTAAAGACACTCAGTGGGGCACTTGATGTTTATTGTCATTCAGAAGGACATAGATTATTTTAGAGTTGGGATTGTACCCGCAGATGGGCTACCTACGTATCCTTTGTTTTGGAAAAGGAATCAGAACCCAAGTTGTTTGAGTAAATAAGTATGAGGTTTATGCATGATTTATGGCTCAAAGAAAGATGTCATATTTACTTTTACATTCTAAGCTCACATGATTCATGCTCGGTGTAAGAAATAAGAGGTATTGGTAAAACCAGAAAATTGTTCCATGAAAGATTGAATTATAAGAAATGATGTGGGACTTATGTATGTATGACTACCCAGATAGATGAAGATTATGATTTACATCTGGGAAGAAGCCCAGGAAAAAGGTCCATAAAGTTATATGTGCTTTATAGAGATTTGGAAACATAACTTGGTACTTAATCCTGAAAAGGATTCCAAAACTATAGAGAACTTATGATTGGGTTTTTCTCCTGATAAGGTAGCCCAAATAAAAAGTAAATTAAGACAGGTTAAGAGAAATTATGATTGGGGCTTACTCTTAAAGAAGAGGCCCAGGTTAAAGGGAATCATTACTGGGGCTTACTTCTGAAAAGGAATCCTAGTTTAAGGGAATTTGGATTTTGGGAACTTGGGGCTTACTCCAAAATAGGATGCCCATATTAAAAGAATTATGGTTGGGGCTTACTTTTAAGGAGTATGCCCAAAATTATAGGAACTTGATGACTATGGCTTACTCTTTAAAAGGAGGCCCATTTTAGGGGACATGGGGAATACTCCTAAGGAGGATGCCCAAATTTGGGATTTTGAGATTGGGACTTACTCCTCAAAAGTAGGACAAAGTTAATGGAATTTATAAGTGGGGATTACTGCTAAGGAAGATGCCCAATTTAGAGAAATTATGACTGGGAATTACTCCTGAAAAGGAGGCCCATGTTAGGGAACCTATCATATTTAAAGGATGAGGATGAATGAATCATGTCTCTCACCTTAGTGACATGAAGACATGTAAATCACTATGTTTTGAGAGATGTACCACATAATTACTTCCAGATAAAGAAGCCATCCAAGAAATCATGCCATTAATGGCTTTGAAGAGGGTTCTGAAGGCTTAAACATTAAGAGGAGAGGTAAATTTGAATAGTATAGGTGAATAGGCAGGAGGGACACCCAAAAAGAGAGAGGCACGCATGTCCTGCGTGGGCGTGCAAGTCCTGGTTGTGCAAGTATACTTGCGCGACACATGGGTACATGCACGATGTTCAACCCTTAAGGTAATACTTGGGTGAGACTTGGCTCAAGCCCTTAGTATTATACCAAAAGTCTTCCAAAATAGTGGCGCACAAGTTTTATTGAAGGGATAAGGCGATGCGCATGTGTGGCCAATTCCCTTAAGGGCTGTCCACTTAGGCTCACAAGTGTTGATAAGTTTTAACACATAGTCCTTGTTTCCCCTATTTAGAGCTTTCATTCTAGTTAATAAATTACCTTAGAAGTGTTCGGAAGACTTCAAGAAGAGACTAGGGTGCCGGGAGCTCAAATATGAGTTTTGGAATTTTTCCGTTCTAAAATGGGGGGCCCACAAGGGGTATTTATAGGCTAGAGAAGACCTTGGGAGAAAATCAAAAAGGGTGTGAAAGTCACCTGTGTGACCACTATGTGGCGCGCATGTCTACATGCACGATCATGATGAAACTTTCACGACCCAAGTGGGAAGAAATCCTTCATCTTGCCTTTGTCGATTTTTGATGTTTCTTCAAAGGATAAATCACTTTGGTCTAAGGTATTTCTCCTTTTCAGTCGTTCTAGAATTTTTGATGGAAATGAGTGTCAACAAAAGTCCCCCCTCAGAGTTGGATCTGAAAGAAATGAGGATGCGACTTTGAGGTAAAGAAGAAAACCAAGGATCATTCGGTGCGCAAGTGTTGAGCTTGCAAATGGAATCACGCAGGTGTTCAACGCATAGATAGCGTCACACAGGCTTCAGCGCGCTAGCTTCAGCGTGCAGGGTTGCGACCTTGTCTATAAATACATATTCATTCTCACACAAAGAACCCAATTTTAAACAGTATGGAGCTCTCGCCATGCAAGTTGCCTCAGTCATGCAAGTTACCTGTTTTCCACTATTTCTTCATGTCATGCTTTTGTAGAGGTATTTTGACCAGAGCGGTGATACTTGCGTTCCAAAAACATGCACACCAAAAATATACTTGCGCGCCAAAATTAGACTTGTGAGCCTTAATGCCTTAGACATTTTTTACTTTTCTTCACAAATTTAATGAAAAATAAACTTACGTAAGAGTTAATTATTCAACCTTTGTGTAGATTCAATGGCTCCCAAGAGAATCGGAACGGATGATGAACTTGCTAGTAAGAGAATTAATGATATGATGATCATCATTGGCCATGATTATTATATTATCTGTGACAACACTCTTCCAGATTTTTCCACGTATTTGAAGAAGTATCATCTTGACATCCCACCAAGTATTTATCTACCATTGTATGGCTATGGTCATCTGCGAGAAGTCTACATTCAATGTGAAAAGAAATATCTTCCTGAGATGAAACCACACTGCTATTCCTCTATTTCGGTTATGCATGGGCTGATATGTCTTCCACTGCTGGTTGATGGAGAGAAGACTATCATGACATTAGAAACAATATCTGAAAAGTGTACTCTCTCCAAATAGTTCTTTAATTCGAATGTACTACTCTCAAATCCATGTATCCATCCTCCATTTCTCTTGGACAGAAACAGAGTCACTGTTTGATCAGTAGAAAATTTTCTCAAGCTGCACTCAAGAACATTCTTTTACAATTGTTCGAATAAGAGCTGGAATCACTGCATCTCTTATTGTATCCTGTTGAATGAATGAATTCTAGGTGGTTGTTGATGAAGCTCAGGATTCTGTAAATAAAATTAATATTCATGTTGAAATTCTTTTGTAATTACTAAAAAAGAGAATAGAATCCAATCTATGGATGTCCTCTTAAATATTGTTTATAAAAAAAACACTTTCATCTTCAATCATTTGTGCATGCCTTGCTTCCTACTTTAAATTTTTACCTAAGCTAATGGGCCTAGTAAGAATAGTTTGTTTTTTACTAGGATTATTATAAATAACCCTAAAAACTTTGAATCTTTTTAATTGCTCAATATTACCTAAATCATACAAATTATATGTTTACTAAGCTGTGACATGACTTTTGTTCAGAGTTCCCTTGTCTTTTGTGGGCAGTTTAAAGTCATGCATGTTGGACATAAAAAGGCTAATGTTTATGAATGAAATAGCTTTGACCGAATGTATTAACATTGAATCAATCCCTTGATAATTTATCTAAAAACATATTACCATGTTTTAGTATGAGGGGAAAATGTAAACAATGACTTAAGAAATTTTTGATATGAGGAATGATATGAAAAATTGCTAAAAGGCATTTGAAGAAATGGTTCCCAAGAATGAAGTTACCATTATTTAACAAACCCGTTAGGGGGTTGAATTATGCAGGGCCACCTAAGGGCATTAGTTGCATAGTCAAATAATAGCATCTTTTGGCTGACAAGCCCATTATGTAGACTACTTTTGCAAGGCCGCCTAAGGGAACGTGCTGCATAGTCAAGAAAAAGAACTCTAAAAAATTTACTTTTCTACTGTTAAAATGCCAGTGCATGTTTATGGGGATTCAAATTTTTTAAAGCATATAGATTGCTATATGGAGAGAGGTACTTGAATATGGAGAAGATATTTCCAAAAAACATTTTCTATGAACTGGATGAATGTAACTCCTTCAAAGGTTTGAACCAAACGTAGGGAAGTGAAATATAAACCATAGAATGAAATACTTTCAGATCATGAAAAATAATATGGGACAAATATATTAAGGATGGGTATTTTCTACGGATCCTTACATATTGTCGATAAGACCAATAAAGACCGAAGATGTTTTCTTCCCAAGAATAAAGTTACCATTATTTAACAAACCCATTCGGGGGTTGAATTATGTAGGGCCACCTAAGGTAATTGGCTGCGTAGTCAAATAATAGAATCATTTGGATGAAAAGTCTGTTATGTAGACTGTTTATGCAAGGCCGCCTAAGGGTACGTTCTGCATAGTCAGGAAAAATAACTCTCAAGCATCAAACATTTTGTGACCAAAAGTCAAGAAAAGGGTTATGGAGATCTGTAAGTATTTAATCATAGGAGAATGAAACATAAAAATGGGCATTGTTCAATGCATGTAGTGATACAAAGATCAATGTTAACCATAATCATGTTGTGGATGGGTCCAGGAATAGGGTGTTAGACTTCACTACGTATCCCATAAGGATGGGAATCAATCCAAACGTAGTTCTTGAAATACAGTTTAACATCATGCAGGACAAGAGTGTAAAAGATCTTATTTTAGGGTCATTGAGCTTGGACCATAATAATGAATACACAGTGTGTGTTTTTATAGGGACTTTTCAGCCAGGGTACTGAAGGTGAAATTTGGGGTTAGGCCCAAATACATGGGGCTGGATTCGAGGGATGCTCGAATGTTCCTACGTATCCTGTGATGATAGGAATCAAGCCGCACGTAGTTCTTGAAATACCCTTTGTATCGATTTGGTTCATACAAATGAAGGGTGAAAGGGGACTTTAGTGCAATGATGGATTGACCCAAGATAAAACATTCAGGCATTTCCTTGTATGCACGTAGTCTGTTGAATATAACATGATTGAAGATCAATGTATATAATGATTCCCTCTCAGGTGAGGGTGTCAAAGAATGTTGTAGTTTATTATCACACAGGACAAAAGTGCGAATAGTTTAAGGCCATTTGCATTGACCGTGGTGAACCAATGTAAAAATATTGGTTTTGGGGGTTGCTACATGGATCAGTATCATATGAGATGGTGGTTAACCGACGTGAAGAGATTGGTTTTGGGATTGAACTTCAGAAGGTTGCCTACGTACCCAGCCTAGAAAGAAAGGATCAAAGTCCGTGTAGTCCAATTAATGAATGAATTGGTAATCATGTTTTTCATGAAAACAACAACCTAAAAAATGTTTTCGGGACTTACACATGGTTAGCAGCCCAGAGAGGGTGTTATGGTTGAAGTTTACTATAATCTCATGTGATTCATACATGGTGTGAGAAACAAGAGGTAGAAACAACCTTAACGATGCACAATTTAGTGTCATGTAGTAAGGACAACATATAGTTTAACATCATGTAGGACATATTAAGGGACTTTGTTCAGTTTTATGTCATGTAGGACAAATGATTAGTACAATTTAACGTCATGTAAGACAAATAAAGGGACACAGTTTAACGTCATGTTGGAAAATAAGGGTGCTGTAAAGTTTAGCGTCATGTAGCTAAGACGATAGGGATAATACAGTTTAAAGTCATGTTGGATGAAAGGGGGACTGCATAGTTTAATGTTATGAAGTAATAACAAAAGGGGACACAGTTTAACATCATGTTGGACAATTTAGGAACTTTTTTCATAGTTTAATGTCATGTTGGACGTAAGTTCCAATAGTTTAAGGTCATATGCATGGACCGTAGATTATGCAGTTTAATGTCTTGCTAGATGTAAGGGACTTCTATACAGTTTAGCGTCATGTAGCTAGGACGACATAGTTTAACGTTGTGTTGGACGTAAGTGCGAACTATTTAAGGTCATATGTAAGGACCAGGGATGGTGTAATTTAACTTCTTGCTAGATGTAAGGGACTATGCAGTTTAAGTCTTGCAGCAAGGACAACATAGTTTAACATCATGTTTGGATGATATGGATGCAAATAGTTTAAGGACATATGCATGGACTATAGATGGTGCAGTTTAACGTCTTGCTGGAATATTATGTATTTGCCTTACATAGAATAAATCTTCAGAAATATAGCATTGGTTAGAGTAGTAATGAGTTCTCCATCCATAGATATTAATGAATAAGCTCCATTGGAGCAGACCTTATGTATTGAATAAGGTCCATCCCATTTTGGCTCCAGCTTGGGAGGTTTCTTTATTGGTATCATTGGTGTTCTAAGAACCAATAACAATTCTCCCTAAACGAATGAACGAAGACAAACTTTTTTGTTGAAAGCTCATGCTATTCGATTATGATAGACTTCCAAGTGGGGAGAGGTCCACAATCTTTTCTCGTCTAATCATTCCAATTCATCAAATTGCTTTTGAGATTGTTCATCTATAGATGATTGATCGCAAATGGCTACTCTGAGTGAGGTAATTGAACCTCAATGGGTAAGACTACATCCTTTCCATATACCAATGAATATGGAGTTGACCGCATTGTAGTGTGGGTGGAGGTCTGATAAGCCCATAAAGCATGAATGAATTTATCAGGCCATGATTTCTTATCTTTATCCACCATCTTTTGTAGTATGTTTGAAAGATTATTGTTGAAAGATTCTATTTGTCCATTGTCTACTGCATGATATCGAGATGAATTATTGGATTTGATGTTGTATTATTGATATAACTTCCTCACCTCAGATGAACAGACGTTGGTGCCATTGTCCGTCAATATGGTACGAGGGACACCAAATCTGGTAATGATGTTAGACTTGATGAAGCTAAACAAGATTTTAGAAATGACTTCATTGAGGGGTATTTCCTCTTCCCATTTGGAAAAGAAGTCAGTAGCAGTAAGAATATACTTAAACTGCTTGGATGTAGCTTAAGGGTAAGGTCGTACTACATCCATTCCCCATGTGGCAAATGGCCACGAGTATTTAGCTGTATGAAAAAACTATGGGGGTTGATGAATGATGTTGGAATGTACATGGAAATAATGACACTTATTTGTGAAATAAACACAATATTGTATCATTGAAGGCCAAAAATATCAAAGCCTTCGAATTTGATTAGATAGTCTGTGTCCAGACTGATGGGCACCACAGACTCCTGCATGCACTTCTTTCATGACAACCACTGTCTCTTCACCATAAATGCATCTAACGAGAACTCCATCAAATCCTCTTTTGTAGAGAATTTTCTCTAGGTGATCTGGGTTATCATAAAGATTAAAATTGACCACACATAACTTGATTTGTTCTTTCCTAGCTCTATCAGGTGGAAGTGTTCCATTTTGAAAGTATTCCCTGATTAGTGTCATCCATCCTGTAGTATGACCATTTGTTCCAGATATGGGAAAAATTTCATTGATTTCCTCTATTCTGATTTGAACATAAGGTGAAATTTTTCGACAATGAGCAATTATTATGGTTGTCTTGTCCCAATTTGGATCTTCCAGAGCTGTGGATATATTATCCAGTGCATCAGCTTGGTCATTTTGTGATCTCAGGACATAAGAAAATGTCGGTTCTGAAAGAAATTACGCCATTAACTCTCTAACGTAATCATACAATGGGATTAGTTCTTCTTTTTTGATTTCATAATCCCCATTGACTTGTTTGATTACTAGGTCTGAATCACCTTTCACCATTATGTGATTCACTTGTGCTTGAAGCGCCAACTCCAATACTGCAATAAGAGGTTGGTATTATGCTTCATTATTTGTATTGCCCCCCAAAAATGTGATGGAATAAGGTAGCACTGCGTTTTTTAGGGAATTGAGTACAATTCCTTACCCATATTTGTTAAATTTAGGATCTTCCATTTTCTTCCCTGTTGGTCTTCTGGAAGAACCACCAAAGTACATTTCCCATTTTTGAAGATTATCTTGAATAGAGAAGACATCCTCATCATGAAGTTCAGTATCTAAAGATGTATCTTCTACTGAAGTATGTTCTACAAGGAAATCATCCAGAGCTTGCCCCTTTATTGCATTTTGAGACACATACTAGATATCAAATTCCTGCAAAAAAACTACCCACTTTTCTAGATTCCCCGTAAGCATTGAACGACTAAGGATGAATTTCAGCGGGTTATTGCAAGATACCAATTGGACCTTGTGATGCTTCAGGTAGTGACTCAACTTCGGAACTGAAAAGATTAATGCTAGGCAGAACTTCTCAATATTTTAGTATCTGGATTCTGCTTCAAGCATAGTGTGACTGAGATAGTAGAGGCCGTTTTCATTCCCATCATCATTCTTCTGAGCAACAAAGGAACCCAATGATCACTATAAAGCTGTCACATAGAGGATAAGTTCTCTTACTTAAATAGGTGGAATTAACACGGGTGGACTCAAGAGGTACTTATTGAGAATATCAAATGCTTCTTGACATTCTTTAGTCCACTGGTAAGTGACTCCCTTCTTCATCAATTTGGTGAAGGGTAAACTTTTGCCTTCCAAATTGGCGATGAAACGCCGAATATAGGACTAGTGTCATTGAAGTCCTCTCAATTACTTTAAATTTCAAGGAGGTGACATACCAAGGATTGACATTGTCTTCTCAGGATCGACCTCAATACCACGATGGTGTACAATGAAGCCGAGAAAGTTTCCTAAGGTTACCCTAAAATCACATTTTAAGGGGTTCAACTTCAAATTATATTGCCAAAGTTTGTGGAATATGAATTCCAAATCATCCAAGTGATTATAATTTTGCCAGGATTTAACCACAAAATTGTCCACATAACATTCAAAAAACATCCCTAAAAAGGGTTTAAAGATACGATGCATGGAAAGATGATATGTTGGGCCTACATTCATCAGGCCAAAGGGAATTACCCGATCGAAAAACACATTATGTGGGGATCTGAAGGCATTAGATTCCTCATCATCTGGAGCCATTCA
Source organism: Viscum album (assembly GCA_963277665.1). NCBI lineage: Eukaryota > Viridiplantae > Streptophyta > Magnoliopsida > Santalales > Viscaceae > Viscum > Viscum album. Next base: position 473,168,174 of record OY728159.1, on the reverse strand, counting down.
GATTGGATTATATCTTGAATGTCCATCCATGAAGTAAAGTGCTTCATATCCAGTTGTTTCATCAATTAAGAGTTCTGATATCGGAACTGGAAAATCATCCTTAGGAAAATGCTGATTAGGATCTCTGAAATCAATTCAAACTCTAATTTTTCGGTTCTTCTTTTTCACAGGGATGATATTAGCCAACCACTTGGGATATTAAACTTCTCTGATAAATTTATCTTTGATAATCTTATCCACTCCAGCTTCAATTTTGGAAGCATAGGTTGGGTGTGTTCTTCTAGCGGCTTGTTTGAATCCTCGATGTTCTTTTGGAAAACCCAAACAATTTGTGGCAACATCAGGATCAAGCCCTTTCATCTCTGTATAGTTCCAAGAAAATATATCTCGATTTTTATTTAAAATTGAAACATACATCTCTTTCCCTTCGAGAGTCCTGGATGCAATAATTAATGTGGGGCATGGATCTTCTTTTGTACCCGGATTTATTTCTCTAAGTTCATCCACGGTGGTAGAGATACCCTCTTCAAATGATGGAGGATCATCCCTAAGATATTCCTCTTCTTCTTCAACATGTGTTATTTCTTCTGTTTCTACTTGCATAGTAGATGATGATGTAGAATTTCCAAGATCATAAGAGATGTTAAAATTTGAACATCTTGAAGAAGGATCCTCCATTTCTGCCCCGATTGATGATGGAGGGTCTTCCTTGGGTAATATCGGGGAGATGATGGATTGAAAATTGATATCATCGTTCACCTCTGACATTTCTATAACTTCTTCTGGACCGATTGGAAAAGTATAGGCTTTCTGGATTTCAGCGGATGAAATGAAGACATCTCCATTTGAGCTTTCATCATTGCTTTATGGATCACCACTTTCTCCCATGTTGTCTGGCTTGATTACCATAATTGAAATTATGGATGTTTCCATAAAATTATTTTGATTTGGGTCTATCCTGTAAATTTGATTAATAGGCAATACATAATGTGTACTCACATGTGTGAATGGGTTTACTAGAATCTTTTCCAAACCATAGGGAGCATTAACATTGGTAATCTCCCTTGTTATGGATTTCTCTTTTCCCTTCATGAGATAAAATTCTGCCTCAATGTATTGAGATTCACATGTCTTGAATGGGGACTTATCACCATACAATTTTGAATTTGACCATCGAAACAATATTTGAGACATTGTTGGTATGGTGAAGGGATAGCCGCATGTTGATGTGTCCAGGGACTTCCAAGCAAGATTTTGATGGCAGAGTCTTGATCAACAACCATGAAATATGAATTGGATACAAGATCTCGAAACTGATTTCGGAGTGTAATCTCACCTAGTGGTTCTTGTTAATTACTATCAAATTCTTGTAACATCAATGTAGAAGGAGATAAATCAGATCATGTGAGGCCCAATTGATGAAGTGTACGAATGGGGATGAGGTTGACTCATGAACCATTATCAATGAAAAATCTTCAGACGTCTACACCATTGACCTTGCCAAATAATTAAAAAGGTCTAATATGTCCATGCATGACAAAATCTTCATCTTTATCTGTGAAAGATTTCACTGCATGGAATTCTGCAGGAATATTTTCTACATGGTAGACTTCAGCTGCAACAATTTCAGTTTCAAATTCATGAGGACTTGACAAAGCCTCGATGAGTGCCTCCCAAAGAACCTTTGATTAATTCAAAGAATCCATAATTGATAACATGGCCAGTATTTGGGAGAAGTCTTTCAATACATAATACTTTTGATCCAAAGGTATGCATTTCCAAATAGGAACATGTGGTTTCACAGGTACTATAGAAGTAGAGGCTTTGTAAGTAGATGCATCTTGTATCAGGGTAGGAGTTGGCAGTACTCCTGGCTTTGGAAGATTAGACCGAATAGGTATATTTACTTATTAAGAGGGAGAAGATGGAATCTCTAACCGATCCTCCAGAACAACTGTTCCTGGACTGAGTCTGCTAATGGTGAATGAATTTTCTTGTACTTGTTGATCCTGTTGAAGGGCTCTTCCACGAGTTTCAACTGCATACACAGTTCTAGCAGGGGTAGAATTGGAATAGTGGATTCTGGGATATCCACATCTTCCTCTGTATCCCAAACCTCTGGAATTCCCTCTTATTCATCTGTTTGATACAAGGAATTCAGGATCATCAAAATCAAAATAGTGACATGCATAAAGATCTACTAAATGAATCATATTAAAAGAACCAAATATCAGCTCTTCTTCTAATGAATATTCTTCCTAATTAGCCAATTTAGGTTGTTCCGTTTGGTATGGCAGTGCCCGTGGCGTATAATTATATGGCATAAAATATTCCAGAGTCAAATACAACTTAGGCTTTGACATTATTTCATCTTCTTCTGATTTTTCCTCTTTCTTTGAATTATGCCACCCCTTTGAGAATTTTCCCTTTGATGAAGAGGGTTTTGCTGTGGAATTCATAGTAGAAGATGTAATTTGTTTATTCAATTGCGTTCTCAAAATGGCATGAGTTCGGTTGATCGTCTTTCTGACCATCCAATCATCTTATTTTTGAGAATTTTTGTTCTTTAATTTTTTCCACTCGCCTTCTTCCTCTGGATTTGTAGTAGTAACACCTGCTACCTGAGCTGAAGAGCCTTTCAGTTTGACTTGTCCCGAGTCCACCATCTTTTTTAGGAGGTCTTTGAAGATGATACACTTTTGAATGGGATGCCCCAACATCTGTTGAAATGGGAAATAATTGGGATGATCTTCATCTCCTTCCTTATTCGGCCTCTTGGGCCTTGCCAATTGAACACAATTATTTTCTCGAGCCTAAATGAAGTAACCAGGAACTTGTTCATTTCGGAAAGAGTAAACTTTACTCTTCAGATCCTCAAATTTCTTCTGTCTTTCATCTCATTGATCATCTTGACAAAACGGCCTCTGTTTTTATGCTCAGGAGGTGGAGACCTTCGAGAAGATGAAGGCCTTGAAGTAGAAGCAGGTACAGGTTCTTGTTTAAGCATAACTGTAGCAATCTCTGCTTTACCCATTCTCCTACCTGGAGCTGATGTAATTACATGAGCTTTATCCTTAGTCTTTATAAGAGAGTCTTCAATCTGTTTAGAGATTTAATTAAGGTCATGAAACCCTCCTGTGTATTTCACAAGGTTCAATGGTGTGCACAACTCTTCACACAAATTTTCCACACAAATTGGAAAAAACTCTTCTTGGGGGAGTGCTAAGCTCAGGGAATATGTTAATCCCTTCCAGCGAGCAATGAAATCTAAAACCCTTTCATTATCCATTTTCATACAATTTGTAAGATAAAAAACTGTTGTTTTTGGAAGTGTTGAGTTGAATTGATGATGGAATTGTTGACGAAGATCCTGCCACCCAGTAATTGACCAGGATTTCAATCTTGTATACAAGACAAAAGAAGGACCTTGTAATGACTGTACAAAACAACCAAGCTTAACTACTTCTTATAGTTGAGGGGATCCCATCATAGAATCGCAACGAGAAACAAAATGTGTTAAGGGTTTCTCTGGGTCTTCTGAACCATTAATGATTGGGAATGTGGTACTTGAAAAATTTTATGGGGGAGGAATTGCATCTACCCATTCAGGGTAAGCTCTCTTCTCCAGTTGAACTGGTGCATGCTTTCTTTCCATAGCTTCCATACAAGATTTTAATGAATCAATGGTAGTCATTAAATTTTGAGAAACATCCAGTTGAGCTTGGACCTGTGCAGGTGAAATAACTGGAGCTTAGATAGGTGTGGCGACCTGGACTGCCACTGATGGTACTATTGCTAGTTGTTGTGTATAACTCATAGGATTAGACCTCTGAAGGTGTACTGGTAAAGGAGGATACTCTTAATCCATCTCAGTATCTGCAAAAAATTCCCTTGGCTGACTGAATCCAGCAAACGTAAGAGGAAGACTACCCTGATGTAGTTCTTCATTCAACCTCCTCAATTCCTTCATTTCTTCCTCCTGTTGTGCAAATCATTTCTCTAGTGAGAGTGATTGGCATTCTCCAGAGGAAGGGTATGTAACCTGATTCTCTCATTTCCCCTTGTTGGATCCCTTTAGGAGAGGGGGATGTGGGTTACTTGAAGGATTACCCAGATTCTGGGTAATCCTTTGATTTAGTGTACGCACACCCTCTTCATTTGTGTCTGTGCATACAACCTCTATAGCAGGAACCTCTTCATATGATCGCTCTAAGTGAGCCTCATATGGGGGATCCGCAACAACATCATTAATGACATTTATTGACGCAATATGCATTGCATCCTTTCTATCGAAATTTCTATGATATTGTCTTCTTCCATGTCCTTGATGAGACATTGCATTTTTATGATTCGATCCCTTGGGAACTTCTTGAAGAACCGTAATGTAGAGGGAATCTTATGATAATTTAGCTCTTTGTTCCTCTTGTGTCTTCTTACCTAATAGAGTGAAGACTGAATTTCTCTAAGGGAGAGATTAAGGATTTGAAAAAGTCCCCATTCCTATGGACTGGGGCTATTCCTGCTGTTTCTGCTCAACTCCTTGAATCCTATTTGTTGATTCTGAGGGTTGGGTTAAAAGAGTCCCCAGTCTGGAAAGATGGGGTGGTTCTTGAGCTATTATATCTGAATTTTTTTGAAAGATCTCATGATCTTATGGATATTAGTGTGGAAATTGGATGGATGCATCAACCTACATCAACTCTTATCACCCAGCTGAAAAGACCGTTGGATGATTTCTGAAACTTCTGTCACTTGGTGATGTGCTTGCACCAAATGAGATTCATGTTCAATATTCTTGTTTTCATGATGTAGGATTAATTCAACAACTTTTTCTCTGTATTCCTGATTTTGGGATGAACTAGTTGAGTCCTGTTCTTGAGTGAGCCATTTATTAAAAATAAATTAAATTGGTTGTGGCTGGCCATGGGCAATAACATTGCATGAGACCAGTTTCGGCGGGCTTTGCTGACTAGAGAGTACAGTGAAATGTAGTGCACCATAAACACCCCATCCCCTGATATGAAAAACAAATGGGGCATTGGAAATTAACTGGCACAATCATCTTAGTGCGCCAATGTATGAATGCTAAAGGGATCTCTACTTCTTTTCAGCCTTCAGATATCCAGAAACTGAGAGAGACGCCAAGCCAATTTGGTGTTTTAACCCTTCTATTATCTTGACATGATTTTCATATTCATCGTAAAATAATATTTTCTTTTTAAACTGATAAAGAGTTTTCCATACGTTGAGATGAATATCATAAATTCCATCTTCTTTCAACATATCTAGAATGTCATACTGAGAGCCAGCCAAAGGCCAAAACATAACTGGAACATCACCTTTCACCAGTTGTTTTCTCATATTCAAAAATTCCACATTATCATTAACTGAAGATTTTTCTATCTGATTAGACCAAAGTTGTAGCTTCCTTGTTGCTTCATCATATTCAAAAAGATCGGTAGAGATATTCACTGATCAAACTAGAAGATGAACGAATGAGGGTTGGTTTGGAGAATGACCTACACCCAAATCTATCTTCTGATTGAGAAAGTATTTTACCTACTACTGGTAAATCAGCAGACATGACTGGCTTCACATTTTCCAGTTCCTCAAGATAAGAGGTCTTTCTCGTCACTACATTGTATATTGGATCATTTTCCAGGAAATGTGAATTACTCCTACAGATGGGACTTTTGTAGCTAAATTCATCATCATGGGGAGGACCACCATGGTCAGTTACACCAAAATATGAAACATTTTTCTCCTTGGTCTGTTGGCCACATAGAGGGTTTATGTGGCTCTCATCTAAAGATGAAATATCTAGGTCGAATGAATTATCATGAAACAAGCCTTTATGTGGAATTATCTAATTCATACCTTCAGAATTAATGTTCCCACTATTGGAAACTGAGAGAGTAAAATCTTGAGTTGCAATAGATAATTGTCTGAGTGCATCAAGAACTACATCATTGAGCGAGGCCTTGTTATAGATTGGCCCCTGATTTATTGACTGTGTTGGACGGTTATTTTTCTTAGATGCCTTATTACTCACTTTGGGAACCACTAGTTGACGAAAGTGGTTATTATGGGTAGGTCTATATGCCTGGTCAAGAGAAAGGATCAGGATAGGCTGATTATCTCTACTCAAATCAGGTGTATGTGCCTGACTTGTTTGTCTGTATGATATGGGGAAGTATGCCCCACAACCCTTTTGGACTGGAAAGGATTTGTGTGTCTATTCCAAAGTGAACTGTTGTTGTGTCACTCTACTGGGAGGGATATATTTGCATTTATTTCCCTGTGATGCTACTGAAGCTATTATAAGATCCTGGAAGGCATCTAGAATATGAGCTAGGATTTTCTTCTGCTCTTTCACCATTGATAGAATATTCTTGGTGACTTTAGCTACCGGAACGGGGATATATGTCTATTAAATTCTTGGAGTAGGTGTGTGTTCCTGCTCCTGTCCTCCTTTTCCTATCAGTGAATTCTGACAGTACTCAAGTGTGGGGCGCAGAGAATTGAGTCTGCCACTTGTTTGTCACAAGAGCATTCTGACTGACTTCTCCGGGTGCTACCAAATGAGACTATTGGTAGGCTTGATCAATACTAGAAGGTGTATGTGCCTACTAATTACACTCCACCGAACGTTATTGATGAACTTCCTTCAATACTGTCAGACGAGACAACTGGCATGATTGATGAGTGTAAGCAGGTGTCCGTTCCTATTTACCAATTGTCAACACATTGGGTTGGCGGGATTCATCGTATGTAGTCAAACGAGCCTACTGACTAGCTGATGAATTATAAACAGTTGTATGTTCTTGTCTATTGTAATCTGCCGGAATTTTCTGGTGGTATTGGCGTGTTGCTTCCAGACGAGTCTGCTGGACAGCAGAATTAAAACGGACGGGTGTGTTTGCCCGCTCATTTCTTGCAACAAGGTTAGGTTGGTGGACTTCTCTAGAGATTTCAGTGATAAGAACCTACTCACTGTTGATAGTTCATCACCTCTGGTGGTTCGTCTTTACTGCTCAGGTTTGAGGAACCTGAGCCAAACTCCTGGAGACAACACCCTCATCATGTTGAGGGCGCACATCCGCACGAGTCTAGCGGCGATTGTTGGTGGGATCCCTCAGAAAGGACTCATGTTTCCTTGAATTAAGGCCTTGAGTGGCCTTCTCATTCACCTCCTTAGAATATGGGAGGGAATGGTGATTGTGTTCTGGGGATAATGACCCAAAACTGTTGGAGACGGTAGTTAGAACCGCCTGCTTCTTGATCACTGGCCATCGCTGACTGGACGACCAGGGTGAATTACTGACTTAGAGGGCTTGTCTAGCGGCCTTCCAGATTTGGAATAGGACCATTTTGACGGTACTCCTTAACCAGAAAATTTGATACCCAGTGTTGAAGATGCTGAGTAAGTGATTTCTTCCTCAGAGTGGACGACGATTCAGCAGGACTAGTAGCAGATGCATTCACAACATAGGTTTTCACAGCAGAGGCATTCAAAGGTGTAAGCTTAAGAGAAGTTGTTTCTATAATGCATAAGATCTTGGAAAAGAGTGCATGTTTGATATAACAAATATAATCAAGATAATTTTGGCCACTACATCTTTTGGATGAGCACATATGTTGTTGATTATTCTGTTGTCCCTCTCATTGAGTTTAAATAGGGGCATAAAAAAATATGTAAAACATCATTTTAACTTGGTTAAGGATTCAAGTCGGGTATACCATTTTTTGTTTCCTCTGTAAATGGGAATGACCTCATTGGTTTATGTTTCAAACATTCCAAGTGGTTTTTAATGGGTTTGTTCTTAGAACCGAAAACATCCAATGATTATATATCCATTTGGACCTACTTTCCAAAGGTAGGTGCTCATTAGTTATGAACCAATGAGGCTTAAGAATTTTCATTGGTTGAGAGGATGGGAGGTCGGACTCATCACACCTTTTTGAGGGAAATTAGTGTCTACAGCGGGACTCTCTTTATATATTTATGTTATGTTCGTGAGTCCTTATTAATTTACCAAGTACAAAAATGAGATTTTCTTTAGATCTGACAATCAATGATTAATATGTATGAGATTTAGAGAATCTATTATATGTATTTGAGGTTATTCATCGATTGATAATCATCTGTATTTTTTATAGAGTGTCTGTCAAAGGTATCCTTCGACACATTATATAGAAATATCTTGGTCATTATGATAACCATACTAGATTTAAAGCCACTTAGTTGGGAACTTGAAGTTTATTGTCATTCAAAAGGACATAGATTATTTCAGAGTTGGGATCGTACCCATAGATGGGCTACCTACGTATCATTTTTTTGGAAAAGGAATTAGAACCCACATAGTTCGAGTAAAGAAGTATGTGGTTTATGCATTATTGATGGCTCAAAGAAAGATTCCATAATTAATTTTACACTCTAAGCTCACGTGAGTCATGCTTGGTGTGAGAAACAAGAGGTATTGGTAAAACCAGTCAATTGTTCCATGAAAGATGCAATTATAAGAAATAATGTGGGGATTATGTACGTATGACTACCCAGATAGATGATGTTTAGGATTTACTTCAGGGAAAAAACCTAGGAACAAGGTCTATAAAGGTATATGTGCTTTATGAATATTCAGATACTTAACTTAGGACTTTATCTAGAATAGGATGCCCAAATTAAAGAGGACTTATGATTGGGTTTTACTCATGAGAAGGAATCCCAAATCAAAAGTAAATTAAGACTGGTTAAGAGAAATTATGAATGGGGATTACTCTTAAAGAAGAGGCCCAGGTTAAGGGGAATTATGACTGTAGCTTACTCTTAAAAATGAATCCCAGGTTAAGAGAATTTGGATTTTGCGAACTTGGGGCTTACTCCTAATGATGATGCCCATATTAAAATAATAATGATTGTGGCTTACTCCTAACGAGGATGCCCAAAATTATGGGAACATGAAGACTGGGGATTACTCCTAAAAAGGAGGCCCAGGTTAGGGGACTTGGGGCTTACTCCTAAGGAGGATTCCCAAATTTGGGATTTTGAGATTGGGACTTACTCCTGAGAAGGAGGCCCAAGTTAATGGAATTTATTAGTGGGGCTTACACCTAAGGAAGATTCCCAATTTAGAGAAATTATGACTGAGACCTACTCCTGAAAAGGAGGACTAGGTTAGGGAACCTCTCATATTTAAACGATGAGGTTGAATGAATGAATTCTCTCACCTTAGTGACATGAAGACATTTAAATCACTATGTGTGGAGAGATATTCACATAATTCCTTTCAGATAAGAAATCCAACCAATAAATCATTCCATGAATGGCTTTGAAGAGGGTTCTAAAGACTTAACCTTGAAGATGAGAGGTATATTTGAATAGGAGAGGTGAATAGGCAGGAGGGGAACCCAAAAAGAGAGAGGGGCGTAAGTCCTACGTGGGCATACAAGTCCTGGTCGTGCAAGTATTCTTGCACGACACATGGGTACTTGGGTGATGGTCAACCCCTAGGGTAATACTTGGGAGAGACTTGGCTCAAGCGCTTAGAATTTTCCCAAAAGGATTCCAAAAGAGTGGCGAACAAGTTTCATTGAAGGTATAAGGCGACACCCAAGTGTGGCCATTTTCCTTAAGGGCTGGACACTTAGGCACGCAAGTGTTGATGAGTTTCAACACTTAGGCCTTGTTTCCCCGGTTTAGAGCTTCCATTCTAGGTTATAAATTACCATAGATGTTTTCGAAGGACTTCCAGAAGGGACTAGGGCTCCAAGAGCTCAAATATGAGTTTTTTAATTTTTTTGTTCTAAAATGGGGGGCCCACAAGGGGTATTTATGAGATAGGGAATACCTTGGGAGAAAATAAAAAAGGGCTCACAAGTCACCTACACGACCACTATGTGACACGCAAGTCTACTTGTGTGATCGTGATGAAACTTGCGCGACCCAAGTGGGAAGAAATCCTTCTTCATGCCTTTTTCAATTTTTGATGTCTCATCAAAGGATCAATCACTTTGGACTAAGGTATTTCCATTTTTTTGTTGTTTTAGACTTTGTGACGGAAAGGAGTGTCAACAAAATGCTCATAATAATTTTTTTTACAATCAATATACTTTTATTTTTTAGGTATTTAAACATGTTAAAAATCATATATATGATGAACCAATGATAAAATGTATTCTAGAGTTCCTTAAAAAATGTTTTTAACTAATAAAATATTTAACAGTAACACTATCCTAATATAAAAAATAATTAAAGGAAGAAATAAATCAATAATTTCGTCCACCAATGTTGGATTGAAAAATAAAATTTATTTCTGTATGTAATTTTCCTCCAATATTATTCAATACAAAATATAATTTTTATTGATGATCGTTTGACCAATAATTAAAGAAATGAATCAGCTTTTAACAAAATGGTCAATCCTTATGGAATTTCATAAATTTTTAGATGAATCCTTAAAAATCAAATTTTGCAATGAATTTAAACAAGAATTCCGATTCTTATATTCCAAAATATCTTTTAGGTTTAGTGTTTCAAATATTTAGGACATAAAACTTACATAACAATACCATATAATACCAAATGAAATGTTCTTATAAGAATCTATTTTTTCGCAAAAAAAAATAAAACATGTTTTCTCGTCATGAAATGTCTTCAAACTCTTAATTTTAATTCTTCGTATAACTTAACAATAATTAATACCAATGAAAAAATTATAATCATTACATGAGCATAAAAATCAGAATAAGGAACATAAAAATAAAAAAACTATTATTCAAGTGATAAACCTAAAAACCCATGATTTTTTTTCATAATAAGATACCATCTTATTTGAAAATTGAATCACTATTAGTTTCAAAAAAATCATTATATTACCTGTCTAAATAAATCTATTTCCATAAATATCATTTTCATACATAGAAATTTCATATAGGTTCCTTGGTACATCATTATAAAAAAACCCTTACAAAACCATTATAATTAGAATAGCAATACAGATGACATCCAATATAATTCTCCAATGTAAATAATAATTACCATATAAATTATAGATATATTAGTGAACGCACATCATATAATTTATAATGGGCTCACCTGAAACTATTTGGGAACACCCATCGTATAAGCTACATCGGGCTCTCCCCTGAGCTATAATGGGACTCAACACTTTTAAACAATGTCCATGTACCATGTCATTAACAAAATCAATAAATTATAATTTTTAACCTATGTGAAAAATTTTTGGATATAAAAATAATCTTTCTTCTTAAACCCCCATTATTAATAAAAAAATTCACATAAAAGGGAATTGTGTTTTTTTATTTAAAAAAACATAAAATATTTTAGAGGACGCAAAATATCAAATAATAGTTATAGTGGTTGGAAAATAAATAGTCATTATATATGCTAAAATATAAAAAAACTTTTTCTATTTTTATAATTAAATTCAAACATTTAGTTAATATACTCCTTTAAAAAACCATTCGAAGAATGTCAAAGAAAATAATTTATTAATATTCAAAAACAATCCACATAATGAAGAGGACAATTTCAATGAAACGAAATGCGAAAAAAAATAAAAGGAAATTTATTTTATTGATGATAATAATGGAGGGATTTTTTATTCATGTTTTATATAAGAAAATTAACATCCATTTTATTACTCTTGTAAAAAGAGTTGAAATTTGAACTTCAAAGGATTATGTTTTGAAAAAGTCTTTAACCTTAATCCATAATTTTCATGTACATTCATTATCATCTCAAATAAGAAACTTATGTTAATTTTATATATTATAAATAATATTTTTCATATTCATTGTTAATTTATTTCTTGTAATATCATATCATATACAATTTGTTAATCAATTAAATTCTAATCGAGAGAATTGATGATATTTGGATCACATGTATGAAATGTGTTTGTTGGTTGAAAAGGGTTAGTGAGGGTAATTATTCAATCATATAATGATTAATTTAAATTAAATAATTATATTTTGGTATCTATTAAATAAACATTTAAATAAAACCATTTTTTATGCATATGAGAAATAAATTAATTGTAATCTTAAATATGATACTCCATATGTATGCATGTGTATAGTTTCTTTTTTTAAACGATCATTATAAAAATAATTGAAGTATTATTTTCAATTTATATCATGATAATAAAAAATTAAATAGCAAGTTACAACATCATGTAAACAAATATATTACATCCATCTGATGTGGTGATGAAACAAAATATCATATCACTTCATGGAGGTGGTAGTCCACAGATATGCCCGAACAACATTATAACATTTCATTGAATCAAAATGTAAGAAAAAAGTGTAATATAATCTTTCTATAATGAAAAATATTTCTTTTAAAATTGATATATAACTTAAATAAATCATTATAACACATATTGAGAGATTTCAGTGGGAAAAAATATATTGGATCGCTAGACTGTCGTATGTCATATACACGAATGGTGATTTCCTTTCCCATTTGATGGAGGAAAAATATATATGTAGGGGTTTCAATAATAATATAGAATCATTGTATATGGATGATAATTTTGTTATTATTTTATCATTATTTAAGATTATTTTATCGATTTTGAATAATATAAAAAATAAAACATGTTGATGAAAACTGTACATTATGATGTCCCGGACCTAGATGCCACATAATAGGTTCTCTAAACCTAGTTGGCCACATTGCCTCAAGCGTATCTCCCCAAACATCAGAGACTTTAGACTAGAAGTGAGGGCTTAGTGTGTGTCAATGGGGAGACTATTCCCTCATTACCAATGTGTATAATAGTAGATAAATATAAATAGAGGTAAATAGAGGAAGTGATATAAGTAAATAGAAGGCACAACGAAAATAGATACAATAGTAACAATAACTACATCAATAGTAATAACATACTACAACCGACGAGGATATATTTAATTTATATATAAATATGGAAAACATGTATAAAATGAAACAAATATACAAGATAAATGAATGTATCATAAAAGTAAATAAAGAAACTATCCCAAGAATCTTGTGCTCCAACTCGGTCAACTTCCAGTAGATCTATTCTAATACATTAAGAAATAAACTTTTCGAAGTTGAATGATTCCATTTATCAACACCTGCATTAAATTAGTCTTCCTTGGGTACCAAACGACACCTTTAAAGGGTGTGAGATAAATCTCAATGGGACACCAATAAGAGTTTCTATAACACCCTCCCTGTGTAATGGGAATGTAACAGTCTAGAGGCATGCACATATAATGGAAATACGTACAATGTAACTAAATAACCAACTAACTACTTCATCCATCAGATGGTGCCTGAACATGTAAGCAGTTCATTAGTTGATTGTTACCAGTTTATAAATAAGTCACATGTTAAAAGTAGTGAAGGTTTGATGATGTAATAATGAAACATTTAATGATATTTAATAATGATGTTACAAGGAAATAATTGAAGAAAAAAATACCTCAAGGGTGGATAACTCAGTAATTATTGTTGTCTAGCTAAGGTTAAGAGTGTAATCCTAGGATCATAGTAGAATTCATTACATAGTAAGATGCTTAATGAGCCTAGGGAGTCCATCCAATGTAAAACAGGGCTAAGAAATGACTGGACCCGAGGTGATTTAATCATGGAACCTACTTATCAATGATGGATCTAAGAAGTATATCCAATGTATCCTATAGTAATATTGATGGGATGTCACAATGTTATATCAGGAATCCAATGTTAGACAAGGATTCAGTTCCAGTTGGGTCTCAACCAATGCAGGGCGCATACTGGAATCAGAATGGGGTTCACGAGTGATCAAGTAATTCCTTATGGAATCCAAGGACTTGTCGAGTCAGACCACAATTATTTTGATAAAAAAATTCAAATAATATTTCAATTGGTTTAAGACATTACTTTTATTAGTGTGAAAAGTCTATGTATCCTGCAACCCTTCGATCAAATATTAATTAATCAGTAAGTACATTTGTTTCATTCAATTCCTTTCATTAGTGTGACAAGGCCATGTAGAATGCAACCATTCATTTGTCCCACTTAATTAAATTTCAATAATAATGGATCACTTTACTAACATGAATTAACATGTAAATGGGTTCTATGAACAAGAAAACAATTATTCAATTATATATAATAAGTTCGAGTCAAATACTTAGTATCCCTTCTAATTTACATTATATATTTAATTATCAACCAAATCAATTACGTTTGGATGTTCTTGTAGTGAGAATACATGGTACTTTAAATTATTCAATTCAAAATATAAATTTATCCATTTAATTAATAAAATCACCCATTAAAATGGTCAATAAAACGCTCACCCATACAGTGGATCAAGATTTTCAGAAACAGTAAAAGGGATATTATGGAAAACATCCAACATGGGGTGGTTGGAGTTGTGAAAATAACTACTATAAAATGAAAACATATTTGGAAAGATCATAAACTCACCATTCTTATTATTATATGTATACAAAAATAAATTATAAATAACACCCAATGAAATCTTCAGGCCTCACATGACAATTACAAAATCAACGAGCATGAGGGGTGAGTTATAGACCACCAACTATAGGCTTGTATGACTCTGGTCCTCTAGTATCAGCCTCTAATTTTTCTTGTATAATAGTATATCAATGAAAAGACTAAAAAATCATACATCTTGATCACTATGTTGATAGAAAAAGATATTAAGAATGGATCAAACGAACTCGATTACCAATCATTGCATATTTAAAATGATTAACGAAAGCCCAAATGAATCGGGGATGAAATAAATCTCTTGATCTTCAAGTTATTCCTAAAAAAGAGATCCTAAATGAGGGAAAATGTTATTTAATCCAATAGAATAATATATTAGGGAATAAAAAAATATTAAGTATATAATTAATAAGAAAAAGTTAAAATTACCCAAAATTAGCATGAGGACCGTTTGGCCACATGGTTTTCCAAACCATGCACTAACCATGCATAGGTACCTAGATAAAAGGGAATACCACATGTTTAGGCCATAAGGTTAGGGAAACTCTTTTCCAACCATGTGATATGGATTCACCTAAATATAGAAACCATATACATGATTAGATCTAACTGGGTGGCCTACCCACACGATTTTCTCTAATAGTGCGACATGACAAAATTTCCCAAAAAGATGGGGTCTAGGCTTAGAAAAATCCCCAAACACCCCTGATACCTTCTCTAACTCACTGGACATCCATATTTGGTCCAAAATAAATAATTAGCCAAAAATTAAATGGATCCATAGATGAGTAAACAATTTTGTTCATATATACATCTTCTTTAGAAACCATCCATGGATTTACACCTTAATCCCAAGAATGTGGTATGTAATTTTACAAAGTTATTGGGGTAGGTATTGGATGAAAAAAAATGTATACTTAATTTTGAAGCATGGAGATTAAACGGATTCCATTTTATAAGTAAGTGGGACTCTTGGAAATTTTCAAAATAATAAATTGATATAATTTATTATTATATTCCAAATAGTTCAAAACAAATTTATTTCGGATAAAAAATTATTTTGGTCTAAATAATATAATAAAATAAAAATTAGACATGTTTTGACTATGTTTTCACACTTTAATATTTGTTTTAACCGCCCATTTACCCCTTTAAAACTTATAGTGAAAAAAATATTTTTCCTCTTTGAGAATCAATGTAGTTTCAATAAATGGAAAGAAGGACCCTACAATGGATGATATTGTCATCCATATACATGTAAAATATATTAATATTTTACTTTTAAGTGTTTTACATAATTAGATAAAATAATATTTATTATAATATGACATTAAAGTAAATTTTTAGAAGAGTTTATTATAATGATTTTATTTAAATCAATAAAAATTAAAACATTCAGAAACTATATTTTTATACATCCCTCAAATTCTATTTTAATATATAATGATTATTAATCTTATTAATTATTATAAATTATATTTTTTTTAGTATTTTTAATATCATTAGTTTTTTCCTATTAGGTGAATAATTATTAGGTTAGTTTTTTGTAGAAACTAAATGAAATTATTCCCTGAATAAAAATTAATAATAATGTAAAATGATGAATATAAATATTTTGTATATATAATCACTATTCATACTAAAAAATATCTCTATGATTATATTAATTTTTTAGGTACATTCCCTTTTGATTTTTCTCTTTTTTTCTAGGGTTGGCATGGTTTTAAAATGGTTTAGAAGTGTTTAGTGGTGGTCAGATGCCTTAGGTACAATTTTGCGAAGAAACATTTCTACATAAAATTTACACACCATGTAAATGGGTTACTCCATGTGTAATTTTATCCAAAAAACATTCCATTAAAGGTTAATTATGTTGTACTAGTTCACAGAATGAAATATTAAATGTCGTTTTATTATATTACACAACGTGTAATAATTAATCTTAATAAATTCAACCCATGATGATTGGTTTTTCGGTGTGACCCAGTAAATATAATTACATTATGTGTAATATTATGACACATAATGTAATTCTCCAAGAATCTTATTTAATGTTGTAGTGCAGTCATTTTTTCTTTCATTCTATTGTACAACTCTCCTCTTCTTGGACATAGGTTGACTCTCAACAGATTTAGAGTAATTTATTCATATCTGATCATCACAAAAGTGTTTTATATAAAAGTTAATCACTTTTTATTTATTTTACTTCCATTCCATATTCTTCTAATGAAGTAGTGGTGTATTTGTTCCATAGTGGGTATTTTGGATTTGATCTTTATACTATTTTTTGGGTCCAGTTCTATTCTATCGTTGTTAGTATCAACCAACCTACATCAATTGTGGATTGTGTTTGGGTGAGAATTCATCAACGATCTTTTTGTAGGTGTTCTAATTATGTATTCCCATTGTATTGATTTCATTTTAGGGTATTCATTTGTGAAATTTCAATTTCACCATTGGGAAACATAATTTAAAATTGAATTAAATAATCAACTTCCCATGTTATTATGAAATTGGGCCAACATGTGATTAATGTATTAGGTAAGAATATGATTATGAATATTTCTGAATATGGGATCATAAAATTGGTTAATTAATGGATTTAAGAAGTTGGTGGTGACCCCTAGGGTGTTTCTATAAAAATAATGTGTTGAATTATGAATTGTGCTTGATTAATAAATTGGGAATTATGAATATTATAGATAAAATGAATTTATGAAATTGATATCCACCCCTGGGGTGTACCCGGATGATTAAAATGTGATTTTTTTGAATTATTATAATGAGTTATAGGATAGGTAATTATACCTCAACTTCCCACGGTGTTCCAAACTACTACTCCAGGCCCCAATATATATTTATATAATGAGATCCCTATGTTATGGGTCAGGGACTGCTACTCTAAACAACTATAATATTCCAAAATATCGATCTAGGATCCTATTGGTGAATGTGAATTTGTAATAAAATGATAAATGAGAACCCATGATATTTGTGATTTCTATTTCCCCTTTTAGGGATGTTTCAATCTCTGTAATGGTTCAAAGAGGGTATTTATGGTTGGGGTGTCATCATGAACACATTTTTTAGGTGTTTTTTTAAAGAACATTTGGATATATAAACCATTTACTTTATCAACTATAATTTATTCTATATACATATTCATTCAACTTTATTGGATGGGTAATTTTAGACACCATTGGTTTTTCGCTACTGTGTTTTATTGACATCCTACTTGGTCTTCCTAATCGGTACTTGAATAGTATTAATGTTTATAGGAATGGATATGTGAAAGATATCTATGTTAGATGGATGAATTTGGATGAATCATAGATGATAGAATTATACATAATTTTAAACCTATATGGGAGATACCATTGTATAAATTTTGGGTTTTTATTTGACTCTTGAAACGTATATGGATGGACATATTTCCTCCTTCATTTTGTGGTCATTTATCCATGTATTTGGATTATCAAATGACGTCGCTCTGATAGATTATTGTACTATTATGGTTATTGGGTATTATAATTTGGATATTTCTATCATTTCTTCACAATTAATATTACTTGAAATAGAGGGTATAGTCTCCCCACGTGACATACCAGACCCTTAATTATAGTCAACAACCTCTGGGATATATGGAGGAATGCTTGAGGTCATGTGACCAACTGGCTGAGGGAACCTACATGTGGCACCTAGGTTGAGGTGTCACAAATTGACATCATAGGGTGTTTTAATTTTTTATTTTATCATAAAAGTTGAGAAAAGTATATAGAATAATTTGATAATTTGGTCCATGGTTATGATATCATAACTGGGAGTAGCTAAACTATTTCAAGGGGTAAAACCAAGTATCCATGGTGAAATTGTTTTTATTTATGTTTACTATTATAGATAGATATTATTTCACATTGGGTGATGCACATGATGTGTGATATTTTTCTATTATAATATTTTTCATCATGGGCTCGTATGGGAAAATAGTTGGGAATACATGAATAATTCTAGCCACATTGAATTTATTGTGACATGCATAATTTTAGGTACACAAGGAAAAATAGTTTTTGGGTTGACTTGATTGATTTAAAATTATTCCTTTACATGGGTAAATTAAATGAATATGATGCCTAATATGAAATTGAAAATTTTAAGGATGAAAAATGTGGGGGAATTAATGTGTATAATGGGTCTCTAATGAGATTACTTTAATTGTATATGTTTTATACCCTAAGATCTCAATGATCCATTCAAGGGATCCTTGAGGATAGTGCCCCAATTTTGAAGTAGTGGTGGTGTATGAGTGACTGATTTACGGTAATACCTCTTATGTAATCATGTTAATTTTTTGTTATGTGTCATAAGATGTGTTTTTTGAACTGTATTGATATTCCGATATGACGGTTCTTGTTCATAGGATGATATGAAGACATTTCAAGAAATAATCATTTAGTAGTAGAACATGAGGCTCTAATAGTACCAGGTGAGGGAGAATGAGACTAGTTTCGAGAGATCATTAACCACATTATGTATTTTATAGAAAGAGACCAAGTGTGTGTTGTAAAAATCATGTTGAACGTGACAGGGGAGTTCTAGTTTCAGTACCCTTTGATATATACTAGTTATTGTGGAAATAATGTTATTGAGTTCTCGATTGAGTTTATCTAGATGATTCTTGTCCACTTGTTGGCTCCTACTACAAAAAGGGTCAAAATGGCTACTATATGGTAAAATTTTGGTGGGATATCCCTATATGAGATTAATAGATATAAAATATGTAGTGGGAGGAATTCTAAAATAATTTTTTGGATCCTAATTACCAATAAATTATTGGTAATTATGGATACTAGGATTATGAGGCTGGAAGAGGGGAGTATGTTTGGGAAGGATAGTTCTCATCCATTTGATGATATCTATTTCTTTGTCCATGTACTAGAAAGGGATGAATCTTCTACCATGAAATGAATTTAGTGTGTGATTAATTATGAAATTATATCCCATGTGAATATAATAATGATGAATAAGTTTCCTGAAGCGGTGAATCAAGATCTATTTTCTAAAGGGAACTAGAAAGAGGATATAAATAAGATAAAAGTTGTATTTTTGGTGACTAAGTGGGTTTTCATCCATGTTTAGGAAACATATCATTGAGAAAATTAACCAGAGCAGTGGAAGAAATATTTTCGTGCGGTATCTATCAATTACACAATTTAGTAACTGTATATACTTCCACCAATGTGGTATGTCTGTAAACATTTGAATCGAGTGTCCTTGATGACCATTAGAGTACTACAGTTGTGTTAGTATAGTGAACATAAAGATGTATTATTGGAACTATCAAGCTATGGGTAGTGATGTATAATCTAGGAAGGTTCAAAATACATTAATTGGGTATTCTACCTCATATTTTTCTTGCATTTGGATTTCTTCTAGCTATGGAGATCAAGGTCGTGGATGTGGTAATTCTTAAAAATATCACCCTTATTAGAAAAATTGTGTAGTACAAGGGATGCATACTACAACATAGGGAATATGGACAAGATAGTTTCATGAATTTCATCCTAAGATTGTCGATAGTGAGGATGGAAAATCGATGACTAAAGGTAAAAATATTGTACCTTATACTATTCTTAGTTACTTATTTGATATAGGATCCTCTAATTATTTTATATTTTCACAACATGTGAACAGGTTATGTCAAGTAGTGTAGTTTTTGCACAAGGTTATGATGATTTATACACCATTGGGTGTACATTAATGTGGAATATATTTGTGTAATGGGTGGTCTATTTGGGCCCACGATACACCTACTATACATATCACCTCCTACAATATACAAGATCTTCTACTTCCATACCAATTTGAGTCTCACTGCATTGGGGTTTCTCATCCCTCTTTTTTGGATAATTTTGTCTTTTTATTAATGGACATATCTATTCATTTAATGGGTTTGAAGATATTATGGTATATTAATCTACATGTAGTGGGAAAATCATTAACATGTAAAAGTAGTGGGTCTTCTTTCCATCCCCTCATTCCAACATCTGACATAACCAAATTGAGTCCATCTTGATTATTTTTTGTAATATAGTTACCCTATAATATTTGGGTTCACCTATTACTCCTGTAAGGGCATGTTTAATGCCATTTGTTTTGTATTTTTCATAATATTACCAACTAAATTATCATTTTGAATAGGAATTCCCTTTCTTTGTGTTGATGTATTACCCTTCTTAACTACATGATGTCATTTATACTTATCCATATCTTATTAGTGCGCATTGTGCCTTAGTCAATACTAAGGGATCTTGAAAACCTCCAAATCTATTATACATGGGAAGTTCAAGGGGAGGGATGATTCCACTATGCCTCATTGAGAAACCATTCAAGACTTGTGGATAAGAGGGTATCAATATAAGGAATGTGTGGGTGTTAGTTCACAGTCTTAAGGGAACACAAGTGTGGTAGGTTATTGAGGTTCTTACCATTAAGAATAGTTTCATTAAATGGAGATATAGATATGGTATTATTTAGAGAGTATGTATCCTGTCATGCCTATGAAACACTTTTTTGTTCACATCCCGGTGCTCTAGAATGATTCTCGGTGGATCCTAGGATATGGTGACATCATCTTATGGGAGTATAATTGGGAAGGTGGTATCTTTGGATTTTCATGTTTTTTATACCTAAATAAACCTTCAAATATGATGTCTCTTATTCCTCTTTCTCTATGGTGATCCTCAATCCTATCTAGTGTAGTCTGTTTGAATGAATTTTTTTAGGGGAGACCCTATATCAGTGTTTCTTCAGAGGCTCTATATTTGGTAGATTTACTACCAAGGCCTATAAGGATATGTTATTCATGAAGCCTACTAGAGCCCCTTGGGAGATCATTTTTTTGGGTTGGGTTGATTCAAGATAAGTTTAGTTTTCTAATCTGGATGATCCATCATCATGTGATACCTATATATGTGGATGTCAAGGGTAAGGGGGTTCATCCGACATCTATGTGTTCTTTCTTCCCAGTATATAAGGATTATTACATGATTCACTTATATTTACATAGTGAGTGGGTGAGTTTGATGTAATGTTTGCTGGTGTAGTTCATGTATTTCACAGGGATAATGGACTCTTCTGGGGATTTCTCCCATCATTGGATTGACAGAATGAGAAAAACAATCCAAAGGAAAAGGCCCAAATTATCCTTCATGTAGCTAGTTACTGGGGTATTTTGAAGGCACAAAAATAATCTCATCCCAAAAGACACCCTAATGTTGTCTGGATTTTGTGTAGAGGTCATGATGTCTTTTTTATGACCTTGTGAGCCTCCAGAAACACCAAGAGGATGCCACATCTCTCAAGAGTTACATTGATAAAATACTTCCCTCAGAACCACCCAGATCTTTATAGATGGTCCACTACGTGCATTGGTCCCCCCATGGACTCAAAATCTACACATATGAAGCAAACAAACATGGGGGAATACTAGGGGGTTCATTATTCTACTGGTTTTGGGTTGTACTCCCTTAGAGCCTTTTTTTGGGTATGATGACTTTTTATGGGAAGATATTATGGCCATGCTTCAACATCTTGAGTTATTCCACTCATGAAGTATCCCCTTGTAATTAGTGGAGATAAAATCTAAAAGCATTTGGATATCCATTAATTTTGTTCCTTCTACCCATTGGAAAATCACCAACAACATTCATATATATAAAGCTGACTTCTCTGTTGACATTGAGCTCCTCCATACATGGTGTGAAGAAATATTGTGGCTGAATTCTTGGGATAGAAGGATACAAAGGACCCCATATCCCTCATATAGTTTTATAACGTAAAATACCTTCCCCTAGGAGTTGTTGAAATTATAATTTATGATTACCTTGGCCCCTGTTTCATTAAGTCCCCATGATGATTGTGTTTTTCCTTCCCTCCCCCTTTCATTAATTTTTTTGAAGGGAATGACCTGTACATTTATTGTGGGTGAAACTTTTGTCTATCATGGAGAGTGGTATATTCAAGAAGGTCATCCAATCCCAGATCCTTATAAATAGTGGGATCTCACTACTCCTTTTGCAATTATTTTACGTGATTATCGGGGTCTATAACCTTATTCTTTTACACATTTTGTATACATATTCAAAGCTATTTTTCTGGAGGTATTATTAGGGATTCCACCTTAGAGAGTTGTGGAATTTTAAATTGATATCAATTTTTGGATGTTCTAGTATATATTACACCCTATAGAATGGAACCAATAAAACACTAAGAGTTTATGACTCAACTGGAAGAGTTGACAGATAAGGGATGTATCCATAAGATTATGTGGCATTGGGGTTATCCATTTTTTCATAATAAAGATAAAGGGAATTTTCATTTCTGTGTTGATTATAGGAATTTGAACTATATTATAGTTATGAATCGATTGTATCTTTTGTGTAACGATGATATCTTTGGCCAGTTGTGAGTTGTCTATTTTTTCTCCAATATTGACTTGAGATTGGGATATCATCAAATGGGAGTTTCACCATAGGGTATACCACATGTTTCATTCAGAAGAAAGTATGGCCTATATGAGTTCTTTGTGATGCTATTTGGGTTGATGAACACACCAACAATGTATCTTTCCTTGATTAACTGAATATTCCACCCATTATAGACCAGTTTTTTGTAATTTCTTATAGATTAAATCTGGGTGTACTCCAAGTCTTTGTAAAATAATTCCCAAAATATTGAAATCATTCAGAGTAAAATAATTATGAATCATCTCTACTACAAGATATCTATGTGTCAATTATAGAACAAAAGGGTACACTTCTTGAGTGACATCATCATAGAGGAAGGTGTGTCAGTGTACCTACAAAATCTGTAGGATGTTAGGTCTTAGGAGAATCCAAAACATGTTTTTCCCTCCATTGATTTCTCATGATGGTGAGATTTTGTAGGAGGTTCAACCAAGACGTTTTCTATGTGTAAGGACCACATTCTAACTTCGACAAGAAGGGATTTATGTTTTAATTTCTAGAGAATGTTATAGTTCATTCGATTTGTTGAAAATGTGTTTCACTACTACTCCTATTTTTATCCTACCTAATTTGGGTGATGAGTCTATATTGTTTTTTGATACATCTTGGATCGAACATAGGGTAGAATTTATGTAGGGGGACCATGTTTTGGCGTAATTTTCATGGATTAAAAACATAAATGAATAGTTTTTCCAAACTCGTGACCTCGAGTTAGCTATAGTAGTTTATTCCTTGAACTGATAGTAGATTTACTGATGGGTGGGAACATTAATGTGTATACATTTCAGAATATCCTGAAAATATATCTTTTTCATAATGATACATGAATCTTCTATAGTAGAGATGGGTTGAGTATATGAAATGTTTCCATTTTGAGCTCAGATATTCACACGATAAGGGAAAAAATGTTATTGATTATTTTCATAATAAAATGTTGACTCAGGTAGTTCAGGAGTATAGTTATGAGTTCAAAATGATGACCTTGTTAGCTATGATGCACATTGTGGTTTGGGATGTCTGGGAGTAGATGACCCCTTATCAGTATTGGTGGAATTCACACTTCTAAAGGTGATAAAGGAGAGAAAATATGAGGATATCGAGTGTTTTATCGTTAGGTTAACTTCCGAGGGTGCAGATTCTCAATTATATTGGACCATGGATGAGGATCAGATAATCTTTTTTTTCAAAACCATGTTGTTATGTCTACGATCATGAAAGAGAAGGTGATTAATGAATTTCATTCATCAATGTGGGTTGTGCTTCTATTATTTACCAAAATTCACCATGTTCTTCATCGATAGTATTGGTGTATTGGAATGAAAAAATAAATTTTTGGGTTCATGACACTATGATACACCTATTTGCAAGTGAAGGTTTAGCATCAACGACATAATGATTCACTATATCCATTACCCATTCCAGAATAGAAGTGGAAGAACATTTCCATAGACATAATGGAGGGTCTCTAGAGTGTTCCTTATAAGAATGATGTTATTTGGGTGATTTTGGAATGATTGATTAATGATGTGCATTTCACGTATATTTGTGGTACTTTCTCAGTGTATCAGTGAGGAGACATGTATTATTGGGATATGGGTTTTCTGCATGGAGTTCACATGTCAATAAATTATTCTAGAAGGAAATTTTTATTATGGTATTTCTTAATATTAAATTACACCCATAGATAGATGGGTTGTCAAAACTAATATTTAGGTTTCGAAAAATATTCTCTGGGTGTGCGTCCAAGACTTTGGTGGTTAATGGGAGAAAAAACTATGACATATGGATTTTTCTTATAATAATATATATCAAGGAACTATATGAGGTTCTTAATGGTAGGCCATAAACATAACCTATATTCTTAATTAAGACATGTGAGTCAGTGTTTTCAGACCATGTATTGTTCCTAAGACAACATAAAAAAATCAGTTTATTCCAAAATGTATGGTTAATAATTAGAGTTAGCATATTTTATATTATGAAATAAATTGATGATGCCTTTATATTTTAGTGGGCGATTTAGTGTTAAATTAGGTTTCACCTAGATTGGTTCACCATAGGAATCAATGAAATGGAATGTTAGTAGTCGGATTTATTGGACCATTTGATTTTATGGTGAGAATCAGGCTGGTAGTGTGATAATTGGATGTTTCAAATAGATATAGTTCTATACATGACATATTTCATTTATCACAACATCGGCGGTGTAACCCTAACCCTTCAGATGTGATCAATGTTGATGATTTGGAACTTGAGACCAATGCTCCCTTTAAGTAGAATCTGATTCATGTTATAGATCACAGTGATTAAGTGTTATAATAAAGATCGTGATGATCATTATTGTATTGTGGAAGCATAGTTATTTTCTGGAGGAAACATAGGATATATAAAAAGATATATAGGATTATTGGTCCAACCTTTTTTATATCGGAATCATAGAGATTCCCGAGAGAACAACTTGAGGGCGATATGTTATAAGGTGGGAAAATTTTCAGATCCATTCTTTTTTTTGAAACATTCCATTTTATTCATTCTCTATTTTATTGGGGGGAAAGAGTTTGAAAATTTTTATAAGTATTTAGAGGTGGTCATATGCCTTTTGTATAATTTTTTGCTGGAAAAAATTCTAAAAAAAATTAAACACTGGGTAAATTTTCTACATTATTTAAATTTCAGCATAAAGATGACCTTAATAATTACACATGGTGTACTAGTTGTTTATATGAATATATTACATGTTTCATTATCACCTTACATTATGTGTAACTATTAATCATAATAAAATCACCCATGTAATTTTTTTTTCCTTCATAAACCTCTAATAATTAGTTCACAACATGTAATAGGATAACATGTTGACTAATTCTCTGTGCCGTAGATATAATGGTGTCATGCAGTTCTTTTGTATTTCATTTATTCATGAATTCTTCCTCCCATCAACCCTAGGGTGAAGCTTAATGGATTTTTATGAATTTTTTCATCTCCAATCAATGAGTATTGGTGTTAGATACCCATTAATACCTTTTACTTTGGTTTCCATTCATTCCATATTCTTTCAATGAAGCAGTAAGGCATGTTTACAGAGGTGGTTATTTGTGGATTGATCTAATTCTTAGGTTTTGATCTAGTTTTCTTCTACCAGTGCTAGTTTCGACCATCCTATATCAATTTAGGGTTGTGTTTGTTTGAGAATCCATCAATTGTCATAATTTAGGTGGTTTAATTAGATTTTTCAATATTCATGATTGAAATTATGAGTATTAATTTATGAAATATCAGTTTCCATTTAAGGACATTCCATTCTATGTTGAATTAAAAAATTGACTTCCCATGTGACTATGAAATTCCCGCAACACGAGTTTATGTAATTGGGGAAGAATGTGATTACAAATATTTTTTAATATGGAATATAATATTTGGTAGTTAGTGGGATTATTAAATATATGGAAGCCTATCGGGTGTACCGATATAATTAAGTTGATTATTTAAGAATTGTTCTGGAATCATAAATTGGGGATTGATAATTTTATTATATGATGAATTAATGAAATTGATATCCACTTATTAGGTGTGCCAATATGATTGAAATTAGATGTTGGGAATTGTAACAATGAGTTTTGGGATATGGGATGGTTCTCCAAATACCCAGGGGGTTCCAAAAGGCCATTCTAGACCCCCGATATATATGTATAATATGTGCTCACTGAGTTGGGGATATGGACTACTACTCCAAGTACCCATGGTATGTGAAAAATTGAATCTAGGCCCCAATTTTTGAATGTGACTTTATAATTAAATGTTAAATGATAACCAATAATAATTTTTATGACTAGTAGCTCTTTGGGGGATGGTTCAGGCTCCAGTGCTAGTCGAAGAAAGTATTGATGCTTGGGGTTTCACCATGAACGCAAAATTTTATGTTTTTATTCATAGAATAATTCTGTATGTAAATTGTTACTATATTTACAATACAGTATTCATTATACAACATCCTACACTATTACATGATGTATATTGTTTTATACTCACTTAGTGGTGGAATATTGTGTTTTACTCACACCCTTTTGGGGATTCCTTATTGGTATCAAAATATATTTCTAATTTATGGGATAATAAAAAAGGAAGGATCCCTATGTTAGATGGTTGATATGGGATGAAGCATTGATTAGGTAACTGAGCATCATGTTGATATTAATTTTGGAGTTTTCAGTGTCTTAATTTTGGGTTTTCATTCCACACTTGACACTTATATGGAATGAAATATTTATTACTTTAGTTTTTGGTCTTGTAACCATGTATTCAGATTTTCATGTGATGTTGGTTGTGTTGATTATTCTATTATTATATTTTTTATTTACTATATTTTCTATAGTGTGATCAATTTTCTAATGTTGATATGCTTTGATAAAAAGGGGATAATTTCACCACTTGACATATCAAACCATCACTACTAGTCATCAGCTTCTAGAGAATGGGGATGTGTGCATGAGGCCATGTGACCAACCGGATCAAGGCATCGACATGTGTAACTTGGGTTGGGCCGTCATATTAACCTATAGTAATATATATATTAATTATATTATATTTAATTCACACAAGGGCATGAATTGTTTTACTATTCTTTAAAAAAATATTATAATGGTCATAATGTCATCTGAATAGAAAAAAAACATCCATATAATAGAATCAATGATGATTATGGAAAAAGGGGACTCATCTAAAAAAAAATAGTTCAATTGTTAGGGTCATTTTATAGTCCATATAATTTTATTTTTAGCAATAATTAATGAATTAACCTTTACTTTGGTAAGAAATATTAACAAGGATACTATTTATGTTGAAAAAAAATTAAACTGTAATACATACAAAATTATGACCCATTACATTAGAAATATGAAATTATTTTTTCAACATTCAAAATACAGAATATTAATAATTTTATTTTAAATCTAATAGGAAAAAAAGAATAAAAAAAGGTTTTAGAGAAAAATATATTTTTTAAATATAAAATGTTTTATACTAAAATAAAGACTAAAATTCAATTTAATAACCAAAATTTTATCAATTTTTTTGAATAAAAAGGAATAAATGAGATTTAAAACTAATAAAACTTGAATTTAAGTTTATAAATAATTTACAA
Organism: Viscum album; assembly: GCA_963277665.1. Taxonomy (NCBI): domain Eukaryota; kingdom Viridiplantae; phylum Streptophyta; class Magnoliopsida; order Santalales; family Viscaceae; genus Viscum; species Viscum album. The sequence continues at coordinate 473,140,009 of OY728159.1, read as the reverse complement.
TTTTTTTATAAAATTATCAACATTCACTATTCAATGAGAAATTAATCTTTTAAAAAATGATAAAAAAATGATCCTAGGATAATATTTATATGATGAGTTGAAATAATAAATTTTCAGTCAGAATAAATTTTCATAATTTCATGATATTAAATATAACATTAACTCATAGAATTGATGAAAATTCAATTTTTATAGAAAAAAGATTTGATTAAAAAATTACTTTACTAAAAGTAAAGTGGTTATTTTATAATAAATTTCCAATGTATTTATATTTATTATGAAAATTATGTTACTTTCATAAATTGTTTATTTATATTAATACCCACCTATTTAATATCAAGGTTAAAATGATCACATTTAAGAAATAGTATTTCGTTGTTCTTTTATGATTAATGTTGTTTATATTGCAGCTTATAGAATATAAAACTCTTTTTTAAATATTAGGACATTAAACTCTCCCCAATTTTAGAAATTTCTCCTATAAATTATTATTTGGGATTAGTAACTATGGTTTGGATTCTGAAAATACTTTTTTTGAAAACCCACACCATAAAAACAGTCAATAAAACATCCTCATTGTATGTGAGAAAGGAATGTACGATGACCATCTAGAATAACACATAGTAGGTTTAAAATAGGGAATTCATAACATGGATATGGAAGGAAAAAAACTATATTTCAAGTAATATTAGAGAGGTATAAATAATATAGTTACGATAATGTTTACCATCACAAAACCATAAATCTATGATTGGATAATGTTCATTGATTTCTGAGTAAAAAATGTAAACAGAGAATTTTTTTTCTAAATCACTTTACTAAATTTTAAGAATTAATTTAATTAATCTACTAAGAAAATAAGTAAACATTCTTAATAGTCATGAATAATTTTTACGTTTAATCAATTTTCATCTCCAACTTCTATTTTTTATCTAAATGATGAGTATTCAAGATTTAATTTTTAATTCCTGAAACATTAGAATAATATTCAAATGGATCACATTATCCAAAAAGGATAAAAATATATTCTTCATGTATTTAAAGATTAAATAAATAAATTGGTTAGGATTATATACGATAATTCATAAATTTTTAAAACCATCAAATAATGTAAAAGTACATTAATTTTTGAAATCATATAGTAATAATGGAGATCCAACATAGACCCTTAAATAATGAATTATCCTTAAAATTACTCATAATAATCATGAATAACATTTAAATCCAAAAATTAAAATTATTTTATCAAATATTATTCATAGACTAATTTATCAATTATCTCCTAATAACATCAATCACTCAAAATGTCTCATTCAAAACAATTTATATACAAATCATATTATCTCCAAATTATGGTAATCATTTCCATTAATAACCATAATCACCATAAAACTACATTAAAATCACATATTTTATTAAAATATAATTCATCCATTCTTACTAAAATAAAATCTGATACTATTATGATTACCGATATCTAACAATGATCTCTAGAGTTATAGTGAACAACTAAAATAACATTAATAACTTAGTCAAAAAATCAATTTCCAATGCCATGGTTATCTAAGAGATAATATATATGATCCCAAAATGATCTAAATCTATGTCTTTCAGATCGTTTGAATAAATGAAAAAAATTCATACTAACAAGGACATTTCATAAGATAATGATAGGTGATGAACCATTGTTTCCATTAATTTATGGGTACAAGCATCATGGCCTTTATAAATGTAAAGTTTGTCATACTGCTTATTATTTGTCCTATTTCTAAAAAATGGCCCTTAAAATTATAGAATATATGATAAAAATCCCCAATAATAACCCTGATAACTGAAAATAAAAAAATACTTTCTTTACCTCATTTTTTATCTCATACCTATCATTATTCATTAAAAAAAAGACAACCCATAATTAAATCAATTTAAAATAACATATAAACCCTAAAGATTATCCATATCTTTAAACATATTTCAATGAAATTAACATATGATTATTCAAAAAATGTCATTTTCAAATGATAATCTTAAGTTTATTATATACCTCAAACATATATTAAAACTCAATAAAATTCCACCAATGTACTCCAATCCTTAAAAGAGTATTAATGTTTTTAAAATTATCATCATCATTAAATATAAAAATTCATCATAAATCATGAATGTAGAAATATTAAGAATTCTATTTTATTCATAATCCCTTAGCAATACATTTATATTTTATTCGATAATAAATCAATCCTATAAAAAATGTTAATCATTTCTTAATATTTAATAATTTCAAAGAATAAGACAAAAAATAATTCATAACATTCTTATTTCATTTTTAGTTCCCATATCTTTAACTGTAATCGAAGTAGGTATTAATAAAAAGTTGTCGGTATGGTTCTTTTGATCCCATTCCTGAGCCACCCCTTAGACATTGACACATATAATTAACCTTGTCCCCACAGTTAAAATATTCAATTCTTACAAAGGTAGGAACTCAATTCCCCTGTATGGAGTAAACAAAATCCGTCTTTTTACCTTGGTCGAATATTTCTTTATGGCCACCTTTACCAAATATAAAAAATCAGACGTTTCATTTAGGACATTTTATGGGGTTATATATTTACATTTATGAAAAATAAGTAATTGAATATTTTTTCTTTTGTGATCTTTATAAACTAAAAAAACTTGGATATTCACCTCTCTCTTATTTGATCATTTGAGAGGAATACCTGGGATTATGTTTCTAATCATAAATGATATTTTATTGTTATGAATAGCCACAAGACTTCTCACTATACCTCTAATAATGTTCAGTTTATTTTTCATACAACCACAAGATTTTCCTTCTCATCCATTTTTACTTTGGTTCTACTGGATCTATCAATTTACTAAAACCAAAAGGGTAGTGTAATAATATTAATAATATAGTAATATACAATATTATGAGGAGGATAAACACTAATATTTTCTTATTCAGGTTATATCAATCTATTTCGATATATCTAAAAGTAATTAGTATTCTCCCAATCATACAAACCATAATTCTTATATATACCTTGTAAATTATTCTTAAATAAGATAATATACTTTAATATTATATAAACCTTTATTTGATATCAACGGTAAGAAAATGTTTATAAAAATTACGTATTCTATTGTATTTAAATTATAATTCACATTCATGTATTGTTAATGTTATTTTATGTTTAATTTTTAAGAGAGATTGTTCAATTACTATTACATAATAATCTCGTATAACACATTGTGGAAATTTAGTCTCAGTAACGATTTTTTCAAAAAATAAAAAAAATGTTTTCATATCAAGCATAATCATCATAGATTCCAAATTGACTTTTTAATTTCACTTACCCACTATTAAACTGTATTAATATTTTTATATACAGATTGAGAGCAAAAATATAAAAAAATAGAAAAAAAATAAATCCATTAGCGATGTGAAAAACCTAAAAACCCATGGGGAAATTTTTTTATATACCTTTTTATCTAAAAGGTTGTCACTTTAACATCAAAAAACATTGCCTTACCTAAAAAACTATTTCCATCGAAACCCATTTTCATTTCTAGAAAATTTGTGTGTGTGAAATGGAAACTCATTATATTAATCCATTAAAACCCCTTATAAATTTAATATCCACATGGATAATATAAAATATAATTAAGTAGATAATATAATCATTACCCAATATATTAGAGCACTATTTGGTAGAACCCATTTTATAGGCCAAAATTATCTCACCCAATGGAATATGGGCTCACCCATTGTAGAAGCTACATTAATCCTATCCATAAGATATAATGGGGATTAACAAATTATGAAAACCTTATAAAAACCATATCATTAATAAAACCCTTAAAATACCTTTTAAAGAAATTTGAGGACCATTTTCTATATTATAATACCCTTTATTATTTAAAACCTCTTTCAAATACAAAAACACCACAATAAAGTGAATGAGAGTTATTCTTTGGTAAAAAAATATTTTATAGGAATCCAAACTTCAAATAATGGTTTGGGTGAAGTTAAAATTCATTGTTACCATATACATTAAAATAAAATAACATTTTAGGAATTTTTAAAAGGGTTTCAAAAATTAATTAAAAAATATTCCTTTTCAAATATTGTGAATGAATATCAATGAAAATTATTTATTAAAATATAAAATATTCCTGCATAATCATTAAAAAAATTTATTTTAAAAGAACATTGAAAAAATATAATAAAAATGTCTATTTTTTGAGGAATTTTGATGGAATAAAATTCCATTCATTTCAAATATGTAAAAATATACATTCATTATGAATTTTTTTTAAAAAGGTTAATAAAAGGAACTTTATAAGCGTATTTCAAAAATAAAATCTATTACCCCAAGTCTGACTTGTCCGGTAATTTCAATATCTTTATAAAAAAACATATGTTATTTTTATACTTTATTAGGAACCTTTTTCATGTTAATAATTCCTTTATTTTAGTTAAAAACATTTTATATACACTTACATAATCCATTAAATTAATGTTGGGAATTTTGATGATGTTTAGATTATATATTAGACATGACTTTAGTTGTTTGACCACTGTAAAAGTGGTTATTATTCCATCATCACTAAAATAATACTCATGAAATAATTAACATTTTTATAAATCAATTGTACATTTAACAAAACCAATTATATATAGTTATGTAAAAGTAAATATGTTACAGTCATGGAGATGGTAATTAGTATGTATACATGAGTAATATTTCCATTTTTCAATGCTCATTATGGAAAAAAGGTAAATATTATTTTTTATTCAAAGAATTATCATTATATCATAAATATAATATTACTATTTTAAATATAATTATATATATATATATCATCTTTGTGATGTGGTGATGAAAAATTATTATATTTCTTTCGAGGAGGTGGTTGTGCAAACGTACGCACAAACAACATTATTATTTTTTAGTGAAAGGAAATGTAAGAAAATATAGGTTATATTATCCTTCATGAAGGATAAATGTTTCATTAATATCATATATATAATTTAAAACCATCACTAAAAACATTCTTTATGGATGTTGAAGGGATATGAACTACATCGGTTTGTGAGGAAATTGACCATTGTACGCAAAAAAATGAATAATTCTTCCATTTAATGGAGGGTAGATATACATATAGATTTTAAAATATCCATAATAATAACATTTTATATAGGTTATACCGGTGTATTTATTCAATAATTACTAAATAATATTTTATATAAGTGGAATACGCAACCAAACCAAAACTAAAAAGATTAAAACTATACTTCTTCTTTGGGAAACATCCTCTGATTTACACCTTAACCCTTTTAAGGTCAGTTTTATTCTAAAAAAGTGTCCTTTATAATGAGGAAATATATTCTAGGAATGTGTTTTCTCAGGAATTGACCAAAAATGGATTTTAATGTGTAAAGGATTTAGAATAAGAGGAGACCTTTTACATGAGTAGAGAGGGTTACTCTAGTAATTCCTAAAAATATTAAATTAATATAAATTAATATTTGATTCAAAATGGTTAAAATTGATAAGTTCTAAATATAATATATTTATGGGTGTAAATAATTGCATCCACAAAAAAGTAGACACATTTGGACAATTATTTACTATTATCGTTGTTAATGTAACCCCTCATTATCCTCTTCCTTTCTAAACATGACAACAAGTATTTTTTTCTAATTTAGGATTAATATTGTTACAATATTTGTTTACATGGCCCATAAATATACCATGTATTTTATTTTCAACCATGTCATTATCACTTGTCCTAATATAACATTTCCTAAAATTTTAAATCATTTAATAAAATATTTTATATTATAATATATCATTATAGTCAACTTTTATAAAAACTCATTAAGTTCATTCTATGAATAAAAATATATCAATTAAAATTGAAACCAAATATTATAATACATCCCTAGCATGTAATTTTAATATATAAAACTCATGCACCACTTTAATTATGTAACGTCCCGAGTCCGGAGCCCCTCCATTGGTGCCCGTACCCAGTTTTCCACATGACCTCAAGCACGTTTCCCCGAATGCCAGAGGTTGCTGACTAGTAGCGAGGTCCTTGGTGAGTCGGTGGAGAAACTATGCCCTCATTCGGTAAGGTATACAAGGTAAGAAAACAACAATAACAGTGGAAACGATAAACAACATGCATAACAACATAAACCAAACAACGGAAGCAATGTATATATATATATATAACTGTGATGAAAAAGATGCAGTAGGTACAAGTGTCTAAGGAAAACAACAAACACCACAATGTGCTGAAATACAACTGAAACCAAGTGCAAAAGAAAAACAAATTAAGCTCCTTAGCATCGCGAGCCATAGCTCGGTCCCATGCTCCCCAAATCCCGGTGCAATCAAGATCCTGAAGTAGAAGGGCGCTTGCCCTTATCTAAACCTGCAGCAACATAGTCTTTTTGGGCCCAAAATCATGGCCCAAACAGGGTGTGAGATACAATCCCAGTAGGAAACCACCCAATTATCTGTGCCTAATAGTCAATGAATACATGGCAGTACCAAAACAAGAAGCAGTAAACAAAAAAGCACAGACAGCTACAATCCACAGTTCTCGCAAATATAACACACAAGTAAGCAGCCAGCAACAAAAGAGAAAAACAGGTAACCCTCTAGGTAGCTCTCCCATTATAACCCATACGGTTCAACCTCTAAGTACTAGCAACCATCAGGGAGGCACACACAGTCTCACCCCTCTGGTTCAGATACGTAAAATAAGCAAACTCTCTGGGGAAGCACTCACCGTCAATTCCCCCTATAGTCTCGTATCATGCTAATGGCTCTCTAGGGAAGCACTCAATGTAAATTCCCCATGTGGCCCGCGTCGTAGTTAAAGACACTCTGGAGAAGCCCTTCCTTCAAATCTCCCCTTGGTCTCGCATCGTGATTTAAAAAGACACTCTGGAGAAGCCCTTCCATCAATTCTCCCTTTGGTCTACTACCCTAGGATCTCATAGTCCTGAGTATCACTAAACATGCTCAACGCGTGTGTATAATCCATGTAAACCTCAAGAACTACTTGGCTAACAACTAATGTTCAACAACAATACTAAAACAACTGTCCAAAATTCTACAACTAGGCATGGAAAAGCAAACTGAGCACAAAAAAAATACTCTAATCACAAGCAATAATGTAACAGCCCGAGATTATATGAAAAATATTTTTTTTTAATTTTATTAATGTCTTGTGTTGTACGCTACACCAAAAGGAGCTTGCACAACACACATCCTTGACTTGCCTTTCATTACACGCAATCACGACCTTCCTCGATAGCGTGTGTAGTACGCAATACCGAGTTTCACTAAACAACGATATGCTATTAAAATATTATTAAAACTAGCCGTTATGAATAGTAATAACCACTTTTTGAAATTTTATAAATTTTATTTTTCAAAATGGACTTCATTTATGGATTTGGAGTATCGAATTTAGCCTAAGGTGAAATTTTGGTACTTTTGGATAACTTTCATATTCTGATGAATAGTGAAAATTACTAAATTATAATTAAAAACAACTTTTTAAATCAAAATAATTAATAGTGATAAATTATTAATTTGAGTGGTTTTAAAGTATATTTAGAATATATTTTTACAATTTAATACAATGTTGTTCATTGGATGTAATTTCACATTTAAACCAGACATAAAAAAGTGTCAATCTTTTGATATATATTGTTTCTTAAAAACACGCTATTTGTTTTAACAGCGGGATTTAATTATAAAACTAATTAATTCAACTTCTATGTTATGAATTTGGTAAAATAGACTTCATTTTTGAATTCGTAATATGAAATATAGCTTAGGATGAAATATTGGCATTGTTCTGAAAAACATCAATTTTTGATGAATAGTGAAACTACTAAGTGGTAGTTAAAAAAACTGAATTTTTCATAAAACTTAATTTTACCGCTTATGTGAATGAAATTTCGAAAATCCGATAGAAACGGTTGATATCAGTAAGTAAAATGTGGTTCAATGAGGTAAAAATAATTTTTTTTGGTGAATAGTAACTTTTTACTTTTTTTACTGCGGTTAATAGTAAATAGGGTAACTAAGGGTAAATAGGATATTACTATTACCCTAACAAATGTCCTAATTTTATTGGATAAGTGTAATTCGACCAAAAACAACCTTATGAATATAATATGACCATTTAGGTCCACATGGATTAGATTAGGACATTTATTATTATTTAATTCAAAGAAGGGTTAAAAGAGTTAAAATCAATGTTTATTTACTAAAACATTTTTAATATGGAGTTATACATAAGATAAATTCGACTATAAATATTTATTAGAAAGATAAAACGATTTCCTACATAATGGTATTTTATTTATAATTTTTAGACATTAACTAATTTAATTTATTTAGAACACAATGATGATGAAGTAGTTATCTTATTAATGAAATATTTACAGAATTGATGATATAAACACCACATTAAATGTAATTTGAGACTTTTTATGAATCCCACTAATTTTCTAGGTTACTATGATATATTAGTGTCGATTTAATCAACTTGGTTCGAACATATAATTCTGTTATGACTTTCACAAAAATCATATATCAAATAGTGTCAAAATTGACACAAAATAGTTTTTAAATCAAATATTATATTATTAATTGTTATTTTATTCCTAAAAATATAAGGTTCGGCCAAATGACTTAGATAAGGATATATATATTAATAATAAACAATTTGGGGTTCGTTTGGCATGTTATAGTAAGTGTATTAACCATATAGTGTAAGAAAACAAAAAGACACGGTAAAAGTTAAATTATTTAACTTAGAGTTAAATCTAATTGATAAGGTTACAATAATAACCTAAACTTGTCTAAATCCTATTGGTTGATAGGATTTAGACCCATCCCCAGTTTTTATTCGAAATAAGACCCTTTGGAACCATTATAAACCGATTTTGACTTTAATATAAAATAATATTTTGAGATATTCCTAAGGTGCCCCTCTCCTCCCTTATATAAGGATACCTCCTCCCCCTCCTCCTCACACCAATTTGAGCACTCAAGCTCGGCCAACCCCTGTTAAAATCCCTTCTCCACTTCCCTCGAATAATCTTAGAGGTCATGGTCTTCTTCAAAGACCAATCTTAGTTCCCTATGTAGAGGATTCAAAGAAGCGTTCCAAAGAAGAGGTAATATCCATTACCGATCTTTTCAATTTCATTCTTCTTCAACTTCTTCTTCTTTAGTTGTTTCATGATAAAGTAATAAAATCAGTATTTCTTATATACTGATATGTTATTATAAATATGAAACAACTCTAATTAACCTTCTATCCATCCTATGGAAAAAGGAAATCACCGCGCGTGCGTACGTACGGAATACCGTCTCCACGCCGTGGTGTAATCTATTTTCCACCATCACCTTACAAGGATGGGTATAAAGGTGTAATGAGTAAATATATATGATTATTATAAAGTAATATTGATACTTAAATAGTATACATACACTTCAACACAATTCCACGACCATGGAAACGATATTATCGCTCGTGCGTACGTACGGACTACCGTCTCCACGACGTGATGAGATTAATTCTCAATGATTAGCCATTCATGAATGATTATAAAGTATATATAATCAGTACTAATGAAATATATGACCTAATAATGATACTGGAATTATTTATATTTATATGTATATCATCTACTTAATTCCATTCAATTCAATAAGGAAACGAAAACAGCGTTCATGCGTACGTACGGACTACCGTCTCCATGAACGGTGTATTTCATTCCATTTACTGATTTATTATATATGTATATTCTGAATATATATATATATATATATATATAAATCATGTTTTATATTCTGGAATTATGTAATCATGATCTATGTAATCATATGAATAATTACAAGTTAAAAACACGAACAACAAATGAGACGATTTTACCCAAAACGCTACTTTAACATGAATTTACAAAAGAACGGGGAATATAAAGTCATAAGTGGAACATATATGATATAATAACAATGAATATGATTCTGGAATAAGTCAATAACACGATTTAAATCATTATACAGGAGGTTCGGACACTTACAAAGCAAGTCGGACCTAAGGTAAGGGAAATATCACAATCTCATTTTTATCCGAGATTGTTTATTCGTAAGTATTTACTGGGATGTATTTTATCATCCACATCCATGTTCCCTCAATATGTAATATTGTTTCCATCCAATTACAATAGTTTAAATCCAATTTTACTCTTCGGTGAGTTTTTAGTAAAGAATATGAAAGGAATCTTTTGTTGTTTTTTCGTACGAGGTACTTTTTGACTTTTCCGACAAAAGTACGAAGAATGTTTTTTTAACTTATACGGCATGAATGGATTTTTAAAACATTATTTCCAAGAAGATTCCTTTACAAGTTTTCAAGTTTATTTTTAATCATCTTCTTTTATTTTAAAGTTGTATGACATGTTATGAATGGAAAAATGTTTTTGAAGTAGAAAGGATATTTTCCTCAAGAATGGAGTTCAAGTATTTTATCAAAATTATTTTCCATCTAAGATAATAAAAGGGTTATGTTTTTATCCCTATTATTACATGGATTTGATTATGTTGTGATGGAAATATTTTTATGAATTCCTTTATCTTATATGAATTGTTTTATGATGTCATGATGTTTCAAGAATCCCATTCTTGTTACATGTGTTATGCGATGATATATGATTTATGATTATGTGGCACACATAAGAAAGGATTCATTATAAGATGGGTGGGACCTATATCTCCCTCCAATGTATTGGGTAAAGATTTTATATCTCATGAGATAGACATGGATGGAATTGTAGGTTATACCGGTTCAGTGAAATAGGACTGAAACGAGGGTTACTCGATTCAGAAAGGGACTTTGTCCACTAAGATAGTCTTGGCAATGAGTCTTGACTAACAAGAAATGATTCTCTATGAATATGTGTTAATTTCACAAAGTTTCATGTTTTATGTTATGATTATTGTGATTACATTTCACTACCATGATTTATCCCATGTTATGAAATTATGCTCTCTTTTGCAGGTTATGATTTCCAAAATGTTATGTTCTTATGAATACGATGTGATTGATATTTCTTTTGTTACCCTTACTGAGCATTTGAGCTCACCATTTTATGTTTTCTTTTTCCCAGGATATAAAGAAAGGTTTTAGGTAAAAAAAATGAAGATCTTTATGGGAGATGTTGAAGATCTTTCACCACAATTAGAAGATTTTATTCCGAGTTTCCAAAGACACTAAACTATTACGATCCTTGTGTGTGTGTTTTTGTTATGTACTAAGTATTCTGAAAAAGTAATGTAATGTCCATGTACGATAAGCTTCGGGTCTCTACAGTTGGTATCAGAGAAAAGGTTTAGTAAACCTTTGGAAACTAGGATGCGAAAACATTAGTGAGATCCCTAGAGATATTTCTACGGTATGTCTAGGGATGTCCCTTAGGTTATGTATACGTATAGGTTATAGTACTAGAACTACTCTAACGATCATAGAATTAAACCTAAGATGTTAGATATTAAAGGTACTCACCCTTTATTATGTTGTTTTCCCTAGCATGATTTTTGCCTCTCACACTATTCTGTTTGGGTTTTAGAAAATGGCTGGAAATAAGATGATTCACAATAATGGAGGATATGATGGACAATGGAATGATATTCATCATGAGCAACCAAATGAAATGGGATTTGGATGTCCAAACATCATTATTATGCCGAATCAACAATCTCATAATATGATCAATAAAGTAAAATTTGGTAAGTTTCCTGACTCGACTAATAAGAGAAAGATGGAGTTCCATGATAATCATAGAGGAAAGAAAGTTCAATTTCCCCTATGTAAATCATGTGGGAAGAGGCATCAAGGAGAATGTTTCAAGGGAACTGGAAGATGATTTGGGTGTGGAAAAGAAGGACACAAAGCAAGTAAGTGCAAAGGATAAGGGTCGGTTAACACCATGGATGAGGATAATGTTATTGCTACGACATCAAAAATGGTTAAGTGTTTTAAATGTGGAATGTATGGGCATTATGCAAACAAATTCCCTAAGGGAAAGACTCATGAAGAGAATCAGTATGGTCATATGGGTAGTATTTATGTGGATGATGATGTAGAGACTACACATGATATGTGAGATGAAATAATTGTTGAAGCTCGGTCAATGGCTTAAGAATGTAGTGGAATGATTACATGTTTGTCATGTGTAATGTTGTATAAGAAATATCATGGTACTATGGAATAAAGAGACATCTAAGGATTGTTACACTGTTGCCTTTCCTTGAGTTATGAAAGTTTATGATTAATGGTACCACTATCCATGAAAGGTTATTCAGATATTTTTGGAATGTAGATGATATGCGCATAATGAAGGGATAAAGAGAAAATTAAATGTTTAACAGTATTCATGAGCTCATGATTGATATAAGGACTAAGTGATATCATGGTTTGAGTATATTTAATTTTGAGGATTTTTGTATGTGGAAAGTGTTAACGTTTAACTGCATTCATGTTTTCAATAAGGTTCAATGGGTATTCAAGAGAATACATGATTAAGGCCTTTGAATGTTTAGAATGTGACCAACAAGACATATCTTATGATATATGGGGATCAACGATGGTATTAAATATCTGTTAATCGTTTTCACTATATTATGAGAGTGGACTGAAGTATTATGGATAAGCCTAAAGATTGTTGGACAGAAGTTAGTATTGTTTAAGGATAGAGGTTTTTTTTTCGATATTATTGATGGGATGTTATAGTAATATAGTTTTAGAAAAAGGACAACCTACTGGACGAGCGACAGCCCATCTCGTCGGACAAGGATGTGGGAATCGAACCCACAACCGAAGTGCGACTGGCCTTTATCGCCTACCACTGGCCTACAGGAAGCCCCTGTTTAGTAGAAACTAGTTTTTATTATATTAAGCAGTATGATATATGAAGTATAAGTTCATTTTAGGAACCGTATATCATTAATCTCACTATAGATGGACTTATGTATTTTTTGATAACTTTTCTAACCTTTTGAGACAGATGGAATGACCCATCATTCTATCACATGATCAGCTAACACATCACGAATGACAAATTCAACTTCATTTCTTTAATAGATGAAGTAGAAATTGTCCAAAGAACTACAAACAGTGAGACTATACCAAAATCACGAAAGTATTTCTTCTAATTCCAATTTCATCAACTTTAGGGAAATGATCTTGAAAACCAAAAATGTTGTCCTAGTGCTCTTATATCTGATTAATCAGATGGTACCTTAGATCGTCACAAATTTATGGATTTGTGATTTCTAGCTTTTCCATAGCCATGTTATCTACCACTCTCCATCAGAACATGATGGTTAGATTTTTCTTCCATATCCATATTTTCACCTATGTGGAAACCCAGTGATTAGTTTATTTGGGTAACCGTTAAGTTTCATACTTTTGTTTTAAAATATTGGTTTTGGTATTCCTTTTTATGATGTGGGTTTCTATTAAAGAAACATTCGAATAGTAAACCATTTATAACCCCGACGAATTTCGTGGGCGAAATTCATTTTAAGGGGGGTAGAATGTAACAGCCCGAGATTATATGAAAAATATTCTTTTTAATTTTATTAATGTCTTGTGTTGTACGCTACACCAAAAGGATCTTGCACAACACACATCCTTGACTTGCCTTTCATTACACGCAATCGCGACCTTCCTCGATAGCGTGTGTAGTACGCAATACCGAGTTTCACTAAACAACGATATGCTATTAAAATATTATTAAAACTAGCCGTTATGAATAGTAATAACCACTTTTTGAAATTTTATAAATTTTATTTTTCAAAATGGACTTCATTTTTGGATTCGGAGTATCGAATTTAGCCTAAGGTGAAATTTTGGTACTTTCCGGATAACTTTCATATTCTGATGAATAGTGAAAATTACTAAATTATAATTAAAAACAACATTTTTAATCAAAATAATTAATTGTGATAAATTATTAATTTGAGTGGTTTTAAAGTATATTTAGAATATATTTTTACAATTTAATACATTGTTGTTCATTGGATGTAATTTCACATTTAAACCAGACATAAACAAGTGTCAATCTTTTGATATATATTGTTTCTTAAAAACACGCTATTTGTTTTAACAGCGGGATTTAATTATAAAACTAATTAATGCAACTTTTATGTTATGAATTTGGTAAAATAGACTTCATTTTTGAATTCGGAATATGAAATATAGCTTAGGATGAAATATTGGCATTGTTCTGAAAAACATCAATTTTTGATGAATAGTGAAACTACTAAGTGGTAGTTAAAAAAACTGAATTTTTCATAAAACATAATTTTACCGCTTCTGTGAATGAAATTTCAAAAATCTGACAGACACGGTTGATATCAGTAAGTAAAATGTGGTTCAATGAGATAAAAATATTTTTTTTGGTGAATAGTAACTTTTTACTTTTTTTACCGCGGTTAATAGTAAATAGGGTAACTAAGGGTAAATAGGATATTACTATTACCCTAACACATGTCATAATTCTATTGGATAAGTGTAATTCGACCAAAAACAACCTTATGAATATAATATGACCATTTAGGTCCACATGGATTAGATTAGGACATTTATTATTATTTAATTCAAAGAAGTGTTAAAAGAGTTAAAATCAAAGTTTATTTACTAAAATTTTTTTAATATTGGGTTATACATAAGATAAATTCGACTATAAATATTAATTAGAAAGATAAAACTATTTCCTACATAATGGTATTTTATTTATAATTTTTAGACATTAACTAATTTAATTTATTTATGACACAATGATGATGCAGTAATTATCTTATTAATGAAATATTGACAGAATTGATGATTTAAACACCAAATTAAATGTAATTTTAGACTTTTTATGAATCCCACTAATTTTCTAGGTTACTATGATATATTAGTGTTGATTTATTCAACTTGGTTCGAACATATAATTCTGTTATGACTTTAAAAAAAATCATATATCAAATAGTGTCAAAATTGACACAAAATAGTTTTTAAATAAAATATTATATTATTAATTGTTATTTTATTCCTAAAAATCTAAGGTTCAGCCAAATAACTTAGATAAGGATATATATATTAATAATAAACAATTTGGGGTTCGTTTGGCATGTTATAGGAAGTGTATTAACCATATAGTGTAAGAAAACAAAAAGACACGGTAAAAGTTAAATTATTTAACTTAGAGTAAAATCTAATTGATAAGGTTAAAATAATAACCTAAACTTGTATAAATCCTATTGGTTGATAGGATTTAGACCCATCCCCACTTTATATTCGAAATAAGACCCTTTGGAACCATTATAAACCGATTTTGACATTAATAGAAAATAATATTTTGAGATATTCCTAAGGTGCCCCTCTCCTCCCTTATAAAAGGATACCTCCTCCCCCTCCTCCTCACACCAATTTGAGAACTCAAGCTCGTCCAACCCCTGCCAAAATCCCTTCTCCACTTCCCTAGAATAATCCTAGAGGTCCTGGTCTTCTTCAAAGACCAATCTTAGTTCCCTAAGTAGAGGATTCAAAGAAGCGTTCCAAAGAAGAAGTAATATCCATTACCGATCTTTTCAATTTCTTTCTTCTTCAACTTCTTCTTCTTTAGTTGTTTCATGATAAAGTAATAACATCATTTTTTCATATATACTGATATGTTATTATAAATATGAAACAACTCTAATTAACCTTCTATCCATCCTACGGAAAAAGGAAATCACCGCGCGTGCGTACGTACGGAATACCGTCTCCACGCCGTGGTGTAATCTATTTTCCACCATCACCTTACAAGGATGGGTATAAAGGTGTAATGAGTAACTATATATGATTATTATAAATTTATATTGATACTTAATTAGTATACATACACTTCAACACAATTCCATGACCATGGGAACGATATCATCGCTCGTGCGTACGTACGGACTACCGTCTCCACGACGCGATGAGATTCATTATCAATGATTAGCCATTCATGAATGATTATAAAGTATATATAATAAGTACTAATGAAATATATTACCTAATAATGATACTGGAATTATTTATATTTATATGTATGTCATCTACTTAATTCCATTCAATTCAATAAGGAAACGAAAACAGCGTTCATGCGTACGTACGGACTACCGTCTCCATGAACGGTGTATTTATTTCCATTTACTGATTTATTTTATATGTATATTCTGAATATATATATATATATATAAATCATGTTTTATATTCTGGAATTAAGTAATCATGATCTAAGTAATCATATGAATAATTACAAGTTAAAAACACGAACGACAAATGAGACGATT
This sequence comes from Viscum album, assembly GCA_963277665.1. NCBI lineage: Eukaryota > Viridiplantae > Streptophyta > Magnoliopsida > Santalales > Viscaceae > Viscum > Viscum album. The sequence goes on along the minus strand of OY728159.1, from coordinate 473,123,597 downwards.
TTACCCAAAACGCTACTTTAACATGAATTTACAAAAGAACGGGTAATATAAAGTCATAAGTGGACCATATATGATATAATAACAATGAATATGATTCTGGAATAAGTCAATAACATGATTTAAATCATTATACAGGAGGTTCGGACACTTACAAAGCAAGTCGGACCTAAGGTAAGAGAAATATCACAATCTCATTTTTATCCGAGATTGTTTATTCGTAAGTATTTACTGGGGTGTATTTTATCATCCACATCCATGTTCCCTCAATATGTAATATTGTTTCCATCCAATTACAATAGTTTAAATCCAATTTTACTCTTCGGTGAGTTTTTAGTAAAGAATATGAAAGGAATCTTTTGTCGTTTTTTCGTATGAGGTACTTTTTGACTTTTCTGACAAAAGTACTAAGAATGTTTTTTTAACTTATACGGCATGAATGGATTTTTAAAACATTTTTTCCAAGAAGCTTTATTTAAAAGTTTTCATGTTTATTTTTAATCATCTTCTTTTATTTTAAAGTCGTATGACATGTTATGAAAGGAAAAATGTTTTTGAAGTAGAAAGGATATTTTCCTCAAGAATGGAGTTCAAGTATTTTATCAAAATTATTTTCCATCTAAGATAATAAAAGGGTTCTGTTTTTATCCCTATTATTACATGGATTTGATTATGTTGTGATGGAAATATTTTTATGAATTCCTTTATCTTATATGAATTGTTTTATGATGTCATGATGTTTCAAGAATCCCATTTTTGTTACATGTGTTATGCGATGATATATGATTTATGATTATGTGGCACACATAAGAAAGGATTCATTATAAGATGGGTGGGACCTATATCTCCCTCCAATGCATTGGGTAAAGATTTTATATCTCATGAGATAGACATGGCTGGAATGGTAGGTTATACCGGTTTAGTGAAACAGGACTGAAACGAGGGTTACTCGATTCAGAAAGGGACTTTGTCCACTAAGATAGTCTTGGCAATGAGTCTTGACTAACAAGAAATGATTCTCTATGAATATGTGTGAATGCCACAATGTTTCATGTTTTAAGTTATGATTATTGTGATTACATTTCACTACCATGATTTATCCCATGTTATGAAATTATGCTCTCTTTTGCAGGTTATGATTTCCAAAATGTTATGTTCTTATGAATACGATGTGATTGAAATTTCTTTTGTAACCCTTACTGAGCATTTGAGCTCACCCTTTTATGTTTTCTTTTCCCCAGGATATAAAGAAAGGTTTTAGGTAAAAAAAGGAAGATCTTTATGGGAGATGTTGAAGATCTTTCACCACGATTAGAAGATTTTATTCCGAGTTTCCAAAGACACTAAACTATTACGATCCTTGTGTGTGTGTTTTTGTTATGTACTAAGTATTCTTCAAAAGTAATGTAATGTCCATGTACGATAAGCTTCGGGTCTCTACAAATAACCTCTACTAAAGCAATCAAGCAAAGAAGGCAAGAAGCAAGGACAAAACAGGAAACACGCAATACACCGTTCAAGGGTATTGGTTGGATTTGCACATAATATTCATCAAATTTCTATGGAAAGGCACAAACCACCTACCTCGATCTGAGGAGATCGATATACATGAACCTCGACGACAGATTCCCCATAGAACGACATAGATCTGAGAAAACGCACAAAACTTTCATCCCACGATAACTTCGAAATGAGGAGGAATCAAGAAACAAGGATAATAGAGAAGGAAGAACTCACCGCTGCGATTCCAACGCAACTGACCATGCTCGAATCAGAGAACGGACGGCGAGGCGGTCGTTCGCCGAAGATACTGCCATACAATCACTCCAGGATAGTCTAAAACTGATGAAGAAGATGAATATGGGGGTTAGACGCGACCCCGGTCCGTTTAATGAAAAAAAGAAAGTAAACGGCGTGTAATTTTGGAGTACACATCGTGTACTTTGAATTTTCCATACTCCGAAATAACCAGCCTCCACCTAATTCTTACACACCGTGTGTGTGGCCCGGACACGGCCAGCACACGACTTCGAGTCGGGGAAAGAGTACACGGCGTGTACCCAGAATGTACACGGCGTGTACTTCTGAAATTTCCAAAAAATCCATTTTTTGAAAAAATTTCAGAAAAAAGGAAAAACATACCTGAAAATAGATATGGGTTCTTACAAACTTCCCCCCTTAAGATAATTTGTCCCCAAATTTCCCTAATGAGGCGGAGAACGAGAAACCCCAAGCAGCTCCGGCCACTGCGATCGTACATCGGCCTCCCACTCCCAGGTCTCGTCCTACACTCATCTGTGCTGCGATAGCACTCGTACCAGAGGAACAGAGTGCCCGCGGAGAACCTTCGTACTACGATCGACAATCCGGATAGGTTTCTCCTCGAATGATGCATCTGATTCAATCTCGACTTCCTCGGGATGAAAGACGTGAGACAGATCTGGAAAGTAACGTCGGAGCTGAGAGACGTGGAAGACGTCGTGCATGGCCCGATACCTCTAAGGTAGTTGCAACCGATAGGCAACCGGACCCACTCTCTCCAAGACCTCAAACGGCCAGATGTAACACGGTGAAGTCTTACCTTGTCCTTGAATCCTCTTGTGTCCCAACCTCAGTGCGACATGTAGGAAAACCCGATCACCAACCTCAAACGCCAGAGGTCGTCTCCACTGATCAGCATTAGACTTCTGCCGAGACTGTGCTGTAGCCATCCTCTTCCGAATCAGCTCTATCTGCTCTGAAGTCTCTTGCACAAGACGAGGTCCCAACAAAGCTGCCTCTCCTGCCTCTAGCCAGCATAAGGGTGATCGGCATGGCCTACCGTACAAAGCCTCGTATGGAGCCATCTGAATGGTCTCCTAGATACTATTATTGTAGGCGAACTCCACCAGAGGAATATGCTTCTCCCAAGAACCGCCAAAGTCCATTATGCAAGCCCGGAGCATATCCTCAAACACCTTGATCGTGCGCTCGGACTGGACATCAGTCTGGGGATGGTATGCTGTACTCAAAAGTACCTGTGTACCCAAGGACTTCTAAAGTCCCTGCCAGAACTGAGAGGTAAAGCGCGCATCTCTGTCTGAAACAATAGACCACGGTACTCCATGCAGAAGAACGATCCCTTTGATGTATAGTCATCCTAGATCATCGACAATGAATGTCTCCTTGATTGGCAAGAAGTGAGAAACCTTAGTAAGCCTGTCGAAGACAACCCAAAAAGCTTCATTCCCCCTAGGTGATCTCAGAATCCCGATCACAAAGTCCATCGCAACATCGTTCCACTTCAACTATGGAATGGGTAACTACTGTAAAAGCCCCGCTGGTCGCTGATGCTCTGCTTTCACTTGCTAACAAGTAGAAACTCTCATGACAAAACCAGCGACATCCTTCTTCATACCTGGCCACCAGTATTGGCGATGAAGGTCCCGATACATCTTGGTGACTCCAGGATGGACTGCCCAAACATAGGAATGGAAATCACACATCAGCTCCTCACGTATTTCTGCTGGCACCCATACGCGTCCCTGGAAACGCAAGATCTCATCCTCGCCCACTGTCCATCCAGGAAGAGGGTCCCCTCCTGACACACTCTCCCGCAGGACTAAGACTTCTGAGTCTGATAGCTGCCTCATCCGTACCCGATCAAGTAGCGTGTAGGTAACAGCTACATAAGATAGAAAAGTCTTTCTCCATCTGTCGTGCACCTCCAGATGCATCTCAGAGAACAGATCCATTAGCTGCCAGTCACTACTCGCCTCCTGAACTTCCTAAATCTGAGTTCTCCTACTCAATGCATCTTCCACAGCGTTTCCCTTTACCGGCGTATAGGCGAGCTCGAAATCAAAATACTGAAGATAATCGACCCACCTGTGCTGCCTTAGATTCAGATCTTGCTGAGTGAATATATAATTAAGACTCTTGTGGTCAGTGAAGACCACAAAGTGCTCTCCCAGAAGATAGTGTCTCCAACAGCGCAAGGCATGAACAACAGCTGCTAACTCCAGATCGTGCGTAGGGTAGTTCCTCTCATGTGGCCTCAACTGTCGAGACCCATACGCAACGACTCCATCTCCCTGCATAAAAACATCTCTTATCCCGATACCAGAAGCATCACAGTAAACAGTGTATCTCTTGCCTGGCTCTGGAAAGAGTAGTATTGGTGATGATGTCAACCTCCCTTTCAGCTCCTTAAAGGCTAACTCACAAGAATCCGACCATAAGAACGTCTCCCCCTTATTGGTCAGACCTGTCAAAGGTGCTGTTAGACAAGAAAAGTCTTGAATGAAGCGTCTGTAGTACCCCGCCATCCCTAGGAAACTCCGTACCTCAAAGACATTCTTCAGCTGCTCCCAGGAAACTACAGCTCTCACTTTCTCTGGGTCCACTGATACTCCTACCTCTGATATGACGGGACCCAAGAAGTGAATCTGATCCATCCAGAACTGGCACTTCGAGAGTTTAGCATAAAGTTGATGCTCAATCAGTGTACTCAGAATGATCTCAAGATGTGTGGAATGGTCGTGTCGAGTGTGAGAGTACACAAATATATCGTCCACAATGACCAAAACTAAGGAGTCCAAGTAAGTATGGAACACTCGGCTCATCAACGTCATGAAAACTACAGGCGTGTTCTTGAGACCGAACGGCATGACTGTATACTCATAGAGACCATACCTTCGCCTGAAGGATGTCAGAGGTATATCTGATGGTCTAACGCGCAAATGATGATAACCGGACCTCAAGTCGATCTTCGAGAACAACCAGGCTCCTCGAAGCTGATCGAAAAGGTCATCAATCTACGGCAAGGGATATCGGTTCTTGACCGTCAACTGGTTCAGCTTCCGATAATTCACACAAAGCCGAAGGGTACCGTCTGCCTTCTTCGCAAACAGAACAGGCGAACCCCAAGGAGAAGTAATAAGTCGAATGAAACCCTTACCCTGTAACTCCTCCAACTACTTCTTGATATCTTGCAACTCAGGTTTGGCTATCCTATATAGAGAAATGGACACCGGTGCCGCTCATGGCACGAGATCAATAGAGAAGTATACCTCACGCTCCGGAGGCAAACCCGAAAAGTCCTCTGGAAATAAATCCCTGAAGCGATCCACCACTAGAGGAAAGTCCAACTGTGGAGTCCCCTGATCATCCAGATAAAGGCTAGAAATCTGGGATGTCACCCCTCCTAGCCCAAGATGCTCGAGTCCTGTCCGACTCGCCCTAACGTCCCATTTTCCTCTATGGAGGAAAGATTCAACTTCGGGTGAAATGAAACTGACTCTGCATCAATAACAGTCGACGAATTCTTAAAAGGGAATAAAGCAATCCATGCTAAGGATGACATCATAGCCCGTTATCTCTAGGAGATAGAGATCCCATAAGAAGCGATACCCTGAAACATTGAGAGGGCACTCTCTACACTAGCGTACACTAGATGTCCTTATCCCCAAGGGTGTTTCTAGTGTCAACGAGTCAGCAGAAGAAAAGATGCAGAGTCCAAGGCTCTCCACAACATCAACAGAGATAAAGCTATGCATAGAACCAGTATCGAAAAGGGCTGAAGATAAAATTGAGGATACTGAAATCGTACCTCAAACTGTAGAAGGGCTGGGATCATGCTAATTATAAGTTTGCTCCACAGCGAAATACTGGCCTGTACCGCGGCCCTGCACCCCTGGCTGACCATTCTGAGCTGAACCGCCCTGCTTGTGCTAAGGAACAGGTGGCTGACCGCCATGGCCTCGACCTCCACCTCAGCTTGAACGGCCGGAAGAACTCCAGTTCCCTAACTGGTGAGAGACTCGTGGGGTTTCTTCTGGATGAGGAGTCATAGAAGAACCCCGGTCACCTGCTGCTGGTGAGAAAACCTGGAAAAAACGCTGAAGGTGACCCATCTTGCTACAAGATCGGCACTGCACTGGGTCCCTCTGGCACTGCGGCCTTGTGTGCCCTGTCCGGCCACACTGGTAGCATGTCACCTGGATGCCTAATGATGCATCTCGCTTACTCTAATTACCGCGCGTAGGCTCTCTACGACGCTTCTTGCTGTCATTCGAAAGAAAGCTAGCTCTGGAAGCAGAACTGCCCTGGCTCGCAGATCCATATTCTCTTAGATTGCGCTCCGCAATCAGTGCCTGGTTGATGATATAAGTAATGGAAGTAAGCTGGAAGATGTTCACCTACGAGCGGATCTCCCGCCTGGGTCCATCCTCAAACTTCCTCACCAAGAACACCCCACTCCCATCCCGAAGGGGTGTAAAATGTTGCAGCTCAGTGAAACGAGAGGAATACTCCATGACAGATAGAGTACCCTGCTCTATGCTCATGAACTTCTGGGCTCGATCGGCCCTCAGGGGCTTCGGGTAGAAGTAGTCGTAGAACACGCGCTGGAACACCTCCCATGTCATGGCCTGCTGCTGACCCGCTTGTGAGATCACATCCCACCACATCTTGGCGGAGTCTCGGAGCATTTAGGTGGTGAGCTTGACCCACCTCTCTGAAGGCATCTCCAGATGCTCGAATATAGTCAGCATGGCCTCCAACCACGACTGTGCAGCCTGAGGGCCTCCCTCCCCTGAGAACGTGGGAGGATGCTGCTACTGGAAAACCCACGTCAAGTCTACCATAGACGAGGCAGGAGGTGGTGCTCCCTGGAAGGCCTGCATCATCCTCATGAAACCTTCCCTGAACTTCGCATCAGCGCCTGCAACTGGTACGACAACCGGTGCCAAAGTTGGCTCAGTTGGGGGATCGATAGGAAGTCTTTGATCTGCCAAATCCGGTGTCTGATCACTGCCTGATGACAGACGTACGACTGGAGGACGTCTCAGAGGCATAGCTCTGAAAGATAAAAAGCACACCTTAGATTAGGAAACAAGGATAGAGAAGAAAAGAGTACAAAACAGAAAAAGGGGAAGAAAAACACACAAGATTGCAAAAACACGACTACACGGTGTGTATAAAAATACACGACGTGTCTTTTTGACCACTGAAATGGGTGTGTACTCCCACCCTACAAGTCGTGTACACTTCAACTACATGGCCTGTTGACCCCCCCACACATGGCGTGTACTTGAATATTATTCCCCTGTCCGAGTCTCCTTACACAGCTAACCCACACGGTCCGACTCAACCCGAGACTACACGGCGTGTTCGAAACAAACATGGCGTGCACTAGACAAGGCTTCGGTGGTCCATGTTGTTGAGTACACGGTCATCTACACGGCTGGACCTTACACGGCGTGCTCCAAACAAACACAACGTGCATAGTCAAAGGTAACATAGTCCCGTGTTGTTCATGACACGGCCGGGTACCTGGACAAGACTACACGGTGTGTTCCGAACAACACGGCGTGTGGAAAAGAGGGTAATGTCGGCCCGTGTAGTTCGTGAAACGGTCGGGTACCTGGACAGGTCTACACGGCGTGTTCCCTATAGACACGGCGTGTTCTACCTGAGCTTCCCCGACCCATGAAGTTAGTGACACGACCAGGTACATGGCTCCAAACTCACACGGCGAGTACCAATGGTACATGGCGTGTTCCCGAAGTTACTACCACGACACCGTGTTCTTCTCACACCGTCAGTGACACGGCCTGAAAACTACACAGCGTGTATCTAAAAAGGACATGCTGTGTATTCTGGGATTTCTGGGCAGTAGCTCAGAAATTGCACAGAATTCCAGAAACACTAAAAACAAGCGAAAGGATGCCAATTTCCGATCCGTGAGGGCCCATAATACCTCAAGAACCGAAATTTGGAATTCATTTTAAGCAAGAATCAGAACAAAAGTTTTCTAACATAGCACCATAGAATATATCAAGAAACTATCACAACAGTATGCATAATCTACACAAAGTCTATCACAATACCATGCAATCGCTAATGCACCCTAGATGGCATGGTAAGAATGCATGACATGTGATTTATACAAGTGAATATATGATGCATGAGATGACATACCCTCATCTCATTGGGTTGCGAATGAAATAGAACCTAAATATCAAAACAATAACTACACAAGTCATGTGAATCACTATATGTGAAAACATATCAACCATAAAACTCAAAACCAGTAAACTGCCATTAACGAGGTAGTATGGCCTTTCCCTCTACACGGGTTAGCAACTCCCGATCACAGCTTAATATGAAGTACTGAATCCATCCTATCCCTAACTAAAGTCTCCAAACAGTAAAGAAATAGAAAAGAACCTCCCTCTAATACCACTTTGTAACATCTCGAGTCCGGATCCCCTCCACTGGTGCTCGTACCCAGTTCGCCACATGACCTCAAGCGCGTTTCCCCGAACGCCAGAGGCTGCCGACTAGCAGTGAAGGCCTTGGTGAGTCAGTGGGGGAAACTATGCCCTCATTCGGTAAGGTATACAAGGTAAGAAAACATCAATAACAATGGAAACGATAAACAACATGCACAACAACAGAAACCAAATAGCGGAAACAATGTATATATATATAAATGTGATGACAAAGATGCAGCAGGTACAAATGTCTAAGGAAAACAGCAAACACCACAACGTGCTGAAATACAACTGAAACCAAGTGAAAAAGAAAATTAAAGTAAGCTCCTCAGCATCGTGATCCACGGCTCGGTCCCATGCTCCCCAGAACCCGGTGCAATAAAGATCCTGAAGTAGAAGGGCGATTTCCCGTATTTATACCTGCAGCAACATAGTCTACTTTGGCCCAAAAGCATGGCCCAAACAGGGTGTGAGATACAATCCCAGTAGGAAACCACCCATAGATCTGTGCCTAACAGTCAATGAATACATGGAAGCACTAAAACAAGAAGCAGTAAATAGAAAAGCACAAACAGCTACAATCCACAATTCTAACAAACATAGCACACAAGTAAGCAGCCAGTAACAAAAGAGAAAAACAGGTAACCCTCTGGGTAGCTCTCACAGTCTAACCCCTACGGTTCAACCTCTATGTACTAGAAACCCTCTGGGAGGCACACCTAGTCTCACCCCTCTGGTTCAGCTACGTAAAATAAGTAGACTCTCTTGGTAAGCACTCACCGTCATTTCCCCCTATAGTCTCGTATCGTGCTAAAAGCTCTCTGGGGAAGCACTAAATGTCAATTCCCCCTATGGCCCGCATCGTAGTTAAAGACACTCTGGAGAATCCCTTCCATCAATTCTCCCCTTGGTATCGCATCGTGATTTAAAAAGACACTCTGGGGAAGACCTTCCATCAATTCCCCCTTTTTGTGTACTACCGTAGGCTCCCACAGTCCTGAGTATCACTAAACAAGCTCAACGCATGTGTATCATCCAAGTAAACTGTAACACCCCGAGATTTTATGACAAATATTATTTTTAATTTCATTAATGTCTTGTGTTGTACGGTACACTAAAAGGAGCTTGCACAACACGCATCCTTGACTTGCCTTGCATTACACTCAATCACGACCTTCCTCGATAGCTTGTGTAGTACGCAATAACGAGTTTCACTAAACAACAATATACTATTAAAATATTATTAAAACTAGCAGTTATGAATAGTAATAACCACTTTTTGAAATTTTGTAAATTTTATTTTTCAAAATGGACTTCATTTTGGGATTCTGAATATCGAAATTAGCTTAGGGTGAAATTTTGGTATTTTTCTAGAAACATTCATTTTTTTGATGAATAGTGAAACCACTAAGTGGTAGTTAAAAAAAATAATTTTTTCATAAAACTTAATTTTACCACTTCTGGGAATGGAATTTCAAAAATTTGAGAGACACGGTTGATGTCAGTAAGTAAAATGTGGTTCAATGAGATGAAAATAATTTTTGGTGAATAGTAACTTTTTGCTTTTTTTACCACGATTAAAAGATTATATTCCGAGTTTCCAAAGACACAAAACTATTACGATCCTTGTGTGTCTGTTTTTTCTATGTAGTAAGTATTCCGCTAAATTAATGTAATTTCCATGTACGTCACGCTTCGGGCCTCTATAGTTGGTATCAGAGGAAAGGTTTGTCAACCATTGGAAACTAGGATGTAAGAACTTTAGTGAGATCCCTATAGATATTTCTAAGGTATGTCTAGGGATGTCCCTAAGGTTAAGTATACGTATAGGTTATAGTCCTAGAATTGCGCTAACGATCTTAGAATTTTACCTAAGACGTTAGATATTGAGGGTACTCCCCCTTTACTATGTTGTTTTCCATAGCATGATTTTTACCTCTCACACTATTCTTTTTGGGTTTTAGACGATGGATGGAACCCGAAGGAACCGTTTTGATCAATGTAATTGACAATTCAATGATTTTCCTCCTGAACAAACAAATGTTACGGGAGATGGAGTGAAAAATATTATTGTTATACTTACACAAGCTATGAATCATTCTGGACTTCCAAATGAGCAGAGAAGGGAACAATATTCTATTGAGTCCTTCATGAGGCATCGTCCACCTTCTTTCAGTGGGTCTTCTGATCCACTGGTTGCTGAACAATGGATCATTAACACTAAAAAGATATTTTCAGTTCTTCAATGTTCTGAACGTGATAAAGTCATCTTAGCAGTATATCCTTTGGAAGGTGATGCTGATCAATGGCGGAATCTTATCAAGATTACGAGGCCAAGAGGTGAAACTGAGTCCATGGAATGGGATGAGTTCAATAACCTATTTTTAAATAATTACTTCCCTCATATTCTTCGAACAAAATTGGAGGAGTTTCTTGAACTAAATCAAAAGGATGATGAATCTGTTGGTATATACGAATTGAATTTTACAAGGCTTGCAGGGTATGCATCTGGATTTATCATCCAACCTGAAAGTAAAGTTGGTCGATTCTTCAGTGGATTAAAACAAAATCTTCTAAAGGAATTAGCTATAAGAGACTTCAGTAGCTATGAAGAAATTATGCGCTGTGATATCAAGGTAGAAATGGAATTTGGTGTTACTTATCCATCTCATAGTTTTGACAAGAAACAAAAGATGGAGTTCAAGGAGAAATATCAAAATAATGGCGAAAAGAATATGAATGTTTCCTTATGCTCAAAGTGTGGAAAAAAGCATGGTGGAGATTGTCTTAAAGGGACTAGAAAATGTGTTAAGTGTGGAAAATAAGGTCATCGAGCAGCTGAGTGTTGAAGTAATGGAAAAAGGGTTTCTAATGATGTGAATAACGAAAAGACTGCAGAGAACGCACCACCAACACTTCAATGCTTCAAGTGAAAGGAAATGGGGCATTATGCAAATAAAGGCGCTAATCCAAGGGTTAGTGATAATCGACATGAGAAACCGCTTAAGGAAAAGGACAAAGGGAAGTCACATGCAATCACTATTGGTGATGTTGAATATGACAACAATGTGGTGGAATGATTAAGTGTTTATGTAATGGGATTCCAAAATAATGGTGTATATAGTATCATGGAATATTGGAATATTTATTTATTGGTCTAATGTGGTATTGAATAATTTTATCGTACCGGTAACCATGGAAGGTGATTGAGATATTTTTGGAAATAAGATGATATGCGCATAATGAAGGGAAAACGAGAAAATGAAATGTTTGACATTATTCATGAGCTCATGATTGATATAAGGACTAAGTGATATCATGGTTTGAGTATAATGAATTTTTAGGATTTTGGTTTGTGGAAAGTGTTAACTTTTAACTGCATTCATGTTTTCACTAAGGTTCAATGGGTATTAATTCTTCAAGAGAATACATGATTAAGGTATTCACATGTTTGTAATTTGACCAACAAGATATATCTTATGATATATGGGGGATAAATGATGGAATTCACGTGATTGTTATGTGACATTTCAAGTAATCAATTTCTTTATACTATGATCTTGGATCAAAGTATTTTAGATAATCCTACAGATTGGAGTGGATATGTTGGACATAAGTTAGTATTGTTTAAGGATAGAACTTTCTTCGATATTATTGATGGGATGTTATAGTAATATAGCTTTAGAAAAAGGACAACCTGCAGGATGCGTGACAGCCCATTGCGTCGGACAAGGCTGTGGGAATCGAACCCACAACCGAAGTGTGACTTGCCTTTATCACCTACCACTGGCCTACAGGAAGTCCCTGTTTAGTAGTAACTAGTTTTATTATATTAAGCAGTATGATATATGAAGTATAAGTCCATTTTAGGAACCATATATGATTAATCTCGCTATAGATGGACTTATGTAAGTTTTGATAACTTTTCTAACCTTTTGTTTGAGAGAGATGGAATGACCCATCATTCCATCACATGATCTGCTAACACATCACAAATGACAAATTCAACTTCATTTCTTTAAGAGATGGAGTGTAAATTTTCCAAATAATGACCAACGGTGAGACTGTACCAAAATCATGAAAGTATTTCTTCTAATTTCAATTTCATCAACTTTAGGGAAATGATCTTGAAAACCAAAAATGTTGTCCTAGTGCTCTTATATCTGATGAATCACATGGTAACTTATATCATCACAAATTTATGACTTTGTGATTGCTGGATTTACCATAGCCATGTTTTCTACCACTCTCCATCAGAACATAATGGTTAGATTTCTCTTCCATATCCATATTTTCACCTATGTGGAAACCCAGTGATTAGTTTATTTGGGTAACCGTTACGTTTCATACTTTCGTTTTTAAAGATTGTTTTTGATATTCATTTTTCTGATGTGGGTTTCTATTAATGAAACTTTTGAGTAGTAAACCATTTATAACCCCGATGAATTTTGGGGGCGAAATTCATTTTAAGGGGGGTAGAATGTAACACTCTGACATTTTATGAAAAATATTCTTTTTAATTTCATTAATGTCTTGTGTTGTATGCTACACTAAAAGGAGATTGCACAACACGCATACTTGACTTGCCTTGCATTACACACAATCACGACCTTCCTTGATAGCGTGTGTAGTACGCAATAACGAGTTTCACTAAATGACAATATGCTATTAAAATATTATTAAAACTAGATGTTATGAATAGTAATAACCACTTTTTGAAATTTTGTAAATTTTATTTTTCAAAATGGCCTTCATTTTTGGATTCTGAATATCGAAATTAGCTTAGGGTGATATTTTGATATTTTTATGGAAACTTTCATTTTTTTGATGAATAGTGAAACCACTAAGTGGTAGTTAAAAAAATGAATTTTTCATAAAACATAATTTTACCCCTTCTGTGAATGGAATTTCAAAGATCCAAGAGACACGGTTGATGTCAGTAAGAAAAATGTGGTTTTAATGAGATGAAAATAATTTTTGGTGAATAGTAACTTTTTACTTTTTTTTTACCACGATTAGAAGATTATATTCTGAGTTTCCAAAGACACTAAACTATTATGATCCTTATGTGTCTGTTTTTGTTATATAGTAAGTATTCCGCAAAAGTAATGTAATTTCCATGTACGTCAAGCTTCGGGCCTCTATATAAACCTCAAGAACTGCATGGCTAACAACTAAGGCTCAACAGCAATACTAAAACAACAGTCCACAATACTACAACTAGGCATGGCAAAGCAAACTGATCATAAAAAAATACTCTATTCACAAGCAATAACCTCTACTAAAGGAATCAAGAAAGGCCAGCAAGCAGCAAGGGAAAAACAGGAAACACGCAATACCCCGTTCAAGGGTATTGGTGGGATTTTCACATAATATTCATCAACTTTCTACAGAAACGCACAAACCACCTACCTCGATCTGAGGAGATCGAAATTCGTGAACCTCGTCGACAGATTCCCCTAAGAAAGACGTAGATCTGAGAAAACACACAAAACGTTCAACCCACGATAACTTGGAAATGAGGAGGAATCAAGAAACAAGGGTAAAGTAGAAGGAAGAATTCACCGCTGCGATTCCAATGCAACTGATCGTGCTCGAATCGGAGAATGGATGGCGAGGCGGTCGTCCATCGATGATCCGGCCGTATGGTCGCTCCCAGACGGTCAAAAACTAAAGAATAATATGAATATGGGGGTTAGACGCGACCCAGGTCCGTTTAATGAAAAAAAAGAAAGTACACGGTGTGTACTTCGAATTATCCATACTCCGAAATAACCGGCCTCCACCTCAGCCTTACACACCGTGTGTGTGGCCCGGACACAGCCAACACACGGCTTCGAGCCAGGGAAAGAGTACCCGGCGTGTACCCAGAAAGTACACGACGTGTACTTCTGAAATTTCTAGAAAATTCATTTTTTCTCAAAAATTCCAGAAAAAAGGAAAAACATACCTGAAAAGAGATTCGGGTTCTTACAAATTATTTCAAATTATATTACATTATATATTTTTTATATCATTTATTTTTTATTTTTTATTAATTAAATATATATTGTGCTAATTGTGTTTAATAATCCAAGGAAGAGAAGATTTTGAAATAAAATTTTATGATATATTAACATGAGGAAGTCAAATATTTTAAATTAAAAAATTGTATTTATAACTAATTTTTTTCAATTAATAGGTAAGTAAAAAATAATATATTTAATAATAATATGAGTGTGGCATTTTTCCATTTATTTAAATAAAAAATTATAATGGTCAAAATCTCATCCAAATGTATGTAAAATTTCTTATAAAAAATACTGGAAGTTTGTTGATAAAATAAAATCATTTAGTAAAATTAAGCCAATTATTAGGGACATTTTATATTCTATATCAATTATTTATTATCTTTAATTACTTGATCTACCCATTAATGTGGTAACAAAAATTACTAAGGTTACTGTATATATTTCATCAAAAATAAAAGAGGAAAATTTGCAAAAAAGTATCCCAAGGAATCAAAATATTGAAAAAATATTTTAAAATTCATAACATAAACGTGACCGAATTTAATTTAATATTAAATTAAAAAACACAGTGAAAAATGGTTCCAGGGAAAAATTAACATTTAAATATAATATGATTCAATTTATTATTAAATTAATTGAAAACAAATTGATCATTTTAAATATAAATTAATAAATTAAATTTTAAAACTTGTCCAAAATATGAATTTTTTTGATAAATAATTTATTAGAAAACATATTTTTTTAATAAAAAGTAGTATTTTTTTCGCTATAAATTGATATATATAACTTTTTAGAAAATATTAAATATTTCAATTCATAATAATATAGAACTGATGAATTCAAAAAGTAAATTCATATTTTCAAATAATTTTTCTAAAATTTCATTAAATTACATATAAATTTTTCCAACTAAATAAATGAAACCCCATTTTTAATGAAAAAATATTTTTGATGAATAAAATGACTTTAAAAAAAATTAATTTATTATTTTATATGAATTTACCAATTTATTATATTTATAATTAAAATTAAATTTATTTTATTAATCTTTTATACCTATTTACTCCAACAAATTCAACAGCTAATTTATAAAGGTCACAATTAAATAATAAAATTTTATTATCTATTTATGAAAGATGTTGTGTATCTCGAATTCTATAAAACATAGTACTCTATTTTTAAATATCATTATATTTCATTAAACGTGATTATGTAATGATCTAAGGGATTTTTCAACCAACATTCATATCTATATTTCCATAAAAGAAATTTATAGGAGCTTTTCCATTTAAATACTTCAAAAATAAAAATTTATTTGGAGTGAATAAGACATTGAAATATCTCGATATAAAAAATTATTCTATCAATTAGAAAACATGAGCATTGTTACTATAAAAAAATAATTATTTTTTCTTATTTTATATTATAAATTATAAAATCTATATTTAGATACCAAATTAATGATTAACACACCATTGTAAATACTTATATTACAACCCCCATTAACTGTAATGGAAGGAGGTATTTTTTTTAAAACGTAGACATCTCTTTATAAAAAGATTGACCAATTAATATGATTAGTGGTGTAACTATGAAATCGTTGAATATAATTCTCTTACTTATTTGTATAATAATAAAAGAAGATTATTTTTTTTATAAATTAGTGTCCTTTATATATAAATTTATAAACATTTCAAGAGTATATATCCTAGGTTCCTTCATCAAACCATTATGATCTTTACATTATCTATTTCAACGTTAATGTTTATTTATGACTATTAATTTTCAAATAATTAATATTTTAGCCTAATGTTTACTACAAAACACAGGTTATATTATAAAGACGTAGTTTGTTTTGAAAAAAAAAGTAAAGGATTTTTTTTAAAAATATTTAATCGTTTAACATCCACTCATTTAAAATTACATTACCTGGGAAAACAATTATAGAATACCATTACCGATTAAAATATCATAAATGCATTGATCCATGATAAAAATGTCTTTATATATATTATAATCCATCACTAGGTGGTAATTATCCATGATATCACCCTATTGATAGGGAAATGATATATATTATCATCCAGTAGAGAGGGTAATGTGTCATACAGTAATCCTATATGGAATGTATAGTGTAATACTATAATCCTCTAAGTAAACAAAAAAACACTATTATCATAGAAATTGGGTAATATATCATCCATAAAATTAATATATGTTTCAAATATCTATAATTATAGAGATTAAATGTTAATGTAAGATAAAAAAACATACATTCCATATTAATCTACATCATATTGCCTACCAATTAACTCACTTAATTGATATATAAAACAACATATCATTCAGGTATAAATAAATAAACATCAATAATATATATAACATCATGATATCATTCTATCAAAAAGAGTACGGAAATTAATCACATGTCATTTCATCATAACACTTCAAATATTAAATTTTTAATCTATTTATTTGTATATCATAATATCATTCTCATGTCATATATCCAAAAACATTATCAGTAAATCCCTATAACATATCATATAATTTCTATTTCATTTTTACAAGTCATATATCAGGAGTTCAATTACCTATTATCAAACTCCAAGTAATTTATCAATTAAAATAAAAAAAATTATTTTTATAAAAAAACTAATCTTAAAGAAATTATTCGAATGAGACACCAAAAAATTGCATTAAAAAATCTCATTAAATTATATGTTTATCCATATTGAATTAAAATAGAATAACAAAAAATTTATGAGTCACAAATTTATATGGAAATGTACCATATTAATTTGTACCTATTTTCATATCAGCTTTATTTAATTTTCACTTAAATTTCTTTAGAAAAATCAAGGTTAATATAAATTAGTTATGTCAAAATAAACCATATAAATATTAAATAAAATACATTATCCTTTTATATTTTTATATCATAACACTTATATTCACATAAACACTTATATTATATTTATATTTTTTAAATTGTTTAAAAAATAATCAATTAATAATTAATATATAAGAACATAAACAAAAAAATCAATCACAAAAGGAATATATCATTCTTAAAAATTATGTTAATATTTTGATTAATTATATATAAAAAATAAAGCATTTAATCATTATTTAACTATTTTTCAATAATTTTTAATTTATAAGAATTCAAATTACTACTAAGAAAACCCCAATGACACAAAAACATATAATTAAAAATCCTATGGAATTTATATTCATGGAATCACATTTAAAATAAAAATTATAATATTAATTCTATATTATAGAAAATAAATAAATTAATCAATGTAAACTAACAGTATAATGTCCTGACATGATGATGACAATTCATCTAATAAAATTTCTCAAAATCATAATTTTTGGCCATTCCAATGAAAAAAAACGTGGATTGGGGGTTCTTTAAATGTTTTTTGGATGTTTCAATATATTTAAATATAGTATAAAATAGAAGAACCAAACACCACCATATCCAATGGGAGGTTTTATGAAATTGAGAATTAAAAGAAGAGATATATATATATATATATATATTGATAACATTTACTCACTATTAATACAATTGGAATCCTCCATGAAATCTATGATGATTATTGAATAATAACTATCATGTTTTTACCTCTATTGGTAATGCACCATCAATATAATTCACTGATTGAATCCATCTGACCTCTCTCGTGATTTATGGTATTAGGTCATCTTGTTGAGTAAATGAGATATAGATAACAATAATTTATTTACCATTTTATTTTTTCTTCAATAAAATCTATTATACTGAGGTTTTTTTCATTTCATAAACTTCCATTATTAAAGTAATAAAGAGCTAAGAGAAGATTCATCTAATCATTCTATAATCTGTTTTTATAATAAAATCATATGTTATTAATAATGTACAACATCATAAATTCTTTAATTTTTATTATATTTAATGCAACATCTTATAACTCATTTTATAAACATCATCAAATTATATATTAATTGAAACAATAACTTCTAAAGAACTAGGTATGAAATTTTGTGAGGAAATAAAACATATTTTATATCTAATATAACATCCAAGATTTATCTTAAATTAACTATTTATTCTTAAGAGATGGTAAGGTTTAAAAAATTATTTTTATGATTTTACTCCAAAATTCTAGTAGTCTAGTAATTATAATAATTGTTTGTATATATGAATTTAAAACATATTAATTATATAAATACAAAATGTGATGTTTCTATTTTTAGAAATTATTGATAATTATAGAGGTATAGATAATATTTGAATATTTTAATTAGAGATATAATAATAATTATACAATTATTATTTTAAACTTTTGTTTATAAATTATATTAATAAACCACACTATGACGGGACATTTGAAATTTGAGTATAGTCATGATGTGAATTGAGAAATTTGGAGTTGTGAGAAGAATAATATAAGACACATTCAACATATTATTGTTCATTTCACTGAGGATTGGAGAACTCTCAAAAAAATTAAACGAAAATGTAGTGGTTTATAAATAATATCAAAATTGAAATTATACTATGTATTGTTTCAATAAATAATTATTTCATGAGTATTATCGGTGATTTCATGTTCATTTTTTGAAAATATACTCATAGTTTACTACAATATTAATTAATTCTATTATTTTTTTCAATAGAATGATGGAATTAAAATAATATATAACTTCCTCCATGGATATTTTTAGGACATGTCATGGTTAGAGTCCTAAATTTTAATATAAAGATAAAAAGGAAAAACAACCATTATGAAAGTCATGGTTTTTTGCATTCTTTTTGGTAAACCATAAAGAGACATAAAATGTGAATGATGGTTATTAATTATATAATAGATGAATGATGAAACCCTTATTATTTGGTAAACCATAGTTTATTTTGATTTTTGGAATAAATTGATGTCATATAAATTACTATATTGATATAAATAGGCAAAAAATGACATTTTATAAATAAAAAATTATAATTTTCATAGGATGGAAACAATTATTTACATAATAATTTTATATTGAGGTCAAAAATATGTAAATCATAGTAAAATTATCTATGTACAAGTGGAAATTGGAGAAATAATTGAGGAATAAAATTGAACATTGCAAAAGTTGAAGTTATGTTAGATCTCTAAACATGGATTTTTTATTTGGGTGATATTGTATATATTTTTTATAGCCATTTAGATCAAGTTTTGGTGGATTTATTTAATAAATAAATGATCTCTTACACAAAACACAGTGACATGAAACATCAATATTGAAGTGAATTCATTAATAGAACAATTATAGAGTTGATTTGGATAGGATGGAGGTTAAAAACAATGGTGTATGCATTATTCAATATTTAGAGGCACACGAGGAAGAAATATAAAGAAAAATTAACTCAAGGATATTTGTATTGATAGTTAATTTACATAGATTAGATGGTCATTTTCAATTTTCTATAAATTCATACTATTTATTATAAGATACAAACATGTGAAAAAACCTAAAACCATTAGATAGAAAGAATTAACCAGTCAACAAAAATGTTTTCTAACCTTGTGGAAAATCCAGTTTCATATTTGTTTTAACTCATTCCATTTCGCTTTATCACATATTTATTTTTTACAAGGATCCTATATTTAACAACTATAATATCTATTGTAGGATTATATGGAATGATTTTTTTAATATGGACTGATGTATCCCCCACTTAGATCTCCCCAATAATCATTTGTGTGAAACATTAAATAGTGTTTGAGAAGATATTTATTTATATTATTTGAGATATTTTTTTTATCACATATTTTTGTAGAGTTTTTAAGGAAAAATGATTCCCCATGTTTTTCGGAAAAGGATTTCATTTTCAAAAATAGGTGATGGTTTAATATATTCTGTCTATTTTATCGCTGTTCTTGAAATCCCCAAGAATAATGTTCATATTTTTAAAGATAGTTGATTGAAAACATTTTCTAAAAAGAAAAATGTTACTATTAAACTAGGAGAACCATATGTGTTACTTATATCCACGAAAAAGAAATAATTTACATGGTTTATGGGAACAAATACTTTAAATGGAATTTGGAGAAATATCTATGATATCCCTAAGGGAGATAATAATGATAATGATTTATGGTTTCAAACATATTGTTCAAAATTTGAGGCTATTCAAAAGGGAGAAAATGTGTCTATTAATGATTTATTCATCTAAATAAATTAAATTAATAGCTTTATTCAATGCTTCATGGAAAATCTAATGGATTGTACCATTTTGATGGAATTGATGATAATAATCCAGGACTATATTGACGTAAAATTCTCTATGTATGAGGATCGTGACCTATAGGAGTGTACAATTGATATGACCACACTTTTTATGATAGATTGTATGATATTTAGTGTGGTATATCTTTGATGAAAAATGTAAATTTATAAATATGGTACATCATTCAGTACGTAAAAAGGATAAAAATAGTTTTGATATAGAGGGATTCATGATAATGAAATTGGTTCAATGGATAAATAGTTGAATTTCAATTAGTTTATTTAATTGTTTTCTGAAGTATTATAGTATGGAAAAGGTTTGTAAAAGGGGTAATTCTGTTATTTTTTTTAATTACGGTAATATGAAACATATTTTACCAATTTTATGTAAGAAATTACATGGAAAATAAGATGAATATTAATCCCAATTTTAATCTAGTAAGAAAAAGATATTAAAGGGTGATAGTTGAGGAAAATTATCACAATAAAATTTTAGTGATATACATCAAATAAAAATAATTTTCCCTCCAAAATTATACTAATTATTATGACGAGGAAAGTGAAATTGAGGTATATATATTACACAATAATGTCCTTAAATCCCTTATGAATGAATAAAAGTAGTCCTAATATCTCTATAATGAAGAATAATGTAATAGTAAATAATATAGTATTGATTAGGAGACACCTAATGAGTTTTAATTATTTATAACAATTATTGTGAAAAAAATATGAATCTGGAAATAAGAATAACTTAAAAGGTTTAATGACCTATAAATGATTATTTTATATGAATCAATTAATAAAAATACTATTAATATTATTATGAATTTCACATGAATGATGGTGGATCTCAATAAAATACATGAATAAATAAACATGATTATTGAGATTATTATAATAAGTATAATTGATAATTATTAGGATATGGATTATTTTCAAGTGAAGTTATTTGAATTTGAAAATTAATTGAATTAATTCAATAAGCTAGAAAATAAAAAAACTATCAAATACATTAGGGAATGTTTTAAATCATCAATTACACTCATTGATTCTATTGAGAATATTTTATATTCCCTGATTATTTCATAAAACATTATATTATAAAACTAGAATTTCAACCAAACTAGTAGAAATATTAGAAATAAGGATAATATAGTCATTATTAAAATAATGATGAAGAATACTAATACTATAGAATCATGTGATGGAATTCAAAACTACTGAAATAATATTTTCCATGAGAAGATATAAGTTGAGGCCAATCCTAAAGGAGACAACAAGATAACGTAGAATTCATATATGAATGAATAATTTCAAAAAATAAATTTTATTAAAAATTATAATGAAATTTATATTCTAGATTCTAACAATCCCAATTTCCAAATAAGAATAATCCATTTTAATGTAGGAAATTATTCCATTAGACTCTATGAACATAAATACATTGTGTGATAGTATAATGTTTCACACCCTAAATAAAATATGGGATATGTATTGATGAATATTAGATATAATTTTGTAAGAATCTAACTCAAAAATCATACATATTATTTTTGAATAATACGTAATAATTATTTTCCAATATACACCATTGTGAGGTGTGATCAATATAAAATTCTATGAAAATAGTATCACAATACTATAAGAGAAAATAAATATTAATGATAAATATGAATTTATCAAGATGTGGAGTATTTATGAAAAAACATTGTTGTTTGAGGTGGAATATAGAGAAGTGAAAGCTTGAAAGCCATGAATACTTAATATAATGATCTAATTACAACAGACTAAAAATAATTAACCCTTAAAATTTATCCAATGATATTCTAGATAAGTAATTAGTTTTGGAAATAAAGTGTTACTAACTACAAATGGAATTGAAAGCACCAAAAGTTAGTAAATTTTGTTTGAAGCTTATAATTATACCAATGACGATGGGATGGGGAATAACCTCTATATTTCCTCTAAATATTATTATAATGTCAATGAGGTGAAATTTTGAAATATTGAATGTTCCATTAGGAGGATGAAGGATAACTAAATATTTATAAATAAATAATAGAATATTAAAAATTATTTCAAATATTAAATGATGAATTTTTTTTCTCATATGAATGATATATGAGAATAATGTTTTCCAAATAATAATTTTCCATTAGGTCAAAAGAGTATGAAAAATATTATAAAATATAAATCAATGAAAATTATTCGAATTATGAATTATTAAAGAATATATATATTGTTTGTGTGTCACAATCACAATATGGTAAATAATATTAACAATATGGTGCAGATCCGACAAACGACGATTCATGGATTAATTAAATATGTTTTGTATTATAATAAGGATATTAATTTTTTTCTTATAGAAATTATTGTAATCTTATGAATTGTGTTTATTTTATTCCAAGTAAATCATATGATCCTGAGATGTTTAATAATATTTGGAGTTGTGATGAATGTCATATTGGATGTGATATGAAATGAATTTAGTTAAATGATAGATTTGATTAACATAATGACGTTCTTGATGCATTACTAATAATCATAGAACAAGTTATGAATATGTTTCATTATCCACATGAAAAAAATATGGAGAATATATATAGAGAAACTAGAGATTTTAGGACTTTGGTAGGATAGTTTTAACAGAGCATTGATGTTCAAAATTACTTTGGATACAGTCTCCTATATTGATAAATTAAACTATCAGCCAATGATTACTCTTTCCAATTTTAGTGAATATTATTTATCAAATGTTTTTTTGTAAAGAATGAAAACAAAATAATCCTAATGGTATTAAATATACCATGTTGTATTAAAATATAATGAGTAAATTTTGGTGATCTTGATTGTATAGATGTCGAGGGGATTTTTATTTGATATACACTAGATGGATTGATTTGTTGGTGTTATAAAAAAACATGAATAAGATCGTTGTTATATATTATGGGATATTATTGGTGAATCAGAATATATCAAAATGATAATTTTACATTGGTGATTCTATTTATGAAACTCAAAAAGATAATGTCGGAATTAGTGGGATATTTTCGAGTAGGACATAATATTTTTAAAATTCTCATATAGATTTAAAAATTTCTAGTGACAAGTTATAAACCTTCAAACATAACTATCCAATAATTATAGGATTCTGATCAACTATTAAAAAAATTAAATATATAATATCTTCTTGTTTTTATAATAATCATATTTATGAAGAAACCATATATGAAAAAATATTTTTTAAAAATGGACCATTTTTACTAAACTGATCTCATTAAATGATACAACTAATTTATTCCTCGTATACCCCCACAACTATAATTTATTATTATAGAAATATTCTTAAATATCTTTAATACCTATTTAAACAATTTGAAAACATGGGGTACCAAAAAAATCCTAGAATGTGTAAACCTCTTAACACATAGAAAATTTGAAATACCTTGTAAGAAATTTTATATTAAAAAAATATTGATTCTATTTAAAATTTTAAGTTAGAGTTAAATACAACTTTATTGACCAATGTCTCAGAAAAATATAATAATTAATAATACTGTAATGTAATATTCTTATATATTCCGTAATAAGAATAAATAAATAATATAAAAACTGTTTTGAAAATGAATCATTAAACCTTTAAAAGTTCATAAATTTTACATAATATTAAAAATTTAAATATTTAAATTATAATAATCTATCTCATATTGAACATAATAAGAGTAAAATATCTTAAAATCAAGGTAAAAAATAAAAAGTATAAAATGTACCAAAAAATTGTTTGGGCTTTAAGAAAGAGTTCAAGGATCACTTCAAATGCTTCATATCATTATAGTAAAAACCCATAGAGAAATTATGAATAATTATAGAATAAAATTGATATGTAATTTAAATATATAAATCATCACTTCATAAAATGTAATGATAAATGAAAAAATGTTAACACAAAACATTATAGACAAGGATTACATCTCCTTTCCCACACATAGCCAAATCATGATATATTAAGTATTGTATGATTTATTAGGGTGCTATATAATTCTGGTCCCACCCTTCTTCATAATATTCCATACATATCTATCCCACACTCATAAATCCATTAAATATTTTATCGTGAACATCACTTAAACATCAATGAAACTAACATTTAAATCCATAAGGATAAGTCATTCTAGGTATCCTAAATCTGAATAAAATTAATATATTAGGTTATAGAATCACAATACACTAGTAATGATAATTTGTGGAGGAAAATTGATAGGTAAATGTCTGAGATTTTTTTTAACAAAAAACATTGAATTATTAAGAAAATATTCTAAAAATTATACTTGAATTAAATATTTATTTTTTAATGAACACAAGAAGAATTTGTATGGATCCTAAATAATAATATAATATCCTAAAAAAAAGAGTTAAGAAAATTTGTTTTAATAATAGAGGTATATGTTTTTGGAAAATATTCCAATTCCTTGAGTTATATTGAAAAAATAGATCTTTCTTATCCCCTTCAATATGAAAACCCCCTAGAAATTTCCATGTTACCATAAAATATGGAACGAATATAGTGTTTATAGAGAATTTTATACAATAGAGGAAAACATTAATTGTAATTCAACCTTTTTTTCACTGGATTATAATGTTGCATACAAGGATGGATTACAATAATTTATCTTCTCACATCACTTGAATCCGTAATGTTCAAAATAACATACTCACATTAAATTTAGATATTATAGAGTTACATGAAAATATGTTTTCCTTATCCCATTATATATTTTATTTCATATAACCCATAACTATTCCTAGATGAATAAGGTTCACGATTATTTTCATAGTATGAATTACTTTACTTCCAATATATTGTAATTCGTAAGATATTATCATTGTAAATAACTAATGATAAATGATATTATATAATGTTTCATCAAATATAATTTTGATCTTAATCAATTTGATTTATAATAAAATAACATTTAACATTTATATTGATCCTAAATATTTATGTCAGGTGAATATTATAAAATAAATTTAATTCTAGATTACCATTATAACAATTAATATTATATATATATTCTTTTCCTGTAAAATTACGGAATTATTTATTAGGTTATATGAGTGCTCATTAATCAAGATAGTTATTATTGCGAAACACATTTAAAAATTTATAAAAAACTAGGGAAGTATTTCCAATTACCATTAAACTATAATATTTATATTGTTTATTAAAAAAATATAAAATTAACCCAACTTTGAATGTATAAAAAATATGAGTCTTATGAATTATTTTTTATGGGTTGAATTTTAGGGAAAAAATAGATTAAATATTTACTTTTTCTGATAGGGGTACATTGAAGATGAACCTGTAGTTTTCAATATGTTATTATGATAATGGTAGTGTTCCAAAAATTAAGTCTATAATAAGAGTACAAAAACATTTCTGAATGTTACGTAAACAATCCACAATGTGAAAATAAGTTTCACACTACGAGTAAAGACCATAAAAATCACCAAGTAAAACCATACTTGATATATATAAGAGAGTATTAAAAAAACATGTTAAGAGATGTGGAAAGGGTCGGGAATTTGTATGTCATTTCTTAATATGTAAGAGTAAATTTTAAATCCATATAATATGTAATGTATTTTATATTAACAGAACACCATACATAATATATTATATATTACAAAAAATCTACCTGTAATATAATTTACATTTTTAATAGTTCAATATGATATTTTTTATTTTATAAAAACTTGTAAGTAATATATTTTACATTATTGAATCCATATATCATATATTTTATGGTATAAAATCTATAAATAATATATCTTACTTTACGAAAATTAATACAAAATATATTTTAGCATACCAAAATCCATATAAATGTATTTTAACTTACTAAAAAATATTCATAATATTTTTTACATTATAAAAATCCATTTATTTTAAATTAATCATTATGATAATATAAATGTAATGTATTTTACCTTAATAAAATTAATATATATTATCTTTTTATATTCTGATGATATATGACAATTATCATAAGAGAAAAATATTTCAATATACACTTGTAATATCACACAATCATTTTATATAAGGGTTTTCACTGAGGAATTTAAAAATATTCAAATTATTTTTTTTCTAATATCATTTTCAATAAATGTGAAAAAATCATAAATTATAAAATTTATACCCCCTTAATAGATAAAAATCATGTCTATTTTTATAATACTAACAAATAATATAAGGAATTACTTTCCAAGTATAAAACTATAATTCTATATAAAAAATCTATTTCCATGTTTGATACATTATTATAATATAATATATAATATAAATAAATACATCTTTTAAATAAACCAAAATTTTAAATCACATTTCCCATTAAATATAAAATATTTTCTTTAACAAAGTAAATATATAATATAGAATTCATTGTTGGTATCTAATTGATAACATTATTTCATCATGTAATAAGGGTATATTTATTTATATATAGAAATTCAAAATTATAAAAAATACTAATTATAAACTTATTAATAAACCATTTAATTTATTTATTCAACACACCTCATAAAATATCATATTTTCTCTTTAGGTATCTCATAAAGATGTACTTTATTGAATACATTATCTAATATATATTGTCTGTCATGATACATCTAGGGTCAAACATCCACAAGACTTAGTATATCCCTTGATAATTCCCAAAGGTTATTATTGATCCCTTACGGTGGTTAAATGTTCTTAAAAATAATAAAAATATCATTGGGAAAGATATTCACATACAATTATATTAAATAAAACTACAGATATACACAAAAAATCTATTATGGAATGGCCATACATTGGAATTCCAAGTAATATTGGATGGTGATATATGAATAAATAAGCATACAAACAATTCATAACAAAAAATGTGATTTAATCCATTTATGTCAACATATAACAACATAGAAAAATAGATAAGAAACATGACACACTAAAAGGAATCCAAATTTAAATAAAGTGTTTTTATTAGCTGATTCATTAACAACCATATATGAATAAGACACACACAAAAATCCATAACACCACTATGAAATTCAATGTTCTTCATCACATCCCAACTCACCCATCAACATCTCAAATGACTGACAACCAATCAAAATGAAACCCAGAAATTATTTAAAACATTATAGCTTCATACACAAACATCAGTGTTTCTCTAGGGTTCACTCTACAAATAACATCTAGATCTCACCAAGTATTCTATGTAATTATTTACATGAATAAAATAATCAATTATACTTAGAAACAAAATATAAATAGGTTTTTCCATTTTAATAAGGCAATAGTGATACAAGAACACATGTAATAGATATAATTGATAAAAAAATGAAAAAAATTGAATTCGAAATTATTTAGAAAAAATTTAAAACTAACAATAGGGATTATAATTGTAAATAAATTAATAGGAATCCATTTTCCCTCTCTTATAACATATAATAAAATCCAAAAATAAAAATCAATAATTTTCATTTATTGAGAAAAATATTCCAATGGGTCTTTTGTAAAAACATATTGGAATTCCACCAAATCCAAATGGTTGGGAGATTAATATAAGCAAGTATGAATATATCAAGGAAAACAACAAGTGTAGAAAATGTTTAAATAAATTATTTTGAATCAATATAAAAATGTGGGGAAGAAATAACTATAGTATTTTATTCCACTAAATGGGACCAAATATTTAGAATAAGTGTCTTTATAAACTCAATAGTTCCTAATGTAGGATGAATTTAACAATAGAATAAGAAAGTGAAAATATCCTTACCTAACTGGTCTCCAAAAAATCAATAATTCCCCTAACTATCCCACACAAGCATCATCATTGGGAAAACCATATTTCTATAGTGTATAACAAAAATTGAGTGACATTAGCTCAAGTGTAATCCAAAATTGTATATCATAAATAAATGTCTCATTACATAATTAATAGAAGTACCATATCCAAAAAAATAGGGAGGTGAGAAAAAATTTAAATGATTCTCATCACATGCATCATGAAAATAAATAAAAATTATTAAAACCCCTCTAATAACATCACACAATATAACCACATCTACATAATTCATCCATCAATTAATAATAAAACCCTAATAACTATTGATTGAAAAATACTGGGAAATAATTTAGGGACTCCAAAAAACCATTCCATTTGTTTTATATGCCAAAAAATGGGACTTCAAAGAAAATCTGAATCGAGATGAGAAGTAATTTACATCCTTTTAAAATATTCTAGCATTCCAATACACCACTATTCCACAAACATTTATTGAAATAATTGAAATATTCCTTTCAAAAAATAACCATTACATGGATGATGCCCATATTTCACACTTAATATTTTATAAGCACTATATATTGATTTTTTATATCCATATGATGGAAAAACATAATTGAATGAATTCTTTATAATTTATTTTGAAAATACATTTTTTCCAAGATTAAAATTCATGAGAAAAACTTTTGAAACATTATATGAATATAAATTCAAGATATAATTTAATATAAATTTAATTTATAATATCCAATAATATTTGGAATTTTAAAATATAATAATCTCATAAAAAACTACCCAAATCGACATGGAGTAATTTGGTAATGTGTCTCATTCTGTGAGAACATAAAAATATAGATGATTCGATTTATACAGAACCTTTAAAACCCAAAACCTATGTAAGATTAAATTCAGGACCAAAATTCTCATTAGTATTGATAATGATTGTAGCATTTTGGTAAAACCATTGAAACATTTTATATGGAATAGGGAAGAGTGATGAATATAATATAAATAGAGGAAAATATAAAAACATAAAAACCTATCAAAATATGAAGAATTGATTCTATAATTTTAAGATAATCCATAATGATCTCTCCTTTTTGAAACCTGATTGTTGGACCCATGAAATTATGAATTTAGTATAAGAATATCAGGTAAAAATTAATTTTTTAATTGTTTTAAATCCACTTTTTTAATAAAAAACTATGTAGACATAATCCATGATGTGATCCTAATGTTAATGGTGTGAAATATCTTCCTAGGTACCCCAATAAAATAAACATCTAAGCTATAGAATAGTGATTCCATACATAGATTGGTCAAGTATTCTAAACACCACATCCCTCTATGGAAGAAACATATGTTATGTGTTGTGGAGTCCTCTTCAAGAAACATTACAGAATTTGACCCATATCTGAGTCCTTTGAGGACCCTTCTACGGCTGACCCAAGGACCATGAGGACAACTACCAACACATATCCTCCATGTTTTATAGTTTGGATGACAAAATCAAATTCATAAAACTCATGGGTACCTCCCAATACTTTAAAAAACATCACATAAATAAAAAAACAATAAATAAGAAAAATGAATTTGAAAAATAATGAAATTGAGACATAGTGGTATTAAAATTATTCATACCAAAACACTATCTTCCCCTATAAGTTAATTGACCAATGTAGAAGGACATGAAAATAAATAAACTCCACACAAAAAAATTATGGTGGATGGTTTAGGGAAAACAAAAAAGTGTGCTGTGGAATCAAACCAAAAAAATATTATTAGAATGGAACACTAAAGCTAAATATATTACAAGAATATCCAAATAAAAACAAAAACCCATATAAAAATTGGGATCGCTAATTGAATGATGACACAACACTAGTCATCAAAAAGTTGAAAATTTACTTAAAATTATGAACATAAGGGGACTAATTTCAAAAAATTGGCCCACTGCCTCAAGAAAATAAATCATGTACCAAACACCAAATAAGATAAAACCTTCATCTGACCAAAAAATACCATGGAAAAAGAAATGAGCAATCTTAAAAGTCAAATGAATCTAAAAATAAATTAATTTATTGAAAAATAAATACATCATCATGTTTAACAATAACATCTACATAATAAAAAAATTAAAATAAATCATATATAAGATTCTTTGAAAATGATCATGGGCTACAATAATATTTTTAACACTCTATAAGGGTAAACTAGGATGCTAATCACTAAAAATCATCTCTTAAATAACCTAAAAACCCTATGACCAAAATATGCTCCACAAAATTATGAATCTCTTATCCTTGTTACCCAATCCCAAACTGATGGATCCTCTATGTTCAAGAATTTAATATTTTAACCTTGCATAACAAATATTTGAAAACACCATGCCTTGAGAAACAATATCTCATTAAACAATCATAAAATGATTAATAATATTTAACACCCCATATGAAATGATCAATAGATACACAAAGAGTAGTCCAATAAGAAAAACACATAATATTAAATAAAACCCAAATCCAGTAAAGGAAAAATGATAAAATAGACAACATAGAGGAATGATAGAATCTTAAAACAATTAATTCCCAAAAGATATTATGAAAAACCCTAATAAAAAACCATTGGTTATTTCCCAAACAACAAAAATTAATATAGGTCCTTGCAAATTTTAGATAATATTACTTAGAATGGCTATAATCCTCCCAAAATTAGTAAGAAATATGTCTATTAAAATCATGAGAACAAATAAGACTCAATAAAGAATAGAAATCTCCCACAAATTTGTTTGACATGGGATTTTATGACTTTATATCTTCACATGATGGGTTTATTTCTGTCCTACTAGTTGAAAATGTTTTGTCTCCCATCATCAAATTCCTGATGTATTCACCTTCTATTAGTATCATCCTCTCAAACACCCCCTTTAAGGATGTATGGTCCAGACCAATAATGGATTATTTTATTTCTAAACGAATAAAATTTCAAAGGATATTGGTATTCATATAGTCATTAGTGAACATATCAAGAGATATGATCACTAGCATCACAAAGTGATGAATATACTCCTTCCATGACATTGAAACTAATAGAAGGCTCATGAACAAAATATATTTCTCCTCCTTCATTATCTCTGGATAAATACATAAATATTATAGTCTTGGTGAACTATAAAGACATGTCCTCTAGAAAGGAATAAAAGATGAATCCATTAACACCAACCACACAAGGTTTAGTCCAAACAGAAAGTCAAAAAATATTATAACCCATAATTCCTAATGAGTCTCGATAAAAATTGGTATCACATCAATCAATTATATAAACCACACAGGTTCATCCAAACAATTATCCCTACAAAAATTGGACAGATCCTATTTCCAGACATTAAAGAAATGGTGAACGATTAAAGGATTTTTTGTGTACAAGAATCTATTTAGAGTATATAAAGAATCCATTACTATTAGAATAATTTCCAATTGAAAGGTATATTCATTCGAATGATACTATTGGGAAATAAAAATTTAACATTTTTTTACCTTTTGGGAGATATATTATAAATAACACAAGACCTGAACAAAATCAATTCATTCCATGCTATTTAAGCCCAATGGTCCCATTAGAAACAAATAACACGTCCAAATATTGGAATCTACTAGAAAATTATTTCATCCACCCAACAAAACATTGTTTAAAATGTTTCATTAAATTTTAAATCTCAAAAAATAATTATACATCATTATTAAAAAATAAATTACATCTCATAATCAACTGGCCAGTTTTTTATATAATTTAATAATCAATAAACTGTGGATTTTAATTTTTTACAAAATATATATATAAATTAACCAATTTATTAAACATATTAAAAATAATTATTGATTTATTTTTCATATGGACCACTAAAACCACATTAAATATAAAATATTTTATTGATTTCTCTCTTTTCATGTAAAAATAATTCATTAAACAGAAATCCTAGAATAAAATAATACCACAGATAATAGATATTTAAAATTTAACAATATCAAAATAAAAAAAAATCCTTTAATTTTACCTCTAATATTATAGAACCACTTTTTAAAAAATATAGAACCAATAGAAGTTGAAAAAAATATCGAATGCATGTAGAGGTATAAATGATTTATGAGAATACTTTTGGTGGGTTTGTGCCAACCATGTAATTTTCTGTATGAATTCTATAGAATATTTTTTCATGTGATATATACGATTTATTAAAAAATACAACATAAAATTTTAGCTCATTTTCTTCTTCCATTTTCAACCCAAAACAAAAGAGAATCCTAAAATTTAAATTCAATTGGTGATCTAAATTACACATCCCACATAAATAAATATAAAACTAGTAAATATGTGATTAAATATCAAATATTGATGTTCCAAATAAAAATGGAAATCCAAGGTTCTAAAAAATAATGATCTGTATAGACTCTACTGACACCTATCTCTTGAGTCATGAAAAAATTATGTCTACACAGTCGAGCTTCACAAATAGTATGAGATTTGTCTGAGAAACTAGGTTATTTAAAATCCTATGATGTGGTGCCATTTTTTCACAAACTATCTTGGGTTATAATTCCATAAAAACTGACCAAGAAACTATTAATACCCAAAGGGTTCTATCAATTTTTATAAGCTATAAATTGGTTCATGGGAATGAATGAAATCACAAATGGAATTGTTTTAATCGCAAATAATATTATGCAAAACAATGGATCAATAATAATAATCTATAATAAATTTTATTTTAATTATATCACAATGAAAAATATGTTATGTTGGTACTATTAATTAAATATTCAACTATGAATATTGTAACACATTATTTTAATCAGTTTATAATAACATAAACCGTCATCCTAAAATAAATACCAAATAAAATACCATAAATAAAAAATAAGAAATTATAATATAGAGGTCATCATGGTTGATGCATCAACAACCATAAATAATTAAAACCTCAATTGAACCACCTTACAACCTACATAAAACAAATGTTTTCTTACTACATCCCTACTAACCCATAACCACACCAAAAGAGGTATAATTACTATGAAAATAGCATGGTACCAATATAAACCATGAGAGATAAAAACACACAAATATGTTTGTACGTATGGTGTGAGATGATAGGAAAACTAGGATATCACTAATGTTTCTATGAATTTCATTACATAAAGAAAATAATAAATTCATGTTTTGAATTATTTAAAATGTAGGTTTTTCCATTTTAACAGCAATATAATTAAACCATACCAAATATTATAAATAAAAATAGTAAAACATACCTTTTCTCAATGAATATAAGTATAATTAAACCTTATCCAATATAAGTATGAAAAATAAACATGAGGGAATTTAATTTTAATCAAGACGAGACAAACATTATTCCTATCATTTCATACCATTCATAAAATACTAAAAAAATTTATGTTTATTTTCTAAATACTATATCAAAAAATAAATATTTGAATCCAAATTGAAAATAAATCCATACATTAATGAGGTGAGAATAATTCAAGTAGTGAATATTGTATCAAGGAGCATGATCGAATTAAACAATGTTCATGTAAATGATTCGACCTCAATACATTAATAATGGGATTCGACTAATATGGAATGAGAATCTACTAAATGGAGGACCAATAAACTAATAAGGGTCATGGTAAACACCATATTGAGATGATAAAATTATAACTATAAACACAATACCAACATTCGGCGAATGCTGTGTCATAAAAATGAAAATTTATCAAGACTAGCATTAACTGTTCACTTCAGGGGCACCCCCTCTATCCCAAATTTCTATCCCAATAATGGGGAAACTAATACTTATGTAATCTAAACTATTGTTACATAAATAAAATTAGCACACTTATTTACCAAGGATATCATTACGAAATCCACATGGAGGTGATAAAAAATTAATGGACATCTCTCACATACATTAAAAGCCTTAATAGTAATTTTCACATCACCCTTAAAATCATTGAACAAAATAAATCCTTACACATAATACATCCATCACATTATAATAGAAAATATATTATAGGTGATTTAATCATAATATAAAATATATGATGGAATCATAATCATCAAACCATTCATTTTTTATGATTTCATATAGGAATTCACATGGAAATATACATTGGAGTCTAAGAAATTACCCATTTTCAGAATTTTTATATTATTTTTAAAATTAAATTATAAAAAATTATAAATATAACACACCCCCTTATCAAATTTTTTTTAGATCATAGATAAAATCATTTTATAAAATCATAGAACACTAATGAGATCTATATTTTCTATAAAACTATTAATAAGTTCATTAAATAAAACATTGTAAAATATTATCATTCATAATCATTTAATTAATATAAAATTTTAAAATTCATTTAGAGAACATTTCATAAAACACCGAAAATAACGGAGTTACTTTTTAAAATACAGTTATAGGTATCATATCTAGATAAAATTTCATTGAATTTTTTTTATAAAATCTTTGTATTTCATTTCTTAAAATTAATGGAATCACAATAGAACACTATCCTATATTCAAGAAGAATCAATCCTTAATTTTCACCTCTATTGATGAGTATTCAAATTAGGGGGAACTAAAATATGGGGACCTATGATACCAAAAGCCCTATATTTGATGAAACTAAAAATACTAAATTAACATGAATAAAATTTAAGCTTCTATGTGGAAGTAAAATACTTGATGAAATAAAATAGATAATAAAAACTAAGATAAAATAAGTGATTATAGAAGAAATTTCCTGCAAAACACTTTCAATCTAGAGGAACAAAACAAAAATAAATTAGGAATATAGAAGGACCAATGAATATTCCTCTATAAGGGACATTAATTTTGAAGAAGGTAAGGATTATGGGGAAATAATGTTAAAATGAATAGGATAAATGATCGAAGACAATTTTTTTGTAAAACTGACCAAACATGAACCATGGTGTGTCTTTGATGGTAAATTTGTGACATCCATACCCATGAATTTTTATAGTGTTAACCATT
Organism: Viscum album; assembly: GCA_963277665.1. Lineage (NCBI taxonomy): Eukaryota > Viridiplantae > Streptophyta > Magnoliopsida > Santalales > Viscaceae > Viscum > Viscum album. The sequence goes on along the minus strand of OY728159.1, from coordinate 473,088,178 downwards.
AAGAAATGACATGGAGTAATCCATGATGGTAGTGATGTGTCTTCCAAACCACTTGAGACCACCATGACACAACCCTCCATGATACAATATGGATTACAATACTAGGTGATAAAACATAGAGGGGTAAAATGTGTAAATATACTTATTAAAAAACAGTTGTAGACATAAATCATAACATGATTGACTGTATTTGTGTGGTATCCTTACATAGGTACCTCTATAGCACGACCCTATTATTTTTGAAATTGTGGATCCCAAAAAAGTATTATTGAATCTTTTGACCCCACTATACCAATGGCTCAATAATCATGGATTTATTGTATATTCATCTTCTAGACACCCTTAATGATGTGGATCCACATACTACATCATATAGGAACTTTGGTATACCCATGTATCTTTATTCTAGTTGTCATAAAATAAACTCCATAATCTATGTTTTTTCATGCTTCATCACAAACATGGATCTATTGAAACCCTTTTAAGACATCCAAAAAACATTAAAAAAATCCAGGAAATATTAAATAACCCAAAATCATTTAAATTATCAATAAATAGAGATAATGTTTTTTTATAGTGTCCAACTATAATAATAATGTTTTCCCTTATAAATAACTACACCATAAAAATAAATATTTCTACCTGAATGGTTCTTCCATATTTACTGTTATTTTATATTCTCCATATTATCAAACATAATATAATCTTATTTATTGGTGATAAAAACAATGTGTCCCCCAAAATTGTAGTCCTTTATAATATTTATCACTACCGAAAATAACATTAAAATAATCTTAGGTGTTATTGTATTTTTATTTAAATATTCATTTCCCTAATGACATAACTGTACAATAGATTCTATTTTAAAAAATTCATAAAGACAAACATTTTAATTATAAAAAGATACATCTATTTAAAATATAGGCTATCACATTATCCCATATATATACATTATATAACTATAATATTTATCTATTTTTTTATAATGGGATGAATTAATACAGAACATGGAAATAAAGATCACAAGTCACTCTAATCTCATTTTAAAATATTGATTCTCGGTCTTGAATTTGGTTGATTCCCCACATTTAAAAATTTCATCATGTGTTTTATAAATTTATTTCTTTATTTTTTATAGTTATAATTTTAACATTTTATTTTAATTTGTTTTATAAAATAAACTAATTTTTGAAACAACCAATGTTTTTAATAAAAATATTGGATATATCATTTCTAAAGAGTTTTCCATAATTTCATAGAACACGTTACAACATGAGATGATTGAATAAATTTTGAAATTTATAATTTGAAAAATAGTTATTAATGAAATGAAATTAGATGTTTCTCTATAATCACATTCCTTTTATTGGTACAAAGATAACTCGATGACAATTTTCTAGTTGTTTCGAAGTAAAAACATAATAATGCATGATATTGTAATTCTGAAATCAATAATGATGGAAATGTTTGGTTTTAAAAATATTATCTAAATCACCCCATGATAATGGGATACAATTTAGAGATATTCAAATTACATTGGAAAATTAGATAAATATTATAAATCAAATGAACTAGATTTTTGTATATAATTATGAAGTAAACCATTTGACGGGTTCATGATGGTATGCAAGATACCATTCCATCAATGTAGATAAATAATAGTTTATTGATTAATACAAAAATATGATTTGAATTTATCAAATAAAGAATAAATTAAATCTTAAATAAACCAAATAATTAATAAACCCTTAATTTATAATTTATAATTTCTTTTTTTGAACCATCTATATTGTACCATAAATTTAATTATTTCAGAAAATGATTAGAAACAATTAATTGAAAAATAAAACCATTATCCTTCATAACAATAACATTATTAGTTAAATCTAGTTTCATTAATATTTTTTGATTCACACAAAACACAACAATAATGAAACACAATAATTTCATTTTATTTCACAAACATTGAAAACCTTCAGTAAATGTTCCCTCAAAAATATAAAATAACTTTTATCCCCAAAATTATTACACATAAATAAATATCAAAATTACTAATAACTATTTTATAAAACCATAATATATTAATATTTAACCAAAATTACCATGAAATAATATCACTATGATTAAAAAAATCAAGTGAATAATTACCCCAATGTAACATATTCTTTTTTAATAAAAAAATAAAATACCATCCAATAATATTTATAATAATTTAATGTTCCAAATACACATCAAAATTATTCAAAAATAACAAAAAATAAATTTTTCACTAAAACACTTTCTTATCTCATAAGTTGTGTATACATTTCATGACATGACCATAAAAATATATTTTCCCCAAATAACTATAATTACATCAATACCAAATCACATGAAAATCCTAAAAGTTATCTATTCCTGAATAAAGTTTTCATAATACATATATATATATATAAAATCATGAATAATCTCAAAATACAACCATATAACTAAAAAAGTATATATAGCTTAATATTTTGATCCATCGTAGACTTAATAAAAGAAATTTGTACTCTAAAATTCATAAATGACCCTCACATGATATAATATTATCTAATAAAGTTATTTAAACCCTTATTTATTAAAAAATAGGATAAATATAATCATAACTATCCCATAATTTTATGAAATGTATCAAACAATAAAAAACATACATCAAAAATACAATTATACATTTATAGTATTTTTTTATTTGTAATAATTCTTAAAAAATAAAAAATGTACCTTTCCATAAAATAGTCATTTATCAACTCAAATAACTCCTAAAATTAAGCATGTTCTTACTCATGCTAATCCCCAAAAATAATATAACTCCAATCATAGAACCCACATATCATTATGACTTGGGAAACACATTTGGAAACATTTCATAATTAAATAATGCATAATAATCATAGTGTAAAAGAAAGTAAAAACACATTAGTCCATTGAAAGCATGAAATCCCTTATTCGTTATTTCGTTTAATAAAAGATATTTGATTCATTAGAATTCCTTCTTTCAAATAGAAAATTGAATTCATTGATCAAGGATTCATAAAAAACTCACAAATTACCAACATTAAATGGAATGATCTAGTAAATTTCATGGGAAAATGTGAAACATTATAAAACCAATTTTTTATAGTAAATAATTAAATCGTTAAATGAGCTTTAAATTTATATATTATAAATACACAAAATATTAGAATGATCATAAACAAATTATTTAAATATTAAATATTATTTAAATATTATAAGAATATAATAAATATGAGATATAATAAAATGTGTCATAAAAAAAAGACATATCCTCATAAACATAGTTAATGGATCACTACAAAATTATCATAACATTGTTACAAAATCCCATTCATAAATAGTTAACAGTGATAGAATCATTTTCAAAAATAATATATGTGTATAAATAATTACATTATAAAATGTGAAGAGAGCTAGATTCATCCTTGGTAATTACATTGTAGACACCACTTAATTCAAATGGGCCAAACATAGTGATCTCATTAATCATTAAGTATTTCTTAACATATTACAGGGAATATAATTCTAATCCCACATGTTTTCATAATAAATAATTATTATGTGTAAAAAATTAGAAAATCCATCAATTATTATAACATTTACAATAGTTATATTTCATTAAAATAAACATTTCAATTCATAAGAATATAAATTTCAATGTAACCCAAATAAAAAAGAATTTTAAAAATGAGTATTCCTAGAATAAAATATATTTTATTTTAATTTGAGAAGGAAAATTAATATATAATATTTTGAGAATAATTTCTACAATAAAGATAATTGAATTATTTAATGTAATGGTTTTGAATGAATACATCCCTATAATGAAAGGTATCGATTTTTAAAAAACCAATGAATTTGTAATAATAATCAAAAATAAGGTAAAAATGTTTTAATATACAGCAAAGGATATTAAGACAAATATTTAAAATCAAAACGGTAAATTTTTTCAAAAAACCCCATTTCCATGTGCTTTATGAAAAAATATATTTTTTATTATCACCTATGTTTCCAAAAAACTATGTAATTGTCGATGCTACTATAAACTAATGAATGAGTGAAATAAATCTAAGGGAAGGTATATTGAAATATATAGATTTAAATCTATTCCTTATATGTTTAGATAATGTAGTGGATATTATGTTTCATAACTAGACATAAATGGATCCTTTATAATTTTTTTTGCATGAGATTATCTTGTTTCAGGAAGTGATGATTTTTGTGAACTTATCGTCTCTCGTCACATGATGTTATATTGTAAGAAAAATATTCACCCATTGGATGTGGTTAAAATAGATTCAATATATATTATTCCATCCATATCCCATGATTATATCTAATTTTTATTTTATCAAACTATTCCAACACCATGAGTGCTTAATAATCTATATGTAACATGAATTTATAAATTTCTTTTAAAATATAATCCATTGGATCTTACAATATAATTATATTATTAATTAAGGATCTCATAAATTTTTCCTTAATCGAAAAATTATAGATCATTAAATGTGATTTTAAAATATAATAAAATTTTAATATTACAATTTATATGAAAACTCCAATAACAAAAATATTACTCTATCGAAATATCCAATTAATTAGGATTTATCATCTTCAAATCTAAAACTATCTATCTCTTTACTTACAATATCAGATTAATATACTATTTATTTGGTTTCATAAACATATATTTATTAAAATATTTATTAAAGTGAAACATTCTTATCAAATTATGAAATAAAATCTTTTTTAAGTTCAAAATTTCGATTTATTTCATTTATTGGAAAATGTATCATAAAAACAATATTTAATTGTGTAGATAAACATTACACTGAAAAAATACCTCTAATGAGTTAAATTCACAAGGATTAAGATGAATTATCGAAGTACTATTTCTGATATGGGTATTTTTAAGATGACCTAAATGATATATATATAAGATTATAACAATGGTGTTGTTCATAAATGGAGTCTCAAATATGAGTACACCAGTCATTCTAGGGGTTATCATATCAAACCATGATATTAATATAAGCTTCCTTCCATAAGTAACGATCATGAAAAATCCCCATGTGAAAGAAATAAGTAATTTTAACCAAAGAAAACGTTCAAGAGATAAAAAAAATGACGTGACTACATATGAGTCAATTGATAATAAGTAAGAGTAAGTTTCTAACAACTAAAGAAAACATAATATTTTTTACATTTTAAACAATAACTCTATAGTAAATTTTACGCTTCCAAAAATACATACATAATATATATTATATTAACAAAAAGTTTTAACATCATATATTTTACATAACAAAAATCTATACCTAATATATTTTACTTCACCAATATACATACAAAATATATTTTACATTTCCAAAATCCAGAAATATTATATATTAATTTTTAAAAAAAAATAATTAATATATTTGACATTACCAAAATCAATAAAACAAAAAATTTAATTTTCCAAAATCTATACATATTATAATTTAAATTATTAAACTCAATTCATTTTTTTTAAATTACAAAAATCGACATTTTTATATAATTTTCACATCAAATGATTAATTAAAAATTTCTCTCATGAAAAATAATTTAATATTATTACATAGTATTCTATCACATTCACAAATAATTTTCATGAAATAGGATTTTCAGAACCATCATGCATAAATATTTTATCTTAAAATTATTTCATTAATATTTAAAAAACTAGATCATGAATTTCATAATGAAAAACATTTTAACATATTAACAATCATGTATATTTTAATAAAATTACCTATGATATAAAGAATTAAATTTTTATAAAACTGTAAATTTATTATAAAAACCTATATTATTTTTAAAGAACTGATCATAGTAGAAAATATTCTCTAATTAAATTATTCTTTAAATAAAAAAATTTTAATCATGATTCCCTTAAAATAAAATATATCTTTTCTTAATGTAAAATTAGACATATCAAATATAATTTTGGTGTCTAATTGATAATAGTATCTAGGTAATGTAATATACATATGCATATTCCACAATAAATATTGATAACATGAACATCAATAAACCACACACAATTTAATAAAACAATAAAATGGATTAATCAACACACCCCAACAAACAATATATCTTAAATATAGGGATATCATGACAATTATCGTGAGATAATACTTTATCTGATATATATTAGAAACCAAAAATAGTAATATTTACCCTATAAATAACCAAACCATTAGTTTATTACATCTCATCCCCAAAAGGTATTCCATATTTTTTTATTTGTATTTTGAATATTATTGTAATTTGTGGAACCATTTTCATGAGAGATAATAAAAATTTCTTCTTTAACATGGATGTTCATTTCTATATTTCTCACTCTTATATTTTACTTATACTCATATTATATAATGTTTTTTTAAAATGTAATATTCATTTATGTTTTGTTATTCTTGTATTGTATATTGATTTTTATATAATCCTTAAAATAAAATATTTCATCTATAAGAAAATAATAAAATAAATAACCATGTTTTTTATAATGAGTATGGTTGATATAAAAAAATATATGTAATAGAGAAATGTAAAACATTTAATCGAGGAATAATTCATGAAAAAATAAAAATATTGCTCAAACATGGAGTTTTTTGTGAAATTTAAATCTTACATTCATGATTTCACAAACTGAACCATTTAATATTGAAGAGGAACTCAAATATGTGAGTTAGATAATAGTTAAAAAAGTGATAAGAATTAAATATAGTATAATAAAACTTGGGAGTTAGGATTACATGTCAAATAAACTAATGTTATAAAGAAGAAGTGGTATTTTCAAAGAAAATATTAATTATATGGGAGATGTAGCGTATAATGAATATCATTTTTGGTGTAATGGATACAATTAGTATATATATTTTTATAGAAATGTTTCTCTAGTTACACTAATTGAATAATGTTTTAATAATTCTTATGTTATCTGTTCAAAATAATCTTAAAACATTCCAAATCACCATTAGGTCAGTGTTCTAAATGGTGATCATCATGAATAGTATTACATTGAACAAAAATTATTTTATCCATAATGGTTAGGGTTTTGTAGTAAATAAGAAAAATAATATGATTTTTGGGATTAAAGTTTTTCATTATTCATTTTATAAAAAGATGGAGCATACCTATTTGAGAAAAAATTTCCCAAAAATAATAGTGGATTGAAATTTCATAGCCTTGGGTGATGATACAGAATCACTCATTATGATTATGTACATAAATTGAATTATTATTTATGAATGTTCAGAATAAACATATTAAGTATTTATTTAATATATAAAAACACATTTATATGTTAAATTTTGGATAAGTGATAACATTTATTGTGTTTTCATTTCAGGGAAATATCTGATTTAATACTTCGGTCATAAAAACAATATATTGTTTTGTTGCTGATGAATCTTGGATTTAAATAATAAAGTGTTATCTTTATATCTATAACACTTGGTACAATTTTTTACATGGTTGATGAACGGAGGAGGACTGATCAAAATGAGTTTTAGAAGTTCTTTGGAATCATAATTTACTTTAAAGGTCCTAGAAAATTTATTATCATTTCAAATGGCCATTGTATGGGATTAAAAAAACCAATAAGAGCTTCATCTTACATTTGTGAAAAAGAAATCCATTTCTACAAAAAAGGGACTCTTTATTCTGACCAAATTATATTTTTATATTTATTTATTTACACCTTTATATATATTTTGGTTTGGATTGGTTGGTCACATAAGTCATCAAAGGTAATTTTTTTGGGTGTATTTATTTAGCTGAATGTGGGTTTTTTAGAACTCTAAAAAAATGAATTCACCCTATTCACAATAAATGATGACTATGATGAAGTATCTGAATACATATAAAAGATTATTTTGATTAGGTAATAACATGAATTCACGAGGGTGATCATTTCATACCCATTTGTGATTGGATGTGACAATAAAAGTGAAATATTTTTTTAAAGATTATTATTTAACATCTAACTATAAAGTATATAAATATCATGTATCAAATAAAAACTGATAATGTGTTACATGAATATATTTCAATATAATAAGTTTCAAAGAAGGAGAAAAATATATATCTTGAAAAATATTCAAATAATGGATTCCTTTCATCAGTTGGGAGTATTGTTGGAAATTTAATCTCTGATAAAATTCCTATAATTTATTTGATTCATATTCCATACAAGAAATAATTTTTATTTTTTAACAAATGGGGAGATTATATATGTTATATTTTGTTACGATGTTGTGAATCTTATCTTATTAAGGTGAAAGTAAATATTAAGGGTAAGAGGTTTTTGTTCATGGGATATGTGAAATGTTAAATATAATTCTTAGATTTCATAGAATTTATTTTTAACATGATTTTATGAAATTTATTGGGGGAGATTAATGATACAATTAATTTTTAATAACTCCAATGAAGTGAATTAACAAATGGGTATTTTTGAGATTTTTCAAATAATATGTGGTTAATATAATAATTATATTTACAATAACAGTTAGTGGAATATAAATACTCTTTATATCATATGTAGTCAGCTTTAATTAAAATCAATATTAAAATAATTCTATAAAATATTTTTTGTAAGAATTCATTCATTAATATTTATGGTTATTATTGGAAGAATTATCATGTATGAGTGAAAATTGTTTTAGATTTATTTTGGTATAAAGAAAATAAATAAATTATAAGGATGTATAATTAATTCTTTGATGACCAGTGGAACACTTCCTAGTAAATATACTAAAAAATTATTATAGTAAACCTAAGATAAAATTTTATATTTTATGTTTTTGTTTAACTCATTCTAGAGGGTAGACCATGAGGATTATTAAGATAGTAATTTTAGATCACCAATATATAATATTTAATGGGGGAAACCACATGGATAAGAGAAACATGTTCTAGGAGATGGTGGGAAGAAGATGATGTCATTCTTTAGGTAGAAATGCTAAAAATAATCATGGTGCATGTCTTGGTATGATTAATAATACCTTTATTCCATGGTCAAAAGATAATTGAATACATAATTTATCCTTTTAATATGATGTTGAATAAAACTACAAAATTGACAAATTTAGTATATTTTGGTGGTTATTGGATATTTTTCTACAGAATAAAAATATACATTTTGAAATAGATAGATAATGAAGATATCGTATCATGGAGTTCATATTTTTCTGATGTTAGCTACTCCATATTGTGTCCAACTCTTATACACCATGGTTAATTTTTTATATAAATAAATTAACTATTTCATTTAACATGTTTTGAAAAAAACATTTGGTGACGATACATTGCAAATATAATTATAGAATGAATTTGGATTGATTTGAGGAGGAGAATAACGGTTCAGACATGAAATAACATCTGAAAGAACATGAGGTTGAAATAAAAAAGATTAATTGACTTTATTACAATTATTTTACCATTATTATACCTAGATAATATAATAATACATTTTTACTATTTATTTTTTATTTTTCATAATATGATAACAATGTCGACAACTTGCTCCGAACGACTGGACATGACAGATCAGCCACTTGATAAAAAGTGTGCATAAAATATTGAGGAGACTTGTTTCATATTAATTTTATATAAATATAGAAAATATCATCAAATATTAGATTTAACCATAGATCCTCGATTTAATTGACATTATATTTCTTATAATATTAGATGGAATTTTTATTGGGCACACTAATTCACCGCATCCCCCTATATGTTTTTCACAATATTAATTTATAATAAAATACATATTATTATTTTATGTAATTGAAAAATCCTCATTCTCTTTATTCTCTTGAGGGAATTATAAGTTATGGAGGACCTTTTAATAATATATTTAGTATACTACAATAGTTAGCAACACAAATGTTTTTAAATGATGGTATTATAATTGATTTTTAATTTCATTGAGTTAGTATTCATGTTCCAACTCTTAATAATATATTCATAATATAAATTTCTTGAATTTTAAAAACTAATTCAAAATAAATATAATGTATTTGTACTTGAAATATTCTAATGGTAATATATTTATTAAATATAAAAATATTTATAAATTTATCAAACAATGTCTCTTGGTTTTGAATTATTAGAACATTAAACTCAAAAATCACCTTTTATATTCATTATAACTTATATCAATGTGATTATAATAACATAAATTTCAAAAATAAATATATTTATTAATTTTATATTTATTCAATGGAGTATATTTTATAAGTATTCTAATGATTTTGAGAATTAAAATATTCCAGGTATAATAATAATATAAATAATTTTCTTTGTAAAAAGATAACAATAAGATGAATATAATGGGATAGATTTTTCAACAATCTGATGTAAAAATGAATGTTATACCAGAGAGATGTTTTCTTATATTATATATTGTTGATTTCGAATCCTCAATATCTTTATATTTCATGAGATAAAAATTTAAATTCCATATAACCTGTAAATTAAGGAATATTTACAATTTATTATTATTAATATAGTAAATAGTATCTCTCCAAAAAATAGTTTTTGGAAAAATATGTGTGTGATAGTGAGGAAGACGGTTGAAGTTGGAATTGTAATATTATCCATATGATATTTCATCAAATGGACATGAAGCTACTATGTTACTCTAGAAGTGGGCTCAGTTTTTGGATCATCAAGGTGTAAGATAGTTTTCATAGAAACATATTATTAAATGACTAGATACTATATAATCCACTACATTAACTCTAACAAGATTGAAATTGTGGGTGAAATTGATCATTGGAAAATTATTTCGTAAAATTAATTGAATGATATATAATTTGGATATCTTCCCCACATGGGTGCACGAATGGACCTTAATAAGGTCCATCTAATTAAATTGATTGGATGAAATCCTCTATAAAACATCAGAATGTGGGAGGTGTATTATCTAGATTTAAACTATATTTCTTAGTCTCCCTAATTAAATAAACAATGACCATTGATATCAAGAACAAATGACATACAATTTTTGAATATATTTCCAAGAATGATATATGGGGGTGACATATTTCATCCCATAGTTATCTAGAACCTCTTTGAGGAACATAGGAGGGGAATTATGGGAACCAAAATTTCTATTTGACTTTTTTCAATACCCCAAACATGTTAGTATATGTTGTAGAAATTTTTTTCATCACTTAAAATTTCAATATGACTAAAAATATTATAATTAATGACATTAATATTGATATAAATATTTCTTGATTCTAAAATTTAATGAAACACTCCTTCAGTTTCATCAAGGGGTGTGAATTTAAAATTTATTAACAATTAATGTTATGTAGTAAAATTAGATGATTAATATATTACCACAAATAATTATAATTTAATTATTTTTACTCAGTTCTATATGTATTATAAGATGGATTAATTTTCATTAGAGAAATTATAAATTTATAAAAAGGATTATATCTCCATTAGTTGAAGAGAACATTCTATTGAGAATACGTGGGTCCTTAAGGATGTTGAATAATAATTGTGAAATATGGAATGAACAATATTTAAATTTTAGATGATAATAATATCAATGGTAATGAAATAAATTTGGTTATGATGTAAAATGTATGATTAAACATTATGAGTTTACATAATATTATTATATTTATTTTTGTTTAAAATATTATTTGGAATATTTCTTGTAGAATATGTCAGCATTGGTCATAGCTCATGGAACACACATACTGGATTAATATGGATTCAAATGGAATCATATGAGCTCATACTCTCTTCCGGCCATTATTATGGGTCCTGTTTATATATAATACATACGTATACAATCTCACTTCGATTATCAATGTCATTTTGAGACTAATTATATTTTATCTGTTTTATTACACAGTGTCTCACTCACATTTTTAGGATATATGTTATTACTAATACACCATAATTTTTTTTCTACCAAAAACATGGATGTTGATGTAAATTATATGTCCTGATATATCTCTATTATTAGTTTTTATAGATTTTTATTCCATTATAATCCAAGGGATCATTATATATTTTTCGTCCTCCTCCATTTGAGAACAATGCATATGGGGTCAATTATTGAATGATAATATTTATAAAGGAATATAAGTTATTAATCATATTTTTGTGATGTTATTATATAACCATGACAATCATAATCATGTCTGGTCTATGATATCAATCATTAAGGATGATAGGGGAATAAATTTCTAGGGGAATATCCCATGGTATCCTCTAAAATTGGACTCATACTAAATTTATGCTATAAAATTCTAATGAATATTTATTAGTATTTAGTTTATGAGGTCACATATCATACATAAATCAATATATTGATGTTTATATATATTGTATTATATAACATGTGGTGTTATTTGGTGATATTAATGAATGTGAATAATATATAGTTTAATAAGGAATTATCAGCGAATTTTGAATAGTGGTGAAATTTATTTAAAGTAGTTGTTCTCAAGACCATAATAATTTTTATGGAATGAACAATTTTATTATTTTTCATTAGAAAATATATTATATGTGATGGTTATAATTAGAATTATTTCAAATAACATATCTCATCTGAAAATACATATTTTTGGATCACCCGTATGGTAGAGAAAAAAAAATAGACTAATGGATTTATTATGGGGGGTTATGTCTTTAAAATTAGTAATATTAGGTTAACCATACATGTTAATCATGAATAGAAACTCCCAATGGTTCCCATATCCATAAATATGTACATACACACTTTCTAAAGATGGGATGATGATTATGAGTTCAGACCCAAGGGCTCTTAGAAACTCACATTGGTTGAGGTTATTCGAGGTTATGATCATCACACCCTTCTGGGGTAAATGATTCCTAATTTGGGACTCTGTTATAGATTTATGATACGGTTAGGAATATATTCTTAATCGTGATATGGGACCAGTTACCCTAAAATATAATCAGGTTATAAATCCATAAATCTGTAAAGGGAGGTCTATTAATGATTCCATCTATATGTATTTGATGACCGTTGTCAATTTCCTAGTAATGGATAGGTTCTTATATAGTGTATCTAAGTAATCATAAACAACAGAATGTTGTGTCATCCAAGGAGGTGATTAATTATTCAAGGATGGGATTCAACTATTATTACACATCTACATATCTCGTTTATAATAGGAATAAAAACAAATTTATTTTCATAATAAAATACAGTTTAATGTTATGATGAAATGATATATATGGGGGATAATAGGAACTAGGCATTTGGTCTTTACCATCTGATAAATTTTTATATATCATGGTTTTGGGCGTTATCGTTTTAATTATTGTTCGATCAATCCCATGAGACATTCCTTAAAGTAGAATACCTTGTATGGGTGGCAATAATATCATTCCATGTTTTAGAGCATAGAAACTATCATCAAACTTGATATTGGACATTCATGATGGGAACGATATGATCATTTCTACTCTCTAATCCCATGTGATCCATGAAATGTGTGAGAAACAAGGGATATAAAGTAACCAGTCTCAATTTATATGAATGTATACCTTTTTAAAAAAAAACATTAAATAATTAATATAGAGATTGGGCCTTAGGAAGGTGTCCTACATTTCTTGGCATGGAAGGAATTATAATCATCATAGTTTAGTTTCATTCTAAATCCTCTAGTGAATGAGGCAGAATAATAATCCCATGGGAGTGATTGGGTCCTAATAGTTAAAATGTTGGAGACACATGGGGGACTTAGAATGAGGTGGATTCCCTGTTGAGATCATACATCATAAAGGCATCCAATCAATCCTAGTTATAACAAGTACCATAGTATTCAAAATTCAATTTGTTATGGATTACACACTAACCTTTCCCTTATATATTCACAGGATAAGGTTATCATGTCTCTGTGCCCCTAGTTGGCATTGAAAAGTTGAATTATGGACATGTCTGATTGTCCTCTAGACATATATTAGTATTTCAGGATATTTCCGGGTTTTATAAATAACATGAGTAAAGAAAATCACATGATATAGTTGATTTGTTATGAGGATGTCTCGTAACCTGTATGGAATGTATGTAGGGAATCACATGATCAAGGATGAAATTTCTAGATGGGGTTACCAGATCCCACTGATATACCCAGAGGACATTGAATGATCAATGTTGATGTGTTTAGAAGGTGCCGCATGGTCGAATTTGACCTGTCCAGTTTTCATAGAATGATTCAATATACTTTTTATGGTGTCATCATGCGAACTAGAAAATATATGTTAATGTCGCTACCTAATTTTCGGTGAAATTTCTAGAGTCTGTAAACAATTTTTTTAAATCCAATAAGACTTCAGAATACTTGGGTGTCATTTTTGGAGGGCATCGTGTGATTTTCATGACATTTTTAAGGGAATGTTCATGATCTATGTGACATATTATTGGAGCGTCAAATGATTTTTGTGACATGTAATAGTACTATCACATGATCTGGGTTGGTCATGTGATGTTCAAGAGGATCGGAAAATCTTTAAATGTGTCTGTATTACATCAATTTATGTTATTTAATTCATGATTTTATTATATATGTTCCACAATATTGTCTAGTGATAGATTTTGTTTAGTTTTCACATGATCTATCTAAGATGGATGACCTCCTTTACATAATTTTTTGGAAAACCACAAATTCCTTCATGTTATCAATAGAGTGATAACACAAACCACCAATGAATGGTGCATAATCATTTAAATCATTCCACAGATTTAACCTATAATAAAACCATTGCAATTTTGGTGATAGGATGCCTTGATAAAACTAATTCAATTCTTCCATGTGTGATCGATCATGGATTAGGTATTAGTATTTTCTAGGAAAGTGTATTATAGGCCTTTACGCCCATGTTATATTCCTCCTTGTATGGAATGTATCTCATAGATTTGGGATTTATGTGATGCTGGGATTTTGGGTCACATTATGTGTGATATCCTGCCCTAGGTCATCCATAGGGCATCACAAGATTTTTCATGACTAGAATAATGTCCCATCATCTAGTGGTTTATTAGTCCTTGGTCAATCAAAATGGTTTTTCCTACTATGAGGGTATGTCGAGGATTTTTTACATGGTTAGGGTAGCAGGTCTCGAATCTTTCCTAAGACAAGGATTCCAATGGAAAGGGTTTCACATGATTGAAGATGTATGATATATGATTTTTGTGAGAAATTAGTAGCATTTAAATGGGGGATTGGCTATATCATGATGATAAGTTGAGCGTGTTAGGAAATCTCACTAAACTATTAAAGGTTGTTTGTGAGAACATGTGAGAACATGATGAAATATCGGGGGGATCTTTTGGATCAATAGTGATCACCTATGGCGCATAAACCCTATTCACACGGTGATCATCATAACATTACTTCACATGGGGCTTTTTCAGTTTCCACTATTGTTTCTTTTATTATTTTACAACGTCAGTGTATCTCACAAAGTTATGTGAGTGTTTTCAATTACAATCACCCTCATTGTTTATGATGAGTCACATGATTAATAATGGGTCTCACGGTGATGCATGTGCATTTTCATGGAAAAGCTCTCTACTTTCTTATGGTGAAAAAGGGAGTGACATAATTGAATTGAAATTTCCACGCCCCTTAACCTAATAAAGGTGAAATTATAGTTGTCTCTTCTATGACAAGGTAGATGGGTTGAAAAAGACATATTTAGGTCTTATGGAATGTGTGATCCCATCACAAGAAGATCAGTGAATGAATTACATCTCTATCTCCCACATATTTTTACCATTTATTATACAAGTATATTTTGATCCTTGTCATGTTCATGATGGTTGATAAGTCTTGTGACTTGGAGGAACATGTATGGTAGTCACTACATGATCAGTGGGTGTCTTAGATTCCTTCATAATAACCAAGTGGTTTTTAAAATAGGTCTGAATTATCTCAAGAAAATAATACTCTTTGTATGACCAATTCTCATGATATTATAAAGGCCATGTGATCATGTTTCATTTTAATGATTATGTGATCTGTGTGTTCTAGATAACTTCTCTTCCTTTATTTTGTGGAGAAAATAATTAATGTCATGTGGATATTTCATCTATTGTAGATTTTAAGATTATTTTTGTCAAGGTTTTAAACCCCCCCCCCATGAGAGATATATGATTGGTCAATGGATCAGTTTTGAGAAAAGTAAATGCCCACATATATTTTTTGAGGATGTTGCTGATCTGTGTCTCGGGAGACATTTGTTCATCCATGTGACCATTGGGATTCCACATAATGACCAATAAATAGGTAAATGGATAGAAGATTGTTCACCAATTACTCCAACTCACCAAAACTATTTTTATTATCCTCTTTTGTATGATCCCTTCATAATACCTTCCATGATAACCAATTATGGACACTTTTATAAGAATATCTTGTGATAGCTACTTATTGAGATTTGTCTATGAGAACCTCTTTTCCTTATCACTTATCCAATTTAACCATGAAGGTCCCTTTGTTAATTGTAAGAAAAATTTACTAATACCATGGAAATATGGACATCATGAAGCTTTCACCTGAACTACTTCTTTACTCGCATAACGATTTTCATGTCATGTGGATCACATGACTATGACTGGGTCACTAAATTGAAAGTATTACAACTTTTCATGTGGTTATTAGATTTTATATGGGTTACACATGATTTCAATGCGTCAAACCTATCTTGAGTCCAACATGTGTTCACATTTCCCCATATGGTTCATGCAATGTACATGACATTGCCAGGATCATTCATCTCTTTTGGAAGGATTGTATTTTCTTTTTTTAATTTATGACATATATATTTGTTCAGATAGCTTCAACCTCCATTGAATCATCGGCTAAATCATCATATTTGGAGGCTAAATTAGTGATGGATCTCTATCACTCTATCTTATCATTTGTGGATGCTACCTATTGCCTTATTGTTTAGTCATCGTATATATGTCTGCTGAACCTGATTGGGGTGACACTTTAGGAATATCCCCTTTTAGTCTTCCAACCAATCCAAATGTCTGGCCAACCAATTAGACATCCATTCCTTCATCATATTAATCTATCGCAACCCTCGTATGGATTCTAAAAACTAATAGTAGCATAAGGGAGAACATCTCTATGATAGGAAATTTTATTTGTGATGGGGAATGCACATATGTGAATATATGGACGTTTATTCCCACATTCATTGACGGGAACTAGTGTGAACCTAATTCAAATATCCACATGTACTATTCGATAAGGTGGAATTATTCATCCACTAAGAGGTTTATGTGATTACACTGCACATAAATTCTACTATGGTATGGTTTTGAATGGATTGGGGATGGTCCTTCTAATTTAATATATCACTTATGAGATTTACATGGAGTAGAATAAGGTCCTAATAAATTTTGAAATCTATTTCAGGAAAATTTTTCATACTGCAACAAGGCATATTGTCGGATTTATTCATTTTTTGGGGTCCCTATAAAAACACATTCCTCGTCATACATGGTGAGGTGGGTATTAGCCTACATAATGTTTACAGTATTTGTGGTGCACCCATATTCGGAGGGATGTATGATGAGTTATTCCCTTGTGATCTGCATGGGATAATATAGATTGGACTCCACCTTATTCTTGAGAGTTGATCAAGATAGACAAAAAGGCTCTTCTGAAGGCGGAATTCCATGGAGAAGATACCCCTTTCAAGAAATATGATAGGGACATAATGAGGAGTTGTAATTATGAGATGGAATAAAAGAATCCAAAATATTGGAAAACAAAAGACTCCCATAGTGGGAAGGGAAATTAATGGCCCATAGTTGAAGAAGGGAGTTTTAACAACTAGGGTGGGTTCTTATATCCTATGATGACCATACTATTTAGTAGGATAGATTCCATGATATATACTAGAGAGTTTACATTATCATGATATATGAAAAGGGTGGAGTTAGTGTGTCCACATTTAGGATGGAAACCCCTATGGTATGAGGGAAACATATTGGATTATCGATTCCTATTATTTCCAATATATATCACTTGATAAAACATATTTATCTTGTAAACACCCATCTAGAATACCTGGCCCTGTTTAGGTGTAATTGGGTTGGATGGGGGATCATATAGGATGTTATTTGTACCAAAGAATTTAGAACACCTCCAATGTTCATTTCAAATCATTTTTATGATATGTAATCATGGTAACGCCTATTACACTAAAGGATTGGCTAGTTAGGGAATTCACGAGTCATTTCAATTACTCCTCCTTCATATACTATAGGAATGTTTCCATTGAAAATGAGGTTCAAAATGTGGGGGATAGCATTTTGTTGAGGGCTTATAAGATGTCACTTCATGAGGGTTCCCTTTCTACCCGTATTGATGAGAGTCTCCTCTATAAACGGTATGTAACTTGTCCTTTTATCTTATAGTTATTTCTTGTTCAGTAAATATTTACATTCCTATTTATCTTAAATCTAAGATTAAAAAATGGTGGAACCCTAGTTCTGTAGGATATTTACTAGGGAGGAGACTCAGGCCAAGATAGATCGCCCCCCCCCCCCCCATGATGCAGAGATTTCTTTATCCAGAAACTATGGTGATAATTGGTTTCACTCATATCCCAATGGTAAATTATTAACATTAGTACATGAGGATACAAATATTCCACCAAAAATTTAAGTAAATACAGGTCAAGAAAATAGTTGGTCTTGATAGTGTCAATAGCCCTAGAAACACAATATAAAGAAGTGAGGTGTTTATGATTACTCTCATTTTCAGAAGATATGGTAATAATCACAACCATAGGAGGTCTAGATCAAGTGATTGAAGTAATTTCAAAATTATTATTTCATATAGTATTTAAATAGTGGATTACTTTGAAAATGTTGACATTATAGGATAATCTCTATGGAATACTACACCTAGATAAATTAGCATTGGAAGGATTCACTCATGTTACCACCCGTGGGAATTACATTCATAGAATGATATTTGGATGGAATGAATTTACTCCAAGGTCATGTAATAATGTGGGAATTCATCAAGGACCATGTTTTATACTCCCCTTTAGATCAGTAGGTGGTGGTCCATGGAACGTTGGAGGTTTCTGTTGATGAACTTGGCCATCCCAATATCAAGGCAAAGGAATGTCTAGTCTTGATGCAATTTTCAAAGGACCATCATTTTATTGAAACAATAATGATGGTCTTTATGTTTTTTTGATACATAAGGTGACTGAAATGGAATGGAAAATCCTATAATCCCCTACATATTCTCCCTAGAGTACCACCATCATAGCTAAGTTGTGCAGTGATCAGGGGATGTATGATGAGGGATCCTTGGGTCATCTATCTTAGATGAGTTTTTAGATTTTCATTCGTATAGAAACACCATTTTCACCATCACCTTCTGAGGGGATCCTTAATACTCTTGGAATTAATAAATTCTAGATATCTTCTTCAAAGAGGAAAGGGAAAAGTAATCATTCAGTATTTTCAGATCCCTCTCACCTGGAATCCTCATGTATGTGTGACATTTCACTCATTACTTATTAAAGACAATTTATTACCACATCAAAATTTCCTAGAAATTTTAAATTTCATATTGATCCTTCTCGAGAAGCATGTTTCTACCCCTGAGGATGCAAGTGATCATTCAGTTACTAAAAAGAACCTTCACAGTTGGGTCCATCCCATCATAAAGCAAAGATGGTTGATGGGATTACCTAGTCATGCCTTTTTCCTTTTGTAGATGTTAAAATGGTCATCCTACTTAATCTGGAATATCTGAAGGAACATTTTAAAGATAATTATATAGGTATATATTCTTTTATTGAGTTATCCTTGATGGAGGATTGTTTTATAGAAGTTAAATACTTTTTCATAATCCAGACACATGTTTCACTTTAATTTATGTCACATCACATATTTTTCTTTCTTAGAGACCTCAAGGGTGTAAAAAACATGAATATGGGGAAATAACCAAAGGATCCATGATGTATCTCATCGAATGAGGGTATCTTCACCAGAGGATGGGAATGTTGAAACATATTTCTATAGTGACACCACCAAGAATTATAAGTTTCCAACATATGTCAAATTTGTGGGTTAAATGGTTATTTCAAATTATATATGCTTTTATATATAAAAACATCTACCCCCAGTTATTGTTCATTCACCTGGATCTCTAATGTTCATGTCCCAACTACCTCAGGGATTCCTCTTACTAAGTCGACCACTATAGAGGCAAGATCCATAACCACTTTGTTGATGGTTGCGAGCATGAATCAATCACAAAGTGAATTATACCATGAATGTCTTCTTATTACAAGTAAGGTATTGGGGCAAGTTATATATTCTTTATCACTTTACTAGTTGATGAGGTGGAAAATATGGAAAGAGTTGTGGACATTAGTTTCAAAGGCCCCTATAAACTAGCTAGGCCACCTTTGATTAATTTTTACCACCCATTGTTACAAGGGATTTGACTATACCTCTTTTTAGGATTGTGTGAAGGAGGTGATATCTTTTAGGGAGAAAAATAAGTCCATGGAATAAAGGGTATTAGTAGATGATTATTAATCTTCTATAAATAAAAGTTGGGATGATTCCTTAAAGGAAACTTACCGGCGTGCAATTTAGGAAGAAACCCAAAAGAATATGGTCAGTGTTGGGAAAGTCAAAAAATTTAGTCTCCAGTCTAAAATGATAAATATTCAAGAAGTTTTGTCTTATTTTTACCATTAAATTCTAATATCAAATAAAACTCTACTATATAAATTGGGTTTTCTTGATAAGGAAGAAAAGGCTATGATTGATGTCGTTACTAGGGTGGAGGTGTTACATATGTTTAGAGGGTTGGAAACCGGATTTGTTGATAAATGTATTCAATATGATACCTCTCTATATAAGGGGTTTATAGATATCATGGAATCCTCTATGAACATGATGTGATAGGATTATCATTTTGTAATGTTTCATTTTCTCTTGTATTCACATGAGAGACTCTGAGATATAGACATTCCTCCTTTAAAATGGTATTAATGAACATATCATCCAGACTCTTGAATTCTTTGTCTTATTATCTTTCAAAAATAATTTTTATGAAATTTCATTGATATGATGTTTCATAGATCATCTATGATAACCATCCTTTGTAAAATATAAATAAATTCAAATACATGGAATTTAATGTCAATCCATGACATATATTTCTCAAGAAATTATTGTGAATTCCCACCAACACAAGATTTATCACTGATGTATATTCTCCAATAATAATGATATTACCTTATACTTAAAATGATAATTTGGGTATAATATATATGCAATAAAAAAATTCCCTATCTTTGGCTTATGTTAGTGGAAATAGTGAGCATAACCCAATTTTTTCTATGTCTATATGGTGGACCGCAGAATCATTATATATTTTATATTTTTATTTAATTTAATTTTTTACATATTATTCATATAGTTCATGCCTTAGTAGTCTTATAATTTCCTATTTTCACATTCCACCATCTTATTGGGTTTTACCTCAATATGTTTTGTTGCTTTTTCTGATCTTAAAAACTAAATAGCTAATGTATTGTAGTTTAGGTTCATTTATCATAGACATTATATTGCTATATTTTTGGGTTATTTTATCTCAAAACTTCTATGAATGTATTTTTAGGGTGTTTTAGCTTCGAAATTATATAATTGTAGTTTATGGTCTTTTAGCACAACCAGTCTAATATTTAGTTTTAGGACCTTTTGACTTGGAACATTAGTTGTTTTAGTTTATGAAAATTTATCTCAAACATTATATCACTAGAAATCTACCATTGTGATGTAGTTTTATATATGTAGTTTGACATTATTCAGTAATGATATGTTCCATGATGCTTAATGTTACATGGTAAGGATGTAAAATATGCTATGCTGTTTAATGACTTACTATGAATACATCAAATACAATTTAGTTTAATGTCTTGATACCAAGAATTTTTTATTTTAATATCGAGAATAAAGAGTACATTAAAGGGATGACCCAAAACACACTGAGGTTTTGATTCCTTCCATGGTGTTTTTGGGGAACATGATGATTATAATCCATTCATATTGAGGAAGATATGCCTTTAGTTGGAAACAAATCCCTCACGTGTCGATAGAATATTAAAAGAAAGTTGACCCAACTCTTATACACAAGATATTGAATATTTATGGGGTGGAATTTGATTATGGTGAGATAATATGGAATCTTAGTCCACCTATATAGTTGGAATATTTGTGATGTATGTCATAGACTAGAAGATTGAGTCATGTAACATGGAATGGGTATGTCATGTTGGGGATGACGCATAAAACATTTAGGTGTGGGGCTATAACACGGTGTTACTGGGGCTCATGGGGATTGTATTTCCTTTCATATATGGAGGAGATTTCTCTAGTTATTATGTCAAAGACCTTATGTAGTAGTTCATAGTGAATACATTAATGCTCAAGTAGGGTTTATCCCATCCATTCATCTAGGTCCATGAATGATTTCGGATTACTCATACATCTAGAAAATTATTTCAGTATAGAGAAAACGATTCTAGGGAAGGGTTTTAGTACCGTAGTTAAATTTTCATCTTCAATTGGGTAGATCAGGTCCTACTCTATATAGATTCGATTCAAGAGGTGTATGCCTTGAAATGTATTATTAATGGAGTCTCTCATTTATGTATTGAGAAATGTTACAAAACTCAGTGACCTGATGGTGAGGATGTTAGATCTAGATGAATATTTTATTTATAATTATTATAAACCATTATCAAATGTGATAGATTCGTGAGGTTGGTATGCTAAAATTCTATTGTGAATTGATTAGAACACTCTTATGTGATGATTTATTCCATGATTATGTCAGTATCATAAGGATCAGAAATACATTTCTTGGGAGATAATGAATTTGGTTGAATAATATAGTGACATATGGAAGATCCTTAAGAATACATTCGTAATCAGATAGAGGGTCCCTTGGAGCCGATTTTCTTTTTACATGGTCCACAGATGCTTTATGGTGATCTGAAGTACTCAAATCATGAAGTTCTATTTTTGGTAATGTATTATTCAATTAGGGTATGAGATCCCTAACGGATGTTTCCCCACCTAGAGAAAACGTTTTCATGGTGAGGAGATGTGAAAAATCATTACTATAACATTTTCGTATACCCGGGGTCAAGAAATCATGGATTGACTTTTATGATGGCTACAATGTAGGACCTATGATCTTTATAACTCATTTATTTGTGCCATAATTTTATCCTAATAACTATAGATGATGATTTCAGTGAGTAAAGGATTTACTCTTACTCAGGCCTCCCATAGTAAGTATTCATCATGAAACATTTTGTGTCTCCTTCAATATTAGTTTAAGTTATTATGATTTTCACCATGAAAGCATATTATTTTAGGTTTTATATCTTGGACCAATGTGAAGTAAGTATAATCTCATGATTCCCATGGAATTGATATGTGGGTAATATTAAATAATATCAAAATTAGTATTCCCAAGGTAAAGGGAACTTCAACATATTTATGAGTGGAGGATTAAAATTTATTAAAAAATGTATTAAGTTTCTCATGTCTTGAGTAATGATAGGGGATAATAATTTTGGGTATGGGATAGTACACCGTATGGAGTTTTCTTCCACTGTACTGATTTTAGGCTCGCAAGGATCTAATATCCCAACATATAGGGAAGATATTTTTCTTATTAGTAGGCATAAGCCTTTATGCATCTAAGTCATTTTCAAATAGAGTGATATATTTTCACTTACAAGGATCATTAAAGGATTATTACAACCCATGGTGATCTTGATATAAAGTGTGATATATGGACATAGGGGATTAAAACATGAAAGAATCACCCCATACTCCAATTAAAAAAGGATCAAGCTCTTGCGGTCCTCTGATAAAGAATGAAGATATGTGATGGCCAACACATTTTAACATCATGTTGTGGGGAAGTGTTTGTTATATAATTTAAATGTCAGGTGACTAATTTGTTTTCATTACTATTTAGTGTCATGAGGTGGTGAAGTCAGCTACATACGTATAGCCTATATGAATCTAAGGGTGTATTTACATCCATTAATTGGTTGTATCTGACCTGGAGTTTGGTGTTATGGGTGCTTCTACATATGATATGTGGATAAGAATCAATCCCTATGTATTTCTTACTTAAATATTCTTATCTTATTTCTAACCCGTACATAGAGATGTGGGAAATTTTTATTTTATCATGGTTGAAAAAAAATGATAATTAGGTGTCGATATGTATTCTATTTTTATAGGAACCAATCCATACAAAGTCTTTTAGAGGCTGCATAGTTAAATATTATATAGTAAGGATGTTTTCTACCCAATACGAATAGGGAATATTTTGATTGGGACAAAGAAAAGAGTTATGGGAATCAATATATATCATTTAATGATTGGAATCAGGCCACATGTAATTCTTGTATGGGAAACACTCCATGTGGTTCTGACACATACAGTGAGGAGGTAGTTGTTCCTAATTTCTATTGAATCCAGAACATGATTTAGATATCTAGGTGGTACTTTTTATCCTATTATGATAGGAATCATTCCAAACATAGCGCTTAAATGGTGATGTTTTGGGAAACCATACCAACTATAATGGTCCTTTTGGGAGAGGTTGATAGCAATCCCTAGTTTTACATCATATAAGATACATCAACCATGAAATTTAACTTCGTTCAGTAGGGAATCATGGTGTACCATATTAGGTCATGAAATCCAAACCAGGATAACCTTGTAGTGGGGGGATAACTATTGATCATGTGGGGAGGCCCCTACTGAATTTTCTAAGATCATAGGATCAATTCTATGTGTGCTAAATAAGGAATGGAAAAGGTTATCTTCATGAAATGGGGGAAATTTGAGAAATTAAAAGGTAATTTTGTATCATTTGGTGGTTGGGAGAATATGTAGAATATTTACGTCCCTAAATATCTCATGGGGTTGAGAATCAGGCCTATACGTCGATATAGAAAACATGTATAAATAATTTTCATGCATCAAGGATATCATTCATGATGTTTAATGTCATGAGGGAAAGAAAAACGTGACTCGATGTGAATGATAATGAATATATTGGTAGGGCCCATTGATAGATATTTTGTTCTCCCTACATATCATGTGTTAGTTTTAATGAATCCACATGAATTTTTAAGAAACCATGAAACTTAATTTCAAATTTCAATGACATCATCCATCTAATTTAAAACCGTGATGTAATGATGAGGGACACTTAATGAGGAAGAACTATAACATTGGGGATCTTTTAAATGTTACGTCATGTGGTGAGGATGACGGATTCCCAAATTCAAAAATAAATATAGCAGCTTGATCCATGACCAGAGTATTGGGTATCATAGCATATCCTATAGGGGAATGATTCATGCCACACTTAGTTCTCTAATGTGGAGGTTCTCTATATGAATATGAATCACACATAGGGAAAAGGGGAACTTCATTTCTATTTTTCATTTATTTTTCACATGTGTAACTAATCATTGTTGAGATGGTGGTTTTCACATATTTTAGTTTCATGTATTTAGGACACCCCTTGCAATTTAACATATTTTGGTCAGTAAGTCTTACATACAATTTAAATTCAATTTTTCAGGACATGTGATGTTGTGTAGTTTAATTTATTACTTCTTAGACACCATCCATGTAGTTTAAAATCATGTGTTAAGGATCAATTTGTGCAATTTTACATCATCTGACCTAGATGAGAGATATTTTTCAGTTTAATATCTTGCATCTATGACCTTTTACATATAGTTGATAATCATTTGGTTAGGATTTGAATAATTATTGTTTTATGTTATACAAATTATTTTAGGAAGAACATTTCATTGTTGTGGGTGACTCATTCCCCATCCATTGCGGCTAGTGAGTAAGCTTCATTATGATATATCTTATAAATGATATGAGGCCATTACAAATTGCATTCATTCTTTGAAGGCTTATTTTATTATCATTTGGATTCTAGGAGCCCATTCCAGTTTTCCTTGAAGGGAAGAGTATATGATAACCTTTATATTAAAGTTTTTTCAATACGATTCTGATTGAAATCAAGGTTGTGTAATGTATGCAACCAGTGCTAATTGATTTAGTCAAAATCATCCAACTTCTTATGATATTTCCCATCATCCATGAGTTTCCTTTTAATGGAAATTCTATGTGAGGGAAAAATGACATCTATTGGGAACACTACCTATGTTCTTTATGCAAATGAATATGGAATTTATTCTGTAACAGTACACGTAGTGGTATGGTAGGCCCATACTACATGTAAGAGCTTGTCTGGTTAGAACATATTATTCCTTTTACGATCTTATAGTGTATATTTTACGGGGTATTGTTGAATTACTCTTTCTATTTATTTTTTACTACATGACAGTGGAAAGTGTGATTGGACTTGATGTTGTACATGTATTTCAATTTCTTCAAATATTTAGAAGAGAAGATGGTTTTATTGTTTGTTAATATCATGTGAGGGACTCTAAACATTTTGATGAAATAATAATTAAAAAAGGATATTATGTTCTTTTTTCGAAATTCCTTGATGGGTATTTCATCATCCCATTTGGAAATAAAGTTAGTATCATAAATGATATACTTAATCTTACATGTCATGGATGGGTAATATATCCCCACAACATCCATTCACCATATACCATACAAAAAGATCTATTTAGTTATGTGGAAGCAATTCCATGGGTTTATTGATGTATGTTTCATGAATATTCAGTGGATTAAATTTCCTCGTGAATTCCAAATTGTCATTAATCATTGTTTTAAATTAAGAATCTATCCTCTTAATTTTTTTGGGTTATCTATAATAAACTAATGAGATCCACTGAATCCTATATAGAATTCCTACATGAAATCATGAATTTCACTTTTTTAATTTATTTGAGGAGGATTATATAGATATTGTTTGTGTAGAGGGATTTTTATCATTTGGACCCTCTCATAGGGTAAAGTTATTTTCCTGATATCGTATATGTTCCCTTATGACTCGATCTGCATGAAGGATCCCATTTTAGATATAGTCAATTATGGGATCCATATATCTTAGGTAGGATATTAGTTCATCAAGCTCCGGGGAGGTGTTGACCTGACTGATTTTTTCCATGTTGTAGATGATAATTGTTGAGAACATTTATTGGTGTGTTATTCATAACATCACTTCCTCTTGGTTAGGGGCTTCCTAGATTTTTTCTATATTAGGAAATAAATTAGCATGATATTTCTATGGCAAGGGATCATTATGAAATGTGGGATTAAAATGGAAATATTCCATTATTCCCCTAAAATATCAATTTAGAGGAAAACTTTTTCTTCTTTCATGAAATATTCTACATTTTATTTCTTTATAACATTCTTTAAAACCCCTTTGATATTCAGGTAGCTTATTTCAGATGTAGATATAGTTCCAAGCCCATGATGACATTACGGAATTCAACTTGATATTCATGCAGCCTTCAAATAGTGAGAATGAGTAGAGAAAAATTTCATTATCTAGAGAAATAAATAAAACCCCAAATCGAACCTAATTAGGATTCTTATTTAAAGTGTTTTTCTGAAAGGTCTTTTGGGTGTTCCATAAAAATACATCACACATGTTCAAGGAGTTTCATGGGAATATAAATCCTTGTTATTTATAAAATTGGTGTCCACTCATTTTCTATCCTTTGCGGGATTTGATGTGAGGAAATCAGAAAAAAAATTCCCTTTCACGAACATCTATAAAAATAAATAAATATCATACTATTATAGAAAGAATAACCATCATAAAATTGAACTGTTAGCATGGGTAAATCTAGGATGTACCTAAGTAAATCAATATAAAAGAAAAGTTTGAATTCATGGTGCTAAAAGTAATGCATCAAAATTTTTAATGAAAATATGAGTGTGAGGTAGTTCTTATTATTATCAAAATATTGAGTCCTTATTCATTGAATCGTTATTCTATAGTAGTAGAAATAGTTATAATTTCATTCATCATTTTTCCATGTGAGGATAGTGCTATGTGATTGTTCCTTGGTGACCACATATATTTAGAGTTGATATCATTACACCAACAACATCTGGATTGATGTGTGTAACAAGTGCACTTTGAGACACTCTAAGGCTTCATGGAATTCCCCATACCATTTATTGGGGATTCTATTCGGTAATATATTTGTGAAGGTGATATAATCTTCTGTGATGTTGGATATGAATCACTAAATGTTGGCGAGGTTACCTTGGATCCCCCTCAGTTCATTGATATTATGAGAGGGTAACATCACCACTGGTGGACTGGCCTTTTTAGGGTCAAAGTTAATGACATGGTGGCATAACACAATGCCAAGGAACATCCCTAATGTTACATTTAATATGAATTTCCATGGATTTATTTCAGAATGTTATTCCACATCCTGTCAAATATTATTTCAGGATCCTTGAATTGATCACATCACAATCAAGAATTGGTTACGAGGCCATCAATGTAACATTAAACTATTCATCCTGTGAAGGGTGTAAATATATGATTCATAAAACAATGATAAAAAGTGACATCATTATTTAATACAATTGGAATAAAATGAAAGAAAAATATCCCCAAGGGCGATATGGAGGAAGTGGTTTCTTCATCTCTGGGGCCATCTTTATCTAATTATACCTGGAGTAACCATCCATAAAGGTGAGGTATTGTAATCTAGTGTTTTCTTTGATCAAGAGTTGTGGGATTCGAAATTGGAATTCACCATTTTGTTAGTGTCTATTTAGGTCTCGTAAATTGATTCAAACACTAATTTTTCCATTCACTTTCATCACAGGGATGTTATTATAGAGAAATATTTGGTATTTAACATCTCATATATTGTTTTCTTTGATAAATTTTTCATCATTTTCCTCTACATTTGTATAATTATAAGGATTAATCCTCCTATATTTTTTATTTAACCTCAATTGTCATCGTGTAGGCCTTGATGGTGTGTAGCCACATTTAGATTTAGTCGAGGAATTTATTTATTGTTACAATAGAACATATATAGATTTACATTTAGAAATGCAATATATATATATATATCATTCTACTTGGGAGGAATGTAAATGATAAATAGTTTGGGCCACAAGTCTTCACGAATTCCTAGACTTACCTACTTCATATCATCAATGGTGTTGGTGACTCAAACCTCAAATGTGGGTGGCGAGTTCCGTAGGTCATACTCTTCCTATTCCACCTCTTATTATTTGGAGGAGTTTTTAGATAAGGTAGGAGACTTGAGGGTATCTTTTTCACTATTAGGATGATAGAGGCAATATGAAAAGTCAATATCATCCCATAATACTAGAGTAATTCTAGAGAGTCAACTGTGTTGATTTTCATTTATGTAGTCACTTGGGATATAAGGAATTTTTATATCTAGGTTCATGTATATTTCATCAATTAGTTAATTTTTCAGATATTTTCTCTATTAAGAATAATGTATGGATTTTTGGGGATCATCCCCATGCCATAGTGGGATGAATCTTTTATATTTTCATCCACTATTTGTTTGTTTCCTTCCCTTTTATAGGAACCTTCCTCAGCATATATTTCATCATAAGTCTTGAAGGGGGAACTTTTACATTGTATTATACAAAATATTCAAGCAATGTGGTATTTCGAATGCTGATGGACTGTTGAATGTAATACCACATGGATATGGAGTTGGGGCCATCAAAGAATTAAATAATATTTATTGAATTTATCAATTACCATAAACTTATTAATATATCTAAGATACTAAAACCGATCATTGAGCATGATCTTCCTAATATGTCTCTAAACATGCTAATCATTCCTCTTAATGGTAAATTTTTTTTGATATATATCCCATTAACTGTATCTCATTAATGGGAGGGTCAAAATTGAAATGAGATTGATCCTAGAACCATACTCAATCAAGGACCTATAGATGCTGAAATAACTAAGTCAACCTAAAACATATAGGGGTCTAACGTGTCCATGAATAACCTCCGCATGAACATTCTCAATGAACGAGATGACAACATGGAATTTTTATGGCAAGGTAACCACCCAATAAACCTAAACTTCGACGAATTTATTCCCAAAATCCTATCATGTCTGGGGGCTTCAATGAGTTCCTCTCGACTTAATTTTGAATGTTGACGCACATCCATGATTGAGATAATTTTTGGATCTATTTCAATCTATATTTAATTTCATACTTTTGTGCCATAGTTCAACACTTACTAAGGTGTTATTTCTCATAATTAGGTAGTTCTAGATATGTGGTATTCTATAAATAGGAATTATTCTTCTGTATAGATAAATGAATTATTTTCTTCCAGTGGTGTAGGTCATCCTAGCCTTCCCTATTTTTTGGGATGATCGGTCAATCACACCCCCACTAGTTGGTCGTGTATGATGACTGGGCATGGATGAACACTAGAGGATTCTGGGATACATCCATGTATCTATTTTTCATTCTATATTTCTTTCCCATTCCTCTGAACTACATATATTCCCTCTATGCATACATGACTGAAATATTGTGTTTTACCACAACTATGTTATCCTATATATCCTCGACTCTTGTGCCTATAGCCTTTGGCTACCCAGAAATGTATGATAAACCCATAATCAGAGGAATATTCATATCATATAAATGTTATTATAAGTGTATCACGTTAGTATAGCCACATAAATTCTCATTGACAGTGAGGATTTTATATACTGGGGTGGTTATCATTCTTGGGATATTGTGTGGATGAAATCTACAAGAGTCTGAGTTTGAGTTAGAGATGAATACTAATACTCCTATTCTATCTCATTCAGGTTCTAATGGTCAGGTTGATCTTCCATAAGTTCATTTGATGTCACCTGCCTATTGTATGGGACAATTATGGGGTTTTTGAGGCTATGCTCTCAAGGTGGCATGAGCATAGTCAAGTGTCATTCAATTCATCTAATTATTGAAATCTTTTACATACCTAGATGAAACAATTTTTTAATCACTCTATTCATCTGACTAATAACGAGTTATGTAAGTCAATTGTTCCAAGCTAATATATAAACTCGCCTATGCGGAATCAAAAAATATTAGGAGGATATATTTGAAGATGATTCAATCTTGGATGTTGTGACCCAACATTATATCAAAATGGAAGTAGTCAGGATGATAGGTGATGTTTTCCTCATTTGAATTCATAGGTTGTGGATTCATTAGTAGTTTATTGTCCCTGGATGAAAGGAATTAACTAGAGACTTTCTCATTAAGAAGGAATATGTTTTATTCAACCTTTCCTTATATCTTGAGTGACCCTACTCTTTTTTTCTTTAATAAGAGGGTGATTTTTTTGTTTCTACCACCCTATAGGAGGGTATAGAAGCTGCAGTACCTACCTAGGTGCTTGAATGGGTGATGCTACTAGTTTGAGGGTAAAAATTACAATATACTCCATAGAGATACTTTTACCTTATTCTAAGGGAATGAGTCGAGACTTAACTCAGGTCCTCTGAATGGCGTCTTCTAAACATTATGTCTTTTAAGTTAACTCATTAAATCACCCTATATATTTCATAAAGATCATTGGGATCTACTACTCATACTGGATATTTTAATCACACATATATAGAAATTTTTTATGTGAGAGTGGGATACTTAGTGAATAGGTAAAACCAATCCATATAGAAATAATGTCAAAGGACATTTCATTTTCTTATTTAATACAGTCTATTATGTTAGAAATTTGTGTTTTCTTTAGCGTGGACAAGAACAAGTAAAGGAATAGATGGTGAAGATATTACAATTCTAAAACTAATTAAATGGAAGGAATATTGTATGAAACATAGGATGGACCTATTATTGTTTTTAAAAATAGCTCTTATTGGTAACCTTCTAGTCTTGGGGAGCCATTATTGGACAACATTGTGAAACAATGTGTGTGAGGTACTATTTGGGGTCTCCAACATCATTTAAGGTGGAGAATGATGTATTTAAAAAATTGTGTGGAGGAATAGTGTCATCCAACCATTAGAGATATGAATTTTCTCCTACATCATATGTTATCATCAACCATCCAAGTATTTTATTCATATAGCTAAGGACTTCATGTTGTGGAGATGTTCTGGTGGTATCACTGCCCAAGACACATCCCATCTATGTGGAGTATGTGGAGTTTGATGATGTGTCCTCAATTTCATTTCCCATTGATTCTAAATCCACACAATGGAAGAATGATCTCCCAATAGAGTGAGAGGATGTCTTGGAAATAGAGGGACGTTAGGATTAGTTTCAATAAACTAATTTATATAGACCAACTACATGGATCAAGATCTAGTCTCAGATTCAGATGATTTTTTAGGAGGTTCAAATCATTCATGATATGTTCGAGGAGGAATATTTATATCAGCTTAATGATGTCACATAGTGGGAATGATTCTCTATAGTAGATCCTCAATAGGTTGTCTGAGAGTTTATATCTCAATATCATATTATTCCATGTGTTCTTCCAAGGAATGAAACATAGATCTTTTGGGAGGTTATTATGATGTAGCCTCTCCTTTCATATTAACAGTGAATGTCTTCCTCCACATATTTAGAACTTGATATTCAGTCGTTCTTGGTTTTTTATAATCCTATAGTTCCAGTTACGTGTTTCCTTAGTGTGGGAATATATATATCCTCCTCTTATGGAATATTCTCTATTTTTTGTCCCTCTATGTTTTCATATTCAACTACATTATTAGTTGTGTTGATTGTGGCAACATTCACATAGGTGTATCATGAAATGATAGTTATCAAATTACTCTTAATTCAATAGCATGATTCTTTATAGCCTATTTCATGGTCATTTGTAAAACCCTTGATCAAATGGGGACATGGTGGCATGAGAAACTTGTGGGGATTTATTTCTTTCATTTTAGTTTCTATTATATTGGCTTTTGAGTAATGAACTTTAGGGAGTTTCCAATAAAAAATTATTAATGGGCTCTGAATAAAATAGTTTTATCTTCTGGTAGGTGGTTTGGATGGGCTTACAACTATATATGACTACCTATAAACATGTGGAATAAAAATTCCCTCTATGGTGATGTTGATGATGAAAAGAACACAAGCCCTTTGGTATGGTGTTTTTTCGTGGCCAAAACTACATTTTTTTTATCCTATTGTAGAATATTAATTGATTCGAGTCAAGGATTTAATTGTTTTGGGAATGTAAACAAAGATATAAAATCCTCCATCCCAACAGACTATGGTCGATTTGGAACTGAATTTGATTTCCCCAAGAACCCCTTGGGTGATGAAAAACATGGTGATGATGATTAAGATATAAATTCCCCCAAACCAGGGGTATGATGTTGATTTATAGTTAATCCTGATATGTCTGGAACCCACTTATGAATTGATGATCCAAGAACTGGGGGTAGTGGTAGAAATTCCACCAGCCATATGGGATGCGTTCAATCAGACACGACTTCTATGGTAGCTACTATTAAAACCTATTTTATATGGTGTGGCTATGCTAATATATGAGATTTTTGAAATGGAAACCCATTCCAGGATTATTTTTCTAGGGGATATTTTCATTTTTATCAAAAAAATTTGCTTCTAGGTTGAAATTCCTTGTCTTTGTTTTGAGGATCCCAATTCAAAGAACTTTTGGTTGTCCTCTCCCTCCATTAATTATGTCTCATCGCCATTGAAGTGAAAGAATTGTGTTCTAGTGATTAAGTGGATTGTGTTCCATGATTTTTCTAGATGATATGAAATTACATGATTTTGTATCTAATGAGTTTATCTATTTTGGGGACTTATTTAAGTGAAATGATGAAAATTTCACCCACCCTCTGATACCTATTCATGTTGATGAATTAGAAATAAGTCATCCATTAGTTTTCTCGATGTAAATATAAAACCCCTCTAAGTGTTTTTCATTATATTTTAATAATGGGTTCTATGCTATGGAAAGTTAATACATATCTTGCTAACAACAAATTTTATTGATGATTTGAATGTGATAACTATATCATGGATAATGGAGATGTCTAAAATTCAATATCTGATGAGTTTCCAAAATATTTTTTCATAGATAAGACATTAAATCCATCTATATCATTTATAAGATCTCATTTTCAGATACAGAAGGGGCCAGAACATGGTGGGGATGTTGTTTCAGGTTAAATCACACCATATTTCAATGTTAAATTCCACTTCATTATATTTACATGCCTCTATATGACCATACCATAGAAGGTTCTTCTTGGGATCTTCTATTGGTTGGATTTGAGTGTTGTTGGATGTTGATTGGGAATTATATATAGTCTACCCTAATATATCAATAATTTGTCCATAAAAAGGTGTATGAGTTTTAATAACCAATTTATACAAAGTTATATATGAAATTATGGGATTTCTATGTCTATGGGTGATATCATAATAGACAGGGTGACAAAGGAGGACACCAGGATAAGATTCCATGTAATCCACCTAATAACTTCCTTGAGGAGGAAAATCTTGGAAATGTTCTCCTTCTTCATCAGTTGATGAGTTAGTGGACCTTTTGGGTGTTGACAATGTGTCTTAAACAACATAAAGGACACTAGAATTAAAGATATATTGACTATGATCCTCGGTCAATGTCTTAGATGGAGTATGCTAACTGGGATAATGGGAATGTGAGTAATATTTGAATATTTAATGATGCATGCCATAATGTTTTGATAAACATATGGGGGATGTGAGAGTGTTAAAATGATTCTAAGAAGATTCTAGAACATTCCATGTAGCTTCACTAATAGCAATATGAGCTTCCCATATGCATGTTATACTTTTAATTTGTGATCCTTGATCAAAATAGGGATATGAGATGGATCATAACCCTTTATATATACCAAATTACTTTTTTCTAGTAATATAATCTTATCTCGAGGTGTGTGTCGATATAAATTCCCGAGACTTAGTTGGAATAGGGATATAATCCTGGTCTAAATATGTATTCCACATAAAATATATGTTGATGGACCTCTGGAATGGGAGATGGAATAGGAGACTCCTCATGTATGTTCTCGGAAGGATGATGGTTATGTCCCTCATCAGTGGAAGTTGAGATATGATAATGGATTTCATAATCTATTGGAATATTACATGTAGATTCATTGACATGAATGTAATCCTTTCTTAAGGAATGTACCACTCACAATTAGTAACCCTTGGTCAGGACGAGAATATGAGCCCATCCTTTGTATTATGCTACATGTATTTTCGTGATAATAATTAGATCATGTAACAAGGAAACTATTACTATCCCTTATGTACATTGGTCAAAACATTGATATAAACATGATCCTAAAAATTATTTGTATGCCTGCAGTATTTTTTATAAAAAAAATTAATTTTCTTTAGTCATGTTCCGCAATCACTTGGTGAGCCTATACTGGAGTGAGTGTATGATACCAATCTAGTGCCTCAACCTTTTCCAGAATATTTTGATAATACTAATGCTCATGATATTAAATGTGTTCTTACTCCAATGTTACCAATTTTTTCATACTGACCAGATATGTTTTCTTCCATGGCTATAGTGATAAGAATTTTCAGTTGTCACTCTATATATATATATATGTATATATGTTCCAAAATATACCGGAAGAGTTATTTGGGGGTTACTATGATGTAATGGAACTATAGAAAAGTGTTCATAATAATATAAGACCCCACATTTTATGTATCCACTATATACTAGAAGATATATTCATTTATAGTTAGCATATAATCACACTGCATTCCTCCTTGTTCCAATAGAATATGGTGATAGACTTCATGCATGAGAGGAGGTATTTGGGCCTCCTAAAGGATTAATACCTGGATATGACCATAGAATTATTCTGAGTGAGTGAGTATATGGTCCTTGTCACTAGATACTATATGAATATGCCCACATGATATTTAAGAGGGATAAGGTATATGAGGTTACTCCAGATTTTTAGTGATATCTATGTATGACGTGTCTTCCTTGTTGCATTTGAATAGGTGTCACAGATGGAAATGTTCATGTGGTTTCCTCAACTGTATACATAAGGAAACTAACAGGATGTTTCGGGTGACCCAAGATGATAGGATAATTCCTCTTTAGTCCAGATTTAGAATAAATCCATAGTTGACTCCATAATCCACCTTCATTATATACTGAATGTGGTGACTGTCACAATCCAAGGATAAAATTTCATAGTGGTTGGTGGTGGTAAAAAGCGCCACTATCATTTCTGTTATGTCATTTGAATGATTTAAACTCATTTTTTATCTTTGTAGATTGTCCTCTATATCATTATGGTTTGGAATCATACAATGTGGATGGTATTTCTTTATCATTTTCTTTTCCACATGACACTGATGGTTTCTGGTGGGTGTTGTCATTCCGAGACTAGAAAGGGTTACAGTTGAAGCTGATTTTATAGAAAATCAGTAGAATACTTCATTATCATGGAATAGGGTGGTGTGTGCGAGATTAGTATTTATAGTCATGAGTAAAACAAGGGGATAGTTCACCGACAAGTGCATCATCGTAAGAACTATATGTGACAAATTAGATATTCATGGGTAAGAGAACTGTCTTTTCACATTCTTGGTCTGGCCATTATGTTTAGATGGACATGTCACAGAGAGGATAAACATATTTCATTAGAACCATGGCTACACTATTCTACGTAATAGTTATCATCATTTTTAAGATTCAAGTTATGTTTCTCACTTTTCCATAGTATATTGGAACATAATGTCTAAACACATGTTAAATTGATCATTTTTCTATATGAGAGTTTTTCATCAGGTGCCCCATTTTTTATTCATAAAAAATATATGTGTGTGAATCACACATAAAGAAGAAGAAAATAGTAAAATGGTTTGACTGTGGGTGTTTTATTTCCTTAAAATAAATAATATTTTTTTTCCTCATTCATGTTTACCTTCTGTAGAAAATCTCAACAGTTCCCACATCCATAACTTCATACATACGTTCATTCCAAATTCAAGTGGAAGACTAGGTTTTCATACCCAATTTCACATAGGAACGCACACTATTTGAAGGGATGGGTGGTTGGGCCTATAAAAAACTTATAGGGGGATTTTTTTTTCTATTCCGATACTCTCTTTTGATTTAATGTATCTTCAATAATCTCTTCATAATACCGATATGAGACCATTTACTCTAAAAAATTGATCATATTTTGAATCCATAAATGTGAAAAGGGATGTATATTAATGATTCCATCTAGAAGTATATTAATTTTTTCATCCATTACCCCCATTAATGGGTAGCTAGTTATATATTGAATCTGTATAACCAGAAACATCTGAATGTACTGTCATCTGCGGAGGAAATAAATACATTGAGGATGAGATTGAGATATTATGAAGCATCATATGTATCCTACTTATAAAAATAATAGAAACACATATATTTTATTAAATCCATGTATAATGACATCATTAATAAAATAAATATATGGGGGATCCTAGGAACTGAGTATTTGAGCACAATCCTGAGGAAGGCATCCTATGTATCCAAGCTATTGCTTGAATCAGATTCATCATAGTTCTATCATTCCCTTGAGACTTTACCTCTTCTATATTCATCATAGTTATATCCTTAGGAAGATATCCTTTCTATCTTGGTTATTTAAAGAATCAGAGTCGTCATATTTCAGTTACCTTCTCAATTTACTGGTGGATGTGGAAGAATGGTCATACCATGGGACAAATTAGGTCATGATGGATATAATGTCAGAGACATGGGGTACATACACTGAGGTGGATTACCATTTGAAATCGGACCTCATGAATACACACAACATATACTGGTTATATTTTGAATTAGATTTGTTGTAGTTCAATTGTTTTTCAAAAACATACCAATGTTGCCCATTTATATTCACTAGAAAAGGTAATCATGTCCTATGATGCCTAGCTGACATGACTTACTTTTCATTGGGACATATATGATTATCTAACTCACTTATCTGATTATCTTATTAAGATTTTTGATTATGTATGGACATGTACTCTTCTCTTAGAGGACATGCATGAAGACAATCTCATGATCCATTTGCTTTTTCAAAGGATATAAAATTACATGAATATCACTCTAGGAACGAATCATGTGATCAAAGTTTAAATTTTTAGAGGGTTTCACAAGATTAGGATGATTCATCCAGAAAAATTCATACGATCGAGGGTAAAATTTCTATAGGGTATCAGATGATCTAGCTATCTATTCCAAAGGAAATCACAAGATCAATGATGACATGTCCGGAAAGTGTTGCATGATCAATGCTGACTTGTCCATGTGTCATGACGAGAGTTGGATGACATGTCCTGGTGATATTAAAATACCTAGAAAACATATCCTGATGTCACAACATGTTTTGGGGTGAGATTTATAGAGGCCATCTTGTATATTGGCAAGAAATTGTGGAGGAGTTTTTGAGACATTGGTGTAATTCCAAGAGGGTGTCATGTGACTTTCTAGACATGTAAAATTGATATTGCATGATCCATCTAGCATTTCAAGGGAGTGTCTCATGATTTGGGTTACATTTAAAAGTGTTTCCTTGTGATATTAGATAGTCAAGTGAATCACATGTTAATAAATGAATTTTTCATCACCTAAGTATCCCATATCTTTATTTTCTTTTAGTCTATAATTTACTTCTCATTTTCCTTAGGTTTGATTAGTGGTAGCTTATTTTTTGGTTTTTCAAGACCCATCCGACATGTGGGACCTCATTTTCCTAATATGAATAACATACCATATTTCCTTCATGTTAACTATAGAGTGATCACGTGAAGAGTATATGCGTGATGAGAAAAAATTTAAGTAAATACCAAGATTTTACTTGGAGTAAGACCTTTGCGATCATGTGATTGGATGCTCTATGAAATATTCTCCTATTATCCCATGGATAATCAATCAAGGATTACAGATTACATTTTCATGATAATGGGGAGGTTCTTATTGGGATCTCCACCATAGTTATACACCAACAATCATGTCACATATCTCATTTATTTGGGATTGAGTCAGTAGAGTGTTTTGGGGTCATGTGCTTCGCGGGATCCTTCTATAGGTCATCCAAGGGGTGTCATGTGATTTTCAACTACCACAATAATGTTTCATTAGTGCCAAATTTAGGGTTCCTCAACTGATTGAATAGATTTTTCCTAACTAAAAGAGAATTTTGAGGATATTTAATATGGATAGGAAATAATTTCTAGGTGCTTATGTGAGATCAGGATGACTATGGAAAGGCTTTTAGGTGACTGAAGATGACTTCTCTTGGTTTTTTCATGAGACATTGACAGCCTGTTAAGGGGGAATTTAATTGATCAAACAGACATGTGGAGGGATCTCATTGGATCAAGTTGTCTTGTTAAGGAGTATTCATGAGATAATGTTTCCATGATGAGGAGTGCCTCAATAGGATCAAAAGTGATCACCCATTGGGTGTAACCATTTAGTACAATGATAAACATATCTTTTCTCTAGAAGAGGCTTCCCACTCTATCCCTATTATTTCCATATTTAATTTAAAATAGTAGGAGATCTCACTATGTTCTAGGAGTGTCTTATATAAAATATAATATATTTTCCTATGATGCCTCACATGACTAATAACTGGTCTTATAGTAATGCATGATCATTGTCATGGGAAACAAATATTCGTTTCTATAGATCCAAATGGGCAATGATAAATTGAATGGAAATGTATGAGACCATTCTCATTATGAAAATGACATACTAGAGGGATATTTCATGGTAAGGAAAGTATATATCCAAGAAATTCAAAAGGTATTTTAGACTCTATGAGCACATCACAATAAGGTCAGAA
Organism: Viscum album; assembly: GCA_963277665.1. Lineage (NCBI taxonomy): Eukaryota > Viridiplantae > Streptophyta > Magnoliopsida > Santalales > Viscaceae > Viscum > Viscum album. The sequence continues at coordinate 473,048,150 of OY728159.1, read as the reverse complement.
AAAATAAATGTTTCCACGTTCCACATATTCTGACCTTTAATTTTACAAGGACTTATGGGTGTTTTTTCTCACACCTTCTAGTTTAAAAGTAGTGTGACTTAGAGGAACTCGTCTATCAGTCACTACATGACCAATGAGTCTACTAGAATCCATTAAATGAAAATTGAGGTTATTAAATGGGGCTTCACATAATGCCAATATGATCATGCGCTACACCTGACATGCTCACATGATCTTCTGAAGGTCATGATACCACGTTCCCTTTTGGATGTTATGTAATCAGGATGTTCGAGACACCTTATCGTCGTTTTTTGTAAATAAACTAATATCCATTATTTAGGTATTCATTGACCTATATATTTGGGTATGCTCTTTTGGCAGGCATCAACATATGTACATGTGTAATTTTACAATTTCTAATTTTTTTTCGTGGTCACTAAGAGAAAATAATACATAACTAAGAGTCTTTTTCATGACCCGTCCCCTGGGGATCATGATGTGACTACCCCAAGCCAACCTTCCATAGGCCAGGGGCTGGCATCTAGCACCGAAAGGAATATTCCATAATACCGGGAAGGCATTGCCTTTATATCCTATAAACACACACAAACATGCACTAAAAAAGATACGAACACAATTAAACTATATAATAGAAAGAGTTTGTACAGTAAGTAAAAGGGGCCAGAATATAATCTCAACTTGTAAGTACAAGAAAACTGAAAAGTACAAGTAAACTAAAACAGAACCTATGAACTCCCACCACAGATCCTACCTAAATGGTAGGTATAACTCTCGAACGACTGTCTCTACGGTACTCCTTGTCTAATGTCCACCTCCGAGATACCTCCAGTCCTGGTACTCTCGTCCTCAGGAAGCATTATCTGTCATCTACATCAGACACAAAAATGTGCTTGAATATTCCATGTAGGGGTGAGTATAATGATACTCATTTGGGACCCCGAGACCCCTAAAGGTCTCTCAAAATCCAAAAAAGATAAACTAAAAATAATAGAAACAACATTCATCCCTACGTAGGTATATGACCATACATATAACTAAGTTATCAAGTATATTCATCTCATTCATGAAGAAACTCAAGTCCCAACTCATTAGCTCAAAGCTAAACTATTACATGAAGGAAATCATACCATGAAGGTAACACCAAAAAGGTAAGTTAGACAAAGGTAACACCACATATAAGAATACAACAAAGGAATCAACATGAAGAAAAGAACCAAACAGGTTCACCACAGAGAAGAATACCACCAAGGTATCACCATGAAGGAAAGTACCACACAGGTATGCCACACAGAAGAATAAGACAAAGGTATCACCACGAAGGTATATACCAAACAGGTACACCACACAGAAGAATACAAAAAAGGTATCACTACGAAGGAAAGTACCACATAGGTATACCACACAGAAGAATACCACCAAGGTTTCACCATGAAGGAAAGTACCACACAGGTACGCCACACAGAAGAATACCACAAAGGTATCACCACAAAGGAAAGAACCACAAAGGTAAACCACACAGAAGAATACCACCAAGGTGTCACCACCAAGGAAATTACCAATAGGTATGCCACACAGAAGAATACCACAAAGGTATCACTATGAAGGAATGTACCACATAGGTAGGCCACAAAGAATAATACCACCAATGTTTCACCATGAATTTTAAGACTCAGATCACAACAGATATAACATAGGTATGATAGTAAATATTATTAGATGTAACTACTGAATCATTTTATTCTGTTAAGAGGAAGACCCACATAGGATCCTAAATCATCAGACCCACATAGGATCCTAAATCATTAGACTCGCATAGGATCCCTGTACATAATCAAACCCACATAGGATCCTGGTACAACAGACCCACGTAGGATCCTACAGTAGTCCCATGTGGATTCCTAGATTGAATCCAAGTGAGACTCTCAAACATATACCCACAAAATATCCCATAACACAGAACCACAGAGGATCCCTTTCTCATGTAACAGCCAGCTACTGGGTTCCCGCACTAAGCTCTCTTGATTCTGGGAGGGTCTAATTTTCATTCCATATGTAGATAATACAACATCCACGAAGTCCCATGAAGATGTATCCCAACAGAATACCACAAAAAGGGTCTCAACACAATAGAAGGTGCATCAATTAGACTCCCGGTCTGTATGTTATTGGCCTCTTAGTCCTGAGGGCTTGGTTGGATTTTTGTTCAATCCAACCCAGATATACTAAAACTTTATCCAAAACTTAAGTGGGGTATACCAAAAGAAACGTATCGATCCAAGGTTTCCGTCTCTATAGACGGTTCATCAATTGGACGCTTGAGGCTCAAGATATGGCTGAATGAGGGAAAATGGTTGAAATTGGTCCGGGTCCGGTCTGACCCAGTCAAACCGACCCGGACCGACACGACATGGGCTGACCCGACCAGATTCGGATCGACCCGCCCTGACCTAGGTCCGGCCCTGGGTCTGAAACATCCCACTGGGTCCGTCCCGGCCCGCCGGCGCGGCCCGACTAGCGGTGCTGTGGTCCGCTGTGGTACGACGGCCCGCGGTGGTGTAGCGACCCGCGTTGCGGTGGCCCACCGCGGCTGGCCAAATGGCCAGCCCCCTCCTCTGCGCAAGGTAGTCATGCACCTCGCCTCCACCAGCAAGTAGCCGAACACCCTCCTTTATTCTCCATGGCACAAGGTCACGACTCTTGCACACCGGGCAGCACGAACGCGCGCCGCTGTCCCCTTCGTACGGCCGACCAGAGAGCTGGCCACCACCCTTACTCCACTGCGGCCGATGGGCCATGACTCTTGTCTAGGGGTGCAGTTGCAACATTTCCGTCTTCATAGCCAGCCGTGGTGCCAGCCGCTGCTCCCAAGTCCAAACAGTGAAAATCACCGGTACCATTCGACGTCCTCCTCTATCATGAAGAATACATCAAAACCCTCAAAGGAATGCAGAGAGGTTGGGTCATCTTTGTTTGGCCCACACCCACCACGTTAGGGTGGTAGAAAGCGCCCAAATAAATTATGAATCACGTAGAACATCAAGAATGGGTAAGGTGGTATTCAAAACAACAAACCCGACAATATACCCTTTGACATCCTGCTACAATGACATTGGAATCGCAGGTCAACCCATTAGTCAATTGACCACGTTCTTTGTATAAATTCCAGAACGGTGAAGAGGATTTCCAAAACACCCAAAAAATATAATCCCCTACCTTGATGGTTCTGTATGAGGTGGCGCGAGGAAGAAGACGAAGTTGTTGTAGGGTCGGCGTTCGTTGCTTCTGTAAGAGGCTTCCGATCTGGGCTCGGGGTCTGTTCCCCGTTCTTTATTGAAGAGACATTCTTCGTTAGAGAAGCGTTCTTCATTGGAGAAAAAGAGTTCCTCTAAAGTTCTATCCCAATTCCCCTTTTCCAACACTTCCCTAAATCCTCCAACAAATATAATAGCCAACATATTAAATTATGTTTTAATAATTTCATTAAAGTTAGCCATTATTTATATTGATGTTGGCAGAATAAAAGTGGAGGAAGTTCAAGGGACTTCCCCACATTAAAGAAGGTTTGGGTGGTACCCACTACTAGTATTCAAAATAGGGGTTTTCTAGTTAGACTGGTCCAAACCACCATATCATAAAAGGAGGGGTTTTTCGAGGAAAATAAAAGTGTCAAATAATTTTATTTTTCTTCTCCAATAAAAAAGTGAAAAACAAACTTCCACCCTCAACCTACTACGGTCAAGGTAAATTTCTCCTTATGTGAATATCGGCGTTGCGAGTTCAACAGTGTCCTCAGATTTCAATTCCTAGAACTGGTTCAAAAGTTATATAAAGACGCTCACGCATTTACTGAATATACATGAAAAAAAGATCAGAAAAATTATACCAGTCACCCTTGACCCGCGCTAGTTGAGGTTAGGCTTTGCCTAAGTGAAACACACCCTAATGAACCCAATGGTACTCACGAATTTTCAATCCATGTTACCATTTATAATTTATGAATTTTACAATAAGATAATTTTCAATTAAATATTTTCATTACGAACAAAAACTATCTTTTACTGGTGGCCCATGCTGACCAATTTAGTATCAACCTAAAGAGAGTATACCCTCCCAAGTTCTGCGTTGGTATCATATTTTTAGTCCAAGTTACCATTTGTCAGTTATAAGCATTTGAAAAATAAAATAATTTAATAAATAATTTTATTTATTATTATGCCATTTTTGGATTTTCCCAGAAGAGGTCTGTGCTGACTAATCTTAAGTCACACCTAGGATAACCTGCCATCTTGAATGCCATAGTGCCCTCAGATTTCTCATCTGAGTTACCGTCTAATATTTATTCCACTTTTTTAGGAAAACTGCTTACGTGTGCTAATTAAAACATAAACAAACTTTGAGGGATCATTCCGGGCACTCCGGGCCTCGGAATCGCACGTCGTCAAATTTAGCAGTCCTAAAATAATCCCAATTTTTAGAAAATTTTATATGGAATTTATGGGACATTAAATTCTCCCCACCATTGGTCATTACATCTCCAAAAGCTAAAAGAGAGGAAAAACAACCAAAAGTGGGCACTGAACATGAATCTGAGCCTCCCGCTCCCATGTTCCCTCCTAGAGGTTCCTATGATGCAAGCATACGAGCACTAAGGATATCAACCGCCCGTGAAGGACCTTCTCTTATTGATCCTAAATCTTCATTAGAACCTCTAAAAACGTCGTCCCATTCTCGATGTCCAGCTCTCCGTGGTCGATGATGTGAGATGGGTCATGAACGTATCTCCTCAGCTGGGATATGTGGAAGACGTTGTGCACCCGATGCAATTGAGGTGGAAGAGATAAGTTGTAATCCACCTCAACAACTCTACTGAGGACCTGAATTGATCCGATGAACCTCAGAGAAAACTAGTCGCCCTAGCCAAATCTCTGCAAACCTCATCGGGGTGAGACCCATTGGAAGTCGTGGTCACCATCCTCGAACTCTAGAGGTCTCCATCTTCTATCAGCATAAGACTTATACCAACTCTGTGCAGTCCTCACTTTCTATCAAAGGAGACATCGTGATACAAAATCTTCCACTACATTCTTCATCTCTAGCCACTAGTACTGACGCTAGAGGTCCTGTTACATCTTCACCACACCAGGATGTACCGCCAGAGGGGATGCTTGGAAATCCATCAACACCTCCTCCCGAAGCACAACTAGTACCATGTTACATCCTCTGAAGAACATGATGTTCTCCCTACCTTCAAAAAAATCCATCAGGTGCCTGTCCTAAGGATATATGAGCACATCGAGCCTCACAGTCAGTGCCCCCAAGCTATGCCTCCCCGACTTGCTGAAGGAGTGGGGGAGTGACAGACATAGACTAGAGGTAAGTAGCTTCATCTCTATCCATGAACGATATTTTCAGCGCTACTATTTACTCTAATTCGTCACTCAGTAGTTATAGACCCCACCTTCTGGTGAGTGCACCTGCAACCACATTCCCCTTCCCAGGAGTATAGACTATCCCAAAGTCATAGTCCTCGAGGAACTCTAGATACTATTATTGGGAACTAAAAACTAAGAGCTTCAACTACTAAAAGGGTGGGGCTGGCCAACTCACGAGTGATTTTCACACCATTCTATGCAGGAGTTTATCATGTGTTGCCTGGGTTTCCATTTTTTCGACCAAGGGAACACTCATTCCAATGTTAACGTTAAACCACACCCTTTTTGCATAATACAGTCAATATTAGTATGAACTGTGGATGTCCAGTCTATACCCAAAGTAACGTCATAAGGCCTTGACGCTTCCACCAAGAGGTTACAACCGAAACTCTCACCCCAAGGGTCAGATCACACCATTGACGTAAGTGTGATTACTTATTCTCCTCCTAAAGGTATCTCTAGACGTGAGGGTCATGTCAACAGTTTAACCGGGAACCCTAGGTCTTGGACAATATTCATGAAAGGAAGAAATGATTGGTGCCTATTAATATTGTTATTGAAGATAGTAGAAGACACATAGCATACCTCTAATCATTCCTAGAGCCCATGGGTCTCACTCCTTGACTGCATGTAGCTACTCTTGTCCTCTTTCTTCTAGCTCTCTGATCCTGGTGGGAACCACAAAGGGGGGTGGTTGTAACAATTCCAAATATACACCAATGCATGCTGCTCCCCTGGCTCTACTTCCACCTCTGCATCCCTTCAGACACATTTTTCCTTAATAATTCTTCTTCACAAAAAATTTTACACACCCATGTCTCTGAGACTAGCGCTAGTTTCTTTCTCTCCCACTACTAACATTCACTGGTCGTATCTGCCCATCCAAAGAACATTCAACCACTAAGGTTATTTCTACCACCCTAACATAATTAGGAATTCATATAGGAATAGTGATTTCTTGGATGTCCCTAAAGAACCTCATTCAGAGGTCCGAGATCTGAATTACTTTTCATACTGTATTCATCGAGTACCTGAGATAGTCGGTACGCTTCGATGAACATTCAGCTACCGACATGTCATCCTTTTCGAAGTTGTAGAAGCTCTAGGGAACTCTCAAGCACCTCCTCAAGCTAGTCCTCATCCGCCTATGGGTCGAGCTTGCCTCAGAACTTGAGGGGCATCTCATGCGGAAACACATTTAAGGAATTAAACCTACATGTGTCTTCTACTAGTACCACAAGTTGTAATTGCTAACCAACGCGCAGTGACATAGCTGGCACACTACAAGAAGGTACCATATCAGGCAGCGGTCCACATACCGAAGCCTCATCACTATTCATACCATCCTCAAGATCACTCAGTGGAAAATAATAGTAGCTAAGATCACTATATGATCTACTAGTGTCTCAAATAGGTGGAAGACTCTAGGAACTGCCTCCAGCTAGCCCTCAGCTGCGTGAGAATCTGTCTCACCTTGAAACCTCATAGGCCTCTGCTTCTGGAACTCGTGCAACACACTCAATCGGTGTGCACCATCTGCCAGTGCGGATGGTGGTAACTGCTCCCCAACGGGTGGTGGTGCTGGTGGATCACCACCCAAAGGTGCCAACATAGTTAGAGGGCCCTGCACTGGAGCCTCGTCGCTCTTTGCACCATCATCGTGTACTATCTCAGAGAGCCAAGATGGATTTCTACGCAACAACAACCTGATAAGGAACAAGTGTGCCACAATCATTAAGTTATACTTGGTGAGATGACCCATGAAAACACAAGAAATACTTTTGAAACACACACACAATCAGTGTTTTCATGCAATGAGTAAGCAATCCGATGTCAGGGTCCTGGTGTATAGATACATCGACTGTCGCACGAACATTGGATTCCCTAAACTGATATCCATAATCACTATGCTAAACAATATTACTGTTAAAAATAATAGAGACCAATGTTATATGGTATAACCGACTCCTAAAATACCAATTTGTCATGAACTGTCCCCCGGGGCCCATGCCGTGACTACCCCTAGCCCTCCTTCCATAGGCCAGGGGATGGCGACTAGCACCGAAAGGCATATTCCATAATACCGGGAAGGCATTACCTTTATATTTTGTAAAAAAACACAACCAATAACATAGAAAGATAAGAACACAAGTAAAATGTATAGTAGAAATAGTGTGTACAGTAAGTAAAAGGGGTCAGAATACAAGCCGAACATGAAAGCACAACAAAACTGAAAAGTACAAGTAAACTAAAATAGATCTTGTGAAATCCCACCACAGATCCTACCTGTAACACCCCGAGATTTTATGAAAAATATTCTATTTAATTTAATTAATGTCTTTTGTTGTACGCTCACCAAAAAGAGCATTCACAACACGCATCCCTGACTTGCCTTGCATTACACGCAATCACGACCTTCCTCGATAGCATGTGTAGTACACAATACCGAGTTTCGCTGAACAACGATATACTATTAAAATATTATTAAAACTTGTCGTTATGAATAGTAATAACCACTTTTTGAAATTTTATAAATTTTATTTTTCAAAATGGACTTCATTTTTGGACTCGGAATATCGAAATTAGCTTATTGTGAAATTTTGGTACTTTTCGGATAACTTTCATTTTTCTGAAGAATAGTGAAAATTACTAAATTTTAATTAAAAACAACCTTTTTCATTAAAATAATGAATAGTGATTAATTATTAATTTGAGTGGTTTTAAAGTATATTTAGAATATATTTTTACAATTTAATATAATGTTGGTCATTGGATATAATTTCACATTTAAACCAGACATAAACAAGTGTCAATCTTTTGATAGTTATTATCTCTTAAAACACGCTATTTGTTTTGACGATGGGAATTAATTTTTAAATTAAGTAATGAAACTGATATGTTTTTAATTTTTTAAAATAGAAATCATTTTTGAGTTCATAATATCAAATATATCTTAGGCCTAATTTTTGGTATTTTTCTGGAAACTTTCAGTTTTTGATGAATAGTGAAACCACTATGTGGTAGTTAAAAAAATGAATTTTTCATAAAACTTATTTTTACAGTTTCTGTGAGTGGAATATCAAAAATCTGAGAGACATGGTTGATGTCAATAAGTAAAATGTTGTTCAATGAGATAAAAATAATTTTTGGAGAATAGTAACTTTTTACTTTTTTTTACCACGGTTAAAAGTAAATAGGGTAATTAAGGGTAAAAATGATATTATTATTACACTAACACATGTCCTAATTCTATTGTATAAGTGTAATTCTATCAAAAACAACCTTAGGAATAAAATATGACCATTTAGGCCACTTGTATTAGATTAGGACATTTATTATTAATTTATTTAAAGAAGGGTTAAAATAGTTAAAATCAAAGTTTAATAAGTATATCATTTTTAATATAGGGTTATACATAAGATAAATTAGACTATAACTATTCATTAGAAAGATAAAAATATTTCCTACATAATGGTATTTTATTTGTAATTTTTAGTCTTTAAATACATTAATTTATTTATGACACAAAGATGATGCAGTAATTATCTTATTAATGAAATATTGACATAATTGATGTTATAAATACCCAAATAAATGTAATTTGAGACTTTTTATAAATTCCACTAATTTTATAGGTTAATATGACATGTTAGTATTTATTTAATTAACTTTTTTAGAACTAATAATTCTGTTATGATTTTCACAAAAATCATTTACTAAATAGTGTTAAAATTGACATAATATAGTTTTTAAAACAAATATTATATTATTAATTTTTATTTTATTCCTAAAAATATAAGGTTCGGCCAAATGACTTATATAAGGTTATCTGTATTAATAATAAACAACTTGGGGTTCTTTTGTCATGTTATAGTAAGTTTATTAACCTTGTAGTGTAAGAACAAAAAAAGACACGGTAAAAGTAAAATTATCTAACTTAAAGTTAAAACTAAATGATAAGGTTAAAATAGTAAACTAAACATTTCCAAATTCTATTGTATGAGAGTATTTCGACCCATCCCCACCTTAGATTATAAATAAATCAATTTGGATCTATTTAAAATCGAATTTGGCTTTATAATAAAATAATAGTTTTAGTTTTTCCAAAAGAGCCCCTCTCCTCCCTTATAAAAGAGCACCTCCTCCCTCTCTTCCTCACACAACTTTGAGCCTTCATGATCGGCCAACCCCTGAAAAATTCTCTTCTCCACTTCCCTAGAAACATCATAGAGGTTATTTTCTTCTTCAAAGACCAATTTTAGTGCCCTAAGAGGAGGACTCAAAGAGGCGCTTCAAAGAAGAGGTAATATCTGTTACCGATTCATTCGACTTTATGTATTCTTCCAATTCTTCTAAATAGGTTGTTTCATTGTGAAATAATAACATAAGTATCACTAATATACTGATATTTTATTATAATTATGAAAAAACCCTATTTCACCATCTATCCATCTTACGAAAAATGAAATCACCGCGCGTGCGTACGTACGGAATACCGTCTCCACGCCGTGGTGAAATCTATTTTCCACCACCACCTTACGTGGATGGGAATAATGGTGTAAATAATAACTATATATTATTATTGTAAAGTTATATTGATTCTGAAATAGTATACATACATTCCAATACAATTCCACGATCATGAGAACGATATCATCGCTCGTGCGTACGTATGGACTACCGTCTCCACGACGCGATGAGATTCATTCTCCACGTTAACCATTAATGAATGATTATAAAGTCTATATAATAAGTAATAATGAAATATATGACATAATAATGATACTGGATTTATGTGTATATGTATGTCATCTACTTAATTCCATTCAATTCAATAAGGAAACGAAAACAACGTTCATGCGTACGTACGGCCTACCGTCTCCATGAATGGTGTATTTCTTTCCATTTATAGATCTATTATATATGTATATTCTGAATATATATTATATATAAATCATGTTTTACATTCTGTATGTAATTATCCATGATCTAAGTAATCATATGAATAATTACAAGTTAAAACACGAACGACAAATGAAATGATTTTACCCAAAACGCTACTTTAACATGGAATTTACAAAAGAACGGGTAATATAAAGTCATAAGTGAAACATATATGATATCATAACAATGAATATGATCATGTAATAAGTAAATGGATTTATTTAAATCATTATACAGGAGGTTAGGAACTATACGAAGCATATCGGACCTAAGGTAAGGGAAATCTCGCAATCTCATTTTTTATCCGAGATTGTTTATACTTCAGAATTTACTGGGGAATACTTTATCATCCACATCCATGCTTACTCAATATTTAATATTATTTACATCCACCTACAATTGTTAAAAATCCAATTTTACCCTTCAGTGAGTTTTTAGTAAATGATATGAAAGGAATCTTTTGTCGTTTTTCGTACGAGGTACTTTTTGACTTTTCCGACAAAAGTACGAGAAAAATGTTTTTTTAACTTCTCTGGAATGAATGGATTTTAAAACATTATTTCCAAGAAGCCTACTTTACACGTTTTGATGTTTATTTTTAATCAACTTCTTTTAGTTTAAAATTGTATGACATGTTAAGAAAGGAAAAGTGTTTTTGAAGTAGAAAGGATATTTTCCTCAAGAATGGAGTTCATGTGTTTTATCAAAATTATTTTCCATCTAAGCTAATAAAGGGTTCTGTTTCTATCCCTATTATTATATTGATTTTATTATGTTGAGATGGAATTATTTTTATGAATTCCTTTATCATATATGAATTGTTTTATGATGTCACGATGTTTAGGATTCCCATTTTTATTACATGGGTTATCCTATGATGTATGGTTTATGATTTTGTGGCACACATAAGAATGGAATCATTATGAGATTGGTGGGACCTATATCTCACTCCAATGCATTGGTTAAAGATTTATATCTCATGAGATAGACATGGCTGGAATGGAAAGTTAAACAGGTTCAGTAATACAGGACTGGAATGAGGAATGAACTCAATTCAGAAAGGGACTTTGTCCACTAAGATGGTCTTGGAAGCAATGCCTTGGCTACTATGGAAATCATATCATGTGTTTAATGGTTTCCAAAATTATTTGTTTTATTCCCATTTTATTTTATCATTATTAATGTTTCTTTATGATCTATGCCTTACTTACTTCCATGTTTTATGTCATTGCTCATGATTTTGATGTTTAAACATTATGTTCATGTTTTTACGTTTCAAATGTATATGGTATGTTTTATTTTATCCATTCTTACCCTTACTGAGCATTTGCGCTCACCCTTTTTATGTTTTCTTTACCTTAGGATATTAAGAGTGGTTTTAGGTATGAAAAAAATGGGGGAAGTTCTTTATGGGATACGTTGAAGATCTTTCACCACGATTAGAAGATTACGTTCCAAGTTTCCAAAGACACTAAACTATTACGGGTCCTTGTGTGTCTATTTTTGTTATGTATTATGTATTCCTCTAAAGTAATGTAATGTCCACATACGTCAAGCTTCGGGTCTCTACATTTGGTATCATAGGAAAGGTTTAGTCAACCTTTGGAAACTAGGATGCAAAAATGTTAGTGAGATCCCTAGAGATATTTCTAACGTATGTCTAGGGATGTCCCTAAGGATAAGTATACGTATAGGATATAGTCCTAGAACTACGGTAACGATATTAGAATTTCACCTAAGATGTTAGATATTGAGGGTGTTCCCCCTTAACTATGTTGTTTTCCCTAGCATGATTTTTGCCTCTCACACTATTTTTTTTGGGTTTTAGAAAATTGATGGAAACAGGAAGATTCATGATAATAGAGTATATGACGGACAATGGAATGATATTCTTCATGAAAAACCAAATGATACTGGATTTGGAAGCCCAAACATCATTATTATGCCGAATCAGTAATCTCATAATATGATCAATAAACTCAAATTTGGTAAGTTTCCTGACTCGTCTAATAAGAGAAAGATGGAGTCTCATGATGATCATAGAGGAACGAAAGTTCAATTTCCCCTATGTAAATCACGTGGGAAGAGGAATCAAGGAGAATTTTTCAAAGGAACTGGAAGATGCTTTGGGTGTGGAAAAGAAGGACATAAATCCAGTAAGTGCAAAGAAAAAGGTTTAGTTAACACCATGGATGAGGATAATGGTATTGCTACGACATCAAAAATGGATAAATGTTTTAAATGTGGAATGTACGGCCATTATGAAATCCAATTCCCTAAGGGGAAGTCTCATGAAGAGAATCAGTATGGTCCTATGGGTAATATTTATGTTGATGATGATGAAGAGACTACAAATGATATGTGAGATGAAAGAACTGTTGAAGCTCGGTCAATGGTTTAATAAGGTAGTGGAATGATTACATGTTTATCAATTGTAATGTTTTATAAGTAATCGCATGGTACTATGGAATAAAGAGACATCTAAGGATTGTTACACTGTTGTCTTTCCTTATGTTTTGAAAGTGTATGATGAATGGTACCAGTATTTTTCGAATGTATATGATATGGGCATAATGAAGGGATAAGGAGAAAATTAAATGTTTGATAGTATTCATGAGCTCATGACTGATATAAGGAGAAGGTTATATCATGGTTTGAGTATATAGAATTTTTGGATTTTTTTATGTGGAAGGAGTTATCTTTAGAAAACATTCATGTTTTCACTAAGGTTTAATCGGTATACATTTTTCAAGAGAATTCATGATTAAGGTATTCACATGATTGTAATGTGACCAAAAAGATATATGGGGGATAAATGATGGTATTTACATGCTTGGTTGATGACATTTCAAGTAATCGTTTTGTTTATACTGTGAGCATGGACCGAAGTATTTTAGATAAGCCTAAAGATTGGAATGGATTATGTTAGACATAAGTTAGTATTTTTTAAGGATATAACTTTTTTTTGATATTATTTATGTGATGTTATAGTAATGTAGTTTTAGAAAAAGGGCAACCTGCAGGACAGGTGACATCCCATCCCGTCGGACGTGGCTGTGGGAATCGAACCCACAACTGAAATGTGACTGGCCTTTATCGCCTACCACTGGCCTACAGGAAGTCCCTGTTTAGTAGAAACTGGTTTTATTATATTAAGCCGTATAATATAAGAAGTATAAGTCCATTTTAGGAACCATATATGATTAATCTCACTATAGATGGACCTACATATTTGTTGATAATTTTTCAAACCTTTTTTTGAGACAGATGGAATGACCCATCATTCTATCACATGATCTGATAACACATCACGAATGACAAATTCAACTTCATTTCTTTAAGAAGAACGACCAACGGTGAGACTATACCAAAATCACGAAAGTATTTCTTCTAATTCAAATTTCATCAACTTTAGGGAAATTATCATGAAAACCACAAATGTTGTCCTAGTGGTCTTATATATTGATGATTCTGATGGTACGTTAGATCGTCACAAATTTATGGCTTTGTGATTGCTGGATTTTCCATAGCCATGTTCCCTACCACTCTCCATCAGAACACGATGGTTAGATTTTTCTTCCATATCCATATTTTCACCTATGTGGAAACCCAGTGATTAGTTTATTTGGGTAACCATTACGTTTCATAATTTTGTTTTTAAAGATTGGTTTTGGTAATCCTTTTTACTATGTGGGTTTCTATTAAAGAAACTTTCGAGTAGTAAACCATTTATAACCCTGACAAATTTCGAGGGAGAAATTCATTTTAAGGGGGGTAGAATGTAACACCCCTAGATTTTATGAAAAATATTCATTTTAATTTAATTAATGTATTGTGTCGTACGATACACCAAAAGGAGCTTGCACAACACGCATCCTTGACTTTCCTTTCATTACACGCAATCACAACCTTCCTCGATAGCGTGTGTGGTATGCAATACCGAGTTTCACTAAACAACGATATGCTATTAAAATATTATTAAAACTAGCCATTATGAATAGTAATAACCACTTTTTGAAATTTTGTAAATTTTATTTTTCAAAATAGACTTCATTTTTGGACTCGGAATATCGAAATTAGCTTAGGGTGAAATTTTTTACTTTTCGGATAACTTTCATTTTCTGATGAATAGTGAAAAGTACTAAATTTTAATTAAAAACAGCCTTTTTATTGAAATAATTAATAGTGATAAATTATTAATTTGAGTGGTTTTAGATTATATTTAGAATATATTTTTAAAATTTAATACAATTTTTTTCATTGGATGTAATTTCACAATTAAACCAGACATAAACTAGTGTCAATCTTTTGATAGTTATTATCTTTTAAGAACACGCTATTTGTTTTGACGACAGGAATTAATTTTTAAATTAAGTAATGAAACTAATATGTTTTGAATTTTTTAAAATAGGAATCATTTTTGAGTTCATAATATCAAATATATCTTAGGCCTAATTTTTGGTATTTTTCTGGAAACTTTCATTTTTTGATGAATAGTGAAACCACTATGTGGTAGTTAAAAAAATGAATTTTTCATAAAATTTAATTTTACCGTTTCTGTGAGTGGAATTTCAAAAATCCGAGAGACATGGTTGATTTTAGTAAGTAAAATTTGGTTCAAAGAGATGAAAATAATTTTTGTTGAATAGTAACTTTTTTCTTTTTTTTTACCACCGTTAAAAGTAAATAGGGTAATTAAGGGTAAAAATGATATTATTATAACCCTAAAACATGTCCTAATTCAATTGGATAAGTTTAATTCGATAAAAAACAACCTTATGAATAAAATATGACCATTTACGCCCACTTGGATTAGATTAGGACATTTATTATTAATTTATTTAAAGAAGGGTTAAAATAGTTAAAATCAAAGTTTAATAAGTATATCATTTTTAATACAGTGTTATAGATAATATAAATTCTACTATAAATATTTAATAGAAATATAAAAAGAGTTCTTACATAATGGTACTTTATTTGTAATTTTTAGACTTTAAATAAGTTAATTTATTTATGACACAAAGATGATGTAGTAATTATCTTATTTATGAAATATTGACATAATTGATGTTATAAATACCCAAATAAATGTAATTTGAGACTTTTTATAAATTACACTAATTTTCTAGGTTAATATGAAATGTTAGTATTTATTTAATAAACTTTTTTAGAACTAATAATTCTGTTATGATTTTCAAAAAAATCAATTACTAAATAGTGTCAGAATTGACATAATATAGTTTTTAAAACAAATATTATATTATTAATTTTTATTTTTTTCCTAAAAATCTAAGGTTCTGCCAAATGACTTGGATAAGGTTATATATATTAATAATAAACAACTTGGGGTTCTTTTTTCTTGTTATAATAAGTTTATTAACCTTATAATGTAAGAACACAAAAAGACACGGTAAAAGTAAAATTATCTAACTTAAAGTTAAAACGAAATGATAAGGTTAAAATAGTAAACTAACCATTTCCAAATTCTATTGGATGAGATTATTTCGACCCATAACCACCTTATCCTCTAAATAAATCAATTTGGAGCTATTTAAAACCGAATTTTGCTTTATAATAAAATAATAGTTTTAGTTTTTTCAAAAGAGCCCCTCTCCTCCCTTATAAAAGGGCACCTCTTCCCTCTATTCCTCACACCACATTGAGCCTTCATTCTAGGCCAAACCCTGAAAAATTATCTTCTCCACTTCCCTAGAAACATCCTAGAGGTCCTGGTCTTCTTCAAAGACCAATTTTAGTGCCCTAAGAGGAGGACTCAAAGAGGCGCTTCAAAGAAGAGGTAATGTCCGTTACCGATTCTTTCGACTTTATTTTTTCTTAAACTTATTATACTTAGGTTGTTTCATTATGAAGTAATAACATAAGTATCACTAATATACGGATATGTTATTATAATTATGAAACAACCCTATTTCACAATCTATCCATCCTACAGAAAATGAAATCACTGCGCGTGCGTACATACGGAATACCGTCTCCACGCCGTGGTGAAATCTATTTTCCACCACCACCTTACGTGGATGGGAATAATGGTGTAAATAATAACTATATATTATTATTGTAATGTGATATTGATTCTGAAATAGTATACATACACTCCAATTAAATTCCATGATCATGAGAACGATATCATTGCTCGTGCGTACAAATGGACTACCGTCTCCACGACGCGATGAGATTCATTCTCCACGTTAACCATTAATGAATGATTATAAAGTATATATAATAAGTAATCATGAAATATATGACATAATAATGATACTGGATTTATGTGTATATGTATGTCATCTACTAAATTCCATTCAATTCAATAAGGAAACGAAAACAGCGTTCATGCGTACGTACGGCCTACCGTCTCCATGAACGGTGTATTTCTTTCCATTTATCGATCTATTATATATGTATATTCTGAATATATATTATATATAAATCATGTTTTACATTCTGGATTTACGTAACCATGATCTAAGTAATCATATGAATAATTACAAGTTAAAACACGAATTACAAATGAAATGATTTTACCCAAAACGCTACTTTAACATGGAATTTACAAAAGAATGGGTAATATAAAGTCATAAGTGAAACATATATGATATCATAACAATTAATATGATCATGTAATAAGTCAATATCATTATTTAAATCATTATACAGGAGGTTTGGAACCATATGAAGCATATTGGACCTAAGGTAAGGGAAATCTCGCAATCTCATTTTTTATCCGAGATTGTTTATACTTCAGAATTTACTAGGGAATATATTATCACCCACATCCATGCTTCCTCAATATGTATTATTATTTCCATCCACCTAAAATTGTTAAAATCCAATTTTACCCTTCGATGAGTATTTAGTAAAAGATATGAAAGGAATCTTTTGTCGTTTTTCGTACGAGGTACTTTTTGACTTTTCCGACAAAAGTATGAGAAGAATGTTTTTTTTAACTTGTACAACATGAATGGATTTTTAAAACATTATTTCCAAGAAGCTTCCTTTACAAGTTTTCATGTTTATTTTTAATCAAATTCTTTTAGTTTAAAATTGTATGACATGTTAAGAAAGGAAAAGTGTTTTTGAAGTAGAAAGGATATTTTCTTCAAGAATGGAGTTCAAGTGTTTTATCAAAATTATTTTCCATATAAGATAATAAAGGTTTCTGTTTCTATCCCTATTATTATATTGATTTGATTATGTTGTGATGGAATTATTTTTATAAATTCCTTTATCTTATATGAATTGTTTTATGATGTAACGATGTTTAAGATTCCCATTTTTATTACACAGGTTATGCTATGATGTATGGTTTATGATTTTGTGGCACACATAAGAATGGAATCATTATGGGATGGGTGGGACCTATATCTCACTCCAATGAATTGGGTAAAGATTTATATCTCATGAGATAGACATGGCTGGAACTTCATGTTAAACAGGTTCAGTAATACAGGACTGGAACGAGGAATGAACTCGATTCCGAAAGGGACTTTGTCCACTAAGATGGTCTTGGAAGCAATGCCTTGGCTACTATGGAAATTATATCATGTGCTTAATGGTTTCCACAATTACATGTTTTTTTCCCATTCTATTTTATCATTATTAATGTTTCTTTATGATCTATGCCTTACGTACTTCCATGTTTTATGTCATTGGTCATGATTTTGATGTTTAAACATTATGTTCATGTTTTTAAGTTTAAAATGTATATGGTATGTTTTATTTTATCCATGCTTACCCTTACTGAGAATTTGATCTCACCCTTTTTATGTTTTCTTTTCCCCAGGATATAAAGAAAGGTTTTAGGTATGAAAAAAATGGGGGAAGTTCTTTATGGGAGATGTTGAAGATCTTTCACCACGATTAGAAGATTACGTTCCATCTTTTCAAAGACACTAAACTGTTAAGGTCCTTATGTGTCTGTTTTTGTTATGTATTATGTATTCCGCTAAAGTAATGTAATGTCCATGTACATAAATCTTGGGGTCTCTACATTTGGTATCAGAGGAAAGGTTTAGTCAACCTTTGGAAACTAGGATGCAAAAATGTTAGTGATATCCCTAGAGATATTTCTAAGGTATGTCTAGGGATGTCCCTATGGATAAGTATACATATAGGATATAGTCCTAGAACTATGGTAACGATCTTATAATTTAACCTAAGATGTTAGATATTGACGGTGTTCCCCCTTTACTATGTTGTTTTCCCTAGCATGATTTTTTCCTGTCACACTATTCTTTTTGGGTTTTAGAAAATGGCTGGAAATAGGAAGATTCATGATAATAGAGTATATGACGGATAATGGAATGATATTCTTCATGAGAAACCAAATGATACTGGATTTGGAAGTCCAAACATCATTATTATTCCGAATCATCAATCTCATAATATGATCAATAAACTCAAATTTAGTATGTTTCCTGACTCGGCTAATAAGAGAAAGATGGAGTTTCATGATGATCACAGAGGAACAAAAGTTCAATTTCCCCTATATAAATCATGTGGGAAGAGGAATCAAGGAGAATGTTTCAAAGGAACTGGAAGATGCTTTGGGTGTGGAAAAGAAGGACATAAATCTAGTAAGTGCAAAGGAAAAGGTTTAGTTAACACCATGGATGAGGATAATTGTATTGCTACGACATCAACAATGGATAAATGTTTTAAATGTTGAATGTACGGGCATTATGCAAACCAATTCCCTAAGGGGAAGTCTCATGAAGAGAATCAGTACGGTCGTATGGGTAATATTTATATTTATGATGATGAAGAGACAACAAATGATATGTGAGATGAAAGAATTGTTGATGATCGGTCAATGGTTTAAGAAGGTAGAGGAATGATTACATGTCTATCAAGTGTAATGTTTTATAAGTAATCTCACGGTACTAAGGAATAAAGAGACTTCTAAGGATTGCTACACTGTTGTCTTTCCTTATGTTTTGAAAGTGAATGATGAATGGTACAGGTATTTTTGGAATGTATATGATATGCGCATAATGAAGGGATAATGAGAAAATTAAATGTTTGATAGTATTCATGAGCTCATGACTGATATAAGGAGAAGGTTATATCATGGTTTGAGTATATAGAATTTTTGGATTTTGGTATGGGGAAGGAGTTAAATTTGGAAAACATTCATGTTTTCACTAAGGTTTAATGGGTATTCATTTTTCAAGATAATACATGATTAAGGTATTCACATGATTGGAATGTGACCAAAAAGATATATGGGGGATAAATAATGGTATTCACATTCTTGGTTGATGACATTTCAAGTAATCATTTTCTTTATACTATGAGAATGGAGCAAAGTATTTTAGATAAGCCTAAAGATTGGAACGGATTATGTTAGAAATAAGTTAGTATTTTTTAAGGATATAATTTTTTTTGATATTATTTATGTGATGTTATAGTAATGTAGTTTTAGAAAAAGGGAAACCTGCAGGACTGGCGACATCCCATCGCGTCGAACATGGCTGTGGGAATTGAACCCACAACCGAAGTGCGACAAGAATTTATCGCCTACCACTGGCCTACAGGAAGTCCATGTTTATTAGAAACTAGTTTTATTATATTAAGCAGTATAATATAAGAAGTATATGAACATTTTAGGAACCATATATGATTAATCTCATTATAGATGGACCTACATATTTTTTGATAACTTTTCTAACCTTTTGTTTGAGACAGATGGAATGACCCATCATTCTATCACATGATCTGATAACACATCACGAATGACAAATTCAACTTCATTTCTTTAAGAAGAAAGACCAACGGTGAGACTATACCAAAATCACGAAAGTATTTCTTCTAATTCCAATTTCATCAACTTTAGGGAAATGATCTTGAAAAACAAAAATGTTTTCCTAGTGCTCTTATATCTGATGAATCAGATGGTACCTTAGATCGTAACAAATTTATGTCTTTGTGATTTCTGGATTTTCCATAGCCATGTTCCCTACCACTCTCCATCAGAACATGATGGTTAGATTTCTCTTCTATATCCATATTTTCACCTATGTAGAAACCCAGTGATTAGTTTATTTGGGTAACCGTTACGTTTCATACTTTTGTTTTTAAAGATTGGTTTTGGTATTTCTTTTTACGATGTGGGTTTCTATTAAAGCAACTTTCGAGTAGTAAACCATTTATAACCCTGAAGAATTTCGAGGGCGAAATTCATTTTTAGGGGGGTAGAATGTAACACCCCGAGATTTTATGAAAAATATTATTTTTAATTTAATTAATGTCTTGTGTTGTACGATACACCAAAAGGAGCATTCACAACACGCATCCTTGACTTGCCTTGCATTACACACAATCACGACCTTCCTCGATAGCGTGTGTGGTACGCAATACCGAGTTTCACTGAACAACAATATTCTATTAAAATATTATTAAAACTAGTCGTTATGAATAGTAATAACCACTTTTTGAAATTTTTTAAATTTTATTTTTCAAAATGGACTTCATTTTTGGACTCGGAATATCGAAATTAGCTTAGGGTGAAATTTTGGTACTTTTCGGATAACATTCATTTTCTGATGTATAGTAAAAATTACTAAATTTTAATTAAAAACAACCTTTTAAATTGAAATAATTAATAGTGATAAATTATTAATTTGAGGGGTTTAAAAGTATATTTAGAATATATTTTTACAATTTAATACAATGTTGTTCATGGGATGTAATTTCACATTTAAACCAGACATAAACAAGTGTCAATCTTTTGATAGTTATTATCTCTTAAGAACACGCTATTTGTTTTGACGACGGGATTTAATTTTCAAATTAAGTAATGAAACTGATATGATTTGAATTTTGTAAAATAGACATCATTTTTTGAGTTCATAATATCAAATATATCTTAGGCCGATTTTTTGGTATTTTTCTGGAAACTTTCATTTTTTGATGAATAGTGAAACCACTATGTGGTAGTTAAAAAATGAATTTGTCATAAAACATAATTTTACTGTTTCTGTGAGTGGAATTTCAAAAATCCGAGAGACATGGTTGATGTCAGTAAGTAAAATGTGGTTCAATGAGATGAAAATAATTTTTGGTGAATATTAACTTTTTACTTTTTTTTACCACGGTTAAAAGTAAATAGGGTAATTAAGGGTAAAAATGATATTATTATTACCCTAACACATGTCCTAATTCTATTGGATAAGTGTAATTCGATCCAAAACAACCTTAGGAATAAATTATGACCATTTATGCCCACTTGGATTAGATTAGGACATTTATTATTACTTTATTTATAGAAGGGTTAAAATAGTTAAAATCAATGTTTAATAAGTATATCATTTTTAATATAGGGTTATACATAAGATAAATTCTACTATAAATATTCATTAGAAATATAAAAAGAGTTCCTACATAATGGTATTTTATTTGTAATTTTTATACTTTAAATAAGTTAATTTATTTATGACACAAAGATGATGCAGTAATTATCTTATTTATGAAATATTGACATAATTGATGTTATAAAAACCCAAATAAATGTAATTTGTAGCTTTTTATAAATTCCACTAATTTTATAGGTTAATATGACATGTTAGTATTTATTTAAATAACTTGTTTAGAACTAATAATTCTTTTATTATTTCACAAAAATCAATTACTAAATAGTGTCAAAATTGACATAAAATAGTTTTTAAAAAAAATATTATATTATTAATTATTATTTTATTCGTAAAAACCTAAGGATTGGAAAAATGACTTAGATAAGGTTATATATATTAATAATAAACAACTTGGGGTTCTATTGGCTTGTTATAGAATGTTTATTAACCTTATAGTGGAAGAACACAAAAAGACACGGTAAAAGTAAAATTATCTAACTTAAAGTTAAAACTAAATGATAAGGTTAAAATAGTAAAATAAACTTGTCCAAATTCTATTGGATGAGAGGATTTATACCCATCCCCACCTTATCCTAGAAATAAATCAATTTGGAGCTATTTAAAACCGAATTTGGCTTTATAATAAAATAATAGTTTTAGTTTTTCCAAAAGAGCCCCTCTCCTCCCTTATAAAAGGGCACCTCCTCCCTCTCTTCATCTCACCACTTTGAGCCTTCAAGCTCGTCCAAACCCTGAAAAATTCTCTTCTACACTTCCCTAGAATCATTATAGAGGTCCTGGTCTTCTTCAAAGACCAATTTTAGTGCCCTAAGAGGAGGACTCAAAGAGGCTCTTCAAAGAAGAGGTAATGTCCGTTACCGATTCTTTCGACTTTATTTCTTCTTCCACTTCTTCTACTTAGGTTGTTTAATTATTAAGTAATAAAATAAGTATAACTCATATACTGATATATTATTATAAGTATTAAACAACCCTATTTCACCATTTATCCATCCTACGGAAAATGATATCACCGCGCGTGCGTACGTACGGAATACCGTCTCCACGCCGTAGCGAAATCTATTTTCCACCACCACCTTACGTGGATGGGTATAATGGTGTAAATAATAACTATATATCATTATTGAAAAGTGATATTGATTATGAAATAGTATACATACACTCCAATACAATTCCACGATCATGAGAACGATATTATCGCTCGTGCGTACGTACGGACTACCGTCTCCACGACGCGATGAGATTCATTCTCCATGTTAACCATTCATGAATGATTATAAAGTATATATAATAAGTAATCATGAAATATATGACATTATAATGATACAAGATTTATGTGTATATGTATGTCATCTACTTAATTCCATTCAATTCAATAAGGATACGAAAACAGCATTCACGCGTACGTACGGCCTACCGTCTCCATGAACGGTGTATTTATTTCCATTTATCGATCTAATATATATGTATATTCTGAATATATATTATATATAAATCTTGTTTTATATTCTGGATGTAAGTAACCATGATCTATGTAATCATATGAATAATTACAAGTTAAAACACGAACGACAAATGAAATGATTTTACCCAAAACGCTACTTTAACATGGAATTTACAAAAGAATGGGTAATATAAAGTCATAAGTGAAATATATATAATATCATAACAATGAATATGATCATTTAATAAGTAAATGACCTTATTAAAATCATTATACAGGAGGTTTGGAACCATACGAAGCATATCAGACCTAAGGTAA
The DNA here is from genome assembly GCA_963277665.1 of Viscum album. Lineage (NCBI taxonomy): Eukaryota > Viridiplantae > Streptophyta > Magnoliopsida > Santalales > Viscaceae > Viscum > Viscum album. The sequence goes on along the minus strand of OY728159.1, from coordinate 473,024,601 downwards.
GGGAAATCTCGCAATCTCATTTTTTATCCGAGAATGTTTATACTTTAGAATTTACTGGGGAATACTTTATCATCCACATCCATGATTCCTCAATATGTAATATTATTTCTATCCACCTACAATTGTTAAAATCCAATTTTACCCTTCGATGAGTTTTTAGTAAAAGATATGAAAGGAATATTTTGTCGTTTTTCGTACGAGGTACTTTTTGACTTTTCCGACAAATGTACGAGAAGAATGTTTTTTTAACTTATACGGCATGAAAGGATTTTTAAAACATTATTTCCAAGAATCTTCCTTTACATGTTTTCATGTTTATGTTTAATCAACTTTTTTTAGATTAAAATTGTATGACATGTTATGAAAGGAAACATGTTTTTGAAGTAGAAAGGATATTTTCCTCAAGAATGGAGTTCAAGTGTTTTATCAAAATTATATTCCATATAAGATAATAAAGGGTTCTGTTTCTATCCCTAAAATTATATTGATTTTATTATGTTTTGATGGAATTATTTTTATGAATTCCTTTATCTTATATGAATTGTTTTATGATGTCACGATGTTTAAGATTCCCATTTTTATTACATGGGTTATGCTATGATGTATGGTTTATGATTTTGTGGCACACATAAGAATGGTATCATTATGAGATGGGTGGGACCTATATCTACCTCCAATGCATTGGGTAAAGATTTATATCTCATGATATAGACATGGCTGGAACGACAAGTTAAACCAGTTCAGTAATACAGGACTAGAACGAGGAATGAACTCGATTTAGAAAGGGAATTTGTCCACTAAGATGGTCTTGGCAGCAATGCCTTGGATACTATGGAAATCATATCATGTTCTTAATGGTTCCAACAATTACATGTTTTATTCCCAAGCTATTTTATCATTCTTAATGTTTCTTTATGATCTATGCCTTACGTACTTCCATGTTTTATGTCATTGCTCATGATTTTGATGTTTAAACATTATGTTCATGTTTTTAAGTTTCAAATGTATATGGTATGTTTTATTTTATCCATGCTTACCCTTACTGAGCTTTTGATCCTACCCTTTTTATTTTTTCTTTTCCCCAGGATATAAAGAGAGGTTTTAGGTATGAAAAAGGGGGGAAGATCTTTATGGGAGATGTTGAAGATCTTTCACCACGATTAGAAGATTACGTTCCAAGTTTCCAAAGACACTAAACTATTACGGTCCTTGTGTGTATGTTTTTGTTATGTATTATGTATTCTGTTAAAGTAATGTAATATCCATGTATGTTATGCTTTGGGTCTCTACATTTGGTATCATAGGAAATTTTTAGTCAACCTTTGGAAACTAGGATGCGAAAATGTTAGTGAGATCCTTAGAGATATTTCTAAGGTGTGTCTAGGGATGTCCCTAAGGATAAGTATACGTATAGGATATAGTCCTAGAACTACGGTAACGATCTTAGAATTTAACCTGAGATGTTAGATATTGAGGGTGTTCCCCCTTTACTATGTTGTTTTCCCTAGCATGATTTTTGCCTCTCACACTATTCTTTTTGGGTTTTGGAAAATGGCGGGAAACAGGAAGATTCATGATAATAGAGGATATGATGGACAATAGAATGATATTCTTCATGAGAAACCAAATGAAACTAGATTTGGAAGTCCAAACATCATTATTATGCTGAAGAAGAAATCTCATAATATGATCAATAAACTCAAATTTGGTATGTTTCCTGACTCGACTAATAAGAGAAAGATGGAGTTTCATGATGATCATAGAGGAAAGAAAGTACAATTTCCCCTATGTAAATCATGTGGTAAGAGGCATCAAGGAGAATTTTTCAAAGGAACTAGAAGATACTTTGGGTGTGGAAAATAAGGACATAAAGCCAGTAAGTGCAAAGGAAAAGGTTTAGTTAACACCATGGATGAGGATAATGGTATTGCTACGAAATCAACAATGGTTAAATGTTTTTAATGTGGAATGTACGAGCATTATGCAAACCAATTCCCTAAGGGAAAGTCTCATGAAGATAATCAGCATGCTCGGATGGGTAATATTTATGTTGATGATGATGAAGAGACTACAAATGATATGTGAGATTAAAGAATTGTTGAAGCTCTGTAAATGGTTTAAGAAGGTAGTGGAATGATTACATGTTTATCAAGTGTAATGTTGTATAAGTAATCTCATGGTAATATGGCATAAAGAGACATCTAAGGATTGTTACACTGTTGTCTTTCCTTATGTTTTGAAAGTGTGTGATGAATGGTACCAGTATTTTTGGAATGTATATGATATGCCCATAATGAAGGGATAAAGAGAAAATTAAATGTTTGATAGTATTCATGAGCTCATGATTGATATAAGGAGAAGGTTATATCATGGTTTGAGTATATATAATTTTTGGATTTTGGTATGTGGAAGGAGTTAACTTTGGACAACATTCATTTTTTCACTTAGGTTTAATGGGTATCCATTTTTCAAGAGAATACATGATTAAGGTATTCACATGATTGTAATTTGACCAACAAGATATATGGGGGATAAATGACGGAATTCACATGCTTGGTTGATGACATTTCAAGTAATCGTTTACTTTATACTATGAGCTTGGACCGAAGTATTTTAGACAATCCTAAAGATTAGAATGGATTATGTTAGACATAAGTTAGTATTGTTTAAGGATAGAACTTTTTTTATATTATTTATGTTATGTTATAGTAATGTAGTTTTATAAAAAGGGCAACCTATAGGATGGGCGATAGCCTATCGCGTCGGACATTGCTGTGGAAATCGAACCCACAACCGAAGTGCGACTGGCCTTTATCACCTACCACTAGCCTATAGGAAGTCCCTGTTTAGTAGAAACTAGTTTTATTATATTAAGCAGTATAATATAAGAAGTATAAGTCCATTTTAGGAACCATATATGATTAATCTCACTATAGATGGACCTACGTATTTTATGATAACTTTTCCATCCTTTTTTTGAGACAGATGGAATGACCCCTCTTTCAATTACATGATCTGCTAACACATCACGAATGACAAATTCAACTTCATTTCATTAAGAAGAATGACCAACGGTGATACTATACCAAAATCACGAAAGTATTTCTTCTAATTCCAATTTCCTCAACATTAGGGAAATGATCTTGAAAACCAAAAATGTTGTCCTAGTGCTCTTATATCTGATGAATCAGATGGTACCTTAGATCATCACAAATTTATGGCTTTGTGATTGCTGTCTTTTCCATAGCCATGTTCTCTACCAGTCTTCATCAGAACATGATGGTTAGATTTCTCTTCCATATCCATATTTTCACCTATGTGGAAACCCAGTGATTAGTTTATTTGGGTAACCATTAGGTTTCATACATTTGTTTTTAATGATTGGTTTTGGTATTCCTTTTTACTATGTGGGTTTCTATTAAATCAACTTTAGAGTAGTAAACCATTTATAACCCCGACGAATTTCGAGGGAGAAATTCATTTTAAGGGGGGTAGAATGAAACACCCCGAGATTTTACGAAAAATATTCTTTTTAATTTAATTAATGTCTTGTGTGGTACGCTACACCAAAAGGAGTGTGCACAACATGCATCCTTGACTTACCTTGCATTACACGCAATCACGACCTTCCTCGATAGCGTGTGTGGTGCGCAATACCGAGTTTCACTGAACAACGATATGCAATTAAAATATTATTAAAACTAGCCATTATGAATAGTAATAACCACTTTTTGAAATTTTTTAAATTTTATTTTTCAAAATGGACTTCATTTTTGGACTCGGAAAATCGAAATTAGCTTAGGGTGAAATTTTGGTACTTTTCGGATAACTTTCGTTTTCTGATGAATAGTGAAAATTACTAAATTTTAATTAAAAAAAACCTTTTTAATAGAAATAATTAATAGTGATAAATTATTAATTTTAGTGTTTTTAAATTATATTTTGTATATATTTTTACAATTTAATACAATGTTGGTCATTGGATTTAATTTCACATTTAAACCAGACATAAACAAGTGTCAATCTTTTGATAGTTATTATCTCTTAAGGACACGCTATTTGTTTTGACGACGGGAATTAATTTTTAAATTAATTAATGAAACTAATATGTTTTTAATTTTGTAAAATAGACATCATTTTTTAGTTCATAATATAAAATATATCTTAGGCTTAATTTTTGGTATTTTTCTGGAAACTTTCATGTTTTGATGAATAGTGAAACCACTAAGTGATAGTTAAAAAATGAATTTTTCATAAAACTTAAATTTACCATTTCTGTGAGTGGAATTTCAAAAATCCGAGCGACATGGTTGATGTCAGTATGTAAAATGTGGTTCAATGAGATAAAAATAATTTTTAGTGAATAGTAACTTTTTTCATTTTTTTACCACGGTTAAAAGTAAATAGGGTAATTAAGGGTAAAAATGATATTATTATTATCCTAACACATGTCCTAATTCTATTGGATAAGCGTAATTCGATCAAAAACAACCTTAGGATTAAAATATGACCATTTAGGCTCACTTGGATTAGATTAGGACATTTATTATTAATTTATTTAAAGAAGGGTTAAAATAGTTAAAATCAATGTTTAATAAGTATATCATTTTTAATATAGAGTTATACATAAGATAAAATAAACTATAAAGATTCATTAGAAAGATAAAACTATTTCCTACATAATTTTATTTTATTTGTAATTTTTAGACTTTAAATAAGTTAATTTATTTATGACACAAAGATGATGCAGTAATTATCTTATTAATGAAATATTGACATAATTAATGTTATAAATACCCAAATAAATGTAATTTGAGACTTTTTATAAATTCCACTAATTTTATAGGTTAATATGACATGTTAGTATTTATTTAATTAACTTTTCTAGAACTAATAATTTTGTTATGATTTTCACAAAAATCAATTACTAAATAGTTTCAAAATTGACATAAAATAGTTTTTAAAACAAATATTATATTATTAATTGTTATTTTAATCCTAAAAATATAAGGTTCACACAAATGACTTATATAAGGTTATATATATTAATAATAAACAACTTGGGGTTCTTTTGGATTGTTATAGTATGTTTATTAACCTTATAGTGTAAGAACACAAAAAGACATGGTAAAAGTAAAATTATCTAACTTAAAGTTAAAACTAAATGATAAGGTTAAAATAGTAAGCTAAACTTGTCAAAATAATATTGGATAAGAGGATTTCGACCCATCCCCACCTTAGCCTCTAAATAAATCAATTTGGAGCTATTTAAAACCGAATTTGGCTTTATAATAAAATAATAGTTTTAGTTTTTCCAAAAGAGCCCCTCTCCTCCCTTATAAAAGGGAACCTCCTCCCTCTCTTCCTCACACCACTTTGAGCCTTCAAGCTCGGAAAAACCCTGAAAAATTATCTTCTCCACTTCCCTAGAAACATCCTAGAGGTCCTGGTCTTCTTCAAAGTCCAATTTTAGTGCCCTAAAAGGAGGACTCAAAGAGGCGCTTCAAAGAATAGGTAATGTCTGTTACCGATTCTTTCGACTTTATTTCTTCTTCCACTTCTTCTACTTAAGTTGTTTAAATATGAAGTAATAACATCAGTATCACTCATATAATGATATGTTATTATAATTATGAAACAACCCAATTTCACCATCTATCCATCCTATGGAAAACGAAATCACCGCGTGTGCGTACGTACGAAATACCGTCTCCACGCCGTGGTGAAATCTATTTTCCACCACCACCTTACGTGGATGGGTATAATGGTGTAAATAATAACTATATAGGATTATTGTAAATTTATATTGTTTCTGAAATAGTATACATACACTCCAATACAATTCCACGATCATGAGAAAGATATCATCGCTCGTGCATACGTACGGACTACCGTATCCACGACGCGATGAGATTCATTCCCCACGTTAACCATTCGTGAATGATTATAAAGTATATATAATAAGTAATCATGAAATATATGACATAATAATGATACTGGATTTATGTGTATATGTATGTCATCTACTTAATTCCATTCAATTCAATAAGGAAACGAAAACAGCGTTCATGCGTACGTACGGCCTACCGTCTCCATGAACAGTGTATTTCTTTCCATTTATCGATCTATTATATATGTATATTATGAATATATATTACATATAAATCATGTTTTACATTCTGGATGTAAGTAACCATGATTTAAGTAATCATATGGATAATTACAAGTTAAAACACGAACGACAAATGAAATGATTTTACCCAAAATGCAACTTTAACATGGAATTTACAAAAGAACGGGTAATATAAAGTCATAAATGAAACATATATGATATCATAACAATGAATATGATCATGTAATAAGTCAATTACATTATTTAAATCATTATACAGGAGGTTCGGAACCATACGAAGCATATCAGACCTAAGGTAAGGGAAATCTCGCAATCTCATTTTTTATCCGAGATTGTTTATACTTCAGAATTTACTGAGGAATAATTTATCAACCACATCCATGATTAATAAATATGTAATATTATTTCCATCGACCTAAAATTGTTAAAATCCAATTTTACCCTTCGGTGAGTTTTTAGTAAAAGATATGAAAGGAATCTTTTGTTGTTTTTCGTACAAGGTACTTTTTGACTTTTCCGACAAAAGTACGAGAAGAATGTTTTTTTTACTTATATAGCTTAAATGGATTTTTAAAACATTATTTCCAAGAAGCTTCCTTTACATGTTTTCAAGTTTATTTTTAATCAACTTCTTTTAGTTTAAAATTTAATGACATGTTAAGAAAGGAAAAGTGATTTTGAAGTAGAAAGGATATTTTCCTCAAGAATGGAGTTCAAGTGTTTTATCAAAATTATTTTCCATCTAAGATAATAAAGGGTTTTGTTTCTATACATATTATTATATTTATTTGATTATGTTGTGATGGAATTATTTTTATGTATTCATTTATCTTATATGAATTGTTTTATGATGTCACGATGTTTAAGATTCCCATTTTTATTACATGGGTTATGCTATGATGTATGGTTTATGATTTTGTGGCACACATAAGAATGGTATCATTATGAGATGGGTGGGACCTATATCTCCCTCCAATGCATTAGGTAATGATTTATATCTCATGAGATAGACATGGCTGGAACGACAAGTTAAACCGGTTCAGTAATACAGGACTGGAATAAGGAATGAACTCGATTCAGAAAGGGACTTTGTCCACTAAGATGGTCTTGGAAGCAATGCCTTAGCTAATATGGAAATCATATCATGTGATTAATGGTTTCCACAATTACATGTTTTATTCCCATGATATTTTATCATTCTTAATGTTTATTTTTGATCTATGCCTTACGTACTTCCATGTTTTATGTCATTGCTCAAGATTTTGATGTTCAAACCTTATGTTAATGTTTTTAAGTTTCAAATGTATATGGTATGTTTTATTTTATCCATGCCTAACCTTACTGAGCATTTAAGATCACCCTTTTTATTTTTTCTTTTCCCCAGGATACAAAGAAAGCTTTAAGGTATGAAAAAAAGGGGGGAAGATCTTTATGGGAAATGTTGAAAATCTTTCACGACGAATAGAAGATTACGTTCCATGTTTCCAAACACACTAAACTATTACGGACCTTGTCTGTCTGTTTTTGTTATGTATTATGTATTCTTCTAAAGTAATGTAATGTCCATGTACGTCAAGCTTCAGGTCTCTACATTTGGTATCAGATGAAAGGTTTATTCAACCTTTGGAAACTAGGATGGGCAAATGTTAGTGAGATCCCTAGAGATATTTCTAAGGAATGTCTAGGGATGTCCCTAAGGATAAGTATACATATAGGATATAGTCCTGGAACTATGGTAATGATCTTAGAATTTAACCTAAGATGTTAAATATTGAGGGTGTTCCCCCTTTGCTATGTTTTTTTCCCTAGCATGATTTTTTCCTCTCACACTATTCTTTTTGGGTTTTAGAAAATGGCTGGAAATAAGAAGATTCTTGATAATAGAGGATATGAAGGACAATGGAATGATATTATTCATGAGAAACCAAATGAAACTGGATTTGGAAGTCAAAACATCATTATTATTCCGAATCAGCAATCTCATAATATGATCAATAAACTCAAATTTGGTAAGTTTCCTGACTCCGCTAATAAGAGAAAGATGGAGTTTCATGATGATCATAGAGGAAAGAAAGTTCAATTTCCCCTATGTAAATCATGTGAGAAGAGGCATCAAAGAGAATGTTTCAAAGGAACTAGAATATGCTTTGGGTGTGGAAAAGAAGGACATAAAGCCAGTAAGTGCAAAGGAAAAGGTTTAGTTAAAACCATGGATGAGGATAATGGTATTGCTAGGACATCAACAATGGTTAAATGTTTTAAATGTAGAATGTACGGGCATTATGCAAACCAATGCCCTAAGGGAAAGTCTCATGAATAGAATCAGTATGGTCGAAAGGGTAATATTTCTGTTGTTGATGATGAAGAGACTATAACTGATATGTGAAATGAAATAATTGTTGAAGCTCGGTCAATGGTTTAAGAAGGTAGTGGAATGATTAGATGTTTATCAAGTGTAATGTTGTATAAGTAATCTCATGGTACTTTGGAATAAAGAGATGTCTAAGGATTGTTACACTGTTGTCTTTCCTTATGTTTTGAAAGTGTGTGATGAATGGTACTAGTATTTTTGGAATGTATATGATATGCGCATAATGAAGGGATAAAAAGAAAATTAAATGTTTGATAGTATTCATGAGCTCAGGACTGATATAAGGAGAAGGTTATATAATGGTTTGAGTATATAGAATTTTTGGATTTTGGTATGTGGAAGGAGTTAACTTTGGAAAAAATTCATGTTTTCACTAAGGTTTAATGGGTATTCATTTTTCAAGAGGATACATGATTAAGGTATTCACATGATTGGAATGTGACCAACAAGATATATGGGGGATAAATGATGGTATTCACATACTTGGTTGATGACATTTCAAGTAATCATTTTGTTTATACTATGTGCTTGGACCGAAGTATTTTAGATAAGCCTAATGATTGGAATGGATTATGTTAGACATAAGTTAGTATTGCTTAAGTATAGAACTTTTTTTTGATATTATTTATGTGATGTTATAGTAATGTAGTTTTAGAAAAAGCGCAACCTGCAGGACGTGCGACAACCCATCGCGTCGGACATGGCTATGGGAATCGAACCCACAACTGAAGTGCGACTGGCCTTTATCACCTACCATTGGCCTACAATAAGTCCATGTTTAGTAGAAACTAGTTTTATTATATTAAACAGTATAATATAAGAAGTATAAGTCCATTTTAGGAACCATATATGATTAATCTCACTATAGTTGGACCTACGTATTTTTTGATAACTTTTCTAACCTTTTGTTTGAGACAGAATGAATGACCCATCATTCTATCACATGATCTGCTAACACATCACAAATTACAAATTTAACTTAATTTCTTTAAGAAGAACATCTAACGGTGAGACTATACCAAAATCACGAAAGTATTTCTTCTAATTCCAATTTCATCAACTTTAGGGAAATGGTCTTGAAAACAAAAAATGGTGTCCTAGTTCTCTTATATCTGATGAATCAGATGGTAGCTTAGATCATCACAAATTTTTTGGCTTTGTGATTGCTGGCTATTCCATAGCCATGTTCTCTACCACTATCCATCAGAACATGATGGTTAGATTTCTCTTCCACATCCATATTTTCACCTATGTGGAAACCCAGTGATTAGTTTATTTGGGTAACCGTTACGTTTCATAATTTTGTTTTTAAAGATTGGTTTTGGTATTCCCTTTTACTACATGGGTTTCTATTAAAGCAATTTTCGATTAGTAAACCATTTATAACCCCGACAAATTTCGAGGGCGGAATTCATTTTAAGGGGGGTAGAATGTAACACCCCGAGATTTTATAAAAAATATTCTTTATAATTTAATTAATTTATTGTGTTGTACACTACACCAAAAGGAGCGTGAACAACACACATCCTTGACTTGCCTTGCATTACACGCAATGGCGACCTTCCTTGATAGCGTGTGTAGTACGCAATACCGAGTTTCACTGAACAATGGTATACTATTTAAATATTATTAAAACTAGCCCTTATGAATAGTAATAACCACTTTTTGAAAATTTTTAAATTTTATTTTTCAAAATGGACTTCATTTTTGGACTCGGAATATCGAAATTAGCTTAGGGTGAAATTTTGGTACTTTTCGGATAACATTTATTTTCTGATGAATAGGAAGAATTACTAAATTTTAATTAAAAACAACCTTTTTAATAGAAATAATTAGTAGTGATAAATTATTAATTTGAGTAGTTTTAAAGTATATTTAGAATAAATTTTTACAATTTAATACAATGTTGGTCATTGGATGTAATTTCACATTTAAACCAGACATAAACAAGTGTCAATCTTTTCATAGTTATTATCTCTTAAGAAGACGCTATTTGTTTTGTCGACGGGAATTAATTTTTAAATTAAGTAATGCAACTGATATGTTTTGAATTTTGTAAAATAGGCATCATTTTTGAGTTCATAATATCAAATATAGCTTAGGCCTATTTTTTGGTATTTTTCTGGAAACTTTCATTTTTTGATGAATAGTGAAACCACTAAGTGGTAGTTAAAAAAATGAATTTTGCATAAAACTTAATTTTACCGTTTCTGTGAGTGGAATTTCAAAACTCTGAGAGACACGGTTTTTGTCAGTAAGTAAAATGTGGTTCAATTAGATAAAAATAATTTTTGGGGAATAATATCTTTTTTCTTTTTTTACCACGGTTAAAAGTAAATAGAGTAATTAAGGGTAAAAAAGATATTATTATTACCCTAACACAAGTACTAATTCTATTGGATAAGTGTAATGCAATGAAAAACAACCTTAGAATTAAAATATTACCATTTAGGCCCACTTGAATTAGATTAGGACATTTATTATTAATTTATTTAAAGAAGGGTTAAAATAGTTAAAATCAAAGTTTAATAAGTATATCATTTTTAATATAGGGTTATACATAATATAAGTTATACTATAAATATTCATTAAAAATATACAAATATTTCCTACATAAATGAATTTTATTTTTAATTTTTAGACTTTAAATAAGTTAATTTATTTATGACACAAAGATGATGCAGTAATTATCTTATTAATGAAATATTGACATAATTGATGTTATAAATACCCAAATAAATGTAATTTGAGACATTTTATAAATTACACTAATTTTCTAGGTTAAAAGGACATGTTAGTATTTATTTAATTAAATTTTTTAGAACGAATAATTTTGTTATGATTTTCACAAAAATAAAATACTAAATAGTGTCAAAATTGACATAAATAGTTTTTAAATTAAATATTATATTATTAATTGTTATTTTATTCCTAAAAATATAAGGTTCGGAAAAATGACTTATATATGGTTATATATATTAATAATAAACATCTTGGGGTTCTTTTGGCTTGTTATAGTATGTTTATTAACCTTATAGTGTAAGAACACAAAAAGACACCGTAAAAGTAAAATTATCTAACTTAAAGTTAAAACTAAATGATAAGGTTAAAATAGTAAACTAAACTTGTCCAAATTCTATAGGATGAGATTTTTTTGACCCATCCCTACCTTAGACTAGAAATAAATCAATTTGGAGCTATTTAAAACCGAATTTGGCTTTATAATAAAATAATAGTTTTTGTTATTCCAAAAAAGCCCCTCTCCTCCCTTATAAAAGGGAACCTCCTCCCTCTCTTCCTCACACCACTTTGAACCATCATGCTCGTCCAAACACGGACAACTTATTTTCTCCACTTCCCTAGAAACATCATAGAGGTCCTGGTCTTCTTCAAAGACCAATTTTAGTGCCCTAAAAGGAGGACTCAAATAGGCGCTTCAAAGAAGAGGTAATGTCCGTTACCGATTCTTTCGACTTTATTTTTTCTTCCACTTCTTCTAATTAAGTTGTTTCATTATGAATTAATAAAATCAGTATCACTCATTTACTGATATGTTATTATAAGTATGAAACAACCCTATTTCACAATCTATCCATCGTACGAAAAAAGAAATCACCGCGCGTGTGTACGTACGAAATACCGTCTCCACGCCGTGGTGAAATCTATTTTCCTCCACCACCTTACGTGGATGGGTATAATGGTGTAAATAATAACTATATATGATTATTTTAAAGTGATATTTATTCTTAAATAGTATACATACACTCCAATACAATTCCACGATCATGAGAATGATATCATTGCTCGTGCGTACGTACGGACTGCCGTCTCCATGACGCGATGAGATTCATTCTCCACCTTAACGATTCATGAATGATTATAAAGTATATATAATAAGTAATCATGAAATATATGACATAATAATGATACTAGATTTATGTTTATATGTATTTCATCTACTTAATTCCATTCAATTCAATAAGGAAACGAAAACAACGTTCATGCGTACGTACGACCTACCGTCTCCATGAACGGTGTATTTCATTCCATTTATCAATCTATTATATATGTATATTAGGAATATATATTATATATAAATCATTTTTTACATTATGGATGTAAGTAACCATAATCTAAGTAATCATGTGAATAATTAGAAGTTAAAACACGAACCACAAATGAAATGATTTTACCCAAAACGCTACTTTAACATGAAATTTACAAAAGAACGGGTAATATAAAGTCATAAGTGAAACATATATGATATCATAACAATGAATATGATCATGTAATAAGTCAATGACATTATTTAAATCATTATACAAGAGTTTTGGAACCATACGAAGCATATCGGACCTAAGGTAAGGGAAATCTCGCAATCTCATTTTTTATCCGAGATTGTTTATACTTCAGAATTTACTAGGGAATACTTTATCATCCACATCCATGCTTAATCAATATGTAATATTATTTCCATCCACCTAAAATTGTTTAAATCCAATTTTACCCTTCGGTGATTTTTTAGTAAATGATATTAAAGGAATCTTTTGTCATTTTTCGTACGAGGTGTTTTTTTGACTTTTCCGACAAAAGTACGAGAAGAATGTTTTTTTTAACTTATACGGAATGAATGGATTTTTAAAACATTATTTCCAAGAAGATTCCTTTACAAGTTTTCAAGTTTATTTTTAATCAACTTCTTTTATTTTAAAATTGTATAACATGTTATGAAAGGAAAAGCGTTTTTGAAGTAGAAAGGATATTTTCCTCATGATTGGAGTTCAAGTGTTTTATCAAAATTATTTTCTATCTAAGATAATAAAGGGTTATGTTTCTATCCCTATTATTATTTTTATTTGATTATGTTGTGATGGAATTATTTTTATGATTTCCTTTATCTTATATGAATTGTTTTATGATGTCCCGATGTTTAAGATTCCCTTTTTTATTACATGGGTTATGCTATGATGTTTGGTTTATGATTTTGTGGCACACATAAGAATGGTATAATTATGAGATGGGTGGGACCTATATATCCCTCCAATGCATTGGGTAATGATTTATATCTCATGAGATAGAGATGGCTGGAACGGCAAGTTAAACCGGTTCAGTAATACAGGAATGGAACGAGGAATGAACTTGATTCAGAAAGGGACATTGTCCACTAAGATGGTCTTGGCAGCAATGCCTTGGCTACTATGGAAATCATATCATGTGATTAATGGTTTCCACAATTACATTTTTTATTCCCATGATATTTTATCATTCTTATTGTTTCTTTATGATCTATGCCTTACGTACTTCCATGTTTTATGTCATTGCTCAATATTTTGATGTTTAAACATTATGTTCATGTTTTTAAGATTCAAATGTATATGGTATGTTTTATTTTATCCATGCTTACCCTTACTGAGAATTTGAGCTCACCCATTTTTTGTTTTCTTTTCCCCAGGATATAAAGAAAGGTTTTAATTATGAAAAAAATGGGGGAAGATCTTTATGGGAGATGTTGAAGATCTTTCACCACGATTAGAAGATTACATTCCAAGTTTTCAAAGACACTAAACTATTACGGTCCTTGTGTGTCTGTTATTGTTATGTATTAAGTATTCTTCTAAAGTAATGTAATGTCCATGTACGTCAAGCTTCGGGTTTCTACATTTGGTATCAGTGGAAAGGTTTAGTCAACCTTTGGAAACTAGGATGTGAAAATGTTAGTGAGATCCCTAGAGATATTTCTAAGGTATGTCTAGGGATGTCCCAAAGGATAAGTATACATATAGGATATAGTCCTAGAAATACTATAACGATCTTTGAATTTAACCTAAGATGTTCGATATTGAGGGTGTTCCCCCTTTACTATGTTGTTTTCCCTAGCATGATTTTTTCCTCTCACACTATTCTTTTTGGGTTTTAAAAAATGGCTGGAAACAGGAAGATTCATGATAATAGAGGATATGACGGACAGTGTAATGATATTCTTCATGAGAAACCAAATGAAACTGGATTTGGGAGTCCAAACATCATTATTATTCCGAATCAGCAATCTCATAATACGATCAATAAACTCAAATTTGGTATGTTTCCTGACTCAATTAATAAGAGAAATATGGAGTTTCATGATGATCATAGAGGAAAGAAAGTTCAATTTCCCCTATGTAATTCATGTGGGAAGAGGCACCAAGGAAAATGTTTCAAAGGAACTGGAAGATGATTTGGGTGTGGAAAAGAAGGACATAAAGCCAGTAAGTACAAAGGAAAAGGTTTAGTTAACACCATGGATGAGGATAATGGTATTGCTACGACATCAACAATGGTTAAATGTTTTAAATGTGGAATGTACGGGAATTATGCAAACCAATGCCCTAAGGGAAAGTCTCATGAATAGAATCAGTATGGTCGTATGGGTAATATTTATGTTGATGATGATGAAGAGACTACAAATGCTATGCGAGATGAAAGAATTGTTGAAGCTCGGTCAATGGTTTAAGAAGGTAGTGGAATTATTACATGTTTATCAAGTTTAATATTGTATAATTAATCTCATGGTACTATAGAATAAAGAGACATCTAATGATTGTTACACTGTTGTCTTTCCTTATGTTTTGAAAGTGTGTGATGAATGGTACCAGTATTTTTGGAATGTATATAATATGCGCATAATGAAGGGATAAGGAGAAAATTAAATGTTTGATAGTATTCATGATCTCATGACTGATATAAGGAGAAGGTTATATCATGGTTTGAGTATATAGAATTTTTGGATTTTGGTATGTGGAAGGAGTTAACTTTGTACATCATTCATGTTTTCACTATGGTTTAATGGGTATTCATTTTTCAAGAGAATACATGATTAAGGTATTCACATGATTGGAATGTGACCAACAAGATATATGGGGGATAAATGATGTTATTCAGATGGTTGGTTGATGACATTTCAAGTAATCATTTTCTTTATACTATGAGCTTGGACCAAAGTATTTTAGATAAGCCTAAAGATTGGAATGGATTACGTTAGAAATAAGTTAGTATTGTTTAAGGATAGAACTTTTTTTGTTATTATTTATGTGATGTTATAGAAATGTAGTTTTAGAAACATGAAAACCTGCAGGACGGGCGACAACCCATCGCGTCGGACATGGCTGTGGGAATCGAACCCACAAATGAAGTGCGACTAGCCTTTATCACCTACCACTGGCCTACAGGAAGTCCCTGTTTAGTAGAAACTAGTTTTATTATATTAAGCAATATAATATAAGAAGTATAAGTCCTTTTTATGAACCAT
The DNA here is from genome assembly GCA_963277665.1 of Viscum album. NCBI lineage: Eukaryota > Viridiplantae > Streptophyta > Magnoliopsida > Santalales > Viscaceae > Viscum > Viscum album. The sequence continues at coordinate 473,008,812 of OY728159.1, read as the reverse complement.
ATATGATTAATCTCACTATAGATGGACCTATGTATTTTTTGATAACTTTTCTAACCTATTGTTTGAGACAGATGGAATGACCCATCATTCTATCACATGATCTGCTAACACATCAAGAATAACAAATTCAACTTCATTTATTTAAGAAGAACGACCAACGGTGAGACTATACCAAAATCACGAAAGTATTTCTTCTAATTCCAATTTCATCAACTTTAGGGAAATGATCTTGAAAACCAAAAATGTTGTCCTAGTGCTCTTATATCTGATGAATCAGATGGTACCTTAGATCGTCACAAATTTATGGCTTTGTGATTGCTGGCTTTTCCATAGCCATGTTCTCTACCACTCTCCATCAGAACATGATGGTTAGATTTCTCTTCCATATCCATATTTTCACCTATGTAGAAACCCAGAGATTAGTTTATTTGGGTAACCGTTATGTTTCATACTTTTGTTTTTAAAGATTGGTTTTGGTATTCCTTTTTACAATGTGGATTTCTATTAAAACAACTATTGAGTAGTAAACCATTTATAACCCCGACGAATTTCGAGGGCGAAATTCATTTTAAGTGGGGTAGAATGTAACACCTCGAGATTTTATGAAAAATATTCTTTTTAATTTAATTAATGTCTTGTGTTGTACGCTACACTAAAAGGAGCGTTCATAACACGCATCCTTGACTTGCCTTGCATTACACGCAATCGCTACCTTCCTCGATAGCGTGTTTAGTACGCAATACCGAGTTTCACTAAACAACGATATGCTATTAAAATATTATTAAAACTAGCTGTTATGAATAGTAATAACCACTTTTTGAAATTTTTTAAATTTTATTTTTCAAAATAGACTTCATTTTTTGACTCGGAATATCGAAATTAGCTTTGGGTGAAATTTTGGTACTTTTCGGATAACATTCATTTTCTGATGAATAGTTAAAATTAATAAATTTTAATTAAAAACAACATTTTTAATTGAAATAATTAATAGTGATAAATTATTAATTTGAGGGTTTTTAATGTATATTTAGAATATATTTTTACAATTTAATACAATGTTGGTCATTGGATGTAATTTCACATTTAAACCGGACATAAACAAATGTGAATCTTTTTATAGTTATTATCTCTTAAGAACACGCTATTTGTTTTGACGACGGCAATTAATTTTTACATTAAGTAATGCAACTGATATGTTTTGAATTTTCTAAAATAGACATCATTTTTGTGTTCATAATATCAAATATATCTTAGGCCTAATTTTTGGTATTTTTCTGGAAACTTTCATTTTTTGATGAAAAGTGAAACCACTAAGTGGTAGTTAAAAAAATGAATTTTTCATAAAACATAATTTTACCATTTCTGTGAGTGGAATTTCAAAAATATGAGACACATGGTTGATTTCAGTAAGTAAAATTTGGTTCAGTGAGATGAAAATAATTTTTGGTCAATATTAACTTTTTACTTTTTTTTACCATGGTTAAAATTAAATAGGGTAATTAAGGGTAAAAATGATATTATTATTACCCTAAAACATGTCATAATTCTATTTTATAAGTTTAATTCGATCAAAAACAACCTTATTAATAAACTATGACCATTTAGGCCCACTTGGATTAGATTAGCACATTTATTTGTAATTTATTTAAAGAAGGGTTAAAATAGTTAAAATCAACGTTTAATAAGTATATCATTTTTAATATAGGGTATTGCATAAGATAAATTAGACTATAAATATTCATTAGAAAGATAAAAATCTTTCCTACATAATGGTATTTTATTTGTAATTTTTAGACTTTAAATAAGTTAATTTATTTATGACACAACGATGATGTAGTAATTACTTTATTAATGAAATATTGACATAATTGATGTAATAAATACCCAAATAAATGTAATATGAGACTTTTTATAAATTAAACTAATTTTCTAGGTTAATATGACATGTTATTATTTATTTAATTAACTTTTTTCGAACTAATAATTCTGTTATAATTTTCACAAAAATCAATTACAAAATAGTGTTAAAATTGACATAAAATAGTTTTTAAAACAAATATTATATTATTAATTGTTATTTTATTCCTAAATATATAATGTTAGGCCAAATGAATTATATAAGGTTATATATATTAATAATAAACAACATGGGGTTCGTTTGGCTTGTTATAGTAAGTTTATTAACCTTATAGTGTAAGAACACAAAAAGCCATGATAAAAGTAAAATTATCTAACTTAAAGTTAAAACTAAATGATAAGGTTAAAATAGTAAACTAAACTTGTCCAAATTCTATTGTATTAGAGTATTTAGACCCATCCCCACCTTAGCCTAGAAATAAATCAATTTAGAGCTATTTAAAACCGAATTTGGGTTTATAATAAAATTATAGTTTTAGTTTTTCCAAAAGAGCCCCTCTCCTCCTTTATAAAAGGGCACCTCCTCCCTCTCTTCCTCACACCACTTTGAGCCATCAAGCTCGGAAAAAACCTGAACAATTCTCTTCTAAACTTCCCTATAAACATCCTAAAGGTCCTGGTCTTCTTCAAATACCAATTTTAGTGCCCTAAGAGGAGGACTCAAAGAGGCGCTTCAAAGAAGAGGTAATGTCCGTTACCGATTCTTTCGACTTTATTTCTTCTTCCACTTCTTCTACTTAGGTTGTTTCATTATGAATTAATAACATCAGTATAACTCATATAATTATATGTTATAATAACTGTGAAACAACCCTATTTCACCATCAATCCATCCTACAGAAAACGAAATCACCGCGCGTGCGTACGTACGGAATACCGTCTCCACGTCGTAGTTAAATCTATTTTCCACCACCACCTTACGTGGATGGGTATAATGGTGTAAATAATAACTATATATGATTATCGTAAAGTGATATTGATTCTGAAATAGTATACATACACTCCAATACAATTCCACGATCATGAGAACGATATCATCGCTCGTGCGTACGTACGGACTACCATCTCCACGACTCGATGAGATTCATTTTCCATGTTAACCATTCACGAATGATTATAAAGTATATATAATAAGTAATCATGAAATATATGACATAATAATGATATGGATTTATGTGTATATTTATGTTATCTACTTAATTCCATTCAATTCAATAAGGAAATGAAAACAGCGTTCATGTGTACGTACGGTCTACCGTCTCCATGAACGGTGTATTTATTTCCATTTATCGATCTATTATATATGTATATTCTGAATATATATTATATATAAATCATGTTTTACATTCTTGATGTAAGTAAACATGATCTAAGTAATCATATGAATAATTACAAGTTAAAACACAAATGACAAATGAAATGATTTTACCCAAAACGCTACTTTAACATGGAATTTACAAAAGAACGGGTAATATAAAGTCATAAGTGAAACAAATATGATATCATAACAGTTAATATGATCATGTAATAAGTCAATGACATTATTTAAATCATTATACAGGAGGTTCGGAACAATACGAAGCATATCGGACCTAAGGTAAGGGAAATATCGCAATCTCATTTTTTATCCGAGATTGTTTATACTATAGAATTTACTGGGGAATATTTTATCATCCACATCCATGCTTCCTCAATATGTAATTTTATTTCCATCCACCTACAATTTTTTAAATCCAATTTTACCCTTCTATGAGTTTTTAGTAAAATATATGAAAGGAATCTTTTGTCGTTTTTCGTACGAGGTACTTTTTGACTTTTCTGACAAAAGTACGAGAAGAATATTTTTTTAACTTATACGGCATGAATGGATTTTTAAAAAATTATTTCTAAGATTCCTTTATAATTTTTCATGTTTATTTTTAATCAACTTATTTTAGTTTAAAATTGTATGACATTTTAGAAAGTAAAAGTGTTTTTGAAGTAGAAAGGATATTTCCTCAAGAATGGAGTTCAAGTGTTTTATCAAAATTATCTTCCATCTAAGATAATAAAGGGTTCTGTTTCTATCCCTATTATTATATTGATTTGATTATGTTGTGATGGAATTATTTTTATGATTTCCTGTATCTTATATGAATTGTTTTATGATGTCATGATGTTTAAGATTCCCATTTTTATTACATGGGTTATGCTATGATGTATGGTTTATGATTTTGTGGCACACATAAGAATGATATCATTATGAGATGGGTGGGACCTATATATCCCTCCAATGCATTGGGTAAATATTTATATCTCATGAGATAGACATGGCTGGAATGGCAAGTTAAACCCGTTCAGTAATATAGGACTGGAACGAGGAATGAACTCAATTCAGAAAGGGACTTTATCCACTAAGATGGTATTGGAAGAAATGCCCTGGCTACTATGGAAATCATATCATGTGATTAATGGTTGACACAATTTCATGTTTTATTCCCATGCTATTTTATCATTCTTAATGTTTTTTATGATCTATTCCTTACGTACTTCCATGTTTTATGTCATTGCTCAAGATTTTGATGTTTAAACATTATGTTCATGTTTTTAAGATTCCAATGTATATGGTATGTTTTATTTTATCCATGCTTACCCTTACTGAGAATTTGAGCTCACCCTTTTTATGTTTTCTTTTCCCCAGGATATAAAGAACGGTTTTAGGTATGAAAAAAAGGGGGGAAGATCTTTATGGGAGATGTTGGAGATCTTTCACCATGATTAGAAGATTATGTTCCATGTTTCCAAAGACACTAAACTATTACGGTCCTTGTGTGTCTGTTTTTGTTATGTATTAAGTATTCCACTAAAGTAATGTAATATCCATGTACATCAAGCTTCGGTTCTCTACACTACCTAAAGGGTTGGTACAACTCTTGAAAAGCTGTCTCTATAGTACATCTCATCTAATGTCCACCCCCAAGATACCTCTAGTCCTGGTACTCTCATCCACAGTCAGCACTATCTGTCGTCTGAACCAAACACAACAAGGTGCGGGGTTCGCCCGTGCAGGGGTGAGTATAACATTACTCAGTAGGGACCCCAAGACCCTGAAGGACTCTCAAAATCCACAAAGGATAAACTAAATATCATGGAAACAACAGTCAAACCTACATAGGTATATGACCATACATATACCAAAGTTATCAAGTATACCCATATCATTCATAAAGAAACTCAAGGCCCAACTCATTAGCTCAAAGCTCAACTGTTCCACGAAAGAAATAATACCACGAATGTAACACCAAAAACGTGTGTACCACAAAGGTAAAGTCACACAAAATCATACCATAAAGGTATCACTACAAAGGAATGTACTAAATATATTCACCACACAGAAGAATACCACCAATGTATCACCATGAAGGAAAATACCACACATGTACGCCACACAGAAGAATACCAGAATTGTTTCACCATGAAGGTAAGTACCACACTGGTACACCACATAGAAGAATACCACAAAGGTATCAACAGGAAGGAAAGTACCACATAAGTACATCAAAAATAAGAATACCGTGAACTTTTCACCGTGAAGGAAAGTATCACAGAGGTATGCCACACAGAAGAATACTACAAAGTTATCACCACGAAGGAAAGTACCAAAAATGTACACCACATAGAAGAATTCCACCAAGGATTCACCCCGATGGAAAGTACAACATAGGTATGAAATATAGAAGAATACAAAAAAGTTATCACCATGAATGAAAGTATCACCCATGTATGCCAGACAGAAGAATTCCACCAAGGGTTCACCACGAAGGTAAGGACTCAGCTTACACCAGGTATAACATACGTATGGTAGTAAAGATGATTGATGTAACTATTTAATCATATTACTATGTTAATAGGAAGACCCACGTAGGATCCTAAATCCTGAGACCCACCTAGGATCCTAAACCATCAGACACACAGAGGATCCAAGTACATCATCAGACCTACATAGGATCCTAGTATAGAAGACCCGCGTAAGATCTTAGAGTAGTCCCATGTGGATTCTTAGAGAGGATCCAAGTGAGAATATCAAACATAGACCCACAAAGGATCCCAAATCATAGACCCACATAGGATCCCTTTCTCATGTTACAGCCAGCTACAGGGTTCCCACACTAATCTCGCTTGATTCTGAGAGAGTCCGCTCCTCAAACAACATGTAAATACTCCAACAGAGACTAATTCCTGCGATGAAGTATCCCAAAGGACTACCATGAAAAAGGGGTCTCAATAAAATAGAAAGTGTGTCAATCGGATGCCCGGTCTATAAGTTGTTGTCCTTTTATTCCCAAAAGCCTATTTGGATTTGTGTTTTATCCAAAACAGTCATAAACAAAAATTATCCAAAACTCATGTGGGGTATACCAAAAGGACCACCTTAATCTAAGGTTTTCGGCGCTGTAGACGGTTTGTCAAATAGTCACCCAAGGCTTACGATATGACCGAAATAGAGAAAAGGTTTGAAACTAGTTTGGGTCTAGTCTGACCCAATCGAACTGGCCTTGCCTTCCATGGTCCGGACCTGGGTCCGACCCGACCTGTTGGGTCCGGCTCGGCCCACCGGCGCTGCCCAGCACGCAGTGCGGTGGTCCTCCATGGCGGGTCGGATGGCCCACCCCCTCTTCTGCGTGGCATGGTCATGCACAATGTCTTCCCCTGCGGCAAACAGTGATCCAGCCACCCTACTCTAGTCGTTGCAGCACAGGGTTGTGGCTCATTCACACCGTGCAGCGTGGACGTGCACCTCCATCCCCTTAGTGTGGAACGTCGGAGTCCCAACAACCACCCTTTCTCCATTTTGGCCGACAGGTCACGACTCTTCTCCAGCGGCGCGGTTATGCCACTGTCGTCTTCACGGCCAGTCGTCGTGCTAGCCGCTGCTCCTGAGTCCCACTGGTTCCAATCGCCGGCACTGGTCGCCATCCTCCTCTGTCACAAAGTCCAAATCAAAAACCTCGAAGGATTTCAGAGAGGTAAGTCCATGTTCATTTGGCATGTACCCTATGCGTTTGGGTGGTAGCAAGCAGCACAAAAATTCTTGAATTACGAAGAACGTCATTAACATGTAAAGGGGTATTCAAAACAACAAACCATACAAAATACCCAACAACATCATCCCACAATGAAGAAGGAATCACGGGTCAACCTGTTAGTCGGTTGACCACATTCTTCATATAAATTAATGAACGGGGAAGAGGAAGTCAAAAATACCCAAACAAAAATAATACCCTACCTTGAAGGTTCCGTAGGATGAGGTGTGAGGAAGAAGATGAATTCGTTGAAGATTCATCATTCGTTGCTTCCATAAGGAGATTCTGATCTATGCTCAGGGTCAGTTCCTTTTTCTTTGTTGTAGAGACATTCTTCATCAGAAAATTGTTTTTCATTTGAGAAGAAGAGTTCCTAAAAATTCTCTCTCAATTCCCTTCTTCCAACACTTCCCCTAATCCCCCAGCAAAATGAATAGCCAACTTATTAAATAATGGTTTTACGATATAATTAAAGTTATCCACTAATTTTGTTGATGTTGGAATAATAAAATTGATGGAAGTTCAAGGGACTTCCCCACATTAAAGATAGTTTGGGTGGTACCCACTACTAGGATTCAAAATGGGGATTTTCTAGTTCATGTGGTTTCCACCACTGTAACTCAAAGGGGGGTGGGGTTCAAATAAAAATAAAAATGTTAAATAATTTTATTTTTCTTCTCCCACAAAAAGTGAAAAACTAAATTCAACCTTCCACCTACTGTGGTTGAGGTGAAGGTCTCCTTAAGAGAATATTGGCACTTTGAGTTCAACGGTGTCCTCATATTTCAATTTCATGCATTGGTTGAAATTTATATAACGCTGCTCGCACGTTTACAGAATGTACCTGAAAAAAAGTTCAGAAAAAATATAAAAGTCACCCTTGACCCGTGCCAGTCAAGGTTAGGCTCTACCTAAGTGAAAAACGCCCCAAATAACCAAACGGTACTATTATATATTCAATCTGAGGTACCGTTTAGATGTTATGAATTTTTTAATAAGATATTTGTCACTTAATTATTTTATTTGTGACCAAAAACTAAATTTTACTGGTGACCCACGCCGACCTGTGTTAGTATCTACCTAAAGAGAGTATACCATCATGAGTTTAGCGGTTGTCTCAGATTTTCAATCTGAGTTACCGTTTGTGACTTATAAGAATTTAAAAAATAAAATAATTTATTTTATTATTATATTTATGATTATACCATTTTTGGGATTTCTCACAGGAGGCCCATGATGACTAAACTTAAGTCGCACATAGGATTAACCTGTCATCCTGAACGCAACTGTGCCCTCAAATTTCTGATCTGAATTAGCGTTTAAGATTTATTCCACTTTTTTAGGAAAACTGATTACGAATGCTAATTAAAACTTAAGAAAACTTTGACGGATCATTTCGGGCACTCCGGGCCTCAGAATCACGTGCCGTCAGATTTCACGGTCTTGAAATAATCCCAATTTTTTAAAAATCATATTAAATAATTTTCAAGACATTAAAGTGTTAGTATGTTTGAGGGAAGTAATTTCTATTTTTTAGAGGCCCCATATAGTATCATTATATATTTTATCATCTATTCATTTGGATGAGACATCATATTAGGTGATTACATTGGATTTTGTATAGTTTTTATGCTTACTAAAAAATCTATCATATCCTTTGAGTCATTAATTTGTTTATTCCAATAGTCAGAAATTATTATAATAGGAGACATTTTGTTCAAAGATGAAATGCTTCCCAGATATGTGGTCATAACTCAATACTAGTCCTCAACCCTATAAATAATAGAGGTAGTTTTGTGGAGATCCATAACATGAAATATTTGATATTAGATATTGGTATCAGGGTATATGATATAGAATACGTAGGAAAATAGTAGGAAAATAAAAAGTATTTAGAATAATGAATTGAATAAAGAAAAATAAAAAATATTAGTTTTATAGTCATAATATAGGACATACCAAAGGATTCAATGAACTATGTATTACTTTGTTTTATTCCAGTTGATTGAAACAAACTATGAATATTTAGTGATACAATATTTGAAATATATTTGAATATGTAATAAATTATATTGACTTAAACTATTTTTTTAAATTTTATGTGTTTTTAATTTGAAAAGATCATTTCCATTGGATAATGGTATATTCTACATAATATTCAATTAGAATGAACAAGATGAAGGTTAAAAAAAATTACATTATTATTTTTTCACTATTCCACATTGGAGACTCAGATTAATTATGAAGGATTCTATTTCTATATAAAAACATCAGTAATAGTAATTTAAGAGTACATTGAGATTGCTCATGATGATAGGGTTACACCATAATGTTGAGATATTAGGATTCCATGAGAATTGGAGGCCTGAGGAGAGAGAATACAGATCTGGAACATCAGGTATATGAGAAACTTTATCTAAGATAGAAGAATGTATCAATCAATAATATTTAATAGGATATATAAATCTGAGATTTGTAGAGATAGAGAAACCTAAGATTATAGGGTGGAATATTTGATAGTAAATATGGTATTTTTATTATGGGGATGGAAATTTTATTTCAACTATATCACTCCATATCATATTTCCGTGTGATATTTTTTTGATATGTGTGCTTGTTATGTTGGAATCTTTGGTGTGGAGATTTGTTTGATAGTACCTTTTGATGGAAGGACTGTTATACTCTCTTATAATGAGATAAGTTGTTAGTAACACTATAAATAGCTAGATAGAATGATATTATAATATCTCTACTGAGGGATTCAATCATATGAGTGTATTCTACCAAATTCAAAAATATATATTTAATTTCACATGATATAGTAGTCATTAAGAACTAAGAGTGGGGAACTTAAAAGTGAAATAATGATAAATGATATAGTATATGACTGGAGTATTATTCCTATATACTTATATGAGTTAGGAGATACGTAATTACTTCATTAGAGGAACCCGAAAAAATTATTTGAGGGATACTATATGTATAATTATATAAGGATCGTTATGGACTATAGGTAGATGGAATTATTTGGTATAACCAATAAAAAATAGATACTGATGGGGTGTCTATTCTAATTAATTAATATATCTTCTTCAATCACACACATCAAGAGTAGTATGTAATCAAACCTTATTAAATAAAATGATGAGTTAGTGATTGAGTTTGACATTTTAAGGTAGGGGATATTTGAATACTATTTTCTATAAAGTATATTTATGTTACCAAAATAGTGTGATTGAAAATAAATCTCAATATAAGGATCCATAGTTTAACCCCCATCATTAGATGTATTTCATGGTAGGATGAAAATAGGTTCAAGGTATATGTAATATTATATATGTTGTATTAGAGAAACAAAATAATTCTTCTTTTCCATCAATACCACTAGAAGGAAAATATTTTCAAAAATATAAAACGAAATTAAAAGTAAGAACTGGCCGCAATAGTACTGTTAGAGTTTTGGTTGAATGTGAGTAGTTCTACATAGTGGTAGTAGATGAGATAGAGGTACAAATGGGAGAAGGGGTGTCCTATGTCTCCTATATTGTTTTCTCATCTTGAGCATCCATTTATTTAAATGCTGTGGAAACCAATTATTCCATTACATTGAGTCTCATGGAAGAACATGACCACTTCCAAAATAGGCTAGTGAGACCCTTGACTCCATCAACCCTAACAAGAAATATTTAGATCTTGATAGGGGCTATTAAGTTATGTATTTTTTTTAGGTTGTGATAAAATTAAATATGATCATAAAATCTATGAGATGAAACTATAATATGTGATCTTGATAATAAATTGGATAAGACTACTTTAGGATTTTATTGATTATTTTAGATAGAGACTCACCCATCTAGATTTAGTAGAAAGTGTCTGGGATACACCATATATATATATATATTCCTCTTCAACTAGTTCACGTATACTGATGGGGGACTATGACCATACATTAAACAATTCTAGACTAATATTTTATAGATTTTGTATCTTAATAGATTAAAATTGTGGTGAGAGAGTTTTTTAATATTTTTCATAAGGAGGTAGTTAAATTACCTTAAAATTTGAGTTGTTTTTTGAAATCAACTTTTTATTAAATACAATTATTATTTATAAGGTCCAATATTTTATAGAATAGACTGAGGCCTATGGTTTAGGATGTAGGTAATAAATGTTTGCCACATTCAATTCAAAAACCCATGTTATTTACCCCGGGGAAATCATACTTTATTTATAAAGAAAAAATATATGATTCTATGATTTTTCATTAACTATCAATGATTAAACCAAATAAGCATTAATTAAATATACGCATTGCCTCTTATCAAGCACATATCTGGCTAATTTCTAGGAGAATGAGTATTATTTAAAATTCAAATTATATATTTACATTATCTACTAGTAGTTGTGGTGGTGAATATATATATAAATAATTTATTTGTTGCTATGGCCATTATTAGTTTATTATTATGCCAATTGGTGTAGTGAATACCTTAGTAGTATTCATATTTTCTCTAAACATGGTGTTTATTACTAATTTGGATTCATGTTTATTAATATTATTTTATTAATTAATAATCTACTCTTCATATAAGTAGGATCATGATAATAAACTATGGGTGTTTTCAGAGAACCTTAGGGAACATAAAATATATAGGAAGGTATCAGTTTATGTTTTTGATTTAATAGGTTTTGTTTTTTGGTTGTGTCATATTAGTGGATGGATCATCATTCTACTAATAATAGTTTAAAGCATTATTGAATTTTGATCCACTATAGAGTTTATTCATGGTTTAAACATTCATGGGTTCAATTGTTTATTATTAATTCTTTTTCATTCATTTATCGAGGATATATATTCTTCTATAAGGACTATAAAAGAAGAGAAAAATTTATATGGATGAAGGAGTGTCAATAAACATTGAATATTTTTAAATCATAGTTAAATAATCCAGATTTTATTAATTTAATGTTGAGGGTATTCCATATATGAAATATTGGGATGTGTCCTGATGAAGAAGTGGATACGCACTGATATAAGATCCTATGATTATTTCTTATAGATTATGAAAAACAATTTACACATATAACAAACTATTTCATACATGACATTCAGATAACATTAGTTTTTATTCTAATGTTCGCGAGGAATAACATACAAAGATGATACTTTAAGGTATTCATTTCTTATAAGATACAATTAAATATATATATATATATATAATCTATTAGAGAGATTTTAATATTCAATATTTTATATATGTTTTTATAACTAGGAATAAAATTTTATATATCTTTTTCTTATTGAAATGTGAATTATATGGAATATTCATTGAGTATGATATCATTCATGGAGATGGTTCAGTAGACCTTGGTATGAGTGGAAATATATAGAGATATTGCCAGATTTTCATATGGATGTATGAGAGTATGATCTATAAAGATTGATATTTCAGTTGATAATTACCTCAAACCCATATTAGATATTTTTTATATTTGTTTCATTAAATGAGCTTTTTGGGATAATGTAATAGTCCATATAATGTCACTAAAAGATTAGATTAAATAGTGGAGAACCAGATATTATATCCTGAGAGACTATTAAACATCTAATTATTTTTGAATAATGTGTTGTAGAAATTTTATAAACTTTATATAATGGTAAAATATAGTCTATAAATGATGTATTAAGATATATATAGATATAATTTTTTTAGTATTAAATATTATTTTTGATATGGTGGTTTTCATAGATTAGTTCCTCACTTGTCAGTGAGTGAAGGGGGATCACCATGTTAAAGCAGGTTTACTACAACCATTTAGTATTCCATAATACAAGTGTAATGACATATATATTAGAATTTTAATAGATCATAGATGCATGATTAGTGTTATTTATTATATTTACTTCTCTATGAACACTTAATATATACTCATCAATGATGGGGGGAGTGGTGAATTTGTTTTGTGGAATTTGTTTTTCAATTTATCTCTTTATTCCTTAAACTCTTTAACCAAATATTCTAGTGATTGTATCATTCTAATATATCATCTTTGTTTGTTAGTACACATGATAAGTGGTTTGCATATTTATAAGGATAAACATTTAATAAGAAATAATTTTCATTACTCCATCCTATAAATAATTATCCATCACACATGACAGACTAATGTGATTCTAGTTACAGTGGGTCATCATGGAAACAATCCAAAACCAGAAGTGTTGTACCCTACACTCAATAGTGGTGATATAAAATAATAATATGTCCATGTATTGGTGTTATCCAAGTCCAACATGTATCTTACATCATGATATTTATGTTTTCTCTAGATATAATATTCATTTACTTCTATTTCTATATATTATAATCATTTTTCTCCACCAGATGTATCTTCTATTGATTTCAAATAAAATGAAATGTTCTTATCCTATAAATATTTTAATTGAATAGTATCATGGAATAATTTTATATTTTTCAATTCTAGTCTGTGTAAAACAATTAAAACAATATTCCTCCCATTCATTGTAGTAAAATTGAATTATTAATTTGATAGATAGTTTCATGAATTCATCCTATCATGTTATTATTGTAACGACACAACGATTCATTAATTGAAATCCCTCTTGATCTAATTAAATGTCTATTATGTTTATATAAAATGTAAACTTCTTTGGTTTTATGTTATGAATTTTGACCATTGCTAATATATTCGTTGAACTGTGATCACATGATTAGTATAAATATAGGACTTTAACAAATCCAATTTACTCAGACAAAAGAAGCGATGGCCTCATCTAGTAGAATTGCTCTATTCCAAGCCCATTTGTCAGAGCTCGGAAAAGAGGTGGTGTCCTTGGGCTTCGCTCTTGACCAAGCCCAAGCTGAGCTTCATCATGACATGCTCGAACAAGACCATCTACGAGAAAAGTTGAATTTGATAGAGATTACCACTCAAGCAATGTTATCCGAGCCACCCCAACAGTCTGTCACCATCGCGCACCTTACCCAGAGGTCTTATGAGGCTGTTTTAAGGGGTTATGTTTCAAATAAATAGTACTATGTTCATGTACCTTATTTGTTTTGTATATAATAATGAATATACTATCATGTCATTATTGACACATTGTAAATAGTTTTTAAAGTACAAATAATGTTTTTAGTTACTATTTACATAAGAATTATATTTTATCAAATTAAGGGATTTTTGAAATGAAAAATATTTTAATAAAATATAATTATTATTATTAAATTAATTTTTATTAAATATAAATGATCTTATAATTTCATGAATGCAATTGTAATTTTTATTACGGTTTGAAATCCATTTCTGTCAAAACCGGTGAATTTTTTATAAATGTCAGTTTTTATTCTAAAAGTGAAAACTAACATATTTAGAAAATTATTTAGATAAAATAAATGTTATTTCTGGAATCAGGATTTTTAAATTATCCAACAGTGAATTTTTTATAATTTTCTAAGACAGTCAAATTTTTGGGTTAAAATTAAATACCGTTTAAATATATAATGTGTTTTATGACTTCATAATGACCCAATAATGATGTAATAAAATACTATAATCTTTCTGTTGGGCCAAAATAAGTTTTACCATTAAAATAATGTTATTTTGGGTTTGTTTTACTTACTTTTCCAAGCATTAATGGACCCCTCAAAACTTATTAAACACCTTGTCTTTTTAAATTGTTTTTCATGGGAGTGTGGCTCACCTCCACATATGAAACCCTATTATTTTAAGACATTCAGACATTGGCCTTATAAAATACTGTATTCCTCTTCCCTTTTCCAAAAACCAAGGGCAAAAACCCTAGGATGGTTTGTGGTTTGGATTAATTTAATATAAGGAGTCCCAAACCTAAATAATAAAGAATTCCCTCACCTTTCCGATATAAACCCACCGAAGCTCCCACTTCCTCCTCACCCAAAGCCTTTGGAGATCGTCCAGACTCTGAACCACTACCTCTATAATCCTCCCAAGGTGCCCCAAGCTCCCAATAATCCTCTCACAAGACTCTCTCTATCCTTTGGATGCACACTTCCAAGTAAGGGTTTTTTTCTTCCTTTCTCATTTTTGTTCAATTTTCTTTATGTTGTTTTTCCTTTTTAATTTAAATTATGAATGTTGGGGTATGGTTTCGCACCTCCCTCACACTTCCCTATTTATGTTTGAATGATGGAAGACCCCTTTCTTTCTCATTAAATTCCTCCCATGTACACCCATTAATATGTCGAAATTTTGAAAGGAACTTCTCTCTCCACATTTACATTCATGCAATACATTTGTATCATAAATCTAAATTCCATTACAATTATTGTGACATGATTCCATATGACCTTTATACTTTCCATGACATGTAAATATGATGAGGATCCCCTTTCTCTCTCATCAACCATTTCTATGAATTCTGATGTCACGTCGTTACAGTGCCTAAATCGCACTGATTTTCTAAGCCAATGTCATTGTGTAGTGAATACCATGCCCATTTCTCCATCAAGGCTATTCACCTTTATGAACATTTACCTATTTATTATAATGTTTTATGTTTTAATTCCACATTCCTTTATCGTGTAATAAATGATTATGTTTTTTAATCCTTTTTTATGATCCATGTGGCACACTTATGCATGAAATGAAATGTTTAAGAAGGGTGTGCCCTTATAGCTCTCCAATGCATTGGGTAAAGTATAGTATCATGATACATCATGTGCAATGATTGTTTACTCATGCTAATTCAAGTGCAATGAGGGTTTACTCGTGCTTCACGTGCAATGAGGATTTACTCATTCTTTATGTGCAATGAGCCTTGGCTCATGATAATTCCATGTTAAGAGTTATTGCCACATTTCCTTGTTATGATTATCATGATTTATCTTGACTTTATGTTCATGTTATCTTTTTCTCTATATATATTCATAATGTCTAAAATTTATTGTACTCCTCATGTTATTCCATGTGTATTCCCTTACTGGGCTTTATAGCTCACCCTTTTCTTATGCATGTCCTCAGGTTATCCCATGCAATGCTACGTATGAGGGAATGTAGTGGTCATGTAAAGGAAGTTTTAAATAAAGATGTAATATTTCATGTTTTAAGATTTTATTTAATGATCCTAATCCACAAAGACAGTAAACCTCTTGACCTTCTTTGTTGTATCAAGTGAAGTTTTATGTAATAAATCAGGTTTAAGTTTTTAATAAAAGCAAGGTTGTCATAGTTGGTATCAGAGGATAGGTTTATTTATTTTTGGGATTAGGATTAGAAAACCCTAGTGAAGCCTTAGAGACAACAATAAGTATAATAAAAACATCCCCAAGTTTTTTTATGTATTGAGTAAGTGGTTTATCAATAAAATACATCCCTGTCTGGATACGAGCAGGTAGAGGTGGCTCTGGCACAGATGTATCCTAGGAGTAAAACCCAAAAACACCACTTTGAGCTAGACTCAAATGAGAATTGGTGCACGACAACGGGCCTTGCTGCACTATTGGTTACGACACTCTCGGGGGATATGTTTTGATAAATTCACAAGCTTAGAATAAACCCTTATTAAGGGAATTAAAAAAATGACCCTAAGAATATATGTTCGAAAGTAGATCATGAAAATCCTAGATTGAAGCCTATAGACTCATGATTTATGGAAATAAAAGTTTATTTATAAGTCATCAATTTTTGTATTTGTATTACCCTTTATGTGTTACCTCTAAGTTTCCTTTTATTCCATCCAATGGTCGGTAATAGGAGGACTCGGGCTAACAACCGTTTTGAAAATCAGTGTGATGAGTGTACTAATGAGATGCCAAATCCAATGGGAGTGGGAATTGCGAACATTTTCACACTTCTCTCTCAGCTAACTCAAGTTTTGAATAGAAACACGGGTCAAGAGGAATGGTCAACCCCCCCCCCCCCCAAAGAAAGAACAAGTCACTATCGAGAGATTCATGAGACAAAGGCCTCCCACTTTTAGAGGATCATTCGATCCCACGATCACTGAACAATGGATCAACTCCATTAAAAATATATTCTCCATCATTCAGTGTTCTGAACAAGGGAAGGTTCTCCTGGAGGCTTATCATATGGAGGGTGAAGCTGATCAATGGTGGACGTGATCAAAAATACGAAGCCTTAGGAGGAGATCAAGGCGTTGGAATGGAAGGATTTCCAGAAGATTTTTTTTGATAAATATTTTCCACGTACCATCTGGCATAAGATGGAAAGGGATTTCCTTTACCTCATGAAAAAAGACGAATAATATGTTGGAGCATACGAGAAAAACTTCACAAGGCTTGCACGATGCACTTCCGGCTTTTTCGTTACCCCAGAATGCAAAGTTGACCGCTTCTTTGGTGGGTTGAAGCCTAGCCTATGAAAAGCATTAGCAATCCGTGACTTTGAAAGATATGAGGAAATTGTCTAATGTATCCTTATGGTCGAAATGGATATCATAGAATCATATAGGTATCATGGGGATAAGAAGCATAAGGTGGAATTCAATGCTGGTGGTCCGATGGATAAATCCAATGGTGCTAAGAAGATCCAGCACCCCACTTTCCAAAAGTGTGGAAAGAAACACCCTGTAAATTTCCTTAAGGGGGTAAAGAAATGCTTCAGGTGTGGAAGATAAGGTAACCTAGGTGTTAAATTTCAGCAAGAAAGATCCGCTGCTGCGACAAAGGAGAGGAATGCTCCGTTCGAACCTCAACGCATTGTTAAATGCTACAAAGGAAATGAACCAGGTCATTTTGAAAATCAGTTCCCTAATCCAAGGGTTTTCGGAGGCAACCAATAACCTCTAAGGCAGCAAGGAAGAGCTTTTGCCATCTCTTCTGCCGAAGTGAACCCTGACAATGATGTGGTGACAGGTACGCTAGTTATTCATTCAAGAATAGCGAATGTACTTTTTGATTCATGTTCTATGCATTAGTTTATATCTCGAAGGTTTAGTAGAACAATCCCAACACCACCACAAATCATGGAAGTGAAGATGTTGGTGAGTAGGACAAATAAGGCAATAATTGAATCCCATGAATATAAGTACTCCCCTCTTTTAATCTATGAATCTAATTTCCCGGAAAACCTCTTCATACTCCCTCTGTTTGAATTTGATGTAATTAGTGGCATGGATTGGCTTTCCTTATATAGAGCCAACAGAAATTGTCGGGAGAGGGAAATCACACTCCAAATAGAGAATCGACCCCCGATTCTTTACAAGTGTAAGGAGGAAGATGAATCTCCTTTAGCTCCATCATCTCAAGCATGGATATTACTTCCCTATGAGCACGCGTATCTGGCTCAGATGATTGAGTCCAAGGAAGAAACCATCCTTGAAGAAATGCCTATTGTGAGGGAATTCACGGAAGTGTTTCCTGAGGAAATGCCTGGCCTTCCTCCTAGAAGAGATGTTGAATTATAAATTGAACATATACCCCAGGCTTTACCAACATCCAAGACTCCATATAGAATGGGTGTTATAGAGCTTGAAGAGCTGAAGAAACAACTATAGGAGAATCTGGTTAAAGGGTTTATATGCCCAAGTGCTTCACTATGGGGTGCACCAGTCCTCTTCGTCAAGAAGAAGGATGGGTCAATGCAGATTTGCATTGATTATCGTGAACTTAAAAAAGTCACGATAAAGAACAAGTATCATCTCTCATGAATTGATGACTTGTTCTATCAACTATATGGAGCACAATACTTCGCCAAGGTGGACTTGCAGTCAGGATATTATCAAGTAAGGGTGAAGAAGGAAGATATCCCCAAGACTGGTTTTCATACAAGATACAGGCACTATGAATTCATAGTAATGACTTTCATACTCACCAATGCTCCAGCAATATTCATCGACTTGATGAGTAGAGTCTTTAGAGAATACCTAGTCAAATTTGTGGTAGTCTTTATAGATGATATTCTAATATACTCCAAAACCAAGGAAGATAATGAGGAGCATTTAAGAACTGTACTAGAGACTTTGCACAAGGAGAAGCTCTATGAAAAGTATAGAAAGTGTGAGTTCTGGTTGAAGGAGGTATCATTCTTGGGCCATATCATAATAAGAAATTGGATATATGTGGATCCCTCCAAAACAAATGCAATTGAGGGATAGACGAGGCCAACATCGGTAACGGATATCCGTAGCTTTATGGGGTTAGTTGGATATTATTAACGATTTGTGAGAAATTTCTCATGATTTTACTACCCTCTTACCAAGTTAACTCGAAAGGGATTAATGTTTTCTTGGAGTGATGAATGTGAAGAATGCTTCAGGGAGTTGAAAAGGAGGCTTATCACTGTGCACGTGCTCACTTTACCCACAAGTGGGGAACTTTTTGTGGTATTCAGTGATGCTTCAAATAAGGTCTTAGGCTGTGTGCTGATGCAGAATGATAAAGTGATATCCTATGCCTCAAGGAAGTTGAAAATCCATGAGTGAAACTATCCAATGCATGATCTGGAGTTAGCGGCGGTGATCATTGCCTTGAAAATCTAGCAACATTATCTCTATGGGGAGAAATGTGAGATATATAATGACCACAAGAGTCTTAAATATATATTCACATAGAAAGAGCTTAATAGGCGTTAGAGAATATGGATAGATCTCATCAAGGATTATGAATGTTCAATACATTACCACACGGGGAAAGCGAACAAGGTGGAAGATGCCCTAAGTAGAAAGGACCCAGTGATTCTATCAATGATGAAAATTGAGAAGGATGCAATCTTCTTAGACTTGATGAAGATGGACATGGGAATCATAAAGAAGGGAACATAATCAATGTTTTCACAAATGATTTCTCAACCATCTCTTTTGGAATGGTTAAAGGATGCTCAAAAGGATGATGTGGGAATTCCGGAAAAGGCGGAAGCTATCGAAAAAGGGAAATCCATGGAGTTTAATGTTAATGAAGAAGGAATTGTGCTGTTTGGGAAAAGACTATGTGTTCCATCAAGTCCCGAGATGAAGAAGGAACTTTTGGAGAACACACATAGTTCAAATTTCTCTATTCACCCATGGATCAAAATGATGTATTGAGATCTATGAGAAAACATTTGGTGGAATAATATGAAGAAGGCTATTGCTAAATATACATCAATGTTCTTAGTGTGCCAGCAAGTGAAGGTAGAGAGGCAGAAGTCTAAGGGGATGATGCAACCATTTCCTATACAAGAATGGAAATGGGAGAACATCACCATGGAATTTGTCACCGGACTTCCAAGGACATCCAAAGTCAATAATGCAATCTGGGTTGTTGTGGATCTTCATATAAAGACAGCGCACTTCATTTCTATTCGGGAGGATTTCTCTTTAGATCAACTGGAACAGATATATATCAGGGAAGTGGAATGGTTGAATGGAGTACCACTATCTTTTGTGTCTGACTGAGATCCAATATTCACCTCAATGTTTTGGAAGATTCTTTAAAATGCTCTGAATTCTGAACTGAACTACAGTACGACCTATCATCCTCAATCCGATGTCCAATCCAAGTGGACTATCCAAACACTTGAGGACATGTTGATAGAATGCTCAATGGACTTTAAAAGAGGATGGGATCACCATATTCCTCTTTTTGAGTTCTCTTGTAATAACAGTTTCCACTCAAGCATCAAAATGGCACCATATGTAGCCCTGTATGGGAAAATGTGCAAACACCGGCATGTTGGGATGAGGTCTGTGAACGTAAGATGCTTGGACCAAAAATGGTCGAAGAAATGGTGGAGAAGGTAAAAACCATTCAGTAGCATATCATGGTAGCCCATAGTCGACAGAAGAGTTATGGAGATAACCGTCGATGAGACCTTGAGTTTAAAGTTGGAGACATGGTTTTTCAACGCATGTCTTTGTGGAAGAAGGTCATGAGGTTTGGAAAGAATGGGAAGTTAAGTCCAAGGTACATCGGACCCTTTGGAATTCTTGATCGTGTCGGGGTTGCGGCCTATCGACTAGAACTTACACATACCATGGAGAAAGTACATGATGTTTTTCATGTATCTCTCTTAAGGAAGTACATACCGGACCCTTCACATATACTCTCTTCTGTGGTGTTACAATTTGAAGATGATATTTCTTATGTTGAGAAACCAGTAAAGATCTTAGATCGTGGAGAAAAAATTCTACGAAATAAGACAATTCCCTTCATCAAGGTGTTGTGGAGAAACCACAAGTTTGAAGAAGCTACTTGGGAATTGGAGAAAATGATGAAGCTGAGTTACCCACATCTGTTTTAGTGTGGGAAAAGGAAAATTTCGAGGGCAAAATTTCTTATGGGGGGAATATTGTAATGACCCCAAATTTCATTAATGGAAATCCCTCTTGATCTAATTAAATGTCTCTTTATGTTTATATAAAATGTCAACTTCATTGGTTTTATGTTAAGAATTTTGACCGTTTCTAATGTAGTCATTGAACAGTGATCACATGATTAGTATAAATATAGGACTTTAAAAAATCCAATTTACTTAGAAAAAAGAAGCGATGGACTCATCTAATAGAATTTCTCTATACGAAGCCCATTTGTCAGAGCTCAGAAAAGAGGTGGCATCCTTGGGCTTCACTCTTGACCAAGCCCAAGCTGAGCTTCATCATGTCAATCTCGAACGGGACCGTCTGTGGGAAAAGTGGAAGTTCATAGAGATTACCACTCAATCAATGTTATCCGAGCCACCCCAAGATTCTGTCACCATCGCACACCTTACCCCTAGGTCTTATGCGGCTGTTTTAAGGGTTTATGTAACAAATATAAAGTACTATGTTCATGTAACTTATTTTTTTTGTATATAATAATGATTATACTTTCTTGTCATGGTTGATACATTGTAAATAGTTTTTAAAGTACAAATAATGTTTTTAGTTATTATTTAATTAAGAAATATATTTTTATCAAAATAAGGGATTTTTGAATTAAATAATATTTTCATAAAATATTATTATTATTATTAAATTAATTTTTATTAAATATAAATGATCGTATAATTTTATGAATGTAATGGTAATTTTTATTAAGGTTTGAAATCCATTTCTGTCAAAACTAGTGAATTTTCAATAAATATATGTTTTTATATTAAAAGTGAAAATTAACATATTTAGAATATTATTTAGATAAAATAAATGTTATTTTGGGAATCAGGACATCGAAATTATCCAACGGTGAATTTTCCATAATTTTCTGAGACATTCATATTTTTGGGTAAAAATTAAATATTTTTTAAATATATAATGTATTTTATGACAACATAATGACCCAATAGTGATGTAATAAAATACTATAATCTTTATGTTCGGCCAATATATGTTATAAAATTAAAATAATGTGATTTTGGGTTTGTTTTAATTACTTTTCATAGCATTAATGGACCCCTCAAGACTTATTAAACACCTTGTCTTTTTAAATTTTTTTATCATGGGAGTGCGACTCACCTCCACATAAGAAACCCTATTGTTTTTAGAAGTTCGGACTTTTTACTTATAAAATATTTTTTTCCTATTCACTTTTCCAAAAACCATTGGTAAAAACCAGTGTATGGTTTGTGGTTTGGAATAATTTAATATAATGGGTCCCAAACCTAAATAATAAAGAATTCCCTCACCTTTCCTATATAAACCCACCCAGGCTCCCACTTACTCCAGACTCAAAGCCTTTGTATTTCGTCCAAACTATTACTTACTCTCTCTAGAATCCTCCCAAGGTTCCCCACGTTCCCAAGAAGCCTCTCACAAGCCTCTCTCTATCCTTTGGAAGCACACTTCCAAGTAAGGGTTTTTTTTACTTCCATTCTCATTTTTGTTCAAATATATTTATGTTGTTTTTCCCTTCTAATTTCAATTATGAATGTTGGGGTATGGTTGTTCACCTCCCTCATAATTCCCTCTTTATTTTTTATTGATGGGAGACCCCTTTATCTCTCATTAAATTCCTCCCATGTACACCTGTTACTATGCCAAAATTCTGAAAGGAACTTCTCTCTCCTCATTTACATTCAAGAAATACTTTTGTATCATGAATCTAAATTCCATTACAATTATCTGGACATGTATCCATATGACCTCCTTACTGTACATTACATGTAAATATGATGAGGAACCACTTTATCTCTCATAAACCATTTCTATGAATTCTTATGTCACTCTATTACGTTGCGAAAATCGCACCTCTTTTCTAAGCCAATGCCATTGTGTAGTGAATACCATGCCCATTTCTCCATCAAGGGTATTCACCTTTATGCACATTTAATTATTGATTATAAAGATTTATGTATGAATTCCACATTCCTTTATCTTGGAATAAATGATTATGTTTTATGAATCCATGTTTTATGATCTATGTGGCACACTTATGCATGCAAGGAAATGTTTAAGAAGGGTGGGCCCTTATAGCTCTCCAATGCATTAGGTAAAGTATAGTATCCTGATACGTCATGTGAAATGAGTGTTGAATCATGATAATTCAAGTGCAATGAGGGTTTACTCGCACTTCATATGAAATGAGGATTTAATCATGCTTTATGTACAATGAGCCTTGGTTCATGCTAATTCCATGTTAAGTGTTGTTTCCACATTTCCATGTTATGATTATCATTCTTTATCATGCCTTTATGTTCATGTTTCTCTTGTGCTCTATTGATATTCCTAATATCTAACATTTATTTTACTCCTCATGTTATTCCATGTGTATTCCCTTACTGGGCTTTATAGCTCACCCTTTTCTTATGCATGTCCTCAGGTTATCCCATGCAATGCTAAGTACGAGGGAATTTAGTGGTCATGTAAAGGATGTTTTCAATAGAGATGTTGTATTTCATGTTTCAAGTTATTATGTAATGATCCTAAGCCCCAAATACACTAAACCTATCGATCCTATTTGTTTAATCATGTGAAGTTTTATGAAATAAATCATGTTTAAGTTTGTAATAAAAGCAGGGTTGTCATAATTATTATCATGCACTGGCTATAAAATCCTTCTTTGATCTATGAATCTCGGAATGCACGACACTTTGTTCTCCTATTCTCTTATATTTTATCTTCACTTTACTTATTTTTATTCATGGTATTTTATTTTATGTGTTTCTTATTCCTGTCATTGACTCGAACCATTTGTGTAATGAATTATTATCATAGAGTATGGTCCCCATCGTCTTAACAGAAAAATATTCATCCTTGATTCATAGTGGCATACTTCTCTCTTTTGTTCTACATCTATATATATTATGAATTAACCTATATCAAATATATATAATAATATTTCATAATCGGATGACTTAATATTCATACATTTCTTTAATATTCAATATATCACATGATCAAATGCAAGTAATTACCATGTTTCTTGATAATGAAAATCCTACTAGATATTCATTAACCACTATATACATGATCCAAAATACATAATCACATCTCTTTCTCCATTTTACTTTCTATAGAATAGACATTATATTCAATCGTTATAATAGTAATTATTAGAGAACTTCTCATGTAATAAAAAAAACATAAAAACTACAGATTAATATATAGTAAGTGATACAACTTAATAAATCTTCCAAACATCCATTCAATCCATGATAAATTTCATGCATCTATAGTGAATTAATTCATGGAGAATTCTCATTGGTGGTGAATCCTAGAACTTTGACCTCCCTTATCATATGCATTAGATTTATTTATCTCTACATGATTTAGATCCATTAATTTAATGTCACCATACAAACACCAATATGTTCACGATACCATGGTGTGTTCATGGATTCCCTTATTTATTCACAACATCATACACTCTCCAGAAATACATTATTCATCACTCCATGAATTAAGATTTAAATTTATTCAAACTCATACCTGAATAAAAGAAATTTATAGATAAATTGAACCTCTATTAAAATCAAAATCCACTTATACTCCTCCCAATTCATGTTTGAGAAACAACTCATAGATGCCTTCTATCTTTATTTCTCCTTGAATCTTGGATTGTAATAAAGATTCATGATTATAATTTTAATGAATTTCATATTATATGGAATCCCTAAGAGTTTTTCCATATTGAGAATCACTCATAAATTCCCTTTTGTATTGATTCATATATATGTATTTATATATTAATATTCATGTATGTTGATATTTCAATACATGAAATACATATACAGATTCATATAAATGTCCCATTCACATAATAAAATTCATCTCTATATGTGATCTATTCACATACAATGTTTCTTTATCAAATGAAACTAATTCATATAAGAATATTTGACTTCAGGTGTTTATATTTTTTATAAATAAGAAATAAACCCACATGATGTTCCTCCATTATTTAGATCATGTCTAAAAATATTTATAAGTGAATTTGTACTTAAAAAAAATTATTATTAAACAACTTATTCCATGTTCATACATCTCATTTACATTAAGTATAATCATTATCTCATTTTAATAAGATCATAATGACCAATATCATGATATATAATTATTTTATTATTCGTTTATTGTTCATTTAATGATGTAGCTATCTTTTACATGTTCTTCAATTTCTCATACTGTGTGTCTCTATGGTCACTTGAACTCTCATACATGACCCTGATCTCTAGACCAACCAATCGGTGGGTCCACATTTCATCATGTGGTCAGTTTGAATTACATTATGTGTTATTTTATAATTTTTTAATATGGCTGGATTGTACTCCTTTATATGATTAGCTCACATTTTAACTCACAATCACATTCATAAAATGTATTCACCTGTCATGTGATTCACATACTTTTCATATTAACAACATAATGGTATGTGATTGATTGCTATCATCATAAAAAGATGATTCAAATTTTCTGGATGATCTATAATCCTTTTATGAATAATTAGTGATAAAAATAGATTTTATATGCATAAGAGGTCTCCTCACATGGATGTTCCATAGAAAATATTGATTTGTATATGCATAGATGATCATCACATGATATCATATTCTATAGAATATCACTTCTCATTCAATGTATGCTTATCCCATATAAGTTCATTTCATATATACTTATACCATATAAATTTACTGATCATCCTATGATCTATAGATTATAGTGCTAAAATATCCAAATGCACATGTCATACATTCCTTGGAGAAATGTTTATCAATCATTAGAAATATCATTTTCCTAAACCAATGATATTTCTCCATTTTTATATACCATATAAAAGATATATATACCAATTCTAATCATATAAATATAATGAGACACACTTCAATGGAGACTATTAATGAAGATTAGATTACTTATAAATTATGTTAAATAATTAATAATCAACGTATTTATTTTACATACAAGATTTTTATTCCTCATATATATATTTACATTTCTTAGAAAAAAACCTTGATAGTAAATAAACCTCTCACAATGTGGGTTGAACAATATCTCCATTTATATTTCTTATCAATAGCTTCAAAATTATGGGTCAATATGTGGTGTATTAATTCATAATCCCCCCTTTTCTCATCAATTATTCATAATATGTTCTCTACCCCTTATTGAAAATATATAAAAAAGTGCTGGGGAAGGTTATCAATTTATCTTTAAGTGATGTTCTATCAATCATCTCACTCTATATCCACTTCAGTTCCACATATTGTAAAGAAGTATTTGATCAAGAAAAATATTATATCCAATTTCAATTGAAAATGATACCAAAAGAAATGAAAACTCTATAACATTACAAAATATATACCTAACTATTTTCTAGGGAAATAATTTTTTTATATAAATAAATTATAAAATTAATTAACCTAAAACTATTATAGACACTTCAAAAATTATGTTACAAAATATCAAATACAAACCATGATTAATGATATTGTAAAAAAATTAGATTAAATTACAATTCCATTGGAAAATTTCTCTACAGTTATATAATGATTTCATTTTATGTACCATGGATTATGTACGAAGAGATACATTCCATTATAATAAAAATTTCATTAATAATATTCATATATAATCAAATATGTATAAGATCAATAATTTTTGTAGCTTCTATTTCATTCATCACTTTTTTCCCTCTTAAGGAGACTCTCATCAAAATTTTAAATATATTAAATAGATATTCATATTTATTCCAATGTCAATAATACATCAAATTTAAATTGTTCAGAAGACATTCATGTTTCTATAACCTCTACATCATAATCATGGACGAGATTATTCAATTCACAATTTATAGAATAAAAAATGTACTATAAATCCATGATGTAATATTCCATATTTTTCACTCAAGTGTTGATAAAAACAATTATTTAACCTCATTAAAGATGATATGATAGCCCAGTTTTCATTAATATCAACATAGAGATCAATATTTGATAGTGAAATACTCATATCTACTATATGTAATTGAAATACAACATGAATTCTTTGGATATTATCTAGATATCATACAATAACATTAATTCCCTACATTTTAACAAAAAACAGTACACATAATGGTTAGTTAAATGAGGTGTATCATCTCATTCCTCAATGTTAATACAATGGATGAGAGTATTCACTCAACTAAAATGTCCAATTAATCTTGAAACCACATCGGTTTACAAAATCTGATTTTATTTTAAGAATCATGGATCACATTAATTCTAAAACTCTTTTTGGTAGATATTATGTATTTTTATTATCCATAATGTTTAATGAATTATTCATTTTTATTAAGTTCCATTATTATTCTATTATAATTGTTAAAATAAATTCATTATGTCTATATTTATTTCATTACACACACAAAACTAGTTCAACACATGAATTTTCATTTGTTGAAACCCTTAAATAATGTTTTTCATATTCATGTGGAATCTATTATTCTCCATTTGTATTGGATTTTTCTTATACCTCCTACATCTTCTTTTTAATCTTTCTAAATCTATTGAATGGATTAATAAAATATTATTTAGTTCATTGATATTATTTTTCATATTTTCCATGGATTCCAAGGGATTTTTTTCATCTCCACCAAATCATTAGAAGATAGGAAGCTTTTAAACATGTTATACTTATTTTGAATTTTAATTTTTTTATAGTTCTTGCCAAGTATATACCATTTTTACTATTTCATATATTATTGTGAGAATTATTTTTGGAAATATTCATTTTCAGTATTTATAGGGTTTCTTATTATTTATTCAACAGCTTCTAGGGTTTTATGTTCACATTTGACTTTGATACATGCTTAGTTATGCATACACAACCCTTATGACTATTACTATTTCATATATCATAGATATTTTTATTATTTTCAAAATATATTTGAACTCTAATGTTTTTTTAATATGTGGATGTTTTTATATATATTTCGCATTCCCCCCATGGAATGGGATTCCATTATTATTTAGTATTTAGAGGATTGCATCAAAAATACAATGCACAATTCCCAATTCAGTTATAGGACCAAAAATACCCTATAAATCATCATATTTTTTTATTTACTTACTATAGTCTAGATTATTGATCAATATATTTTATGAAATCATTCATTACTTCTTGGGTGATAACAGGGGAAAATAATTTTACTATAAATCTTCCATCCACCCTATAAAATGTAGTATACTCATAAACACTTTTCATCACCCATACATGTATATTTTTTTTAAAAAATAAATTTAAATGAAAATTGAATTTAGAAAATTATTATAGAAACGTATTTATAATTTCTCTTTCTTGACAGCTATTTTAGAATGGCTGTCATGTGATGTCTTATTTTTTCAAGATTATTATGATGTCATTTATCATTCAATTCTTCATTCAATCATAAATTAAAAAATTATTCTTATTTCATTGGTTTTTAAAATTTTATATTATTCTTATCTATATTGCTTATCATTATTTCAAATTCTATAATTTCATACTGAAAATATTATTTTGATCTACAACCAAATGAATTCTCTCTTCACAACCATTCTTCACAATTTCAATCTCCTCCACATGAATTATTATCTTTTCGTGTAAATGATATCTAAGCCCGTAATTTTAATTTATGTTTCATCCAATTAAGCATTCCTAACATAAATTAAATATTTTTCTCTTCAATTGAATGGATTTTCTCGATATGTGTATTCCTGATAAAATTTGTTATTTAATTTCATTGAGAGAATTATTTTAATTTTTTATAGAAATTATTTGAATGTTTATGTTCCATATTCCTTTGGATCAATTCATCTTGGATTAAATTATGGATTCAATAACCATTTTTGTAATATATTTTCTATTTTTTAATCATCATATTTAAGTTGGTTGTTCTCTTCCCACATTCTTTCAATAGCTCAACACAAAAGAGAAACTATTTATTCAGGAATGAAATGAATAATATCAATTAACACAATAAATGATATTTATAGAGAAATTTAGATATATCATCCTGACCACTTATAATTTGAACATATTTTACCGGATTGTACATAAAATAATTTTTTAATTCCTCATGATTATCTGAATTATTTTATAAATAATGGTTATCAATATATTTGGTGTAAATATGGGTTGTAAAATATTTTCTTTCCAAACCAGCTCAATCATTTTTTATAATGTGGATTATAGAATCTTTTTATAGTAATAAGAGATATTAATTGTTTTTATTCCCCTGTCTCTATTTTTTATATTTCACATTGTTTTGGTAGAGACTAAATCTTGATATGAAATTGATATTTCTTCACGAAAACTAAACATCATTAAGAAATATAGAGGAAACCCAAATATTAAAAGGTGGAAAAAATCTATGTTGAGAGTAAAATTGATTTGATCCTCCCTAAAATACTATTTTTCCTAAGAACATGTGATATAATCAAAACTAAGTGGGTTTGGATCAATGTTGTGACTTATAATTTAGTTTAATCAATTTATCCCTTTAATACATTGATCATTTAATAATTTATTTCTCTCATTATCCTTTGTCACCTACAATTTTTAGTACACAGACAATGTGTACATGATATTTACAAGGTTATCCTTTCAATAAGAAATGCTTGTTCACAGGGAAATTGAGAAATAATAGTTCATAAAATAATATCACAATAAATAGATTCTAATTATAATGGGTCATTAGAAAGACAAACATGAACAGGATTTATGGAACTATACACTCAAGAGGGGGATATAAAATAATCTTGAACCCCTATAATGGTGATAGATTTTCCCAAAATATTTATTTACCCTATTCCTTTATACAACTGGTACAAACTTCCTTCAAATTCATTAAATCATTTTAAATATCAATTTATCCCTCCACTAGATGTGACTTATTTTGATTTTTTCAATATTACATTGCTCTTATCACCTTATTCTTTTAAAAGAATAAGTTCATGGTAGTTAAATATCTTCTTCTTATTCTCATGTATACATCAAAAACCCAACAACCTACTCCCACTTCATAGTAGTATATTGGAATAATAATTTTCTTATAATGGTGAAATAATACTCTTATCCCTTCCCATTTTCACATTCATTATTAATGTATATGATTTTCACTATTTCTTATATATCTTATTGAGTAATACTTTTTATGAATGACCATCACAATGTTATGTTTTATAATTCATGACAATAACATATTCATTCATGAATCATTGTTTCAAACTACTCTCTTTTCATATATAAATACATATTTAAATATTATTCTATGACCTTTAGGGTATATATTAAATCAAATATGTAGGACTAGTTACCTTTTCCTTAATAAATTTCTTTTATTTTCATAATAACCTGTAAATAAGAGAATTGAGTTACCTCTATTTAAGATAATTTAAATCCTTATGGGTCCTTTGTAACAAATCTTGTGTAGATCCATAATCTTTATCCTAATATTATTCCCCTTTATTGTTATTTAGGAATTTGAATTTACTAATCCAATAGTAATAGAAATATTTGTACAACATCTCTTATAATAACCATGTAATGCCCCGACCCATGTTACTACCACCATTTCCTCGAGCTAGTGTGCTACGTGACTTCATGTGTGCCTCCCTATACAATAGATGATGATGACTATCAAAGATAGTCTAATGTTGATCCTGGGGAGATAATAATCCCTTTATATCATAGTAATATAACAATATAAATAATAAAAATAACCAAATTATATGACATTACTAAAACAATACCACTGCTACATGATAACTGAAACATGAAATACAATTCCAATACTAAAAAACATATATGTCAAGACAAATTATGTTCCAAGTGTCGAAATGAAAAATAGAAATAAAAGACACTAAAAACTCCGAAGAGGGTCTTGAACCACTTCAGGTTTTGTATTCCATGATTCTTACCAAATCATCCATCTAACACTGTTCCTTTTCCCTTATCCTTCAATTCAAGAATGATGTCTTTCTGTGTACCGATTTGGTGGACTAAGTAGGGTGTGAGTAGAGATCGATAGGCCACCAACTATGATTTCTAAAACAATTCTGTTGAATAATAGGGTATGTAGCTGTATAAATAATAAATTACAATGTATTAATAAATAGTTATCACATTTATCAATTATTATTAAATTAACCACAAAACCAATAGGTTTATGAGGACACTTGAAACCCAATTCATATTTCAACCCATTATGGATTCTGAATAATATCACATATTAAATTTAAAATTTTTGATAAAAAATTAGATTTCATTTTCCATTTAATTTTTATTTATAATAGAGTTAATTGGGACCATAGTCCAATGATATCATTTTGGCCCGAGTTCACATTTCTTAGGACCCTATGGGTTTTGGATATAGCAGAACATGTACCACACTTTTTATTAAAAAATTATCACTATCGGATTTAGAATCATAAGACCATGTCCCATATGAGTTTAGTAATCATTTTATCACTATATTTTTTTAAAGTAGAAGACCATGTCCCAAACATATTTATCAAACATTTTGTCACTGTGAGTTTTTAAAGTAGGGGACCATGTCCCACACATGTTTATCTAAGTCACAAAATAATTTCATTTATCTTGTCAATAAATACTAATAAACACTAACCTTCTTTTCCCATTTCACAATCAATAATATATTAATTATTTAAATAATTAATTAATTCCTTTAAATAAATTTCTAATAAAAATATTACCATTAAGTAATTCACAAATTAAATATTTAATATGAAATATCAAGATTCCATAATTATCTCAAAAATTATTTATTCAATTCACCATATCAATATCTTATAATTAATTTATGAAATAATTATTCCAAAAATCACACAATTTCAATATCCCATAATTAATTCAATAGTTAATTATTCAATTAGAAATATCAATATCCTAATAATTAAATAAATAATTATTTATTACTCAAATCCCATAAATTTAATATTATGATAATTAAATCGATAATAAATTATCCCCAATTCCAACATACCAGAAATAATTAATTTCAACAAATTAATTAATTCCAATAAGAAATTACATTCCTAAAACCACTTTAAATTATTATACTAAATATACGTAATTGAAATTATGAGTAAGGTATTTGAATAATAGAACACCTACCTTATCTAATTTATGAATGATCACCCAATGGAGAACCTCAATTTGAAGCCAATCATTCAATAATGCAATGAATAACATTGTTTTCATCGAAAAGATTAATCCATGATCAAAATAAATATGATCTATTAATTATTGGTCTAGATCCAGCAATCCTAGCTCTTATTTCAATAATGATAGATATCAATCAATCAAAACATAAAATAATAACCCTCCAAAAGAATGGGAGAAGAATAGGAAACCAATCGATAACAAACCACAAATTCAAAGAGGTGTAGATCTTCCAACCTGGATTCGAATCACCATGACTTGTGGTTGGATATCATTGTCATCCATTTAAGAGGTTCTAGAATTGAGAGAAAAATACTATGGGCCAAGCTATGACATTCTTAGGTTAAATATGGGGTTCCAAAAATATTCAAAAAAATTAGGGGATTTATTTCCCATATGAATGGTTTTCTTCTAAAGGTGCACGATTTCCCCAAACCATGTGCCTTAACCATACACCACATCTATGGGGTGCACAATTTAAAATATTAGGGATCAAAGTTTGAATAAATATGCTCCAACCATTCACTTTGCCTCTTCATTCATTAATTATCAATTTTCTTCCCAATACAACCCAAGGTAAACCCCAAACAATGTATGATCAATCAAGAAAAAAAGAATACCCGAAACAAGCCCGAGTTATCTCTAGAAAAGGTCAGGATCTTAAAATCCCACTACATTATAATAACTCATCATCAATATGTTCTCCCAATTATTCATATGATTCAGATAAAAAATGTTCTTTCCACTAGGCCCTCATATCCACTACACTCTCCCATGATTCTTCCAGCACACTCTCATGTTGCCTCAATAATCATAAAATCATCACAACCTTTCCCCAAAAGGCTTTCTCACTATGATCCAATACACAAATCAGATTCTCTTAAAAGGAATCACTTATCGCAAGATCAATATCATCCACATCGATCAATTGAGAATGGTTGAGGGGGATATCACCAAAGTTTTGACACATGGAAAAAATCAGGCATATCACTGTATCTATGTGGAAGAGTTAATCGATATGCTAGAAGCTCAATTCTCTCCACAACCTCAAATGGTCAAATGAAACTACGCACTGTTATGCACTATCTCTATATCCTATAGTAACCCAACATAGTCAACAGTTGAATAAATACATTATCGCCCTCTTTAAACTCTAGATTTAATTGTCATCTACTAGCATACAACATCTATCTACTCTGAGTATTAGACATTTTATTTTGAATCAACTAATCCTTCTCTAATTTATCCTTCCTGAGACATGATCCTAACAGTTCTGACATCCCTACCAATATCCAGTATATAGGCGATCATAATGGCCTACCATAAAGCACCTCATATGGTGTCATCGATATAGATTTCTGATAACTATTTTTTTTACAGAAACACCCCCATATTTAGGTTCTTATGCCTTGACCCGAAAAATCCTAGAACACATGCTCACAATATATCCTCATGCACTTGAATAGTACACTTCCACTATACATCTTTCTATCGGTGGAAATCAATACTCAATAACAACTGTGTACCTAACACTTTTTCTGAGCCCTGTCAGAAGCATGAAGCAATATGTGCATCATGATATAAAACTATAGTCTGTTGAAATTTGTGTCGATAGAATATATCTCAGAAATATAATCCCTTCAATCTTTCTACTAATAAATTCACCCGTATAGGTAGAAAATGTTCTACCTTTGTCAAACGATCCCTGATCACCCAAATAGAATCATTATTTTGAGACATCCTCAGAAGAACCACCACAAAATCCACATTAATGTCATCCAAATTCCATTACTAAATGGAAAACTATTAAAGTAATACTCTAGGTCAATTATTCTTTGCCTTAACCTATTTACAGATGTAGCATCATGTCATAAACCCAACTATCTCCATTTTCATCCATATCCACCAAAACTATCATCCTAGATTATAGTATATTTTCCTCAATCCTGGATGAACCTCCATCCTTTATGTATAAAATTCCTTCATCATATCCACCCATATGATCGTAGAAAAAACAACCCAATTTATGACATAGATGACCCCACCCTCATCTATGGATAAATCTAATGGTGACTCCCAACCTTCCAAGCATTCCCTCAAGTTTAAACATTTGGAATCCTCATATTGAATGTCTCTAGTCTATCATAAAAGTTTATACTCCATCGAAACAGATATGAGTGTCACATCCTTCAGACTCTCCTCACCCAAAACATGTATCTCACCTAGTAAATTATACATCATCAACTCAAAACTAGACTCTTTAACTTCCTATGTCTGATTTTACCAAAACAAAGCATCAAAAACATTGTTTACCTTTGTAGACATAGGTGTTATCTGAGAATTAAATGATGTATATACTCATCCCACCTTCACTGTCATAGATTCAATTATTGTTTGAAAAATATATATGTCAAGATCTTATGATATATATAGATAGTAAACATGTCACCCCATAGATAATGACACTAGGACATCAAATCATAAACCATGGTAGCTAACTCTTGGTCATGCATAGTGTAATTAAGTTCATGCATCCTTAACTACTAAGACCCATACACTGCAACTCAATCTCTCCACATTGACACTACTCCATGTCTGATACTAGAAGTGTTATAATGCACTGAATACTCCTCACC
The DNA here is from genome assembly GCA_963277665.1 of Viscum album. Classification (NCBI taxonomy): domain Eukaryota; kingdom Viridiplantae; phylum Streptophyta; class Magnoliopsida; order Santalales; family Viscaceae; genus Viscum; species Viscum album. Next base: position 472,973,641 of record OY728159.1, on the reverse strand, counting down.
ATACATGAGTAGGATCATGATGAGGGTAGATGTCATATTATTCATCATCTTCATGATGCAATTATCACATTATTCTTCCCATTAAAACGTTATATTGTTCTTTTTCGAGCCCAAATATAGTGCTTCAAAATTAAAAAAAATCTAGGATGAACCTCTTATAATATCCCACTAACCCTTGAGAGCTCAGAATATCGATATCATTCTTGGGATCCTCCCATGAAACAACTACCTGAACCTTCTTTGGGTCTAATTACACACCTTCCTTCATGATTATGTGACCCAATATGTGTATATATTATATCCAAAACATACAATTAGATATCATGTTGTATATCCTATTCACTCTTAGTGTACCCAAGATGATGTTGTGATGTTTGGAATAACCTTATGAGTCTTCGTGTACATAATTATTTCATCCAAAAACACTACCAAAAAACAATCCTTTCATGAGAGGAAGATTCTTTTCATTAAGAACATAAAAACTACACATGTAGTTGTAATACAAAATGATAGTATGGATAACATAAATAGGTCATACATACTTTTAAAATTAGACCTCAGTATACCAGATAGTCAGACCCTAAACTGATGATACTATGATCTCAAGTCAATATTTGAGAATATAGAATATCTTGTCAAATGATAAAATAGATCAATGATACATGTAATAGGATATTATTTCATCAATGTCATCTAGTTCAACATCCGATAGTCAACAAAAATGAATAGAGTAATTTCATCCTTAATAAAAAAACACTTGTGAACCCCAAAGTTATGCACTTTGGTGGATAAATCCCTAATCCCCCAACTCTTATAATTTAATATTAAGATATTGATGATATTTTGGCTCCCTTTTATGGTGGAATAGAAACTGAATCATCAATGGACATGATCTAAACTATAAATTCCCCATGTCTCTCAGGTGGAAGCCCAAAGAAGTGTTCAAGAAACACATCCTGAAACTAGATCAGTACATGTGGAAAGAATCCATGTTTTCTTATAGTTTCTTCCAATAATAGTCTAGAAACTTGGGTTGTGAGGTATCCCAGTTCTTGAGTGATTTTCCCTCATTATCTAGCCTGGATATCCCACTCTTCATAGTGGATATTGTTCTCACCCATAGGATATGTAAAGGTCACTATCCTTTAGTAACAACCAATCTGTACTCGGTATTCTATAGATCAGTACATACCCATAATTATGTTAATGCTCGTTATATATAATAATTAAATATCATATATAAAATGATACTCTCCAACTTCTAGAGAACATCCATTATATTAATGGATATCTCTTGAATGTTTTTGGGCCCAAAATGTGGGAAGAAGAAAAAAGAAACGGGAGGCCTCCAAAGGCTGCCTCGAGAATACCATTCATGGAGCCTAGGTATCTCCGCTCCCACCACGAAGCAAGGAGGAGGGATTCTCCGTGAATGCATTTGATGTTCGTGAGACCACTACGAAGCAATCAGGTGAGACGCTCCACGAATGTATTTGAAATTCTTGAGCCCTCCGAGATCAAAGGAGGTGGGACGTTCCACGACTGCATTTCATGTTCGCGAGCACGCCACAGAGCAACCAAGTCCCTCTTCATGTCACGGGAGCTCTGCTTTTTGGCACATATCCCCTATAAATACCGGCCTTCCCCCAAGTCCAAGAAGTAGATCATCCGACCTTTTAGATTCCTAGCTCTCAAATCGTGATGCATCTTCTGCTCTACGAACCATGAGCTGTGCGAGGTACTTCTACTCTACGAAGTGCCTCCCATTTTCTTTGTTTTGACCCCCACATTCGAGAGGGATGCCTTTCACAGATCCTAAGGGATTATTTGAAATAATGGGATCCCCAAGGGGACCTGAGTTTCCGCTGAGCATTTATGCTTCACAAAAAACCCTTCATGTACATATGATCCACAAGCCAAGGCAGGGTCATAGTACATCGTGAAACAAATTTCTCCACAATACCTTACTTTTAAAGGCACCTTTTCTTTTCAAGTAAGTGCTCCGTGAATGTCTTTACACTTCTAAAATCACCTCCCATATTCACCTCTACACTATTATTAGGCTGAGGTGCCCCACTTCACGAAGCACACCCCTTCACAAGCACCCTCCTCCACATGGAGGAGCAAAGCATCACAAGGCCCCTGCCTATGAACCCATCTGCTTTGAAATTCCTTTTACTGTGTGACCAATAGGTTTTAATGATGTGATTTCAAAGTCCATTGGACACTACCACCCATTACGTCGCATTTCCTCATGCTTCTTTACATAGGCACGCTAATGGCTATTTCTTCTTTGTATAGTCACGCTAATGTGGACACCTTGATGGTTCGCTCCAAAGACACCCTTAACCACAACGTTTCATGTCCCCTCTCTTCACCATGGATCAGAGGGTATGAGTTATGTAAGTCCTATGGGTGTGGAGAAAATCCATTTCATCCGAGCAGCAGGACGCTAAACTGCCAAGCACCGTCGTCCTCAGCACATGACATTAAACTGTGACCTCTCATTGTTCCTCACACGTGGGGTGCCCCACCTTGGAAATTCTCCATGCCTAATAATCTCTATTAGGATCATATATCCCCCCATGGGATGATATCCTCCTTATCGGAGTGATGTTTTTCTGTTGGGAAAGGTCGACCATCTCAGTGTAAGCCCCTAGCTTTTCTTGCTGGAGGCAGCATCCCAACCCCTTCTTTCTTCTTCGGTCCCAATGACTAGGGGGAATGGACACCAGACCCATCCTTTCTTCAGTACCTTGTCCCTCTCCTGCTGGTCTTTTTCTCCATCGGGCCTCCATCATGGAGTAAGTCCCAATCTCCATCTCTGTGATGTGGACCATGCGTAAGCCCCTGTTTCCTCTTCAGGAAGTTAACTACATGTAAGTCCCAATTCACCTCTCATGGACGCACCTTTCACGATGTGATTGTCAAGTCTATGATGCCTCCTGTTTCTCACACTGATCATGACTCGTGTGGGCTTAGAGAAATCACCAACCATGACATCCTCCTTGGGCGGCCTAAAGTGTAAGCCCCACACCCCCATTCCGAACTATGAGGACTTTGATCCTTTCCATGGAGGGGTACATAGGAAGCCTTCATGAGGTTCAATCCCACCACCCATGGGACCCCAGGTCATCTTTCATGTTGGTGCACTGACCCCCCATTTCGTACTATAGAGACATTGATCCTTGCTAAGTCAGGGTATGTAGGAAACCCCCCTGAGGTTCAAGCCCACCACCCATGGGACTATATGTCCTCTTTCACATCGGTTCACTGACCCCCGATTCCGAACTAAGGGGTCTTTGATCCTTGACAAGGCAGGGTATGTATGAAGCCTCCCTGAGGTTCAATCCCACCACCCATGAGACCCCTGGTCCCTTTTCATGTCTGTTCACCGACCCCCCATTATGGACTATAGGGACTTTGATCCTTGCCAAGGCAGGGTACGCAAAAATCCTCCCTGAGGTTCAATCCCCCCACCCATGGGACCCCATGTCCTCTTTCACATCGGTTCACCGACCCCCAATTCTGAACTACAAGGAATTTGATCCTTGTTAAGACAGGGTACGTATGAAACCTCCGTGAGGTTCAAGCCCACCACCCATTGGACCCCAGGTCCTCTTTCACATTTGTTCACTGACCCCCATACTGAACTACAGGGTCTTTGATCCTTTCCAAGGTAGGGTATGTAGGAATCCCCCTTGAGGTTCAATCTTCCCACCCCTAGGACCCTATGTCCTCTTTCACGCCGGTTCACCGACCCTCCATTCATAACTCTAAGGACTTTGATTCATTCCAAGGAAGGGTACATTGGAAGAATCTTTATTGTTCAAACCCACCAACCATGGGATCCCAAGTCCTCTTTGATGTCGGCTTCACAATTTCTGTTTCCGATGCTTTCGTCAGGGTGCGCATGTCCATCTCTTTTGGGGGTGACGACTATGCTATTTTGTTTCCCTGCATTCCCACATTCAAAAGGCTGGAAGAATTTTCTCCTTATTCAGGGATGTCTACTCCATGATCAAAATAGGATGATTGGATGTCGGTTCTTCCTTTCCTGTATTACTCCTCGGAACTCGTTACCTAGTCCATTTCTCCCTTATAGATTCAATACGTTGTTCGTGAAGATCTTCCTAGCAACATATCTTTATAGAAACTAGTTAATTACACTACATCTATCGGGACATTCCAAGGGATCCAGTTAGGTCAGAAACCTTTGGTCAGTGGAGTAGTCATGTTGGGAATCCCCGGTGTGTCTGGGCACTAAGGGATTGGTGTGTCTGGGTTTTAGTCCCTTATTATTGGGCTTCTTGAGGGCACGGAAGCCTGAGGCATCCCATATCAAACATGGGGAATCATATGCCATTGGAATGTATCTGAGGTTTTCCTCAGCATCCCATGTTTAGCATAGGGTATGCTGTAAGTTTAATGTACAGCGGAGACAGATTGGACTAATCAGAACACTAAATAGAGTGGATCAGATAGGTACAACCCCTGGAGGGAACACTGATGCTGTGGATAATGCATGGTTGACTTCCCAGTTACTATTGAGGGGAATGGGGTTTGAGGTGGCATGATCCCACCAGGATGTGGCGGCCCGGGTATGAATCAGGATGGATGATGAAGTGGTTGAATGAAGTGGATGGAGAATGGGTTGGAACCACCAGGAGGATGTTGATGGTTTTGGACATGAGCATTTAATAGGCTTCCTACGTATCCCCATGGTAGAGAATCAAAGTCCACATAGATCATCTGATGATGGCATACCTCCGATTGGGGTTCCAATGGATTACCGATGAAAGGAGTGACAACGTCTTACCTCTGAATGAGGAATAAAAAAGGAGAATATTTTTTAACATCATGCAGGACCGGGGTGGATCGACGTGAAGTTGTCGGGACCATTGGTTGTTAGGCTTGAACCTTGTGGAAGCTTCCTACGTACCCTTCCTTAGCAAGGATCAAATATCACGTAGTTCAGGTATGGGTCATGAATCGGTGAACCGATGTGAATAAGGACCTGGAGTCCAGGTGGATGGTTGGCTTGAACCTTAGGGAGGCTTCTGACGTACCATTCCATTGAAAGGATCAAAGACCACGTAGTTTAGGATGGGGCATGTAAATGAATGGTTGGATCCAATGGGAGTTTGTCTTGATCCTCATGAAGGCTTTCTACATACCTTTCCTCAGTATGGATCAAAGTCCACGTAGTTCAGGACGGTTTGTGGGGATTACACTCTAGGCTTCCTAGGGTGTTGGTGAACAAACATGAAGATGGTCAGAATGACCGATGGGTGGTGGGATTTATCCTCATAGAGGCTTCGTACGTACCCTGACTTGGAAAGGATCAGAGACTACATAGTTCAGTTTTTGGGTTTTGTGCACCGATGTGACGGGGGTCGGAGCAACCAATGGCTGACATGGCATCAGTGAATTGACATGAAAGAGGACCTGGGGTCCGAAGGGTGGTTGGCTTGAAACTCAAGGAGGCTTCCTACAAACCATACCTTGGTAAGGATCAATTTCCCCATAGTTCTGAATGCGGGGTCAGTGAACCGATGTGAAAGAGGACCTGGGGTCCCATGGGTGGTGAGCATGAACCTCAGGGAGGTTTCCTACGTACCCTACCTTGTCAAGGGTCAAAGTCCCCATATATTAGAATGGGGGGTCAGTGAACCGACGTAAAAGTGGACTTGGGGTCCCATGGGTGGTGAGCATGAACCTCTAGGAGGCTTCCCACGTACCCTGCCTTGGAAAGGATCAAAGTCTTCGTCATTCGGAATGGGGGGGTCGGAGAACCGATGTGAAAGAGGACCTGGGGTCCAATGGGTGGTGGGATTGAACCACAGGGACGCTTCCAACATACTCTTCCATAGAAATGATCAAAGTCCCCGTATTTCAGAATGGGGGGTCGGGGAACCAACATGAAAGATGACCTGAGGTCCCATGGGAGGTGGGCTTGAACCTCAGGGAGGCTTCCTACATAGCCTGCCATGGGAAGTATCAATGTTCACATAGTTTGGAATGGGGCTCGGTCAACTGAGATGAAAGAGGACTTGGGGTCCCATGAGTGGTGTGCTTGAACCTCAAGAAGGCTTTCTACAAAACCTACCTTGGAAAGGATCAATGTCCTCGTGGTTCGGAATGGGGTGTCGGTGAACCGATGTGATAGAGGACTTGGGGTCCCTTGGGTGGTGGTCTTGAACCCCATGGAGGCTACCTACATACCCTGCCTTGGCAAGGATCAAATTCCCCGTAGTTTGGAAAGGGGTGGGGGGTCGGTGAACCGACGTGAAAGAAGACTTGGGATCCCATGGGTGGTGGTCTTGAACCTCATGGAGGCATCCTACATACCCTACCTTGGAAAGGATCAAAGTCCCCATAGTTCGGAATGGGGGTGCGAGGCTTACACTCTAGGCCGCCGAGGGTGTTGGTGAACCTACGTGATGATGGTCGGAACGACCGACGGGTAGTGGGCTTTAACCTCGTGGATGCATCCAACATACCCAACCTTGCCAAGGATCAAAGACCAGGTAGTTCTGGTTGTGGGTTTTTTTCATTGATGTGACGAGGGTCAGAGCGACCAACAGGTGGCAGGGTGTCGGTGAACCGACGTGAAAGAGGACCTGGGGTCCCAGTGTTGGTGGGCTTGAACCTCATGTAGGCTTCTTACATACCCTGACTTGCAAAGGATCAAATTCCCCATAATTCTAAATGGGGGGTTGGTGAACCAATGTGAAAGAGTACCTAGGGTACCATGGGTGGTGGGATTGAACCTTAGGGAGGCTTCCTATGTACCCTACCTTGGCAAGGATCAATTTCCCCGTAGTTCAGAATGGGGGGTTGGTGAACCAATGTGAAAGAGGACTTGGGGTCCCATGGGTCATGGGCTTGAACATCAGGGAGTCTTCCTACATACCCAACCATGGTGAGGATCAAAGTCCCCGTAATTCCAAATGGGGGGTTGGTGAATCGATGTGAAAGAGGGCCTGGGGTCCCATGGGTGGTGGGCATGAAACTCATGGAGCCTTTCAACATACCCTATCATGGGAAGGATCAAAGTCCCCATAGTTCAGAATGGGGGGTCGGTGACCGATGTGAAAGAGGACCTGGGGTCCCATGGGTGGCGGGATTGAACCTCAGCGAGGCTTCCTACATACCTTTCCTTGTAAATGATCAATGTCCCCATATTTCAGAATGGGGGGTCAGTGAAACGACATGAAAGAGGACCTAGGGTCCCATGGGTGGTGGGATTGAACCTCAGGGAGGCTTCCTATATACCCTGCCTTGGAAAGGATCAAAGTCCCAATAGTTCATAATGGGGGTGTGGGACCTAAACTCTAGGTTGCCCAAGGAGGATGTCATGGTCAGTGGTTTCTCTATGCCCACGTGAGTCATTCTCGGTGTGAGAAACTAGAGGCAATGGAGACCTTACAATCATCGTGAAATGACCATCCGAGGTGAAGTGGGACTTACATGTAGTTAGCAGCCTGAAGAGGAAACATGGGCTTACGTATGGTCCACAGCCCAGATATGGAGATAAGGACTTACTCCATGGTGGAGGCCTGATAGAGACAAATCCCAGTGGGAGAGGGACTTGGTACTAAATAATTGAGGGGTCTGGTGTCCATTCCCCCTAGTCCATGGGACCGAAGAAGAAATGAAGGGCAGGGATACTGCCTCTGGCAAGAAAAGCTATGGGCTTACACCGATATGGTCACCCATTCCCTACTGACAAATGCCACACTGATAAGGAGTATATCATCTTCTGTGGGGGGATATCTCTTCCTCATAGAGACCAATATGTGTGGAGATTTTCTAAGGTGGGGCACACCACATGTGAGGCACAGGGCAGGGTCACAGTGTAAAGTCTAGTGCTGAAGACGATGGTGCTTGGAAGTTTAACAACCTGTAGCTCGGACGAAGTGGGTTTTCTCCGCACCTCTAGGACTTACATAACTGGTACCCTATACTCTTTGGTGAATTGAGGAGACATGGAACACTGTAGTTAAGGGGTGCTATGGAGCGTACCATCGAGGGGTCCATGTTAGCATGACTATGAGAAGAATCAATAGCCATTAGTGTGCCTATGTGAAGAAGAATGAGGTGAAGCGACGAAATGGGTGAGAGTGTAGAAGGGACATTGAAATCACATCATGAAAACCTATAGGGTCACATAAGAAAAGTAATTTCAAAGGAGATGGGTTCATAGGTAGGGGCCTTGTGAAGTTTGGCTGCTCTGTGTGGCATAGGGTGCTTGCGAATGGGTGTGCTTTGCGAAGTGGGGTGCCTCAGCCTAAGAATAGGGCAGAGGTAGATATGGGAGGTTCTTCGCGAATTATAAATACATTCACGGAGCACTGCCTATCCGAGAAAAGGTGCCTCGCAAATCAAGGTATCGTGAAGCAATGTTCTTCATGATGTACAATGAATCTGCCTTTGCAAGTGTATCATATGTATATGATAGGTGTTTCTCAAAGAAAAAATGCTCCATGGAAACTCGGCTCCCCTTGGGTATCCCCTTCCTTCACAGAAGCCCTTAGGCTCTGCGAAAGGCATCCCTCTCGAAAGAGGGGGTCAAAAAAAAAGGAAAAGTGGAGGGACTTCGCAGAGCAGAAGTACCTCGCACAGCTCATGCTTTGCAGAGCAGAAGATGATTCACGATTTAGGAGATATGAAGCTGGAAGGTCGGATGATCCACATCTTGGACTTGGGGGATGGTAGGTATTTATAGGGGAGAGGCACCGTGGATCAGAACTCACGCGGCGGGAAGAGGGAATTGGTTACTCTGCAGTGCACCCGCGAAAGTCAAATGCATTTGCAGAGCGTCCTGCCTCCTTGATTAGCGGCAAGCTCGTGAACATCAAATGAGTTCACGGAGCATCCCACCTTCTTGATTTGTGGTGGGATCATGAATGTCAAATGCGTTTGTGGAGCATCCTTCCTCCTTGCTTCGTGGAAGGATCGTGAACGTCAGATGCGTTCACGGAGAGTCCCGCCTATTTGCTTCACAGTGGGCTCACGAACATCTAATGTGTTCACAGAGCATCTTTCCTCCTTGTTTCATGGCAGGCATAGGTCTACCGGTGCTCTGATAATGGTCTTCGTGAGGTAGCCTTTGGAGGCCTTCCATTTTTGTTTTCCTCTTCCCACATTTTGAAGCCAAGAAATCCCCCCCTCAGACATGGAGCCACAGGGAAATCAAGGGTCGAAGTATGACTATCAATCACAAAAATACTTGGTAGTTTGTGAAGCTATGTAAGGATGAGCACTCGCAGGGAGATAGCAGAGGCGTATGTCAAGCACCCCGTGAAGTTAATGTGAACTGGACATGTCGTGAAGCTCCAGATGTTGTTGCCTATAAATCGGGGATCTTACCTCTATTTTTTCCATTCCCTTCTCAGAAATTTTGTCCTTTTACACTCTCGATTCACGAAGCTTCACATACTCCACGAGTGTTCTCCGTGAATCGAGTCTTCACGGCGCATAGCGAGTCCTCAACTACTTGTTTTGCACTCAACAATCTCATGCTTGAACGCCTAGGCAGGGCTCTGCAAACAGTCTTCGAGAACAACCTTCTTGAATGTTCTTCACGAGCCATCTTAAAAATCTTCCAGGTTGCAAAACTAAATATCTCATCAAGAAGCCATCATGGGGGTCCTTGTGGATGTCTCCTGGAGGGATGAGATTACGAATAGTTTGGGACTAGAACAATTATTCCATAGCCACTCAGTCCATTGTTCCTTGGTGGAGCTGCTATCAGAGAACCAGAAGAACTACCCGCTGTGTAGGAGGTTTCCCTTGTATGGATTCAGGCTGAGGGATGAATTCTTCATCCCTGAATCAATTAGGGATGAACCAGCATACTGGTTCAGGAGTACATCATGCCAGCGCTAATTGTTTAGGGTGGCCGACGTCCATGCCCGTGTGGATTTCACACCCATCATTGTTGATTGCTTATACAACCACCTAAATAATGTTGACGAGAAGGAATTATTACCGGAGATATCTCCCCCTCTGTACTATAGGATTTTGACGGCATCTTCGAGGAACCCGAGGAAGGGGTAGTCCAAGGAATAGGACCTGCACCAGGGCGCCAACTTCCCAGACGATTGGCCTGGGCCTATTGGGTAGGCGCCTCCTGTGAGGATTTTGGGGCTGAGCTGAGGATATTGGACATGTATGAGGTGTCCTAGGCCTCATAATTCCACATATATCAACCAAAATAGCTAATGCTAGAGATGTTGAGAAGAAGTTCATCGAGGACCAATACCTTCCACTTACACCTTGGGGTGGTCAGTATCAGCTTGTGGGATGTCAACCAGATCTCAGGGGTCCCAATACTGGGGGTGATGTATGATGAATTACTCCTCATCTTGAGTGTGCGGGAGGATATAGAGAAAATTTCATGGCTGGAAATGGTGTTGATGGAGCTTGTGCCCAAGGAAGACAAGGATGTAGTAAGGTATGTTCACTTAAAGTGGTGGTTCAAACAATTCATGAACTTCCTGGAAAACATGCAGTTTCCAGCAAGACCTCGGACCTGCCCTAAGGGGGCTCGGAGTAAGGATCACTCATACCGGTGGCTTTTGGAGGACAACCAGTTGAAGAAATGGGGATTTAGCATCAGAATCGAGCAACATCCAATATTCTGGCTGCAATCCTTCATGGTGGCTCTTATCTATGTTTGGATCCTGTCAGTGTGGGATACCAACATGGGAGTATGCCTGAGCACATTTATCATGGCATCCGCATTGGCGACAGTAGGGTGGGTTAATACAGGGATCTTGATGCTCACCAAGCTGTATAAGGTTCTGTGGAATATCAGTGAGGGGAAAATGCCACAGTGGGTATGTGGGACATTCCACCTCCTGTATGGGTAAAATGCGGCACATATCAGGGGGGTTTACGAATACCTGAACCCTATCTCTCCTCCAGGCTTGAACTTCCGCCCAACGATTTTGAATGTCACTAGGAGTTTTCTGGCCAAGCTGACTGCACCGTCAGTTCTAACCCTGGTGTGGAGGGTGGAGTATTTCAATTTCCAACTGTTCTCATTGCCGATGGGGGTATTTTCGGTTGATGGTCAGGGGAAAGAAGAGCATCAGGCCTATCTCCTGGTTTTTAGAGGTGGAGTCCTGGTGGCAAGGGTGGATCGTGAGCCCTCTGTGAGCCGTATACCCCACACCTGTTTACATGAAAATTATGGTGTTTGTAGAGACTAACACCATAGGTCTATCTAGAGGTCTGCTATTAAGAACACCCACATGACATGAGGTAGGTGAGGCTCATGTTCACAGGGGAAGATGGGAAAATGTGGAATGAGTTCCCTCCACTGATTTCCATCCTTGGGCAGGTAATGAAATATTTCTAGAGTTGGGAGGCAACCTACCTGGGGGATATGCTGAAGTTTCCAACCATTTGAGTCAGTGATGGTGAGATTCCATGACCTTGGAGCTAGGGCCAGAAGGTAGTAAGGGAATCTTGTGGTGGAGGGGCTACCGTGTCATCGAAGCTTGCACCAGTTGAAGGGAAAAGCAATGGCAGCGGATTCGACAGTAGAAATCGACCTGGTGATTCCAGATCAGCTATGTTATCTAGAGGGGAGGCCTCCGAGATGATTTCACAAGATACCCACCCAGGCTCTGGAGAAGTGGCTGTGCCATATCGACATGCCAAAGAATGATGTCTTCCCGGAGGCCTGGGACATTTGGGAAGTCAATAAACAATTCTTCAGCCCTGCCAAATTGTGGCAGCATCTAAACCATCTCCGGATGGATTTTTCGGGGATAGGCCCCATTAGGGACAGATTTTCGGTGTCCCATTCTAAAGGAGAATAATATCTACCTAAGATGGAGGGGCATTTGACAATTCCAATCTGAAGGGGAACAATATCTCTATGGATTCAAGTCTGAGGGGGCACATTAGTTGGCTCCAAAATGTGGGAATAAGAAAAAAGAAATTGAAGGACTATAAATTCTTCCTTGCGAATACCATTTGTGGAGCCCCGGTAGACCTGCGCCCACCGTGAAGCAGGTAGGAAGGATGCTCGGCGAATTCATTTGACATTCGTGAGCCTTCCGTGAAGCAAGAAGGTGAGACTCTCCATAAACGCATTTGAATTTCAAGAGCCCACTACAAATCAAGGAGGTGGGAAGCTCCGCGAAGGCATTTGAAATTTGCAAGACCACCATGAAGCAAGGAGGTAGGATTCTCCACGAACTCATTTGACGTTCACGAGACCACCACGAACCAAGGAGGAAAAACGCTCTGTGAATGAATTTGACATTCATGGGCACGCCATAGAGCAACCACGTCCCTATTCGCGCAGTGTGATCTCTTCTTCGCGGTGCCTCTCCTCGATAAATACAGGCCTTCCCCCAAGTCCTAGAGGGGGATCATCTAACCTTTCATCTTCCTAGCTCTTGAATCGTGAAGCTCCTTCTGCTCTGTGAACCATGAGATGTGCGAGGTACTTTTGCTCTATAAAGTGACTCCCCTTCAACTTCTTTTGACCCCCTCTTTTAGGAGGGATGTATTTCACATAACCTAAGGGATTGTACAAAGGAATGTGATCCACAAGGGGACCCGGGTTGCTGCAGAGCATTTATGCTTCGCGAAACACCCTTCATTACACATGATCCACATACTGAGGCAGGGTCACTGTACTTCGCGAAGCACATTGCTTCACAATACCTTACTTCATGAGGCATTTTTTCTCCGTAAGGAAGTGCTCTCTGAATGTATTTCCACTTCACGAAGAACCTCCCATATGCACCTAGGCCCTATGATTAGGCTAAGGCGACCCACTTCATGAAGCACACCCCTTTGCATGCACCCTCCGCCACGTGGAGTAGCAATGATTCACAAGGCCCCTGACTATGAATCCCTCTGCTTTGAAATTCTTTTTCCCATGTGACCCTCTAGGTTTGCACGATGTAATTTCAAAGTCCCTTGTACACCACCACCCGTTACGTCGCTTCGCCTCATGCTTCTTCGTATAGGCACACTAATGGATATTGCTTCTTATCAATGTCACGCTAATGTGGAACCCTCAATGGTTCAATCCATAGAGCCCCTTAACCATAGTGTTTCCTATCCCCTCTCTTCACCAAGGAGCAGAGGGTAACAGTTAGGGGTACATATCAAACCCACTTCATCCGAGCTACTTGAAGTTAAAATGCCAATCATGATCATCCTCATCACATGACATTAAACTGTGACTTCACCTTGTGCCTCACACATGGGGTTCCCCACAAAGTACATTCTATATTTCTACTGGTCCCCTTGGGGACAAGATATCCCCCTACAAGGTATGATATCCTCCTTATTGGAGTGGCGTTTGTATGTGGGGAAAGGGAGACCATCTCAGTGTAAGACCCTATCTTTTCTTGCCAGAGGCAGCATCCCTGCCCCTCCTTTTTTCTTTGGTCCCAAGGACCAGGGGGAGGAATGGACATTGGACCCCTCATATCTTTGGTAGAAAGTCCTTCTCCCACTGGGCATTGTCGCCATTGGGCCTCCATCCAAGCGTAAGTACCAATATCCATCTCTTGGTTATTGACCATGTGTAAGCCCATGTTTCCTCTTCGGGATGCTAACTACGTGTAAGTCCCACTTCACCTCTCATGGATGAAACTATTGCGACATGATCATCAGATCTCTGCTGCCTCTTATTTCTCACACCAATCATGACTCACATGGGCTTAGAGAAATCACTGACCATGATGTCCTCCCTAGGCGGCCTAGAGTGTAAGCCCCACACCATTATTCCAAACTACGGGAACGTTGATCCTTTCCAAGGAATAGTATGTAGGAAGCCTCCCTAAGGTTCAATCCCACCAGCCATGGGACCCTAGGTCCTTTTTCACGTCGGTTCACCGACCCCCCATTACGAACTATGGGGACATTGATCCTTGCCAAGGCAAGGTACATAGGATGCCTCCCCGAGGTTCAAACCCACCACCCCTTGGACCCATGTTACTCTTTCACATTGGTTCACTGACCCCCCATTCTGATCTACGAGGACATTGATCCTTTCCAAGGTAGGGTTTGTAGGAAGCCTCCCTGAGGTTAAAGACCACCACGCATGGGACCCTACGTTCTCTTTCACGTTGGTTCACCGAAGCCCCGCTACCCATTGGTCCCTCCGACCCCCGTCACATCAGTTCACTAAACCCACAACCTAAACTATGTGGTCTTTGATCCTTTCCAAGATAGGGTACGTAGAAACCCACCACCATCTTCAATCCCACCACACATCGGTTGTTCTGACCATCTTCAAATCGGTTCACCAACAACCTGGATAACCTAGAGTGTAAGCCCCATAAACCATCCCGAACTATGTGGACTTTGATCCCTACCAAGGAAAGGTACGTAGGAAGCCTCCTTGAGGTTCGATCCCAACACCCATTGGTTCAGACCATTCAGTTTCATGCCCCATCCTAAACTACATGGTCTTTGATCCTTGCCAAGGAAAGGTACATATGAAGCCTCCCTGAGGTTCAAGGCCACCATCCACCTGGACCCCAAGTTCTTATTCATGTTGGTTCACCGACTCATGCCTCATTCATGAGCTATGTGATCTTTGATCCTTTCTATGTTAGGGTATGTAGGATGCCTCTATGAGGTTCAATCCCAATAACCAGTGGTATCAACCACTTCACGTTGGTCCACCCCGGTCCTGCATGATGTTAAAATGTATTCCCATTTTTTTTCCTCATTCAGTGGTAAGACTTTGTCACTAAATTCAGCAGTAAAGCCATTGGAACCCCAATCGGTTATAAGTCGTCGTCAAATGAAGTACATGGACTTTGATTCCCTACCACAAGGATATGTTGGAAGCTTCTTCAAGGCTCAAGCCCAAAACCATCATCATCCTCATGATGGTTCCATCCCATTCGCCATCCACTTCATTCAACCGCTTCATCATCCATCTCGATTCTTACCCGGGCCGCCACATCCCAGTGGGATCATGCCACCTCATACCCCATTCTCCTAAATAGTAACTAGGAAGTCAACCATGCATTGACCCCTGCATCAGTGTTCTCTCCCGAGGTTGCACCCATCTGATCCACTCTAGTAAGAGTTCTGATCTGTCTGATCCATCTCCACTGGACATTAAACTTGCAGCATACCCTGTGTTAAAAATGGGAAGTAGAGGAAAACATAAATTACATGCCCATGGAATATGATTCCCCGCATTTGATGCGGGATTCCTCAGGCTTCCGCGCCCTCAAGAAGACTTATAACATGGGACTAAAATCCAGATGCGCTAATCCCCCAGTGCCCAGACATGCCTGTGATGCCCAACGTGACTACTCCCCTAACCGAAAGTTGTTTCTCTGACCAAACCCCTTGGAATTTCCAAACAGAAGCAGTGTAATTAACTTGTGTCCATGATGATATGGCTCTAGGAAGTGTTTCACAAACAACATATTAAATCTACAAGGGAGACCTGGACTAGGTAACGAGTTCTGAGGAGGAATCCATGGAAGGATGAACCAACATCCCATCATCCTGTTTCGATCAAGGAGAAGACATCCCTGAATAAGGATTGAATGTCGTCCGCATTTGGAAAGCGGGAATGCGGGGCAACAAAACATCGCAGTTGTCCCCCTCAAAAGAGACAGACGCCCACGCCCCGGTGAAAGAGACATAAAAAAATGTACTCCCAATGATGTATCTATCATCAACACAATGATTATGAACTCTACTTCCACACTCAAATCATTCTCGGGTTGTGATGAAATAAAGGAATGAGTGGAACCAGTAACATGAAATGAACTAGATAATGTTGAATATACAATAGTACTCCCTCTCACAATCGATGGTCTAGACTCACCATCCACCATTTTAGGATGAACTGCTTGCAACTATCCTACCCCTCTTCTCTATGACACTACCTAAGTCCCCTGAGCTACACTACTATGATGATATTAATTCTATATCCTAGAACCACCTTGTCCACTTCCTATACCACCATGGTTTGAATAAATACAGCTTTGAGACTGATATGGTGGAGGAGATCTCATTCCCACAAAATGGTTCGATATAGCTCCTCCATCACTTCCCATATGTCACAGGTTCCTATAGAACCTTTGTGGATGCCCCATCTATCCACATGATTAGAACTCAACCAGTGGTCAAGGGATGTTTCTCTAGATGTTCCCCCACCTACAAAATTAATGAATAACAACAAGGTAAAGGATTTGTGTGATTTACGTGATCCCAAGTATACTCTTCTTTCTTTCACCCACACAAACATTCTCATAGTTATGCATCCTTCTATTGGAAGTTGAAACTCCTGAGCATCCAACCGGAACCACTTGTATTCAATGGAATCTTCCTTTAAGTACCCCTTAGATATGAGATATTATTCACCACAATTGAGAAATTATTCATATTAATGATATTTATCTAGTAATTAATTCTGTATTTATGCCCATCCTGAAACCACATTGCTGAAGTAGCCTCATCTCCGTTCTACACTAGAACAATGAACTGAAAATTTGTAAAGCATACAACAAATAACATTATAGAAACACTCCCATGAGTCAACTACATGAACTCAACTAATATCTCTTACATGATAATCTCTATATAAATGTTCCCCAAAAACATATCAAAATATTCTATCCACTCCATCGTCTTGTGTTATCCATCACTAGTTTTGATGTACCACCAATGCTTCACCTGACCATGTAACATTTGGGGATCCAGTTTTACTATGTTCATAGTAGGAGACTCCAAGTGGTTATGTATAGTCTGGATAGACTCAATCTAGAACTCTGAACCCTTATATCCACCAACTCAAGTAAAATTTAGAGGGTGATATAACTAAAACTCCCCCTTTATATCAGACATTTTTTCACAACATGACCCGGATCTCTTTACCTCAATTGAAAAATTTGAGGATATTTCTCTCATAAATTCTCTCTAACGTCAAAAACTGGAAATGCCAGTTCCTTAGGCTTCATCACTAGGGGATCATCCCTAACAATCCCATCCTTTAATACTATTAAAAAACATCATAATGGATTCAATTATATTCAATTTAAAACAAACATATTTGGAATCATAACACAACCTTATCCCGTTTACATAGGAGGAAAGTAACAATAATCCAAAACAAGTCCTTTTCCTAATCCTCACCGCATAGTTAGAACTAAGTCTCTATAATTATCCCTATCCATCCTACATATATTCCATGTTCAACAAGGGTAAACAAATTCCCATTAAATGTTCCTCATTAGACACCAATTTATACACATCATGCAACATTTTACAAATCAATTCATATTATGATCATTTTCTAATAAATTTCACAAGAAAGTATAAATAGTTAAAATTCAACACCTTACCCAACCCAATTTGCATGTGGGCCTAAAATGATGTATGTAAAAAAATAATCCCTTGTTCCTAGAATGATTCATGAAAACTTAACTCTAATTCCATTGCTGACCATGAGTCAAACCAATATAATTTTCATAAACAATAATCACATCCCACAATAAGGGGGTTACCCTAGGTGAATTAATATCCCACTGATAAATAACAATAATAGGAAGACCACCCTAGGTACATGGGTTCTCTCTCATTCATGGGTTAGCTACACCCATGCATGCAGTCATACGAGGGGCCAACTCTTCCTAGTCCCATGTCTACCATTACCAAATAGTAAAATAGATGAAATGAAATTAAACTCCTCTAATACCATTTTGTAACATCCCTACCCAGCTTCCAATAATAGTTTCCCTGAGCCAGTGCGCTATGTGACCTCATGCATGCCTCCCTATCTCGGAGATGTTAACGACTGATAACAAGGGTTTAATTTCAATCATAGATAGACTATACCTCCTTTTTATCAGAGTAAGACACCATCCAATATAATAAAAATTACTAAATGGTATGACATAACGAGAATAATACTAGTATCACATGATGACCCAAACCAGAATTACAATGTCAAAATTGAACAATAGATATGTCAAGCCAAAGTACATATTGGGTGTCAAAAGGAAAAGTCACAAAAATACACTGAAAATACCCAAGCGGGTCCTGAACAACATCATGCTACCTCATTTAGGATTATTCCCAAATCATCCATATAACATATGTCATTTTTCCTTATCCATCCCCCAATCATGAATTTTATTTGAGTGTCGATCAAGCAACACGAGTGTGGTGTGCGTACAACACAGTAGACCACCACCAACAGTGTCTAAAACAAATCCAATCAATAATAGTGTATGTATTCGTATAAATAATAAATTATAATTCATAAATAAATAAAAATCACATATATCAGTTATTCTATAATTTACTACATAATCCATTGGATTCCTGAGGACACCTAAAACCCAATACCTTCTTCATCTTATGATGTAGTTTGAATCATATCACATAATCAGTTTACAAAAAATTATCAAAGATGGTATTTTAATATACATTTATTTTTAATTTATATATGTCTAATTGAAACCATAGTCTAATAACTACATTTTGTGTCCAGTTCACCATGCCAAGGACCCCATGAGATTTAGAAATAGTAGACCATGTCCCACACACATTTATCAAAAAAAAACAATTACTATGGGCTTTGGAAGCAACAAAACATGTCCAACATTTTTTTATCAAAATTTTATCACTATAGGCTTTAGAAGTAGTAGACCATGTCCAATAGAAATATATCAAACATTTTATCACTATAGGGTTTAGGAACAGTAGACCATGTCCCGAAAACATTTATCCAAATCAAAAAACAATTACATTTTTCTATTCAATCATTGTTAATCAATAATAAAATTATTTTTACATTTCACAGTCAAGAATCAATTAATTAATTAGAAATTTAATTAATTAATTTCAATCAATTTATAATCACAATTATTACCATTAATTAATTAAATAATTAATTATTCACTACACAATACTAATATCCAAGAATTAATTCAACAGAAAATTATTTAAATGGAAATTTGAGTATCTCATGATTAATTTATCAACTAATTATTCAATTGGAAGTCTCAAAATCCCATAATTAACTAAATAATTAATTTTTCAATTCAAAATCTAAATATCCCATAAATAATTAATCAAATAATTATTCCTCCATTCCCATAATTTCAATTTCCCATAAGTAGCTCATAAATTAATTATTAAAATTAAAATATAAATATCCCAATAATTAAGTGAACAATTAATTATTACTAAAGTCACACAATTTCAACATTATGATAATTAATTGAAAAATACATTATATATAATTCCACTATACATTAATTAATTAATATCCCAAATTAATTAATTCAATTTGGAATGTAATTTGTTAAATAACCCCAGAAATTATAAAATTAAATACACTGAATTGAAATCATGACTATGAGATTTGAATAATAGACCAACTAAAATTTTTTTTGATGGATTATCATTGAATAGAGAACCCCATTTTTAAGTTGATCAATTAAGAATGTGATGAAGAACACGGTATAGAACTGAAACTAAAATCCTCAAAGAGATAAAAAATGATATCTTAAATATAGATATAGATACAACAATCGTAGATGTTATTTTAATAAATCTATAACTAGATGCAAAAATTGAGGGTAAAAAACCTCCCAAATAATGATAGAGGAATTAGAAAATGATCGAGGAAAAAAAATATCCAAAGAGTTGTAGATTTTCCAATCGGTCTTCGAATCACAAAAATACTGGTCTAAGTAGCTTCGGATCCCATCAGGAGGCTATGGAATCAAGATAAAAATACTATGGGTTGATCTATGGTGTTTCGTTGTATAACATGCGGGTTTTAAAAAACATTTAATAAAATTCGATGGATTTAATAACCTTATTCAATGTTTTCTTGTGAGGACCTATAGATTCCCTAATAATTCACCTTAACTATATGTCGCCTCTAGGGGTGCACAATTTATTCTATTAGATTTCATGGTTTGAAAAAAACACGTGCATGTCATAAAAATACCCTATGTTTGGGTTCACATGGTCTGTTATGCAGGGGTGCATGGTTTGGGAAGACCAATCACCCATCATGGACTTTCTATATTCCTTAAAAAATACTCAATTTTTATCCAAATTCATTCTAAGGTAAAATAAAAAAAAATTATTCTCAAAAAAAAGAAAAAATTACCTGAACCAAACATTTTTCATCTCTAGAAAATATAGATATCATAAAAACCACACAAAACAAATGTATATTAATATTTATAAAATGACACAACTTCATCTTTCTTCAAAACATATACTTTAATCCACCATTAATCACACACATATCCAGTAAACATGGAAGTAGATCCTTCTTCATTTTTAGAAAAATACTCACAGATTATTCTTTTTTATGTCTTAGATTCGACATCATTATCTCATTATGATTAATATGAATACATTTATGATCATTATACATGAAACAATATATGTATTAGAGTGGGACTTTTTTATGGATTCCCTTGTTCATTCATGACATATGATACTCCAAAAAAAATTGAATATTCATCAATCCATGAATCAAGCATTATATTTGTTACCATGTATGAACGAATGCATCAAATTTCTATAGTCACTAAACCTAGATCATCGAAAGAATATCATTTCACTTCTCCTAATTCATGAATGAGGAAAAACTCATACATTCCATTTATCATTGTGTATACCTGAATGGTATATTAAACCAATGCCTCATGATTATCATTTTAATGAATTTAGTATTACTTGTAATCTCCAGGATCCTTATAGTCATCGAAGAGAACTCGTGAATTCCATTACTTATGGACTAATATATATATATATATATATATATATTACATATATATTTCCATATGTGTATGATCTTTACAAATTTATATACATTTTCCATTCTTATATGATGAATAATTTTCATGATTGGTCTATTTGGAGGCCCAGATTCATTCATATACATAGTCTATTCACATTTGTAGTTTTATTTTCATGTATGTTCTATTTAAATACAAAAACAATTAATTATGCATTAAGATAATCTTTTATGTAGATTCTACTACACATGAATGGAAAAAGTATGTGGTTACTCCCTTATGTGAATCATGTACATAAATTCACACACATATGTTTGAAATTATTAATACAACTTCCCAAAAAACTTATTCAATAATATACATTTTCCATTCTGTCAAACTTCAACTTCAACTCTTTTTTGAAGGATCAATATTAAAAAAATCATAGTATATTATTCATTAATGAATTGGGTGCCATTAATCAACAGAATTAGCTATCTCATACTAGGGATTATACTGCTCATATAGTGTGTGTCCACCGTCAAATGACCAACCATTTGTGGCTAAAGAAGCATGAGATACCATGTTTTGTTTCCTCATTAATTTATACATTAGGTTTGAATTCCCTATAATAGTACGTTCAATTTTATCCATGATGTTGTTTTTCATTCAATTGTACTATCAGTTAACATTTATTGACATGGAATCTTTCTAAAAGTATCTTCACCTACCATGTGACTCACATTCATTCCTTCTTAACTCACAGATGTTCTATGGTCAATTTATATTCTCATAGTAGGTATATTCTCATAATCCTATATTATGTGCGATCTTAATATTAATGATCTATGATGACATTCAATTCGGATAGGCATGGATGGTAAATGAATATGAAAGGTTTATGAAAACAATATATTTTAATGTTTTTAGATGATCATTTCCTGAAATATTATTCCATGGAAGAACAATTACCAGTCCAAAAATGTTTGTTCCTTGGAATCTTATACCCAGGAATCTCCTTTCATGGATGTTTATCACATAGAATCTCAATGATATTCCAATGAACAATATATGATAACACTATAAAATATTCCAATACATATCATACATTCCATGAATAATAGTACATCAATCATCATATATATTGTTTTATTGAAACACATAAAGGACACCATTTATCATATATCACTTCCTTGATGTATCTACAAATCAAAATCCTTTGAATATAATAAGACACAATTCATGGGAATGACATTGAATTGTTATGTTCCTCATCATTCCTAATCTGTACTTTATCATCCACATTTTTATTTTAAACCAAAGAATAATTTTCATTATAAACATATTAAAATTCCTTAAAAAAATCCGTTGAAAAAAATAAAACTCGCACAATACGTGATAAACATGGTTTATTGTTGATATATTAATGAAATCTACAATTTTTTTTTGTAAATTTTAGAGTAGAAACTTCTATGTCGTTTAACCGATAAATATATTGATGAGATAACAAACCGATAAGGAATTCCATTTTTATTGCTTTTAATGAAGATTTATAATTTATGTTGATGTTATAGAACGAGTTATGATAGGAATTTGTTATGATTTTATACTGAAGTATTTATTTTTCTTCCTGAGACCATTGTATAGGTAAATGTGACTATTATGTTATTAGAGGAAAATATGAGTTAATTATTACTAAATTTTTATAGGATTTTTTTACAACATTTACAATTTGAACATTTCATATATAATAATAAATATAACTATTATATTTGTCTAGAATAATTGAATATTAATAAAGGATAAAATGTATATTTTCCATGTTTCATATAGAGGATAAAGGATTAGAAATTTTGGTACATAACATATTGAGGAATATAATAATGATAGTTCATTTAAGATGTGAGTCTATGATGATTTCTTTGAATTGAATGATTACAAATAGTGATTACCGGAGTTGACCGTTTGAGTTTCATATTGGTGAGCCTATTTTTTAAATTTTTTGAAAAATATTAATCTATCCAAAATGTTTTGGGTGGCCATTTTTAGATTTTAGAGCTTCTTGGAGAGGTGAAATTTCATTAGGATTTTCCACATCACCTCAATCATGTGAACAAATATTTCCTGTACTCTTTGTAGTTATGATATCATCATGAATGATATCATTTTATAATTTGGGGTTAGTTACATTTTGAAGTGGATACTAGTGTTTATAGAGAATATGAGTCAATTACATGATCTTTTGGGGTATTTTTTTGGGATAGGTGATCTATAGGTTTAGGGTATCATAGTGTTAAGAAGAAGTAAATGAGAGAACATTAGAATGAGAGGAGTTTACACTTGATTGTTATCATCATCTCTTCACTGGAGCTATTTATCTCATTGATTTTCTTTTTTACATACATATTTCTTTTTTTGGAATGATTTATATATTGGGTTAGATATAAAATCCATTGTTTCCAATAATCAGGATCTTTATATTATGTATAGTGAAATTTTAGAAATCTTTTTTTAGACTTACAAATTTAACAATATAAGTTTGAAACATATATTTTATTACATGTTGGAATATAATAATTTGAGATATTCCATATCAAACTTTCAATATTTTGGTTACTTATTTGGGGGAAAATTTATAATTTTAGATATGTATATATTATCTTGAAATATAATGTGGAGATGAATAAAAAATATATCCCCTTTCTCTCTTGAGAGAATAAAGGCTAACAGAGGATCTTTGATGATGTTTCAATGGAATCTACTATAGTTATAGGTGAAGATCATTGGATTTTCCATGGTTATTTATTATTTTTAAATCCATAAATTACCCATACATATTAATCTTATTTTTCATTGATTCTAGATTAATATATGATATATATTATTTTAGACATCATAAAATAATTGAAATTAAGTTGGTCAAAATATAATTAAATAATATTAAATATTCTAATATTGAACTTTTTACTACCAAAACATTTATGTCAATATTTATGGAATCAAACAGAAATTAAATAACGAAGTTGTATATATATATATATTAACATCATGGTTTTAATTCTAAAAATTTAACAAAACACAAAACTATATTTTTAATGATATCAGAGAGAGAAGAGTTATGTCCCATTTTGATAATATTTTGATTTACATTGTAAAGAGAATTCCATTTCCTAGAAAAATACTGATTAATGAAATTAGGATAATGTTTTATCAATGTGATGAATTAATTTAATGTTATGTTAGAGGTAAGGATTCTTATTATTTATATTCTATTTAATATTTTGGGAAAAAAATTATTTTATTTTTGAGATAAAATTTAAATTTATTTTATCCTCATAATAAGGTCAAGCATTGATATTAAATAAATTTTAGAAATTTTATATCTAGAAACCACCAATGATGGTAGTGGATAATGATGAATCAAAAAAACATGTAAGGGAGAGGTTAGTGCATATCAGACATCTTATTTTACACTAAAGTCCATGGAGCTTCCATTTATCCATATCATAGATCTTATAGAAAGGATCCCCATTACATGAGATGGGGTACCAAGACAATTATATAGATTGATCCAATAACATATAACCTTCCAAATCTGCAATGGAAGGTTCCACACAGTGGGAGATGTAAACAAAAAATTTACATGTAATTAAAACGTACTTAATTTGGCCACATAAAACAAATAGGAGAATAGTCCTCCATGATTAGATCTGCCTAATTGAATCAATTTGATGATATAATTCATGGTGAAATCACCATGTTAGAGGTGGATAGTCTAGAGTTGGGATGAGGCTCCCAATCATTCCAAAAAATGGTTGGATGGCGAATAATTATACACACACATAAAAAAATGTAAAGGAAGGATGATCCATAGTTGTCTCTAAGGGGTTCTATATAGAACCCTTCAGATATTTAGATCCTATCCGAGAGGTGTCGGGGAATAATTTAGTAGATATTTTTGACACTAAAAATTTTGTTTGACTTATTTTTACTCCCCAAACCCAATTGTATATATATTTGAAATTTTTTAAATGTTTGGTTGTCCAATTTAACTACTCATCATTTAATAATGTTTTATAAAATTGAGAGAAATTATTCTTCAAGATGAGTATCACTCAAATACTCATTCATCAACATCTTTAGCTAGATAACTGAATATAGTTGTGTTTGGTTGTGATTTATAGGATGCATATGATTAGTGTAATTTTAAAAAAATAACAATAAATTAATTATTAATGTTAAAATATAAATTTTTTAATAGATATATAAATTTTTATTTATTAAATTTAATCATTATAAGGGTGATTAAGAATCTGGTAGTGGATATTTTCTTTTATGGGAGAAGATACTAAGTCTTCTAGTTAACATATAATATTTTGATTACTATAAAATTAATTAATAATGAATTAATGAATGTTTGTTTCATAGGGTCGATTAACTAGATCTATTAAATATGTTAAAATTGTTATAAAAATTATGATATACCATGTGCTAAACACATCATTTTTTTGATGTATTATTCTGAATACTGGAAATCTATGATTTTATCACTAGTTAAAATATTTTGTACTCATGTGTTTGATTGAGGTTTATTTAATAAATAAAATACAAGATTTTAATCTATTTTACCCACATGTACTATTTTAGGCCATTTATAGTACATTACTATAGAATCTAATATAGATTACACACATATATTTGAGATTATTGAAATTTTAATTCAATGTTTTGAAACCTTCCCTCCCATGATCCATGGTTTAAAGGAGATTATGAGGAATTATGTGTTCCATAATTTTTACCATGAAAAACAAGGATTTAAGAAAAATATATATTTAACTACTGATCTTGTATAAGATTTGTGGAGACATGTATTCTATCAATATGTTTAGGATAGGTGGAAATTTTTATTCCTTTAACATCCTAGAATAGTATATTGGAGTTAATTATTGTTTGAGAATCTTTATAATGGGAAGGGAATGTCTATTCCTATTTTTTTAGAATTATTTTATTCATGTAATCCATAAATATATAGGCCAGATGAAATTGAAAAAATTAGATTTTTTGAAAATGATTGGATAAAGTAATTTCATGTGGTCTCCTCTAAGATCAGAGGGACACTAGATTGAGAATATCATAACCTGTTGAATCTCTATCAGGATGTAGTCAGAAGGGTTCCTTTAATTTTTTTCATTTAAAAATTGAATCATACAAAAAATATATGTTGTATATAATATTAGTTGTGATTTTATTTGGAGATTATAATTAATGTGAATGATGCATTTTTTTAATAATGTTTTATAATAGAAATATAAAAAATGTTGATGTATATTAATATTGTTTTTATCTACACCTTGTTAATTATTATTGTAATACCTATTTTTTATTATCCATGAGAAATACAATACTTTCAATGACTATAATGAATATTATTTCTTTCCCCATATCGTACAATTTTATGTAATCAGTTTATGTGTAGGAATATTAGTAGGAGAATATTAGAGTGATTTAGGATCATTACAATATTATTATGGTTAGATAATAGATTTTTCAAAGGCATTGTGATATTTTTATCTAGTTTTCAGGTATTTTTCTCATGAGACTTCTTATTGGGTGATTCTTGTATTTTTCGTGGTTTATATCAATACTATTTCATACATCGTATAGTTAGTTTCTTTATATTCAATATTTTCTTAATTTTATATTCTTTTATTAATAGGTTAGTTTTTTATAGATAAAAGTCCTCCCATATATGTGATGATATTAGTGCTAATTTCGATCCCTATACCTAGTGGAGGTGGATTTCGGGTTCTCACTTAACAACAATTCAAGACATAAAATCTCAAACCATATATTAGATAATAAACCATGTGATGTATACTAACCAACCATAATACAATATGCATTATATGTTTTAAGAAATATGTTATTTCAATAGAATTTTTTCACTAAATCCATATGGATTTTTTGTTCATTTGAGACAATATGTTATATCAAATTTAATTAATTTTAAATCTATAACATAAACCCATTAAATAAAAATAAAAAATTACATAGTATTTTTATCATTTAAAATCCAAAATTATTTTATAAAATTATTAGGTGTGATCCGATGGGCCTTTATATATTTTACAATGATAGATATTTCCTAATTATTTACTATACACAATAATTAGCCTCTACATAACATTATTTATACAGAATATAATAATATATCTATATTAATAAATATTGAACACATGTATCTATATTTAAATGTTAGTCATATTTATCTGTATAAATATTATAAAATTATATTATACATTCAATAAATACATCAAGTATTTCTGTGCGATATTGAAATAATAATCTATTATAGATAAACTTATCCATTATTCATTATGTAATAAAAACTATGACATATGAATATTTTATATGTTATTTATCCAAAAATATGAGAACATAATATTTACCCACCTAGGTGTGCCACATAATATAATCATTCATACTCAATTAAGGGACTATATATCATACTGATCATATATATATATATATATAATTTAATCATGTTAAGGAGAAAAAATGTATAATCAATATAAAAAAAACACTCTCTAATGAGATCAGTTATAATGATGGATATAATAATTTTCTCAATATAATAAGGTTCACATTTCAATAAATATTTTAACATTAGGTATTTTGAATTGCTGCTAAACATGTTTCTCAAGTATATAAAATAAATTTTGAATGACATTCCATGTGAAATACTCAAGAAAATTCATATAGAATAAAACAAATATTTTTATTTTATGAGTAAACTATATATCTATATTTTATCCACAAATGATGATAATTGTAATTTATTTTCAAATCCCCTAAATTTCTATGGTGGCCATCGAATAACGATAACTGATTTTTTTTCTATAAGGGTTTAACTATCAATAAAAAGCCTATTTAGAAATATAATATAATTGAATGAATGATAATAATAATAATATATTATTATATTTAATAAGTTTTTACATTAGAATACTTCATAAAATTTTATTTAATTGAATACACCTTTTATATATACTAATAAAAACAAAAAATATAAAAAATAATATTATTAGATCTACATATATAATAATATAAAATTAATAATATGTTTCATGAATGAATTGATCCAAAAATATCCCAAAATTGGTTACTAGTAATGCTGAGTGTGCCACCCTAACACCAACTATAATAGCTTAGATGATGCTTAATAACAGAAAGAAAACCTACACATATGATGTTTTGTACTCTTACCAAAAGAATTTTAAAAAAATATCACTAGTCAATACATTGAAACAATATGTGGTAGGAGTATTGAAATTAAATAAAAAATGTATATATTCATAATATAATAAAATACTATCTAGTTGAGTGAATATTCTAATCCATAGTGAAAACGATATCCGAAATACAATGAAAATGATAGGAAACTAGAAATGAAGATGAACCACAATATATAATGTCCTCCAATGACCACCTATTTTTTACCTTGGAGGACTAGAATCCCTAATATTGTGTCCTCCATTATAACTTATAATATTTATGGTTTTTACACATCTATGATTATATCAATACATAATTTCTAATCTATAATTAATCCTAGAAATCCCCAAAAAAATATCACATGTGCTTTGTAATTCAAAATCCTAACTCATGTACATATAATAACAAAGAAATAAAAACACAGTAATAATCATGAATGTACCATATGTTACCCACCAAGATCAATTTATTAATGAATGAATCAATAAAATATTAGGAAGTGTATCTACTAAACATATTATATGGAAAAAATCACCAACTTAAAATTCCCACATAGATACACTTCTAATAATTGGAGAATGTAATGGCCCGGGTTTTTGGGGTACATTACTTTGTGAAAATCTCGTGATGGGTTTTCTGGTCTAGGGGTCTCAGTGAAGTTTGAACGGTAGGCCTACCAATTGCCTTAGCCTACCGGTAGCAGGCCTACCGGTAGCTCGGTCTACCGGTAGGCTGTAGCTACTGATAGACCGAGCTACCGGCTAACGGTAGACCGAGCTACCGGTAGACAGAGCCTACCGGTAGCCGCAACATATTGGTAGACCGAGCTAATGGTATCCATAGCCTACCAATAGTCGCAGCCTACTGGTAGACCGATCCTACAGGTAGCTGCAGCCTACCGGTAGCTCTGTCTACCGGTAGCTCGGTCTACCAGTAGCTGCAACTACCAGTATATTTGTCTACCGGTAGCTCGGTCTACCTGTAGCTGCAGCCTACCGGTAGCTCAGTCTATTGGTAGCTGCAGCATACGGGTAGCTTGGTCTAGCAGTAGCTGCAGCCTACCTGTAGCTCGGCTACCGGTAGCAGTCACCCGCCGGTATCTCTCAGCTACCTGTGGCTCTGGCCTACCACCCAAGTTCTTTATAGTAGCACCCCTTTTTGCGCAAATTTGGTTTTAAACCCTATTTTGACACTTTTAAGCGTGTTTTAAAGACTGGTAACACCCACAAATTTTTTAATTAGTTATTTAATGAATTAACCTGGTGTGTGCATGGTTTAAACCACCCGATCCCTTTAATTATGTGTGGGGCCACGTGGTCCACCAACGACCCCTACTCACATAGTTTCACGTTCTTATCTCAACCGTTCGCGACCCTTATAACTAAACGGTTCGCTCTGGATTTCTTCTTTTATCGATCACCCTAAGTGAGGAGTACTTTCATCCTAACGAGCTGATTTTCATGCATTGGGAGAGCCGCATCGTTATGCGTAATGTCTCACGCCCTGCCTAAGCGTCGATCATCGATCGACAAGTAGTGAATTTCTCCTTCGCCTCTCTCTTTTGTGTATCATGTGGGGTGGGCGTGCTTTTGTTTCTATATAAATGGATAAACCAAACCTAAATAAAGATAATGAACGGATTCTATAAAGAAGGGGGTTGTGGTCGTTGATGTTTTTTTATATTATGATATTCTTTCTGAATTTTGCGGGCTTACACCTACTAAAAATAATGGTCGTTGGTGGTCTTTCTCTGTGAATTAATGAACCCCTGGTGATGTTTTAAATGTCTTATTTATGGTTGTGAACTCCTTCCGTGAAAAGTAAATTAGTTAATTATGTATATTCGGCTAAGTAAATTGGAAGCACTAGGATCAACCCTTCTGTGATAACCCCTGGTAAAAAAAACACATAGAATTGAAATCATAGAGTGTGTCAAATCTTATAAATCTGAAAATACAGACATGGACCTGCTTTGTGTTGGTGTTAGTGGTTTGGTTTTTTCTTTTATGAGCCAATTGCTGGTGATTTGAGAGGGGATGTGATCCCCTATTTTTATACATTCGATTGTTGTGAGTTTTTATGACCGAATGGTTACCTTGTTTATATCACGAATTGGGGTGGGATCCTCTATTGTTTAGAAGCCCTTTTTTCTCCCAGATATTGGGCATGGGGCTGTAACTTAGGGTTTTCTTTATTTGATGAGGCTTTACGAGAGAACTGGGTGTGGGTGTTATGGTTGATGCTTGACTTTTTACCTTCCTGGAATTGTGCCTATGTTTACTAGTTTCCCAAGTAGGTATAGAACATAATTAAATATTTCTACTGAACATAAAAACCTGGATGGGATAAATGGGTTTTGGTTTGGTGTGAGTTGTGACTTGGACGTAGTGCTGTTTGTGCTCCTTAGGAGGGCTGAAGAAAAACCTAAACTTTGGGTGAGTTCTTGTTAACTATATATATATTTGTAGTTTTTTGAATCTTATTCGCACCCCACCCAAGTTGGGAACTTAGTGCCAAACACCCCCATTTCCTAGCGGAGGGTGTTTTTCCCAACACTATTATTAGTGGCTGGTTATTAGCTCCTTTTCTACTCCCTTTCCCGGATAGCCCAGGTATCTTCGGACAGGCTGTGATATCCTGAGGTCCATTATTAGCCTAAGAACCTTCGGGCGGGGTAGTGTGGTGGTTGGCCAAGTGTGTGCAGAATATGGTTTCCCAAGTGTCTTCGAGATGAGGCACAAGTGTCTTCGGGCGTGGCAGTGGATCTTTTAGCCCAGGTGTCATCAGGCGTGGTGGTGGTTGTTCTGGCCTAGGTGTTTCCAAGCATGGTTACATGTGACCATGGCCTAGGTGTTTGCAGGTGGGATTCGGCAGTGGGACTGCGTGTGGTTGCGGCCCAGGTGTGTGCGGGAGAGTGTGGCAGTGGGACTGCGGTGACAGAATGGCATGATTGGTTCGATGCGTAGGATGTCTCAATAACTAGTGGGAAAGCGGCGCGGGGTACCCAAACATTGATGTGCTCTTATTATATATATTAATTGACTTTCATTATTTGGGGAGTGTTCCTTGGTGAGGCTTGGGTGGATATTTTACCTTGATAGGTGTTTGGTTTACGCATTTTCTCACGGGACTTTAGTACGTTCCCCCACTTGTTCACGAGAGTCTTTGGGTTTCCCTACTCAGTGTACTTGTATGCTCACCCAACATATATAAAACTACTTTCAAGTTTACAGGAGGACTTCGGGGATCATGCAAGACCATACTAGCTCGGATCTTTGGGGTAGTTGTAGTTTCTATTTTTCTTCCTTTGGTAGTTACCTTTGTAGTCACTTTTGTACCTTGTGGATTTTACTTTTGGAACATGCATGTGGGAATGGTTTACTTTTGGGATTTACATTTCATTAGTTTTGGTGTTGCTGGGTTTCATTATCTTATCTCTCGATCTTATAAAACAAAAATGGGTAATGCCTTCCATTTGTGTGTAATTTATATACCCGTGGTGCTAGTCGCCACTCTGGGACCTATTGAAGGTGGGTCTCGGGGGTCATTATCTCTCCTTCAACTTAAAGAAGGAAGGGCCTGGAAATCTGCTAACCCTTCCCTCCTTTTGGTGAAGGCGGGTCATGACAGAATGGTATCAGAGGGAAGGTTGAGAGATAGGATGGAGTTTGTAGTTATGCACAATGAGGATTGAATGGGATGGTAAAGAAATAGTGTTGGTTGGCCTCAGTGTGTGAATTGCGCCAGGGAATACCGGCTAGGAAACGAGATTTTAGGGCCCCCAGTGATCCGACGCAATGACTCTGGACCTACCGAACGACCAAGTGATGAAACTCTGATTGAAGGGTAGAGACCCTAGGAAAGGTACATGCATCATAATGACTTGTGTTCTTGTTTTTGTTGGGTGTTTTGGGGATTAAGAATAAACGAAAAGTTAAAGACAATATTCTGCACTACATGGGATTTGGAATTCCTTGTTTACCTTGTAGCTATGGAAACTAGAAGGAGACCACGTGTGATACAGGCAATCGAGGCCCCACAGAATACCCTGGCCGATCGGCAGATAGCTGACCGGGGAGAGGAGAGAGGCTGAGGTGGCATGGGCTGATTTCGAGAGGGAGTTCCGGGCGGAATTCCTCTCTTCGATGATGAAGTCGTAAAAGAGACAGAAGCTACTCTCCCTCCAATAGGGGAGTATATCAGTGAGGGATCTAGGGATAAAGTTCAAGGACCTCCTATGTTTTTCTCCGGACCTCTTTCCTGACGAGGAGTCTCAGGCAAGACGTTTGGAGGAGGATCTCCGACCCTCCCTCCAGTATGTTGTTACCCCCTTTACCCTTCTGATGTACATGGAGGTCCAGAAGAAGGCCAAATGGTAGAGAGGATGCATACTCTAGGAGGAGTGTCATGAGAGGGGATCCAGCTGAGACCATCAAAGGGGAAGGTCTTCAGCACCAGACCTCTAGCATTAGGACCCTCCAGGATCCAACCAGCAGGGAGCAAGCCGTAGTAGTTTCAGTTTTTATCCCCTGGTCCTCGCCCTTTTCCTTCGGGCTCGGGACCACAGTGCTTCATCTGTGGGAGCCCTGCACATCTCCGGAGTTAGTTCTCAGACCAGGTACAGTATGGTGGTGAAAGAAAGACCCACCACCTTCCCCAGCAGCAGCTTCCATCCAGGCCTTTCCAGCAGCAGCAGTAGGGACATCGAGCTCCCGCTTCTCCGATGGCAGACGTAGGAGGAGGAGGCCGACCTCAGGGCGCTCCTCAGGGACCTCGACCGGGGCGTGGTCGGGGAGGTGGCCGACAACCGAGGGGAAGAGGAGATGGTCATGGACAGTTACACGCCACAGAGGCAGCAGTTCCAGCAGGGCCGGAGGTTGTTCAAGGTACGATCACTATGTTTAGTACCCTTGCTTATTCCTTGTTCGATACCGAAGCTTCACACTCATTTTTTCCACCCAGTATAGCCCGTGCTTTGGGGTCTAGATGTTGAGAGACTCCCAATGCTCCTACTGTTGAGCACAATAGTCGAGGGTTAGACAGACTTATTGTTTGTTTGTAGGGGATGCAGACTGATGATAGAGACACATCAGTCAGTTAGGGATCTTCTTCTGCTATAGATACACCCATACGATGTCATCCTAGGTAACGACTGGTTATTCTCTGTTTGTTCCGTCATCGACTTCTTCTGAAGAAGGGTCGTGTTCTCAGAATTGGGTGGCCGATGTGTTGTTTTCACCGACGAGCGGAGCAGTTAGAAGGGCGACATGCAAGAGGAACCCCTCCTCTCTTTGTTAGCAGAGATGTCAGTAGGGTCAGTAGATGCTAAAATGGTGGAAGTGTCAGAGATCGTCCATGGTTTTATGGACATCTTCCCTGAGGAGGTGAAGAATCTACCCCCTCGACGTGATATCGAGTTTGGGATAGACCTGCAGCCCGATGCTCGTCTGATCTCGATGGCTCCTTACCGGATGCCACCTTCAGAGCTACGGGAGTTGCGGATCCAAATTGATGATTTGATGAAGAGGGGTTAAGTTCGGCTGAGTGCGTCACCATGGGGTGATCCAGTCTTGTTTGCAAAGAAGGCAGATGGTGGTCTTAGGTTGTGCATACACTACAAGAGGCTGAATTAGGTGAAGACCAAGAATCTCTACCCTCTTCCGAGGATAGACAATCTTTTCGACCAGCTGAAAGGGGTAGGATGGTTCTCGAAGATCGACCTATGTTCTGGGTATCACCAGCTGAGAGTGAAGGTACGTGTCATCCCGAAGATGACATTCAGGTGAAAATATGGACACTTCGAGTTCGTAGTTATGCCATTTGGTGTTACAAACGCCCCAGCTGTGTTCATGGGACTTATGAACTCCATCTTCCGGGAGTACTTGGATCGGTTCGTGGTAGTGTTCATCGACGATATCCTGATCTATTCGTGGTCAAAAGAGGACCATGCAGAGCACCTAAGGGCAGTTTTGGAGGTCCTATAACATCATCAGCTCTATGGTATGTTGTCGAAATGCAAATTCTGGACACGACAAATGCACTTCCTCGGGCACGTGGTGTCCGAGCAGGGAGTAGCGGTGGACCCGTCAAAGGCTGAGGTATTTGTTTCTTGGGTAGCACCCAAGAATGTGGCAGAGGTCTGTAGTTTCCAAGGGATGGAAGGTTACTATCGGAGGTTCGTACCCATATTCTCCAGAGTATCAGCCCCTTTGACAGCCCTGACCAAGAAAGACCAGGTTTTCGTGTGGAGTGAGAAGTGCGAGTCAGCCTTCACCTATCTGAAGTAGAAGTTGGTTAGTTCCCCAGTAATGAGATTACCAGAAGAAGGGGCGGCCTATGTGGTCTTCTGTGATGCTTCAGGACAAGGCCTAGGATGTGTGTTGATGCAACGACAAGGGGTGATCTCTTATGGGTCCAGGAAGCTATTCCCTCATGAGCATAACTACGCCACCCATGACCTGGAGCTTGGAGTGGTCTTTTTTGCGCTAAAGTTATGGCGACATTACCTCATCGGGTAACGCTTTGTGGTCTTCAAAGATCACAAAAACTTGAGGTATATCGTCTCCCAGTGGGACCTAAACTTGCGACAGCAGAGATGGGTGGAGTTCCTCCAGGATTACGACTTCGAGATCTATAATATTGAGGGAAAGGGAAATGTAGTGTTCAATGCCTTGAGCAGGAGGATGAGGAAGGATGCAGTCCGAGAGTTGGAGGATTCTTGGAAGGCGATGGCAGTGTTGGATTCCTTACACCTAGATGCGAGGATTTATAGCAGTAGAGGATTCCTATATCAGATGACAGTGCAGTCATCTCTGTTTCAGAAAGTGGAGGAGTCTCAGTGGGGAGACCAAGAGTGAAAAGTGATGCGCGACCGAGTTGACGAGGGTAATGCCCTGAAAGGATGGACAGAGGGTTGAAAAAACCCGATTAATTTCCATGGAAAGCTGTTTGTTCCAGAGGCGATGCGCGGAAAGGTTCTCGGTGAGTTACACAACCCACCCCTGGAGGTACACCCCGGAGTTTCCAAGATGTACCAGGGACTGAAAATGTAGAGACCCGAAGCCTGACGTACATAGACGTTACATTACTATTGCGGAATACTTAGTACATAACAAAAACACACACACACAAGGATCTTAATAGTTTAGTGTCTTTGGAAACTCAGAACGTAATCTTCTAATCGTGGTGAAAGATCTTCAATATCTCCCATAAAGATCTTCCCTTTTTTTTACCTAAAACCTTTCTTTATATGATGGGGAAAAGAAAACATAAAAGGGTGAGCTCAAATGCTCAGTAAGGGTATACAAAAGAAAAATCAATCACATCATATTCATAAGAACATAACTTTTGGAAATCTTAACCTGCAAAAGAGAGCATAATTTCATAACATGGGATACATCATAGTAGTGAAATGAAATCCCAATAATCATAACTTAACACATGAAACTTTGTGGCATACACACATAATCATAGAGAATCATTTCTTGTTAGTCAAGACTCATTTCCCAGACTATCTTAGTGGACAAAGTCCCTTTCTGAATCGAGTAACCCTCGTTTCAGTCCTGTTTCACTGAACCGGTATAACCTACCATTTCAGCCATGTCTATCTCATGAGATATAAAATCTTTACCCAATGCATTTGAGGGAGATATAGGTCCCACCCATCTCATAATGATACCATTCTTATGTGTGCCACAAAATCATAAATCATACATCATTCCCTAACCCATGTAGTAAAAATGGGATTCGTAAACATCGTGACATCATAAAACAATTCATATAAGATAAAGTAATTCATAAAAATAATTCCATCACAACATAACCAAATCAATGTAATAATAGGGATATAAACAGAACCCTATGTTATCTTAGATGGAAAATAATTTTGATAAAACACTTGAAATGAATTCTTGAGGAAAATATCCTTTCTTCTTCAAAATCAATTTCTTTTCACAAAACGTCATGCAATTTTAAAAGAAAGAGATTTTATTGAAAATAGTCATGAAATCTTTTGGAGGAAGATTCATGAAAATAAGGCTTTATAAAACCGTAAAAATCCGTTCGTGCCGTATAAGTTAAAAAAAACATTCTTCTCATACTTTTGTCGGAAAAGTAAAAAAAGTACCTCGTACGAAAAACGACAAAATATTCCTTTCATATCATTTACTAAAAACTCACAGAAGGGTAAAATAGGATTTAATCAATTGTAGGTGGATGGAAACAATATTACATATTGAGGAAACATGGATTTGGATGATAAAATACACCCCTAGTAAATGCCAAAGTATAAACAGTCTCGGATAAAAATGAGATTGTGATATTTCCCTTACCTTAGGTCCGACTTGTTTTGTAAGTGTCCGAACCTCCTGTATAATGATTTAAATCATGTTATTGACTTATTCCAGAATCATATTCATTGTTATTATATCATATATGGTCCACTTATGACTTTATATTACCCGGTCTTTTGTAAATTTATGTTAAAGAAGCATTTTGGGTAAAATCGTCTCATTTGTCGTTCGTGTTTTTAACTTGTAATTATTCATATGATTACTTAGATCATGATTACATAATTACATAATATAAAACATGATTTATATATATATATTCAGAATATACATATATAATAAATCAGTAAATGGAAATAAATACACCGTTCATGGAGACGGTAGTCCGTACGTACGCATGAACACTGTTTTCGTTTCCTTATTGAATTGAATGGAATTAAGTAGATGACATACATATAAATATAAATAATTCCAGTATCATTATTATGTCATATATTTCCTTATAACTTTTTATATATACTTTATAATCATTCATGAATGGTTAATCATTGAGAATGAATCTCATCGCCTCGTGGAGACGGTAGTCCGTACGTACGCACGAGCGATGATATCGTTCCCATGGTCGTGGAATTGTTTTGAAGTGTATGTATACTATTTCAGTATCAATATCACTTAATAATAATCATATATAGTTACTCATTAAACCATTATACTCATCCAATTAATGTGATGGCGGAAAATAGATTACACCACGGTGTGGAGACGGTATTCCGTACGTACGCACGCGCGGTGATTTCCTTTTTTCTGTAGGATGGATAGATGGTGAAATAGGGTTGTTTCATACTTATAATAACATATCAGTATATGAGTGATAGTGATTTTATTACTTCATAATGAAACAACCTAAGAAGATGTGGAAGAAGAAATAAAGATGAAAGAATTGGTAACGGTAATTACCTCTTCTTTGAAGCGCCTCTTTGAGACCTCCTCTTAGGGCACTAAAATTGGTCTTTGAGGAAGACCAGAACCTCTAGGATTATTCTAGGGAAGTGTAGAAGGGATTTTGGAAGAGGTTGGCCGAGCTTGAGTGCTCAAATTGGTGTGAGGAGAAGGGGGAGGAGGTGCCCTTTTATAAGGGAGGAGAGGGGCACCTTAGGAATATCTCAAAGTATTATTTTATATTAAAGTCAAAATCGGTTTATAATGGTTCCAAAGGGTCTTATTTCGAAGCTAAAGTGGGGATGGGTCGAAATCCTATCAACCAATAAGATTTAGACAAGTTTAGGGTATTATTTTAACCTTATCAATTAGATTTAACTCTAAGTTAAATAATTTAACTTTTACCGTGTCTTTTTGTTTTCTTTCACTATATGGTTAATACACATACTATAACATGCCAAACGAACCCCAAATTGTTTATTATTAATATATATATCCTTATCTAAGTCATTTGGCCGAACCTTAGATTTTTAGAAATAAAATAACAATTAGTAATATAATATTTTATTTAAAAACTATTTTGTGTCAATTTTGACACTATTTGATATATGATTTTTGTGAAAGTCATAACAGAATTATATGTTCGAACCAAGTTGATTACATCAACACTAATATATCATAGTAACCTAGAAAATTAGTGGAATTCATAAAATGTCTCAAATTACATCTATTTTGGGGTTTATAACATCAATTATGTCAATATTTCATTAATAAGATAATTACTGCATCATCATTGTGTCATAAATAAATTAAATTATTTAATGTCTAAAAATTACAAATAAAATACCATTATGTAGGAAATCCTTTTATATTTCTAATGAATATTTTTAGTCGAATTTATCTTATGTATAACCCCATATTAAAAATCATTTACTTATTAAACATTGATTTTAACTATTTTAACCCTTCTTTAAATAAATTAATAATAAATGTCCTAATCTAATCCAAGTGGGCCTAAATGGTCATATTATATTCATAAGGTTGTTTTTGGTCGAATTACACTTATCCAATAGAATTAGGACATGTGTTAGGGTAATAGTAATATCATATTTACCCTTAGTTACCCTATTTACTATTAACCGCGGTAAAAAAAAGTAAAAAGTTACTATTCACAAAAAATTATTTTCGTCTCATTGAACCACATTTTAGTACTTGATATTAACCGTGTCTCTCGGATTTTCGAAATTCCATTCACAGAAGCGGTAAAATTATGTTTTATGAAAAATTCAGTTTTTTAACTACCACATAGTAGTTTGACTATTCATCAAAAATTGATGTTTTTCAGAACAATGCCAAAATTTCATCCTAAGCTATATTTCATATTCCGAATTCAAAAATGAAGTCTATTTTACCAAATTCATAACATAGAAGTTGCATTAATTAATTTTATAATTAAATCCGCTGTTCAAACAAATAGCGTGTTTTTATGAAACAATATCTATCAAAAGATTGACACTTGATTATGTCTGGTTTAAATGTGAAATTACAAACAATGACCAAAATTGTGTTAAATTGTAAAAATATATTCTAAATATACTTTAAAACCACTCAAATTAATAATTTATCACTATTAATTATTTCGATTAAAAAAGTTGTTTTTAATTATAATTTAGTAATTTTCACTATTCATCAGAATATGAAAGTTATCTGAAAAGTACCAAAATTTCACCTTAGGCTAAATTTGATACTCCGAATCCAAAAATGAAGTCCATTTTGAAAAATAGAATTTACAAAATTTCAAAAAGTGGTTATTACTATTCATAATGGCTAGTTTTAATAATATTTTAATAGCATATCGTTGTTTAGTAAAACTCGGTATTGCGTACTACACACGCTATCAAGGAAGGTCGTGATTGCGTGTAATGAAAGGCAAGTCAATGATGCGTGTTGTGAAAGCTCCTTTTGGTGTAGCGTACAACACAAGACATTAATGAAATTAAAAAGAATATTTTTCATAAAATCTTGGGGTGTTACAGAAAAGGCAGTTTTGGTGGGCCGGAGTTAAGCGAGTGGTGGTAGGGTTTGTGGCCAAGTTCTTAGTGTGTCATCAAGTGAAGGCTGAACACCGAGTTCCATGCGGCCTACTGCAGCCTCTAGATGTCCCCGAGTGGAAGTGGGACGACATATCGATGGATTTTGTCATGGGACTACCCAAGGTCCAAGGGGGGTATGATTCCATCTATGTGGCAGTAGATAGGTTGACGAAATCGGCCCACTTCCTGGTGATCCTGTAGTCCAGAGTAGTGGATGATTTGGCACGAAGGTACGTGGATGAGGTGGTGCGGTTGCATGGAATTTCGAGGTCTATAGTCTCAGATAGGGATTCATGGTTTACCTCTCGAGTCTGGAGAGGATTGTAGCATGCTTTTGGCACCAAAGTACATCTTAGCACTTCTTTCCATCCCCAGAAAGATGGACAGACAGATTGCACCATCCCGACCTTGGAGGATATGCTGCGGGCATGTTTTCTGGACTTAGGGGGATCGTGGGTGTGATACTTGCCTCTGTTAGAGTTTTCCTACAATAATAGCTACCACTCTACCATCAGTATGGCCCCGTTTGAAGCTTTGTATGGGAGACCATGTCGTTCACCTGTGTGTTGGACCGGAGTAGGAGAGGCATGCATCCTTGGCCCAGAAGTGGTGCAGAGCACGACAGAGAAGGTTGAGCTCATACGGGAAAGGAAGAAGGCGGCCGAGGATCGACAGAAGTCGTTGGCTGATACCAGGAGGAGGCACTTGGAGGTTGAGGTTAGAGACCACGTGTTCTTGAAGGCCTCCCCTCGGCGTGGGCAGCGGAGGTTCGACAAGGTGAGTAAGCTTTCTCCTAGGTTCATCAGACCCTTTGAAGTGTTGTGGTGGATCATCGAAGTGGCTTATCAGCTAGTGTTACCACCACCGCTACTGAGGATACATGATGTATTCTATGTGTCCCAGCTCCGTCGGTATCTACACGACGATTCACGCGTCCTTGATTGGGGTGAGTTGGACATCGAGGACGATGTGACTTTTGTGGAGAGACCATTGATGATCAAGGATCGCAAGGAGAAGGTGCTTTGTGGGCGAACCATTCCCTTGGATTGTGTGTTGTGGAGACATGGTGGGCTTGAGGAGAGTACATGGGAGAGGAAAGCACAGATGCGTACCCAGTACCCAGAGTTGTTTTGAGTTTTTTTCTTTGTTGTACCCGTTGTGGTAGAACGTTTTGTCTTTTTGGCTATGAAATGTACTGGTTTTATTTCCTCTGAATGTGTGTGAAAAGCCCCGGATATGTGGGAGGAGAGAACCCTACCCCTAATTAAGATGCATTAAGGTGGATGCGATTAAACCCATGCGGGCGAGTCAGTGCCGCCCAAAGAGGATAATATGTTGACATGGGGGAGGAGACTCTCCAACCCGCATGCCTGGGCAGTTTGGCATGGTATGTTGGACGTTTTTTTAGTTATCATGGGTTCACTTCTAAGAGGTATCTTTAGAGGTGGTTATTTGGACCCTCTCTTTCCATCTGGTTTGTTTTGATTCTCGAGGATGAGAATCGTTTAAGAGGTATCTGATGTAATGGCCCGAGTTTTTGGGGTCCATTACATTGTGAAAATCTCGTGTTGGGTTTTCTGGTCTAGGGGTCTCGGTGAAGTTTGAACGGTAGGCCTACTGGTAGCCTTATCCTACCGGTAGCAGGCCTATCGGTAGCCGCAGCCTACCGGTAGCTTTGTCTACTGGTAGCTCGGTCTACCAGTAGCTGCAGATACTAGTAGGTCTGTCTACCGGTAGCTCGGTCTACCTGTAGCTGCACCCTATCAGTAGAACGGTCTACCGGTAGCTGCAGCCTACCGGTAGCTCGGTCTACCGGTAGCTGCAGCCTACCGGTAGTTCGGCTACCGGTAGCTGGCACCCGCTGGTAGCTCTCAGCTACCTCTGGCTCTGGCCTATTACGCGGGTTCTTCCTAGTAGCGCCCCTTTTTGCGCAAATTGGGGTTTAAACCCTATTTTGACACTTTTAATCGTGTTTTATAGCCTGGTAATGCCCATAAATGTTTTAATTAATTATTTAATGAATTAACCTGGTGTGTGCATGTTTTAAACCACCTGATCCCTTTAATGATGTGTGGGGCCGCGTGGTCAACCCATGACCCCCAATCACACGGTTTCACATTCTAATCTCAACCGTCCCCAGCCCTTCTAACTAAAGGGTTCACCCAGGGTTTCTTCTTTTCTCAATCACCCTCGGAGAGGAGTAATTTCGTCTCGACGAGCTGATTTTCGTGCATTGGGAAAGCCGCATCGTTATGCATAAAGTTCGGCGCCCGACCTAAGCTTCGATCGTCGATCAACAAGTATGGAATTACTCCTTCGCCTCTCTCTTTTGTGTATCATGTGGGGTGGGCGTGCTGTTTTTCTGTAGAAATGGATAAACCAGACCTAAATAAAGATAATGAATAGATTCTATAAAGAAGGGGGATATGATCGTTGATGATATTTTATATTATGATCTTCTTTCTGAATTTTTTTGGGCTTACGCCTATTGAAAATCATGGTCGTTGGTGGTCTTTCTCTTTACATGAATGAACCCCTGGTGATGTTTTAAACGGCTTCTTTATGGTCATGAACTCCTTCTGTGAAAGGTAAATTGGTTAATTACGTATATTCAGCTAAGTAAATTGGAAGCACCAGGATCAACCCTTCTGTGATAAC
This sequence comes from Viscum album, assembly GCA_963277665.1. NCBI lineage: Eukaryota > Viridiplantae > Streptophyta > Magnoliopsida > Santalales > Viscaceae > Viscum > Viscum album. Next base: position 472,931,623 of record OY728159.1, on the reverse strand, counting down.
CCCCAGTTAAAAAAACACATAGAATTGAAATCATGGAGTGTGTTAAATCATACAGATCTGAAAATATAGGCATGGCCCTGCTTTGTGTTGGTGGTAGTGGTGTGGTTGTTTTCTTTTACGGGGCGATTGCTGGTGATGTGAGAGGGGATGGGATCCATTGTTTTTTTACTTTCGGTGGTTGTGAGTTTTTATGACTGAATGGTTACCTTGTTTATATCACGAATTGCGGTGGGATCCTCTGTTGTTGAGAAGCCTTTTTTGCTCCCGGATATTGGGAATGTGGCTGTAACTTCGGGTTCTCTTTAGTTGATGTGGATTTACGAGAGAACCAGGTGTGGGTGTTATGGTTGGTGCTTGATTGTTTACCTTCCTGGACTTGTGCCTATGTTTACTAGTTTCCCATGTAGGTTCATAACTTAATTAAATATTTCAACTGAATATAAAAACATGGATGTGATAAGTGGGTTTTGGTTTGGCATGAGTTGTGACTTGGACGTAGTGCTGTTTGTGCTCCTTTGGAGGGCTGAAGAAAAACCTAAACTTTGGGTGAGTTCTTGTTACCTATATATATATATTTGTAGTTTTTTGTTTCTTATTCGCGCCCCACCCAGGTTGGGCACTTAGTGACAAACACCCCCATTTCATGGGGGAGGGTGTTTTCCCAACAGTATTATCAAGGGATGGTTATTAGCTCATTTTCTGATCCCTTTCCCGGATAGCCCAAGTATCTTCGGGCAGGCTGTGATGGCCTGAGGTCCATTATTATCCCAAGAACCTTCGGGCGGGGTAGTGTGGTGGTTGGCCGGGTGTGTGCGGCAGATGGTTTCCCAAGTGTATTCAGGATGAGGACCAGGTGTCTTCAGGCGTGGCAGTGGATCTTTTAGCCAAGGTGTCTTTGGGCGTGGTGGTGGTTGTTCTGGCCTAGGGGTTTGCAGGCGTGGTTACATGTGACTGTGGCTCAGGTGTTTGCGGGCAGGATTCGGCAGTGGGACTACGTGTGGTTGTGGCCCAGGTGTGTGCAGGCGAGTGTGGCAGTGGGACTGCGATGATAGAATTGTGGGATTGGTTCGATGCGTAGGACGTCTCAATAACCAGCGAGAAAGAGGCGCGAGGTACCCAAACATCGATGTGATCTTATTATATATATTACTTGACTTGCCTTATTTGGGGTCTGTGCCTTGGTGAGGCTTGGGTGGATAGTTTACCTTGATAGGTGTTTGGTTTACTCCTTTTCTCATGGGACTTTAGTATGTTCCCCCACTTGTGCACGAGATTCTTTGGTTTTCCTAACTGAGTGTACTTGTATGCTCACCCTACGTATATAAAACATCTTTTAGGTTTTCAGGAGGACTTCGGGGATCGCGCAGGACCATACTAGCTCGGACCTTTGGGGCAGTTGCAGTTGCTTTTTTTCATCCTTTGGTACTTACCTTTGTAGTACCCTTTATACCTTATGGATTTTACTTTTGTAACATGCATGTTGAAATGGTTTACTTTTTGGCTTTACTTTTCTTTAGTGTTGGTGTTGTTGGGTTTCATTATCTTATCTCCCGATCTTATAAAACAAAAAGGGGAAATGCCTTCTATTTGTGTGTAATTTCTATACCCTTGGATCTAGTCGCCACTCTGGGAGATATTGAAGGCAGTTCTCGGGGTTCATTATCTCTCTTTCAACTTAACGAAGGAAGGGCCTGGCAATCTGCTGACCCTTCCCTCCTTTTGGTGAAGGCGGGTTGTGATATGGAATATTAACATATAATTATCCCTTAAAGAAATAATATGAAGTATATATTGATCACATCAAATTAATCAAACGGTGAAATTTCCCTTACACAATCAATGATGATCACTCAGAACTAAGAAACATATTAGTAAATTGAATTATCAACCTTCAAATACTTATTTTCATGGGATAACTTAATAAAAAAATGAATCTTTTATAGATGAATGTAAAAATACCATGATAAAAAATTTTCCATCGATGGAGATTGGATATATAATATAAGTGTTATATTGTAATACAACGTACTTTTAGGTTATTTATATTCCTTTAAAAAGTTTCAATTTTGACATTTTTAGTTTATTTTTAAATCTATTTGGTTAATTTTTTTATTATAAATGATCATGTGGATGATTTTTTGTTATATAAAACATTATTTTTTCTTAGGGTAATATTATAAATGATCAAAAAAACATTGATAGAGCTCATTGGGTCATGAGTGATCCATCTAGAGCCATTTATTCTCTATATTATATTAATTAGGTTTGATAAGATACCACCAAGACTCTAGTGGGATGAATAATGATATATATTTTATCACTACCACTACAAATAATCTAGTGGAAATATAACAAAAATATGGCTATAATGATTCATAGTGATAATCCATGATATATTTATGGTTAACCTTAAATAAGATATCTAAAGAGGGTATTTTACATTTTTTTATTCAGTAAATTCCTTAAAATCTAACATATGATTCTATATTAACCAATGTAAAAAATGATGGAAATCAAAAAAGTCGAATCAATATTATTTATTTTTAATTCCAACATAAACATCATATTTCATAATGGGTTCATTGTTTTACTATAATGTTGAGGTTTTTTAATCATGGATATGCTATCACCTATTATTTTTCACCAGGTTGATTTTTTTGTAGAAAATGTATAATACAATTATTTTCATCCATTTTGAATGTTTAATAAATATTTATTGATTTTTTAGGGAATATATGGGATTTTTTTACTTAGTAACTAAATTTGGAATGTGGAAAGAGACCTTCAATATATTATGTGTTTTAATTACAATATTATTTAGGAAAATATGTACATTGTATGATAATTGGAGATTAGTTATCTAAATAGGTATCATGTGTGATTGAAGTTTGATAACATTATTTATGAGAGATGATTATTATAATGATGTTAATAAACAAGATAAACTAAATTTAAAATGTTTTAATAATGGGATAATTTTTTAGAATTTATTAAAAATAATAACTATTATAAAGTGACTAATAATGTGGTAACCTAAAATCAATTGTGATCATATATATTAAACATATAATAATTATTTGTAGGTAATAATTTCTAATGGTTTTTTTATTTGAGAAATTATTTAGAATGTGTATATGATATGATTATAGTTTAATTTTTTAAATGATTTTTTGGTGTTTAATATATATATATATAACTATTTTTAGAACATATAAATTATTTCGAGTGATAATCTATTATGGTTATATTTTTCTATGGAAATAAAGGCGATATCCATGAACAATGTTTTTCTATGAATAAGTAAATTTAACAAACTATATTATTTCATAACCAATGATTGATAACAAAACATACATTACTCTTTGTTTGGGGTACCTCTATAGGATATATTATTTCATTGACATGTATTGTTTCTAATGGATATTTTATTTTATGGATTTAATTTCATTATAAATAGTGATTATTATTTTCACATTCTAAATATTTTCAATGTATGCAGACTAAAAACCATGTTGTCTTGTTAACTAGAGAGTAGATGAATATGTCTTTTGTTTTAATTTTAATTCATTAAATTGTATAAATATTTAAATTTATATTTTAATATGCATAGATAATATTTCATAGGATATGTTTGGTACTTGTTAGTTCTATCCTACTAAATTTTACAGACACCCTTTGTGCACATTTCACATCTATATGTCGACATTATTTCTCATGATGAAGGTGGTAGAAAAGGTCCCATGTTATATGGATGGGTATGAGAGTATTGATTAGAATATGGAGAATAGATTGATAGGATGGTTGAGGATCAGTTTTTGGAGATATAAATTCTTTATTTTATATAGTTTTATTAATATATGGTAACTCATTTGGATGAATTTTTATTTATGTTTTTATGATTATAGGAAATGATTTTCATAATGGAGGTGTAACATCCCAACCATATAATCCCAAAGCCAGTACATTATTTTATTACAATTTCATTAGTACACGAAATCAAATACAAAAGGACCAATCAGTTTAGAAGACTTGGAAATATAGATTACATACCTAACACCCATAATATATTTTTAAATATAAAATATACACATGATACAAAATTATATGAAATCAATTTCATCATTGAGATCTTATTCAACTATTTTTCTTTATAAACTGGGGAAATGAAACATAATAAGAGTGATAAAAAATCTTAGTAAGGGTATGTAAAGTAGAAGAAGTAATAATCCATTATGAATAAATTATCATGGAATGGTAAATATCTAATCAAACATCACATTAAAATAACTATAAAAGGAAATATCAATATGGAATGTTAAGAAACTGAAACTCGTGTCATCTAAATCAATAAACATATAATGATTATAAACATATATATGTCGATGAAAAATGTCATGGATGAATAAAAACTAAAAATAAAAAAATGAAATGATTATTTATTGTATTCCATGTTTCCTAGTCACATTGAACCAGTACCATCAATACCATTCACAAGATGGTTTAGCTATTTGGTAAAAACATATCTATTTGGGAAAACTATTTTCTCTCATGAGAATACTGATGCATCATAGGGATATCTATCACTGGGATCCCAGCCATGAAATAATTTTCCAAATAATTACACACATATAGTAATAAATTTAATTAATAAAAAATATTCATTATAAAATTACTGTATTGAATTAATGATTCATATTTATCAATAATTCCTGGGTTAATCAAATAACAATCAATAGAAATAGTGTATTTAAAATTGTACAATGTTTAGGAAATAATAATATTCATAATATTAAAATAAGGATATTCACAGGAATATATAAGGAAAATTTATTACCATAAATTGATTCTTTCAACAAGAAAAATAATAATCACAAATGAAAGTGAGACTGTAAAGATAATCATTAAGAAAAGTCATGAATAAAATAATCATTAAACATTCAAATGTCTTTCATACCACATTGAAAATTTTAAATATTAATCTACATTAAGGATTTAAATAAAACATAGAGTATCAGGATAATATATATATTTGTGATATAACATTTCAAATGGCAGTATAAACACCATATATAAGTGAATTGGTTCATAACAACAAATAAATCTCAATGGAATGTAAATTGAGATGAAATCCTTTACCTTAATATTCCTTTTGTTGTGTGGTATTTATCCACCTCTATAGTGGTTTAAATTATGATACCAACTTATACTAGAACCATAATCCTATTTATAATATCATATATTATCTTATTATAAAATTTTATTACCCTTTTGTTAACACTCATTCATTATTTTCACTGCATTGGGTGTTAATTGACTAGTTTTTCAAGAATGATTTGGTTTGTAATTTTTCATTCCTATAAATTGGATCAGGATTTTATCATCTCCAAAATATAAACCATGACATAAGTGTTATATATATTAAGTACATATGTATTTATAATAATCTATAATTTTTACAGATAATAAATGACATTCACTATTCATGGAGATGATGTGATGTGTGTATGAATGAACACTACATTAATTTCACTGTCATATTAAAAGAATGAGGAGTAAATAATAAATATTTATATTATTATTCCATTATCACTTCTATGTTACATATGTAACATAGGTTTATTAGAATTATCCTTAATATGTTCCTTGTATCATGTGAATGAGCCACATATCTTTAAAGATGTGTTAGTCCACACTTCCCTAAACGATGTTGACATATTTTAAATAATTGAAAGTGTAACGCCCGGACCATAAAATCACATAACCGGTACATTAATTTAATAAATTTTCATGATTAAAATGATTCAGATATTGAACAACCGTTCATTTTAGCATTCATGGAAATCCATATTAAATATATTTTACCCATAATACATTGGGAAATAGAAAAGACAAACATGATGCATTATAAAATGAAATGAACTACATCCTTGAATTATTGTTCAATGATTTATTCTTTATAACATGAAAAATGGGATCATAATATAGGTGATATAAAATTCATGGTATGGAAAATAAAGTGGATTCAAGAATGAATAAATGATGTGAATTAACATGGAAAGCTATGCAACTAATAACACATGCCATTTAAATAACTAGGTATGGAAAAAATAAATATAGAATGTTGTGAAACTGAACCACATTCCATTTAATCAATGAAATGATAATTGTATGTATCCATATATATTTCAATTAAAAATCTCATGGATAAATAATAACTGAAAATAAATGATGGAAATGCTTAATTATTCGACACCATGTTTCCTAGATACATAACAACAGTAGTATGAAAACCATTCAAAATATTTTTTAGATTATTAGGTAAAAACTCATCTCTTTTGGGAAACTATTTCATCTCATGAGACTACCAATACATCGAGGGGTTTACATTAACTAGTACCCATCCCGTAGAGATTACCTTAAATGGTCCCCAACCCATGTATTGCATGACAAAATCATTCTACATATATCAAATAAAAAATGTTTGTTATAAAATATTAATATTGAACAAATAATATGTATTTATCAATAAATTATTATAGAACAATAAGTAATAACAAGGGTTGTAGACATTAAAACAATATTGAGAAAAAATAATATTTAAACATTCCAATGTGTCCCACCCCACATTGAAACATTAAAATCATAATTCCCAATGAATTGAATGAAACTTATAATATCATAAAAATAATTTTATTCATGATTTAACATTTCAATGTGCATTATACACACCAAATAAAATTTAACTATTTCAAAACAAAAATAAGTCTTAATGGAATGTAAATTGAGATGAAATCCCTTGTCTTAACCATTCATTTGTTGTGTGGTATTTATCCTCCTATATATTGGTTTAAAATATGTTACTAACTTATAACAGAACCATAAACATGTTTATAATATCATACATTAATTCCTTATAATATTTTATTACCCCTTTGTTAATAATTTTTCATTTTTTACTATTTCTGGTGTTAATTGCCATGTCTTCTCAATTATGTTTTGACTCTTAATTTTTTGTTTCTGTTAATTAGATCATTATTTTATCATCTATAGAATATAAAACATGACTTAATTGTAATATATATTCATTATATATTTATTCTAATTTTTCCATTATATTTTTATATTAGAAATTATGTGCACTGTTCATGGAGATGGTAGTTCGTACCTAGTCATTAACGCTGCATTCATTTTATTATTATATTAATAAAATGAAGGATAAATTATATATATGTATATTATAATTCATATATGATATATATGTTATATATTTTACATATATTTATTAAATCCATTCTTTATACCTAGAATGTATGTTATGAATGAGCCATATCGCTGGGAGGGGCGGTATTCCACACTTTCTTAAGTAAAATAATCATATTTACAGATAATAGAAATCATAATATATGTTTTAAGTATAAAATATAGAAGAAAAAAGTAATTATAAATATCATATATAACATATATAAATATATTTTCCTAAATTATTTCGACCACGAGTGGTGGTACAGGAAAAAATGAACAATGATCATTTCGTGAGGTAGTAGTTTGATGTACATAGAAAAATTATGTTTGTTTTATAATAGATGGAGGTGAGTGTAAGTGTAGGTAAGAACCATTACCTAAAGACAGAATATTATATTTAGGATACTATTTGTTATATAATCATGGAATAAATAGATTTTGAGGGGGTGGATAATGAAATTAAACAATATATCTTGAGATAATGTGGTTTATCTTAATCATATAACTTCAGTAGTTTTGTTCCAAAAGGATTCCTCGGAATGCTTTCAGACAAAATATAGTCTTAAAGGTTGAGGGGAGGAATTTTGGGGATCTGTATGGATAGATGTTGTATTATACTTAGTTTCTTTATAGGTGTGGGGAACAGGGAGAGGTGGTGTCCTTTTTTAAGTTAGGAAAAGGACTCAATTGGTATTTTTTAAAAGAAGTTATGTGTATCCCCAGTTTTATCTGAAAAATGTCTTAAAAGAAAAAATATAAATAATGGTACGTTAATGTCCTAATTATGACCGTAAAATGGGTTTAGGACAAGGTGATAGGTAATTTGGTCCCCTGAGATAATGATTCAGTCCGTTATTATGCTAAATGTTATATTAATAATTTTAATTGATTTTAATTACTTTCATTAATATTTTTGGTAAAAAAACAATGTTTTTCAATGTAGATGTTAAAAAATATGATAATTAAAAAAATGGAATCCATTTTTCCCAATTCTAGTCATATAAGTGGAAGAAATGGATTTAAATTGAATCCCAAAGGTAGGACAACAATGTCAGGTTTTTATGTAAATATGTATGAATGTTTTCTATGTTTTTATGATAAATTTAAATGTTAATTTGAATAAAATGATAGAAATTTTATTAATTTATTAAAAAATTATCTAATTTAACATTTAAAACAATTAAAAATATAATTTTTTCTCTATAAGAAATATATATGACAAAGTATGTTTGAACTAAAATATAGTATTTTTAACTATTCATTAAAAAAATGCAATATTTCAAAAAACTATTAAAAATTAACTGTAAACTAATAATTATGTTTATAATAAAAAAATTATATTTATTTTTAAATGTTATATCAAATAATTTTTCAAATTTGAGATTTAAAATTGGTTCTCCATTAAAAGGTGATAAAATTGCATTTAAAAAAATGTAGATTTTTATGTTTAAAGTAGTGTTTGTTATTATTTTATATCAATAAAAAATAATGGATGAATATATAAATTATTTTATTGAATATTTAATATATATATATATATATTACATTAATATCACTCACTATTTGTAATTAATCAAATCTCTTAGAATAAAACAAATTTTTGAGCATGAAAATAGTTTTCTATATAAATATTCACGTTATAATCAATTGATTCTTATATTCATTTATAATTAATTTGTAACCAATTAATTGATTATATATTTTTTTAAAAAAATTATTTTGATAATTTAGTTATTACTATCAATAACTATTAATTTACTTGCTAGTTTATATCTCATTATATTTTAATAATATATTACTGTTTGATAAAACATGGTTGTGCATGTAACACCTACTATAGAGGAAGGAATCTCTTGTGTGAAACATAAGCTATATTTTTCACAAACCAAACCAGGTTGACCCTGAACTGGTCACCCGAGCCAATCTAAGATATGGCCTAAAGGGCATTCTTGATCTCCATGGACTGAAAACTAGTGTCAGGCATCAAATTCAAATTACTGGGAACGATTATGCCACAAAAGATAAACTAAACAGTAGAAACAAGTAAAAAATTCCAAAAAAAGCTACCAAAAAAGTAAATGATGATCAACAACATGACAACCCTATCAAGGTCTAAAACTCCATGTAACCTCATGGGTTACTCTTGGGTACCAAAACCAAACATTGCTCAAATCGATCCAAACCAGAACAAAAACCTATAGATTAAACTAAAAACAATAAAACACTATAGGCGTGGGTATTAAAACTCAATAGGGAGGCCCAACTAATCTATTCACAATGTACTATGTTTAAATAAAAAAACCTTTATTTTACTTTTGAAATGAAATCTATAAATATAAAATTTTCTAAACGTTTCATTTTTATGGTAAAAAAATCACCATCACAATCCATTTCCATCATGTTAAAAATAAGCTGCATGAGGAGGATTGAAAAGGATACCAAAAAAATAAATCATTCATTTTTAATAAGTGTCAAAGGAAATAGTGATTATTATTTTAAAACATTTTTCTTGAAAATATCTTTAGGAAACTAGATATTTAAAATTTTAGAAGAAACCAACCAAAACTAAGAACAATGGTTATCACTTAATATAGTGAGGGAAACACTACTAATTGTACTAGTGTCAAAGAAACACATTAAATCCTAGGAACTCAGAGGAAATCCAGAATGTACTAATATAGGTGACTCATCCTGAATTCATTCCTACTCTCGATTACTTCATAAGGCCCAAACACTCGGTGTTGTCGATCCAGTCATTACCGAGGGGCCCAATCATTTAGCAGAGCAAGGTGCATACTAGGGGCCACTAACCCATGTGTATTCTAAAACAGTGCATCAATTGTTCTCAGTAAACATATTTTCTATTATAGGTTCCCATGTATAGTTCTCAAGATGGTGTGCCATACATTTCAAATAGAAATCCACATATATATAAACGAACACACCGCATAACTCGGCACCACCCCATCCACCTCAAGGGTATTTCTTTCCTTAAAATAATAATTATACAAGGAAGGTCCCATATTGAGGACTCTCTCATATCATGATCAATTAATGAGGTAAGAGACCCAACCCAACATGGGTTTTCCAAATAACCATTCAATAGATCCAACTGTGAATTTACCTATGAAACACTCTAAAATTCTTTAAATTATTTTGAAAACCATTTTTAAAGAAAATCAAAACATCTTTTTACATAAACATGGAAAAACGGTCCCTTTGGCCAAGTGTTCAACAATTTTCACATTTTAATCTTTTTTATGAATTGGTATACACATGTTATATTCATCACCAAACCGACATATAAGTGAACTTTTGAAACACCAACCACCATTTGAATGTTATAATATAATTTACGAAACCAATTAATGCCTTTAGAAATCACGATCTGCCTAGAAAATCCAAACAGGAACTTAACCAACTCTTGGAGTGAAAAACCTAATAAAAAAAACGTAAAAAACCCATTTTTTAAAACAATACGCACTCACTTTGAATAAAAAAGACCTATTTGGAAACCCATTTATGGAAAACCAACAACATCTTTAAATCCGTGAAACATTTATAAGAGCCAATTAGGTATTTGATAACCTCTTAGTTTGAACAGCATAATCTGGCCACTTGAAAGATGCCAAATGGCTTACCATATTGTCCTCAAACCAACTATACTCATAAATAAGTTAAACAATAAAATTTAAACCCAAAATACATGGGATATACATTTTAGAAAATTTAAATAACTATTTTGTTAAAAATCACAAATACATTTTTAAGACCAATGTAACACCACGAGCTTCCATGATACGCTTCTCATTCAATAATGCAATAGCTTGCATTGTACGCAACTTCGAGTTCTAACACACCACAACTAATCAAATTAGCCGTTATGAATAGTAATACCCACTTTTTGAAACTATATAAATTTTATATATCAAAATGGACTTCATTTTTGTATTCGTAATATCAAAATTAGCCTATGTTGAATTTTTTGTAATTTTCTGAGAACATCCAATTTTTTATGAATAGTGAAAAATACTTAAAAACTAATTTTTTAATAAAAATAATATATAGTAATAAATTATACTATTTAGTGGTTTTAAATTATAATTAGAATATATTTTTACCATTTTATCCAATGGTGTTCATTAGAATTAATTTCACTTTGAAATTGGACATAAACAATTGTCAATCTTTTGATATATATTGTTTCTTAAAAACACGATATTTGTTGTGACAACGGGAATTAATTATAAAATTAATTAATGAAACTTATATGTTTGGAATTTTTTAAAAGAGACATCATTTTTGAATTCAGAATATCAATTATATCTTAGGGTGAAAGTTTGGCATTGTTCAGAAAAACTCCATTTTTTGATGAACAATGAAACCACTAAGTGGTAGTTAAATAACTGATTTTTCATTTAAATGAAATATTACCACTTCTATGATTTTATTTTAAAAAATCCAACATACATGGTTTTAATTAGGAAGTAAAATGTGGTTCAATGGGATTAAAATAATTTTTTGGTGAATAGTAACTTTTAAGTTTAATTAATCGCGATAAAAGGTAATTAGTGAAATTTAAGGTAAAAATGATATTATAAAAATATGAAAATATCTTTACACTTGTACTACCCCTATTGGATGTGTCAGGTCTGACCAAGACAATCCATGGGTCAACTTGGGGACCCAATGGAGCCACTTTGGTTGGAAAATGACAAAAATAACTTTGATTTAAAGTAAAAATAAAAATGTCACAAACATAAGTTATTTTACTAAAACAATTTTTAAATGGAGTTATACAAGTCATATTTTTGACTATAAATATTAATTAGAAATCTAAAATGATTTCCTACATCATGATTCTTTTTTAATAATTTTTAGACATTAAATAAAGTAAATTATTTATGACACCATGATGATGCAACGATTACCTCATTAATTAATGATTAAAATAAAATGAAAAGCTAATGTAAAATCTAAGCATTACACTTGTCCAAAGCATATTTTATGGGTATATTTCGAACCCTTATCACCTTAGACTCGAATTATAGAAGTTTTGGACCTTTAGAATCCGAAAATCATTGTATAATAAAGTAACATTTTATTACTTTCCAAGAGTGCCCCTCCTCTTCTCTTATAAAAGGCCTCCACCTCTACCACATTATTCACACCATAAATACATTTGGATCAGCCAACCTCTGCAAAAATACTCTCCCAACATCCCTCCCTTACTCCTAGAATCCTCACCTTGGGCAGAAGTATTCCCAAGGAATACTTTGGCTCAAATCAAAAGAGTTACCCGATTTTAAGGTAATGTCTTCTCTTATGTTGTTTTGTTTTATTTTGCTTCTCCAACCCCTTAAACTCTTTTTATTCCTTTCTTTTGTAACAACACCAGTATCCTAAATATACTAAGATCCTTTTATAATGATTATTCGAGCTAAACCTACACAAACCTACATCTAATGGTTAAAGAACATACAGTTTCTGTGGATGGCGAATTTCTGCCTCACAAAATGATGATTGTTCAACACTCATAAAACACCTTCAAAGGTGGCCATTAAGATGTCACTATATTTATATATGATATATAATATGTTTATGATTTACTTAAGTTTCTGTATTTTTCATTTATGGCATACCTTTATTGTTTCCATTATGGGTAAACGCGATATTTTCATTTTAGGAAGTGCGGACTACCACGCCCTCAAAGTGATTTGAATCATTAATGCCATATGTGGGATGTATAAAGGATGGAGTAAATGATATTATATATGATATTATACTGGAATTATAATATAACTTTATATCATTATGATTTCATTCCATTAAATATGAAATAGAAATGAATGTAGCGTTCATGCGTACGTACGGATTACCGTCTCCATGAACGGTGCATTTCATTTCGTACCTCTAAATGTTATGTAATATTATGAATGAATGTATATACTGGATATATATGAGATATATGATATCTATAAAATTAATATAATTCTGTATATAATGGATATTTCACCACATGAACAACTTGTAATTATAAGAAGTCTCTTTTTGACTCAAGTACCAAAGATCGACAAAACGACCGTTATTAACATGAATAATTACATAATGTTCATAACATGGTAATAAGTGATATTAAAGGAATAAGAAACTTGAAAATGTTCTTAAGAAACTATAAATTAACTCTAGTTTATTATTCATGAGGTTAAAGAACGGTCGTGTTAAGACAAGACGCAAGGTAATGGAATTTCTTAACCCGATTTCCATTCTTTGGGTTAATATCCTACTTTCAAATTATGTCATGATATTATTATGTCCTATCTTGTATTTATACGTTCTTTATGTGTACATATAGTGAATACACATAGTAGATATATTTTCTTTAAAAATTATCTTTTTAAGGGATTTCTTCTCAATCTCCATTCAATGAGGCATCTATTTTGTTTTATACACAACTTTATTTTATACGGTGTATAAACCACTTTGACTTTTATGTTTATTCAAAAGGAATATTTTTTATACGAAGCATTTTACTAAACGACAAAAAGGGAATGTTTTTCTTGCGGTACATATTCGGCAGCAATGACTTCTCCACCGTCGTGACCATTATTTGAGTTTCAGCTTCCTCTACAAGCCATAACTTTTTTTTAATGAAAAATAAATACAAATTTTTACCTTTCTTTTATTTTGGTATTGAAAATGGTTTTGAAAGTGTTTTTATTATATCAATGTGTTGTATTTATATCTTGTGATTGAAATGTGAAAATGTTATGTTTCCTTTATGCATGTTTTATGTGATATGATTATGTTATGGTTTATGATATGTTTAAACCTATTCATATGAGGAATGCATTGGAATTAATAAGTGACGGGTGGAGCCCGCTACAGCTCCTTGATGCATCGGTAGGTGTCATGAGACAAACTAGTGTCTTGGCACGAGGCCTTGACAAAATCTTATTTGTGGTCTTGGCACGAGGCATTGGCTACGTGGTTATGATAGTCTGGCATTATGCATTCCATCATTACGAAAGTGGTTATTGATATTTCATGTGATTATTCGACTAGTAGAATATCCATGTGAGTAAGTAAATGGCATTATTTCATTTTACCTTTTCCATATTATGCTGAAGTTCAAGTATAAAAGGCTTTTGTTTTAGTTATAAATTGCCATAAATGTTAAAGTTTATTTATGAAATCTTCCGCAATATTGTTATCCTTACTGAGCATCTGAGCTCACCCCTTTCAATGTTTTAATATTTTCCAGGATGTGAAGAAGTATTTTATGAATGACCTGCAGCGATAGTTAGAATAGGATATGAGTGTGGACCATGAAGACTTTGTTATTAGTTTTTCTCTTTATGATGTAATGTAACATTTATGAATGTATCTAGTGTTTCCAAGGCTACTAAACTAATCGGTCTTTCGAGACTTGATCTTTTGTGATCATGCTAGTGTTATGAAGTAATGCACCGACTCTGGGTAACTGGGATCAGGGTGTTACAGTTGGTATCAGAGGCAGTTTAGTTCTAACCTTGGAAGCTAGATTTAGATAAACTCTGATTAGAGCACATAGCCCGAAGATAGACTTTAAGGATTAGTATAGAAGAACTTCCTAGAATTTTGGTATTATAGAGATTTTGTGAGTTTTACGAGCAATATATCCTTGTCTGGATACGAGAAGGTAGAGGCGGCTCTGGCACAGATGTACCTAGGGGTAAAACCCAAAAACACCGCTTTGAGCTAGACTCGAATGGGAAATGGTGCACGACTACGAGCCTTGCTGCACTCTTGGTTACGACACTCCTGGGGGATTTTCTTTGGATAATTCTCATTTTCTTTACAAACCACTATGAAGGGTTATGAGTATGTACTTCCTCAAAGAAAACATTTTTTATGACTATGGATTATATCCATAAATAGTTCAATTTATGTTAAGTATTTTACAAGTATGGAATTATGTATTTTGATTCATAAACTAATATAGTTTATGCCATTGTTTAGAAATGGTTCCTAGTGGATAGAATGGAAACCGTATCAATGCATGCTCTCTGTGTCAGGATTTCCCTCCTGCTCAAGATAATTATTGTGGATCTGGAGATACAACTCGTGCTGATCAACTTATTACCATACTGGGACAACTCACTCAGGTTATGAATAATAACCTTACTCGTATGGAGCACCTTGATCCACAACGTGGAGGATCAATGTTAGACCGCTTAATGAGGAAAAAACCTCCAAAATTTAATGGGGGTACAAATCCATTAGTAGCTGAGAAATGGATAAACTCCTTAGAGAAAATATTCCACGCCTTGGGGAGTAGCGAAAGGGAGAAGGTTGTCATGGCAGTCTTCCGCCTCAATAGAGATGACGATCAATGGTGTTCATTGATTCAAAAAACAAATGAAGATGAAGAAGTATCAAATATGGAATGGAGAGAGTTCAAAGTTCTTTTCTTAGAAAAATAATTTCCACATGACCATCGAGCAGATATGGAAAGGCAATTTCTGAGTCTAAGGTATAAGGAGGATGATAATGTCGCAAAGTATGAGGCTAACTTTACAAGGTTAGCGAGGTATGCTGCAAATTATATACATAACCCAAGAGGTAAGATTGATCGCTTCTTTGATGGGTTAAAACCATTTCTCCATCGAGCATTAGTCTCACAAACTTTCTCGTCATATGAAGATATTGTCTCGTGTTCTATCAAGACAGAAAATGAATTATCTAAGTTTTATGACAACAAAGTAAAGCAAGAGAAGAAGAGAACAGTGGAATAAGAGACGGATAAAGGGAAAAAGGTAAAGAAGGAATTTCCATTATGTGATAATTGTGGGAAGAATCACCCTGGTTCTTGCCTAAAGGTAATGAGAGTTTGTTAAAAATGTGGAGAAAAAGGACACCAGGCTCGTGATTGTAAGGTAAAGAAAGAGGCTATCAATGTTGAATGCTACAATTGTAGGGAAATGGGGCATTATGCAAATTAATGTCTTAAGCGTCAGGGAAACTTACCTCAAAAAAATCCAAGGGATCAAGGCCAATCTTATGTTGTGACTACAGTTGAAGCGGAATAATTATTGTATTGGTGCTTTTGGAATCAAGGATTATATTCTGGTTATAAAAATAATGTGATATATATAAGGATTTTACTACAGTACTTGTTTTTTCATTAAGGTTTTAATATAATGAAGGTAATCATATTTTAAGTATGTGACAATAAGAGAAACTTTACTTTGTTTGGGGAATCTGATGTTACAATTGATTTTGGAATTTAGAGACCTTTTAGAAAAAGTCTGGACAGAGGTATTTTGGATAACTATATTGGTTGGAATGGATTAAGTTGAAAAATGGATAGTATTGTTTAAGGTTAAAACATTTATGATGATTATTTTTGGAATATTACAATACTATAGTTTTAGAAAAAAGACAACCTGCAGGGTGGGGCATACCCCGTCGCGTCAGACAAAGCTGCAGGAATCGAACCCACAACCATAGTGCGACATGCCTTTAGTACCTACCACTAGCCTACATGAAGTCCCTGGTTATTACAAAATAGTTTTACTAATCTAAATGGTATGTGGTAATATTTATAACCTTATACAATTAGGTTAAATAGAATATTTTTGAGTTCTATTACCTTTTAGAGTGAAAGATGTGTTTGTGGTAAAAACATAATAAAGAATGAAAGTCTACATTACAATTATGTATATTCCCTTACGTTCTTAGTAAATCTCCTAAATAAATTCCTCAACTTTATAAAAGGTAACTTAAAACAAAAATGTTGTCGGTTAACTTTTCCAACTGGGGATTCAATGACCGTTTAACCAATCACAAGTTTGTGATTTTCTAATGGTTAACTTTCTCCTAATCCAGTTTTCTACAACTCTCCATTAGAACTTGATGGTTTGTTTTTCTTCCATATCCATATTTTCATAGAATCCTAGTATGGGCTATCTCGGGTGACCTTCGTACTTCTCTTTCTTTTTTTAATGTTATATTTTTATTAACCCTATTTCTGATGTGGGTTTTCCACAAAGTTATTTTCTATTTTCAAACTTTTATTTTCGACGAACATTATCAAATTGAGAGGACACAATTTATTAAAGGTGGGGAGAATGTAACACCCTGAGCTTCCATGATACGCTTCTCATTCAATAATGCAATAGCTTGTATTGTATGCAACTTCGAGTTCTAACACACCGCAACTAATCAAAGTAGCCGTAATGAATTGTAATACCCACCTTTTGAAATTATATAAATTTTATATTTCAAAATGGACTTCATTTTTGTATTCTTAATATCTAAATTAGCATATGTTGAATTTTTTGTAATTTTCTGTGAACATCCAATTTTTTATGAAAAGTGAAAAATACTTAAAAAAAACTTTTTTAATCAAAATAATTTATAGTGATAAATTATACTATTGAGTGGTTTTAAAGTATAATTAGAATATATTTTTACCATTTTATCTAATGGTGTTCATTAGAATTAATTTCACTTTGAAATTGGACATAAACAATTGTCAATCTTTTGATATATATTGTTTCTTAAAAACACGCTATTTGTTGTGACAATGGGAATTAATTATAAAATTAATTAATGAAAATTATATGTTTGGAATTTTTTAAAATAGACATCATTTTTTAATTCGGAATATCAATTATAGCTTAGGGTGAAATTTTGGCATTGTTCTGAAAAACTCCAATTTTTGATGAATAGTGAAACCACTAAGTGGTAGTTAAATAACTGATTTTTCGTTTAAATGAAATATTACCACTTCTGTGATTCGATATTAAAAAATACAACATACATGGTTTTCATTAGGATGTAAAATGTGGTTCAATGGGATTAAAATAATTTTTTGGTGAATAGTAACTTATAAGTTTAATTAATAGCGATTAATGGTAATTAGTGAAATTTAAGGTAAAAATGATATTATAAAAATATGAAAATACCATTAAACTTGTCCTACCCCTATTTTATGTGTCATGGCTGACCAATAAAATCCATGGGTCAACATGGGGACCCCATGGAGCCACTTTGGTAGGAAAATGACATAAATAACTTTTATTTAAAGTTAACATAAAAATGTCACAAACATAACTTGTTTTACTAAATAAAAATTTAAATGGGCTTATACAAGTAATATTTTTGACTATAAATATTAATTAGAAAGCTAAAAATATTTCCTACATCATGATATTTGTTTTATAATTTTTAGACATTATATAAATTAAATTCTTTATGACTCCATAAGGATGCAGCGATTACCTCATTAATCAATGATTAAAATAAAATGAAAAGATAATGTAACATATAAGAATTAAACATGTCCAAAGTCTATTGGATGGGTATATTTCGAACCCTTATCACCTTATCTTCGATATATAAAACTTTGGGACCTTTAAAATCCGAAATGAATTGTATAATAAAGTAACATTTTATTAATTTCCAAGAGTGCCCCTCCTCTCCTATTATAAAAGGCCCCCACCTCTACCACCTTATTCACACCTTCAAGCCATTTGGCTCGGCCAACCTATACACAAATACTCTCCCAACATCCCTCCCTTACTCCTAGAATCCTCACCTTGGGAATAAGTCTTCCCAAGGAATCCTTTGGCTCAAATCAAAAGAGTTACCCGATTTTAAGGTAATGTCTTCTCTTCTGTTGTTTTGTTTTATTTTGCTTCTCCAACCCCTTAAACTCTTTTTATTCCTTTAATTTGTAACAAAAACAGTATACTAAATATAATAGTATGTTGTTATAATGATTATTATAGCTACACTTACACACACCTACATCTAATGGTTAAAGAACATATGGTTTCTGTGGATGGTGAATTTCTGCCTCACGAAACGATGATTGTTCAACACTCATAAAACACCTTCAAAGGTGGCCATTAAGATGTCAATATATTTATATATGATATATAATATGTTTATGTTTTACTTAAGGTTCTGTATTTTTAATTTATGGCATACCTTTATTGTTTCCATTATGGGTAAACGTGATATTTTCATTTTAGAAAGTGCGGACTACCGCCCCCTCAAAGTGATTTGAATCGTTAATGCCATATGTGGGATGTATAAAGGATGGAGTAAATGATATTATATATGATATTATACTTTAATTATAATATACCTTTATATCATTATGATTTCATTCCATTAAATATGAAATAGAAATGAAAGTAGCGTTCATGCGTACGTACGGCTTACCGTCTCCATAAACGGTGAATTTCATTTCTTACCTCTAAATGTTATGTAATATTATGAATGAATGTATATACTGGATATATATGAAATATATGATATCTATATCATGAATATAATTCTGGATATAATGGATATTTCACCACATGAACAACTTGTAATTATAAGAAGTCTATTTTTGGCTCAAGTACCAAAGATCGACAAAACGACCGTTATTAACTTAAATAATTACATAATGTTCATAACATGGTAATAAGTGATATTAATGGAATAATAAACTTGAATAGTTTCTTAAGAAACTATAAATTAACTCTAGTTAAATACTTAGGAGGTTAATGAACGGCCGAGTCAAGTCAGTATGCAAGGTAAGGGTATTTCTTAACCCGATTTCCATTCTTTGGGTTAATCTACTACTTTCAAATTATGTCATGATATTATTATGTCCTGTCTTGTATTTATACTTTATTTATGTGTACATATAGTGAATACACATAATATATATATTTTATTTAAAAATTATCTTTTTAAGGGATTTCGTCTCAATCTCCATTCAATGAGGCATATATTTTGTATTATACACAACTTTCTTTTATACGGTGTATAAACCCCTTTGAATTTTACGTTTATTCAAAAGGAATATTTTTTATACGAAGTGTTTTACTAAATGACAAAAAGGGAATGTTTTTCTTGCCGTACATATGCGGCGACAACGACTTCTCCGCCTCCATGACCATTATTTGAGTTTCGGCTTCCTCTACAAGCCAAAACTTTTTTTTAATGAAAAATAAATACAAAGTTTTACCTTTCTTTAATTTTGGTATTGAAAATGGTTTTGAAAGTGTTTTTATTATATCAATGTGTTGTATTGATATCTTGTTATTGAAATGTGGAAATTTTATGTTTCCTCTATGCATGTTTTATGTGATATGATTATGTTATGGTTTATGATATGTTTAAACCTATTCATATGAGGAATGCATTAGAATTAATAAGTGACGGGTGGAGCCCTCTATAGCTCCTCGATGCATCGGTAGGTCTCATGAGACAAACTAGTTTCTTGGCACGAGGCCTTGACAAAATCTTATTTGTGGTCTCGGCATGAGGCCTTGGCTACGTGGTTATGATAGTTTGGCATTATGCATTCCATCATTATGAAAGTGGTTATTGATATTTCATGTGATTATTCGACTAGTAGAATATCCATGTGAGTAAGTAAATGGCATTATTTCATTTTACTTTTGCCATATTATGCTAATGTTCAAGTATAAAAGGCTTTTGTTTTAGTTATAAATTGCCTTAAATGTTAATGTTTATTTATGAAAGCTTCCGCAATATTGTTATCCTTACTGAGCATCTGAGCTCACCCCTTTCAATGTTTTAATATTTTCCAGGATGTGAAGAAGTATTTTATGAATGTCCTGCGGGGATAGTCAGAAGAGGATATGAGTGTGGACCATGAAGACTTTGTTATTAGTTTTTCTCTTTATGATGTAATTTAACATTGATGAATGTATCTAGTGTTTCCAAGGCTACTAAACTAATCGGTCTTTCGAGACTTGATCTTTTGTGATCATGCAAGTGTTACGAAGTAATGCACCAACTCTGGGTAACTGGGGTCGGGACGTTAAACCAAGACATGGTTCTAAAAAAAATTAACCATATGAAAAATCCAATAGTGCTATAAACCAAACATGAGGTCTGGACCATTCATTAAAACCATGTCACACATTCAAAGAAATAAGAAAAAACTTCATTTGACACATAAAAAAATATTATAAAAATAGTACATTAATAATTTAATAAATAAGGAAGTGTGAAAATCAAGAAACAAATGAAATAATGAATTTAAAGGCCAAGTTTAAAGCGTCCTTACATGACTCAAAACTCAATCATGATGACACAACTCACATCACTCTTGGCCATAAGTACCCACAGGCTGATGACTATGGAATTGTAGGTTTACCTCAAGAACATGCTATAGAAATGCAAAGCATCTAAAAACACATAAATGATGACTTAACATAATCCAAATGAATAAATAGAATAAAACCCACCTCATAATAGATGAAAGATAATAAAAATGAACCCAAATCATTCACCTACAACGGCATTCATTTCTCGAGCACCCAATTGAGAATCAGGGGCACGGTCATGCGTGAAAACAAATGATGTAGGGTTTGGCTTAGGGGAACACTCACCGCACCAATGATGTGGATGGATGAATATGTTGAGAGTAATGGTTAGAAGAGGTTCATTCTAGTGCGGAAACATACAGGAGTGGTTGCCCCAGAAAGAAGGAATGCAGGTGGGGAGATAAACTGGGGGAGAGTTTTCCAGTGATGGGGACCACAAGGAGGGGGGAGCTGTTCAAAGGGCTCGCCAGCCAAAGTAGGGTTGGCTGAAGGTATAAGAAGTTCAAAGGCCAAATTATGGAGAAGAAGGAGGCTGTGGGGAGTGTGGTTGGATGGTGTGAGATAGAGGTGAGGTAGCGGCGAGCATGAAGGAGTTGAAGGTAGGATGGTGAGGCATTGTTGGGGTTAGTTAGTAGGCCAGATCCACAGAAGGAGGACCTGGGAAAAGGAGTGAGGGGTGGTGAGGTCAAAGGCAGAGGGAAAGGGAGGTGGGGTCTTTTAGGGGTGAGAGGTGGTGAGTTCTATCCATGGATGAGGATAGGGAGTGGAGGTGAGGGCACGAGATCCAGGTCCTAGGCACGATGGATAGTTGCAACAGCGCTGGGGAAGGATGAAGGTCATGGGTCAAAGACCTTGGGATGGAGTTGGGTGAGCGCGAGGCTATCATCTTGAGCACGGTGGTGCATCGTATGTAGGGAGAGGGGATGTGAGGGGGGGGGGGGTGAATCATCATGTGCAGGTGTAATGTTGGGGGAGACGGGTTTAAGGTTACACTATTTGTTTGCTTTCATTATATAATAATATTATTATTACAATAATAATAGTAAACATAATAATAATACAATAATAATAATACTAATAATAATAATAATACAAAATATAATATTAATATTAATAATACCAATTTTAAAAATAATAAATATTACACTAATAAAGATAAAAATAATAAAAATTAATAATGATAATAATAATAATAGTATTATTAATAAATATAATAATAATAGTAAGAATAAAGAGAAATTTAATGAATCTTGTGCTGACTGTATGGATAATTCCAACTGCGTGGTGACCGCACCCAGGTCTGTGGCCCAGTAAAATTTTTAAACTATAAAATTATTAATCTAGGACCCATCCAGGACCTTGGGGCGAGAACTCGTGGCCAAGAATTAATAAAATAAAAATAAATTAAATTTCAGGTTTTGACAAACTTGGTAATTCATTCATTACAGTATATATCATGTATTTAATATATTTAATATAGTAAATATATAGTATAGACTTGGGATATTTTATTTCATTATGCACTTGGTGATTCATGTCTTGCATTCTGTCAAATACAATGTTGTCATTAGAGTTTTAGGGTGTTACATTCACCCTACCTTAATTAAAATGCATCCTTATTGTTTATAACTAACATTAGTAATCAAGGTATTTAATGTATACTATTTTTGAAAGAATCACATTTAAAACATATTCTTAATTATTGAGAAAGCCAATTACAATTGACACGTTACTAGGTTCCCTAATCAGAGAACATGCATGGGAAATAGAAACATGGATACGGAAGAAAGAGTCAAACAAGAAAGTTATGATGTAGTGTGATAGAAAACATGTTTAGATAAGAGTTATTGACCAGAAAACCATAATCCATAGGTGCGACTAAAGGTCATTGATATCATCAAAAATGATGATAATAGTGCAATTTTTTTCCATTACCACTTACTTAATGTTAAGAAATTTTTTCACTGTATACAGAAATAAGTAAATATAATTTTATATAAACAAACTATTTTAATTTATCATTCCTTGAAATATTTATACTTTATCTCTTAGCATAAGATTCATAATTAGTGAGGTAATGTATTAATCTCTAAAACTAGATCCCACATTTGTATATAAACTATTTCATAAATGTTTATCCTTTCAAAATGACTACGATTCAAGACTTTTTAAATAACATCATTGAATTTAAAAAATAAAAATATCATAATACATTAATCATCATGAAGTTTCTCTAAATTTTCATATTACAAACATGTGAATAACTTCATCTTGAATCCTCTTGAAATACGGTAATAACTCAAATCACCTTCAAAAATTATTAAAAATATTAATTATTTCATATTCCTTATGTAAGACATAGGTTATTTAATATATTTTGTTAATCCAAAACTCTTTTAAACTCTATCAATAATAGAATTTTCGACTTTTCAAAATGTTGTTAACCAATTCCATGGTATTCAACACTTGTCCAAATTATTCATTTCTTTATCATTATCTCAACATGATGTACATATTATGGGTTTTATTTCCAATAATAATGTATTTTTTGAATTTTTTACCCTTATATTTAATAATGTTTCTCACTACCATTCATAATATGTTCTAAAATACTTAAGAGAAGATTACTACAGTACAATCCTTACATATTTCATAATTCATATGATGAGAAAATTGTAAACAAAATATATTGGAAACATATTTCATAGATCCAAATACATAATTAAATTAATAATTCCACTTCGTTTTTTTCAGAAATATATTCCTTGCCTTGGTCCCTTAGCATCTTCAATGTTATATTCTCTTGATATTTGGGTATTTGTTTGTGTAGCATTCCACCTACTTGCAATTGTGATAGTAAATATCAGCTTTTATCTTATTCAATTTTCATTCTATTTCTTGGTGGAACTTTTTTCCAGACATATAAAAAAATCAATATCCTTCTAATAATTTAACATTATTCTTTCCACAGTTATCAATAGTTGTAAAATTATTCTTTCCTTTATCTTCTTTGACTCAATCCTTTTTTCATGGTGTTCAAAAGTCCTCTTCTTCTTTAGTTTCCATTAGATATGTAAGATCTCAATAATTCCTTATCTATTTTGATGGAACGTAAAATATATCATCATATGATAAGAAATTATTAAAAAACAACCCCCTCTGAATTTTTTTTAAATCTTCAAATAAGAGTTTGATCCTATATTTCGTGTTGCATATATAATCTGTAGCATACCTGGATAACCTTGTAAAGGTATATTAATAATTCAAAACACTATATTCATCCTTATACAATAAAATAAGGAACTTCCTATTAAAATAAATTTTTTGTTTATGAGGGATGTATTTATCAAATAAAGACTCCTTAAAAATTCTCTATTACATCAATTCAATTTATTCTTCCTCCCATGTATTTTGGATTAGAGGCCACCACTGATCAACATCATCTTGGAGACAATAGAACAAATTTTTAATCTTTTACTTTTGGTTCCATTCGAAATCCATATATATATTCACCAGAGGCCCAATATATTTCTCAGAAATAATTGTATTTGTAGTCCCACTAAATTATTGGGGCTTCTAACGTATAATTCGATACATCATAAGAGATTGTGTCCTTGGAATAGTTTTCTCCATTTAGGTAAGGTTATTTTTCTTAACCTGACTAAGTTTCCCAAATATATCAATAACTTTCACAATTAAAATACCAATTTTATTTAATTCCTTAGTAGGGAAATATCTACATTTTCCATGAGTACTAATTACATCCATCCTTCTAGGAACTGTTTCTGAAAAATGTCATATACTATATTATCTCATAAATTTAGGAACTTTATATGAATCTAAATAAGGTATAACAGAAACATAATTTTATTCATTGTGAATCCCAAAATAATAATATTTGGTTAATTTAGGGAAATGTTTACATTTGAATCCATCATATAGGTAGGTAAATAAAATGTGAACTATCCTAAGTGTATCCTAAAGGACAGTCAATCTTGGAGCGCAGTAAGGCCCATTTTTATGTACCATGTTACCCCGACTCAGGCCTGGAATACATTTTTGGAGTAGTTACCACTATCTACATCTATTATATAACCACGTCCACTTTTTTTATCCATACATGGATGTATTTCTATGAATACCCACATAATAACCACCTTAACAAAATTCTATGATGTTATTTTATAATTATCCTCAATATCTAACATAGGAATGTACTTCATAATCTATGTTTTATAAATATAGATTCCATGGTTTTTTCTAAACTTCCACTGATACCAAATGTAACTTACAGACCCTAGAATATCAGAGATAGTGTGTTACTTTAAAACATTTGCATGATTATAAGGAATCAAACCCTAATGTGCCAATCATTTTTTCCATCTTGGAAAGCCAAATTATATACATGATATCCATAATAAATTGGGAAATATAAAATATAATCATGATACATAAAAAAAGTAAAATAAAATACATCCTTGAACACTTATTCATTGATTTCTTCTGAATAACCTTGCGAAAGGAAAAATAATTAGGGTGATCTCGAATGATAAATAAGGTAAAATAATGTGGAAGAAATAATGAATAAATTTGAATAAATTAACTTATAAAGGTATGTATCAAATAACGCATGATATTAAAATAAAAATAAAATGTGAATTCAATATGTTAACGTATGAAACTGAATTTCAAGAAATTTAATCGATGAACTAATAATTATATGTGACCATAGATACGTTGACGCAAAATCACTTAGATTAATAATTTCTAAAATTGAATAAGGTAGTCTACACTAGTAGACGTAATGTTACTTAGGTGCATGGAACGAGTATCATCAAGACCTTTCCTAAAGAGTTTTTAGAATATTAGGTAAAAATACATCTATTTTGGTCAACTATTTCATAAAATGAGACTAGTGATGCGTCGAGGGGATTTCATTAATGATTCCCAAAACTATAGTGAATACATTAAATAGTCCCTAACCCATGTATTGCATGTCCAAATTAATCAACATATATCAAGTAAATAATTTTCTATATCAAAAAATCATATTAAATAAAGAATATGGATTTGTAAATAATACATTAGGGGAGGATAAGTAACAACAAGGACTACTTAAATTAAAACATTCCAGATGAAAAATAATATTTAAGAATTCCAATGTGTGTCATTTCACATTGAATAACTTAAATAATAATTCCCAATGAAATAAATGTAAATTATAATATCCTAATAATAATTATATTCATGATTTAACATTTCCAATGGTATTATATACACAAAATAAAATTGAATTGATTCATAACAATAACAAGTCTCAATGGGAAGTAAATTGAGATGAAATCACTTACCTTAATCTTCCATTTTTTTGTGGTATTTATCATATAATATAGTGGTTTAAAATACATTAATAAATTATAATATAACTATAATCATGTTTATAATAACATATATTAATTCATTATAAAATATTATTACCACTTTTTTTATAGTCTTTCATTATTTGAACTATTTTGGGCGATAATTTCCTTGTTTTCTTTAGTGTGTATTGACTTCTCATTTGTTGTTCTTATTTATTAGATATTATTTAATCATATTCGGACATTAAAAAATTAATTAATTATAGTATATATTCATTATATATTTATTTATAGTATTCCATTATATTTTGAAATTATAAATGAAGAGCATCTTTTATGGAAACAGTTGGATATACGTATGCATGAACGCTAAATTCATTTCACTGTTGTATTAAACGAATCAAATGTAAATTATAAATGTGTATATTAAAATTATAGTATCATATAAATGATATATATCTTACATAGGTGTATTAAAACCATCCATTATACATTCTATTTATAGAATGAACGAGTCATATCACTTTGATGGGGCAGTAGTTCACTGTTCTTGGAGCGCAATTGTCATATTTACAAAAGATGGATTGCATAAAGTTATGTTTAAAAAAAATTAACACAGAAAAAAGTAATTATATATAAAAAATATAAAATATTAATTATATAAATCTATTTTCTATCATAGTGACCACCATGAGAGGTGGTAAATAGAAACTGAAAAAACATCATTTCAAGAGGCAGTAGTTTGCAGTACACAGAAATAGTATGTTTGTTCTCCATTAGGTAAAGGTTTGTGTAAGTTTATATTTAAATATTTACATAAAACAAATAATAGTATATTTAGGATACAATTTTTTAATTAATTCTTTATTAATGATATTTTTAGGGAGTGGAGAATCTATGTGAAATTATAGATCTTAAGAGAAGATGTTACTTCTTAATCGGGTAACTTTTTTTTTACCAAAAGGAATAATTAGAATGATTTATTTACAAATATAGGTTTCAAGGTATATAGGATAAATTGTTGGAATATATATTGTTAGAAAATGGATAAACTAATTGTTTTGAGTTGTTTGATTAAGGAGGAGTGTTGATGACCTTTTATAATGGAGGAAAAGGACTCACTCGGTATTTTTCAAATTACGTTAGGTGTACCCACATTTCTACCTAAAAAAAGTCTTCCATGAAAAAAAATCAGTAATGGAATTTTAATTTATAAATAATATCTATAAAAAAAATTTTTGACAATTTTTTAGATTATTTGAGTCCCTAATAAAAAGTTTTATTCTTGTATTAATATTAATTTTTCATTGATTATTATAATTATTTTTAATAATATTTTGGTCAAAAAAAGTTTTTATTTTTATAAATTATAAATTATGACTATTAGAAATATTCAATAAATTATTACAAATTCCAATAATAGAAGTTTCAGAAATTGAATTAAATTCAATCCCATAGGAGGGATGACAATACGAGGTTTTAAAGTAAAAATGTCTGAAAAGATTCTAGGTTTTTATAATCAATTTTATATTGAAATTTATTACAATGTAAGGAATTTTATTAATAGATAAAAATATTATATAATTAATATTTCAAAATAAATTAAACTATAATTTAAACTTATAAATAAATTATATGGAAAATCAATTTTTGAACAACAATTCAGTATTTTTAATTATTCATTACAAAATGAACTGTTCTAGAAAAATCTAAAAAATTCAAAATAACCTAATTATAATGACTATATATCAAATATGAATTTGAAATTGAAATATTAAATCAATTTATTTGATAAAAAACATATTTAATAGGGGTTCTATATTAAAATTCGTCATTTTTCCTTTAAAAAATACCTAGTTTTATGTTTAAAATAGAGTTTGTGCTTATCTTATGTATATAAAACCTAACATATGAATATAAAAGAAATTATTTCATATTTAATATAAATATATATATATATATTAAATCAATATCACCAAATAATTGTAATTAATTTAATCTATTTGCATAAAATGACCTTTTGAACATAAAATTTGTTTTCTATAGAAATATTTGCATTATATTTAATTGCTTCATTTAATAATTTGTAAATAATATTAGAAAACTTAATTAAATATATATTTTTTTAAACTGTAATTTACATAATTTATTTATTACTATTCATAACTACTAATTTAATGGGTAGTTTAAATCTCCTTATATTTTAATAATAAGTTATTGTTCGATAAGACTCAGTCTTGTGTGCAATGAAGGCTATCGAGGAGGGTCTATCTAGCATGAAACAGAAGATAAATAGGTTTTCCATTCATTAAATGATATATAAATTATATAATACATTTTAAAAATTAAATATATATAAGATGACTAGGATATTATTACTTCATGCGTTCTTGGTGATGCATGTCATGCACACTATAGAAAGCAAAGTTGTACATTAGAATTTTTTGGTGTTAATGAAAGGAAAAGGATATGTATTATAAAATAATTAAATAAGAATAAATAAATAATAGATATTTTATATAAAAAATATAAAAATATTCTCCATTAAAATTTCCATCATGAGAGGTGTAAAGAAAAAATAGACAATCGTCACTTAATGAGGAAGTGGTTCGTCGTACAAAGAAATAGTATGTTTGTTACCCATTAGATATATGTGTGGATAATTCTAGGTTGAATACTTTATATTAAAAGACCCTATATTATTGAGGATGAATTTTTTGTGATACTATAATTAAATAAGAATATTTTAGGAATTGAATATTGAAAATAAAACTATAAACATTAGGGAGGTTTGTTACTGCTTAATCAAGAATCTTATCTTGGTTTGAACCAATGGGAATCCTAGTATTGGTTTCATACCAAGGTTATGATTCCAGGATGAGTAAATGGATTCAGAGGATCTATTTTATAATATTTTTGGTGATCTAAAGTGTCTTGAGGGGTTTTAGTATGGGGTAGAGTGCTTTCCTTTTTATAGTGGATGGGGGGAACTCTTATAAATACGAAATCTATTCTTTAATGGGAGGTGTACCTTACCTTAAGATACTCAAAAATACAAAAAAAAATTCTTAATGTGGAATCACAGTCTATTATAAACTCTACAACAAAATAATATGTTAATTATAATAATTGAGTTCCTTAGTTTATAAGATCCCTCGATTTTATCATTTTGGTCTTTATTAAAGCATCCAGTTTTCTAACTTATGTAAATTAACCACTAAGAATAAATTAAAGTTGTATCTATTAGAAAATATAGATCAATTTAATTTTTATAATTATATGTAATTAATAATATAAAAATCCTATGTGTTTTGGAAATTAATTCTAAAAAAGCGCATGTGACGTGCTAAGACACTATTTAAACCCATACTGTGTTAAGAAAATTTTTATAATATAAGGGTATATATATTATTTATAAAATATTAATTTATCCATGAATATTCTATAATTAATATTTATTAACACTTATAAATCACTTGTAAGAATATAGGATTTTTATTTGTTTTAAATTATTTAATAAATTATAATTTATTAATAAATAACAATAATATCAATTTTGACATTATTTAGTTAATTTTAATTTTAAAATATCAAAAAAAATTATAAGTCAAATATATTAATTTTAAAGTTGTGTGATATGATTTATTCATCTGATAAATAAATAAATACAATAATTTAATCAATTAACTTTATATTTAATATTTACAGTATCATTTATTTTAGTTGGTTATTAACTAAATAATCACTATGTTAGTATTTCTTTAGCATTTTAAGTAACTAAAACATATATAAATTTCTTTTATAAATTATTGTGATATCCATAACCCATTTATAATTCACAAGGATATGTACAAACTAAAATATGTTTTTTTACATATCTCAATATTTTATAAAATTTTAAGGTATGGAAAGTTCCCTTTTTGTCATTTCCCTTACTTAACATTTTTTTGTATTGAAGTTCCATTTAATAATATCACAATTTCGTATAAAATTTACACCAAGTGAATATATGGACTAATTTTTGCTATCAAATGGTTTTTATAAAAGTTTCTAGGTCATTTTGATCCTTAATATTAAGGTTTATCCCCTTATGATGCTTAATATTTCCTTACCTGATACAATTAATTTTAATCACATTCACTAAATTTTTGGTCAAAATTTTAAATGATATTATTAGAAAAAAACTATTGTGCCAATGGAAAAAATTTATTTTATTTTTTTGAAAACAAATCCCAGAAGACGAAAAATTAAAATCAATGCTAATCCCGCACACATTGTGAGAAAGAGGGGTTTTAATGTAGAAACATTAAAAAGGTAAATGAGTTTTTATATCTAGTTTAAATATAAAAAATAATACAATGACATAAATAAGATTAATAAATTAATAATATTTCTATTTTATATTACAACCAATATAAATTTTTATTTCACATTAATAATTATTTAAACTAAAATGAATTTTTAATTAAAAGGTAATTTTTTTCACTATTCAGGAAAATTATTCTTCTCAAAAAAATATAAAAAATACACCATAAGATAATTTTTACATCCAGAATTCTAAAATAAGGTTTAAATATACAAATAAAATTTATAAAATTAAAAAAAATTATCTTTAAAATAGATGAACTATTAAAATTTGGTCAAACGTAGCCTTGCATGTAACGCAATGTAAGTCAGTGTGGTGTGTAATGTAAGATTAACATAATGTTGTGTATAAAGAAGGAAAAAATAATATTTATTCTAACATGAAAATATTGTAATGTATAGAGGTTTTATATTATCCCCAGATTAATTAAATTGTCTACTCACAATTTAAACTTGATCTTAGAAGTCATGGAATTGATATTTGAAAATACTATTGCTGAAAACCCCACATAGTAAATTGGGTAAATAACACCACATATTATAATGAGTGAAAAATAAATGAATATTTCACCTCAAAAATAATATTTTCAGAAGGAGAACACTAGGGAAAATATGGATATGTAATAGGAATATAACTACCACATTCTGATGGAATGTGACATAGAATGTGTTCAGTTGAATATTTTAGACCACAAAACCATAAAAAATAGCTGTGAAACATGTTCATCAATATCATCAAACAAAGATGATATTATAAAATTTTGTTTTTTTAAGATATATTTATGCATTTTTTAGAATTCTTTCACTATTTAGGAATATAATTACATATTAATTTCTATAAACGAAGTACAATATTATCTTTGGTTTATACCTTGAACCATTTGTAATTTATACCTTAGAATAAGATTCATCATATAGTTATTCAATATATCAATCTATAAAACCATATCCAATGTTAAACATTGACCACTTCATAAATACTTAACTTTTACAAAATATTATGATCCAACACAATAGAAATAAGGTCAATGAGTTTCCAAAATGATCATATCGATATAGTTTAATCAAAAGGAAGAAGCACTAAATTGTAACTTTCCAAAAAAAATGAATACCTTTATCATATATTCTATTAAAATATGGTTACAACTCGAATCACTATATAAAATATTAGAAAAATGAATTATTCCTGATTCCTTGTGTAAGACACATGTTATTGGATATCATCGCTAATTCCAAAAGTGGTGCAAACTCCATCAATGATATTATAGACAAATTGTTGACAAGTAATTAATCAGTTCCAGGTAGTCATCACATATCTAAATCCATCATTTCTTTATCATTATCCCAACATTAGGAATATTTTAAGTGGTTTATTTCAATCAAACATATCTTTTTCGAAGATTTTATCTTTCTAATGAAAAAATGTTTATCTGTACCATTCAACATGTGAAATCAAATCATTATTGAAAATGTAATCCAGTACAATCCTTAAATATTTCATAAATAAAATGACAATAACATCATAAAAAATACTTTTATAACAGATTTCATATATCTAAATATAGAATTACATTAATCAGTTAAATTCAATTGTGTCTATAATATATTCTTGACCTTGATAACTAAACTTCTTCGTAAGTATATTCTCTTTATGTTTTGGGCATTCATTTTCATAGTGACTCATCTAATTATAGTTAATAACAATGAATAGAAGAATTTTTATTCTTCCATATTCATTATTTTTTCCTAGAAACCCTTTTCTCTGCACATATAAAAAACTCTAATTCCTTTCATTCATTTTTCAATGTGATTCATTCCACACATCTAACACAATAAAAATTTACAAAACCTTTTCTTCTTATTTGAAACAATTTATTTTCCATGTTTCTCAGAAGACCTATTATTCTCTTTGTTTATGTTAAATTCGTAGGATCATGAGTATTACTTCTCCTCCTTGAGAGAATATAAAACAATATCTTATTTGAGGATAAATTTAGAGATACCAGTTCCCTTAATATATTTTTATTAATACCCTCAAATAAGTGGTCAATATTGAACTAAGTGTTACGTATATAATTCGTAGCATACATATCAAAAATTCTAAAGAGAACTTTACAATCCTCAAAAATATCTTCATCCTTTTTTGTAAGCTTAGAAAATTTATATTAATATCAATTTTTTATCATACTGGATGTAATTATTGAGGAATGAATTCTTAAATGCCCTCTATTCCATGATTTTTATTTCTTCTTCCTCCCCGGTATTATGGATCAAAGAACCCCATTGATGAGAATAACCTTGGAGAAAATAAACTACATGTTAAACCTTTTTATTATCGCCTTATTCCATGGCCATAAATATTCTATCTAAAGACATAACCCAATTCTTTACTATATTAGATTAGAATAACCCCTAAATGTTGGGGATTCTACCACATAAAGTGATTCAACATAAGAGATTATCTCTATGGATTTTTTTCTCAATTCAGCAAAGGCAATTTTTCTTAACTTCACTCTGCTACCATAATTTATCCACAACATGCTCATTTATAATATAGGATACATTGAATTTCTATCCAAGGAAATATATACATTAGCCTTGATTTTTGATATCATTCTTTCATACAAACATCATTTCAAAACAATTGCGTACACATGATTATATCTTAAATTAGGAACTTTGAATTACAGTAAATATGGTATACCATATGACAAAAAATTATTCTTCATAAATCTTGTAATTATAAATTATGGAAACATTCGAAAAATATTTACATTCAAACCCTTCATAATGGTAGCTAAATAAAAGATGAACAACCATAATAGAATCCCCACATTGTGTCAATCCAGGTGAGTTGTAAGGCCTGATTTTGTGAACTAGGTTACACTAGGTCAGGCCTGACACACCATGTTAGAGTTGTTACTCCAAGGAAATTCTATGCTAGATCCAATTCCACTTGTAGTATCTAGACAAAGATGTATTGATAGTAATAACCCCATAATTAATACCTTACAAAAATTATATGATATTATTATAAACTTATCTTATATGTCTATATTTTGGTTGTTCTCCCGAATATATTTTCTCTAAATCTAGTTTCAAAGGATTCTTCTAAACATACATTGATACCAAAAATAATATCCTAACACTTGATGCTTGATGTTTGTGTATTGATTTATTACATTGTAATGATTAAATAAAATAAAATTACAATGGATCGATCAACTTACTGATCATGGAATGTTATATTTCATATATTATACCCATAATATTAGTAAATTTAAAATAAAAACATGATACATAATAAAATGAAATAAACTACATCCTTGAACGCTTATTCAATGATTTCTTCATCATAACCATGGGAAGGAAATATAATAAGGGTGAGACCAAATACTCAGTAAGGGTATGTAAAATAGAAGAAATGATAAATCAATAAAAATAAATTAACATGGAAAGGTAAATAACTGATCACATGTTTCATTTCAATAACTATATAAGACAATATCAACATGGAATGTCTTGAAACTTAAACTCATGCAATCTAAATCCATAAAATGTGAATGAAATGTATCCATAGAGTTATCAATTAAAAATTACATAGACGAACAATAAATGAATATAAATGAGTTAAATTCATAATTATTTGAAACCATATTTCCTAGGTTAATTGAAGTAATACCGTCAAGACCCTTCACAATTTGGTTTATCTATCTGGTAAACCCCCATCTATTTTGGACAATTATTTCATCTCATGAGACTACTGATGCATCAAGGGTCTATCTATAATTAAGACCCACCTATGTCATACCAATCCAAATAATTCCTCATATATAATAAAAAATTTAAATAATAAACAATAAAACTTATAAAATATCTATATTGAATGAAATATACAAATTTATCAATTATTCCCCATGTATATACCGTATGTAAAATGATATACTATTTATGAAATAATAATATCTATCACATGAAAATATGGATATTCAATGAATTTTATATGGAAATATTATTACCATAAATATATTGTTTAAATAGAAATTTAGTAATCCCAAAAGGAAGTGAGATTGAAAAGATAATCATTAAAAACATTCTTGAGGAAAATAATATTTAAAAATTCCAAAGGGTCCCATACCACGTTAACAATTTTTTTATAAAAATAATAATGAAGGAATAAAATAAAATATAGAGTATAATGATATTTATTATATTAATTATATAACATGTCATATGTAAGTAAAACAATCACATAAAATTATATTGGTTTATAAAAACAAATATGTCTCAATGGAATGTAAATTTAGGAAAAACCCCATACCTTAATCATATGTTTGTTGTGTGGTATTTTTCCACATTTATAGTGGATTAAGATGTGTTAATTAATTATACTAGAAACAAAATAATGTTTATAATATCATATATTATCTTATAATAATATTTTATTACCCATTTGTTAACACTCTTTCATTATTATAACTATTTTTTGTGTTAATTTCCTAGTTTTCTCAAGTATGTTTTAACTTGTACTTTGTTTTATAATTAATTTGATCATGATTTCATAATATAAAAAATCTATAACATGACTTAACTGTAATATATTTTCAGTACATATGTATTTCAAGTAATCTATAATTTTTGGAAATAAGAAATTAAATGCACTTTTCATGGGGATGGTAGGTCTTACATATGCATTAACAATACTTTCATTTCATTTTCATTTTAAAAGAATGAGTATTAATTGTTAAATATGTATATTATTATTCTAGTATCATATATATGTTATATATTTTAAAAATGTTTATTAAAATCTTCCTTAATTGGTTCCATTTATATTTTTAATGAGTCATATCACTTTGGGGAGGCGGTTGTCCACACTTCCACAAACTATGTCATCGTATTTATATAAACTGGGAATTATAAGTGTATATGTCATAAAATAATAAATAGAGCATAAATTAATAATAAATATCATATATAACATATATAATCTATTTTTCCATCATAATGTCCATAATAAGATGTGGTAAAGTAAAAATGACAAATCATTATTTTGGGAGGAAGTTGTTCGCAGTACACAAAAAAAAATTCATTACCCAATAGATGGAAGAGTATGTATGTTTTAGTTGAAAAATTAGAATAAAAACATAATATTAATTTTTTATATGGTTTTTTTATAAAATCTATAATTAAGAAGATCTTTGGGATCATATAATGGGAATAAAACTAAAAATCTAAAAGAGGTATGTTACATCTTATTCACGTAACTCTTTTTGGTTTGCACCCAGGGGATTCCTTGGATTGCTTTAGAAAAAAATATATTCTTATATTATTAGGGGATGGATGTTTAGGTGATATTTAGAAAGATATTTTTAGATACATTATGTCTTTTTGGAGGTAATGGGTAGAGTTATTTCCTTTCTATAATGCAGGGGGACTGGAACTCTTGTAAATTCAAAAATGTATTCATTTATGTGATGTATAACTTACCTAAAGATCCTACAACATGTTAAAATACTTATGTAAAGATGAATTTTGGTTGATGAAAACCTCCACACGCAATAAATATGTGAATTTTGACAAATTGGTTCATTAACATATAAGATTCCCTAATTTTATCACTTTGCTTTTTTAGTAAAGAATCTAATTTTTTTACATTAGTAATTTAACAATTAATAACTAATTAAAGTGATATTTATTGGAAAATATATACCCATTGAATTATTAATATGATATATAATTTTTTAAAATAATAACAACATGTTTTATGAAAATTAATGTTTAAAGAAGTGCATGTGACACACTAAGACATTATATAAACTCAGATTATGGTAACAATATTTTTATATTATATAGGTCAATATGTTAATTATAAAATATTAAATATTCTCTTGATATATCATATTTAATATTTTTAACACTTTAAAAATCACTAGGAAAGATATAGGAATTTTATTAATTTTATATAATTTTATAAAATATAATTTATTGTAAAATAACAATAATGTCAATTTTGATATTATTTATTTAATTTTAATTTTGAAATAACAAAACAACCTTATAATTAAAATATATTAAGTATAAAGTTTTTTTAACAAGATATATTCATCTATAAAATAAATAATCACAGTAATTCAATCAATTACCTTCACTTTAAACATTTATAGTATTATTTATGTTAGTTTGGTATTAACTAAATAATCACTATGTTTGTATTTCTTAACAAATTTATGTATCTAAATCATCTATTAAAATTGTTAATAAATTATTATGATAAAAATAACACATTTATATTTCAAAAGGATATGTATAACAGAGAATATGATGTTTTTTACATCTTACAATGTTTTATAAATATCACTGGTTACGAAATATTCAATTTTGTCTTTTTCCTTACATAACAATTTATATAGGTCTCCTCCATTTAATAATTTCCAAATAACCAAAACAATTAGAACAATGTGGGGATATATTCTATCTATTAGAATCTAATGAATTTTGGACATGTTTCTAGGTCATTTTGGTCATTAGGATTATGGTTTTGTTCCTCATTATGCTTAATCATACATTAGTCATCACAATTAATTTTAATCACTTTCTATAATTTTTTTGGAAGATAATTATGATGATCATATTAGACCAAAAATATTGCACTGATTACTACTATTTATGTAAATTTTTAAAATTCAAATATCATAAGTTAAAAAATTAATATTAATGCTAACCTCGTATATTTGGTGAGACTGTCGGTTTTTTAAAGTTGAAATATTTGAAAGTTTAAAATGATTTTATATCTAATTTAAATATAAAAAATATTTCAATGACCTAAATTGGATTATTTTATAAATAATTGATCAATTCCAAATTTAAAAACAATTTAAAATATAATTTATCAATAATAAAAATTTAATGGAAAATGATGAATTTGATATTCCAAATTCAAAAATGAATTTTATTATGAAAAAAAAATTAAAATTTAAAAAATTGAATTTTAATATAGGTGTGCAATTAAAAGGTGGTAAAACCCAATCATCCATATAACTCAAGATAACAAAATATGTTTTGTAGCATATGATTGATATAGTGTTACATTTAAAGGGAGAAAAAATAATTATTTTTTGAAATATATGGTTGAAGCCTGATATTTATTAAAGAATATACCACATTCTATATGGGTAGATGTAGACCCATTACACATCACAAATGGAAATGGCAAAGAGGCCCATTAACATGGCCTAAAATCCATTTTTTCCAAATTTCCTATCGGTGAATAGTACTACTATAGTTCCCAGACTGCTATAGTACCTTTGTCGCTATAGTTCCTGCGATAGTACCTTCACTACTGTTGTGTTTCCGCTGCTACAGTCTTCCACTACTACAATACTGCTAAAGTTCCATGCTACGATGATTTTTCCGTTCCCTACTATAGTGATGCAATTATACCTTAGAAATTAGTCCCTTCTCATAATCGCTCCTGGTTCTTTTGGATGCTAAGAAGAATCCTTTACCCCTTTGGTAGAGGCTCATTGAAAGACAAAAAATATTATTTATTCTAAAATAAAACATCGTAATGTATTGGGGTTTTATAAGAGGATTGAGAATAAAACTAATGGTATGATTTTTTCATATTTCTCATGTTCTGATTTTTAGTGTTCATTATAAATTTTTATCTATTTAGTTTTTATAATTGGTAAAAAAATTTCCCAAAAATTAACGAATATTGTTTACTTTCGGCTCAACCCTTTATTATCCATGGGATGTTCTTGATATTTTATGGTATTTTATTTCATCTTCTACACCATGTTTGGAAAATAAATCACAATAAAGAATAGTAATTTTTTTAATTATTATAGTTTTATAAATCAAGTAATTTGTAAACAATATTAGAATCATGGTCCAAATTTTTAGATGATCATTATAGGAAAGTCAGGATAAAAAATTCATATTATATGTTAAATACATCACAAGGTATGAGATATGAATTTTTATATTTATCATATTATAATTTTATTGGTTTTAAATGGTTCTTAATATATTTGAATTATGATTTGTTTAATTACTCTTGATATGTAGTTTAAATAAATAATGTGTTCATGTATCATACCTAACACATAAGATCAAGCCATGTTCATGTAGGTAAATAAGTTTTATATTTTTTAATTGGAAGATAAAAATTTATTTAGTTAATTATTTTAATTATTAATGAAATTATTAATAATTTGTATACAAAATTAATGGTGTCATATTAATTAACATAAAACAAATATTTTAATTTTATTATATTAGTAATATAAAATATTTGTTATCATGATTTTTTATACATGTGTAGATAATTGTTTGTACCTATATATATATTTATATTTATAGGATATTTACATATAAATTTTAAAAATGTAATGTAATTTTTCATGGGGTAATGGGAATTTCTATGATGATATATTTGTTATTGATTAAGATAGTGTGGGTTTTTATATGATTCCATTAAACTTATTTTCAAAAGTGTGTTAATTATTTATGTAATTTATTTTTGGTTTGATGTTGTAGAATTATGTTACCTATGACACGTATTGAATAGATTCATGAACATGTAGTAGATAATACTCTACTATTGGAATCTTTTGAGGGACTTTTTAATTATTAGCTCATGATGATTATAAAGAGGGTGACCCTGACCACATATAATGTTATTTCAAGGGGTGAGGTCATGATAGCTCATATTACACATGATTTTCATGTATACCATCCTATAAAATTTAGGTGATATATAGAAACACATTATTGGAAAGTGTAAATTGAGAATATTTACATGATATTTGAGTATATTGACACTATAAATGTATAAAATATGAGACATGTGATATTTATTCTAGAATAAATGATAGAATACTAGTGAGATATCATAGAGTAAGCTAAAAATAACAAAGGTTTATCGTGGGATTTATTTCAGAACATATTTTAGGATATCTTTTTATCATGATACATTAAATTTATATGAATATCAAAAGTGTTTTAATAATTTTTAAATGGTGTGATTATCAACCTAGTGATCATAAAGATGATTTACAAGACACAAATGAGTTAGATATGAAGAAGGAAAATTAAGGTTTCCCTTGAATAACTTCCTAGAAATATTTAAGTGGGAAACCATTATATTTTGGATGATTATTGATTGTGTCATAATGAAAATGAAATATACTATAAAAATGGATTGGTGACATTCTAAAAATTATTTTTAACATACAACTTAACATGCGTATAACTCCATCAGAGTGCACTACTGAAAATTTTGAATATTTTATTTAGTAAGAAATATCACTTGGATGAAGGCTAAAATTATTTGGGTAAAAGATCAAACATTAAAGAAATGGAGTTTCATTAGAATACTATTACATATCATATATGTTGAAGAATAACATACAAGGTAGATGAAAATATATAGAAGATTAAAATATTTATTTATAGCTACTGTAAGGTGTTTTATGTGTTTTGGATGTTTAAAGATGAAGGTATGATATTCTATGATTATGAGATGAAATTTTTAATTTTTTGATTGCGTTAAAATCTTTTCTATGTCCTTGAGATAGTGTAAAGATTAAAATTATATATTTATATATATATAAATGAATTATGTTCATGAAACCCATGAATACATCACTAAGATGCATAATAAATTACTCCCACAATGTAAACATGAAAGGACTCTAAATAAGAATAAAGTGAAATTGTTTAAAGATGATCACTTTTTGTGTAATGATCATGGATGAAAATTTAAAGGATTATAATATATGTAATAATATAATGTTATCTTTGTATAAAATATTATTATTTAATGTATAAATAAATATTTATTGAAAATCAAAAGACTATACATATTTAAAATATTAATCTTCTTGAATTATAGTTTTAAGGGGGGAAATTATGATTATGCCAAGATTCATTAGTTTTATAAAACTCTCAAATACCTAAATGGGTTTGTGATTTAAGAAAACTAATAATGAATGAATGGTCTTAATTTCTGGATAACTACATAAAATAGAACAGATTGTTTTTGATAATTTCCCAATATGAAAATTGACCATCTAAATTTATTTATTTTGATAGCCATCATATAGTGGATGAATCAAAATATGTGTTAATGTTAAAACCATAAAAATGGGGTTAATAAAGATTATTTACACATGAAATAAAGAAAATCAAGGGAGAAGATCATTTTGATATATATTTTGTATTTTCATATAAATGTATTTGAAAAGGTATTTTGGTAATTTAAATTAACGGAGACATATGATGTTGGTGGAGTAATTAGATATTGTTTATATATATATATATATTAATTATTCATGATTGTTGATTTTAGAATAATATCATTAATCTAATAAAATGAATAACACTAATCTGAAGAATTGTTTGATCAATATAAAGTTAAAATGATGTTTTTAGAGATGATAAAATTTATTATTGAAATAAGAAAATATTTATGATCTATGATTTAAGATCAAAATATCATAGGGGGATATGATTTATGTTTAATGATATTATGTTGTGTAATTTTAGAAGTTTACTAAACTACTACATAGATTTTAATGATTATAGTCGGAGGCTGTGGTATTTTCCTAGAAGATCTTGTACTAAATTGATGAAGATAAAAGTATCATGTCGTGCTATTATATATAAATAAAACCCTTTATAATAGTTGAATATAAATAAGTATTAAAATATTTTTTGGAGGAACAAAAAATCATGGCCTACTATTTAATTATCTAGAAGATACATTTGTCTATGAGAGAAAAAAATGAATAAATGAAAAGGGTATGTATATGAATTTAAAATGAGATGACAACTTGGAAAATTGAATAACTATATTTTGGGAGGCACCAACTCATAATATGGGGATCATATATGAAAAATGATCAGCATACTAATTCTAAAAGTTTTTCTATATTAAAATATATAATATATAATTAGTTATCCTATGTAATAAATTAAAAAATAAAGAAAAAATGGGTTCTACGATTTGTGAGAGCCATGAAAAATGAATATAGAATCTATAAAGTAAGAATGTGATGTTGATCAAATTATAAAGATGATCCCCTATCAGGGTTTAGGTTCCGAGTGTAGTGGATGCACATGGATTGGTTCAGCCAACTTTAATTTTACCATTAACAATGATCAATCTGAGATACATCATGATGATAAAAGTATGGATCTTTGGAATAAAAAGAAGAAAATAAGAAAATAGGGATAACCTTGACCAAAAAGAGGATAAATATATGTTTGTTATAATTATTTTAATTAAAATACAAGAATTACATTAATATAATTATCCCTATATTGATGCTTCTGGTTATAATCCATTGTGATCTGTCATTGCGTCACAAAAGTCAAATGTTGGATTCCTCTACCAGTTGATCCACACCTACTCTACATATCTCTAGATGTTGCCTAAGGGATCTCTAGGTGCTAGCACAAAAGAGATTCTACTTGCAATGTCAACCTTCGATCACATTGAGAGCCGCTTCCAAAGCTCA
The DNA here is from genome assembly GCA_963277665.1 of Viscum album. NCBI lineage: Eukaryota > Viridiplantae > Streptophyta > Magnoliopsida > Santalales > Viscaceae > Viscum > Viscum album. The sequence goes on along the minus strand of OY728159.1, from coordinate 472,889,005 downwards.
CTCCTTGACTGGTGGAAGAGGATATCTCTTGTAACATGAGAGCATTCATGGTGGAATGAAATTCTCTCTTGGATCGAGATCCTTCTATAGATCCTTTGTACCAAACCAAAAATAAGGGATTGGCTTAATTATAATAATGTAATTGGAATTTATTTTACTTTGAATAATACAATGAATTAATTACCCAAAGGCATTAATTCATTTCATTTAATTCATTGTAAGACCCCGAATATAGTAATAACATTTGACTATTATTATCACTTGAAATGGAACAAACTAATAACACCTATTATTATTTAATTAAATAAATAATATTATTTTGCAAAAATCCCCAGTCAACCAACATGAAATTTATATATTAATACACATGGAGTGTACTTTTGTTTTCCCAATTTATTTATTTCCTCCACCACATTTTTTAGACCTTGAATAATGACAATTTATTTATTAAATAAATATCACTTCATTACATGCCAATTAATATATTATTTCATAAATAATATATTCCCTCGAATAACTACTTTTGAAAAAAACGTGATTAGGTATCCTTCAATAATTATTAAACCACAATTGGGGAGAATCATTATTCAACTTGTTAAATGAATATCTAACTAAGATACTTGGATACACTTATTCTGTGACCTTCTAGGCCTCTTTCTCAGTGGTATTAGGCGGAGCCTGCCTAATGTCCATGTTTGTGCCTAGAAACACACCAAGGAACCCATAAAGAAAGATGTTAACTATGCAATGACCTATCACATCCTACAAACGTTTACCATTTAATGTAATCCCTTTTTCTTGATATCTAAAATCAAATGAGTTGCATGATAGTTCCATCAACCCATGTGCTCGATTATTCTTTCTTTGACTTCTTCGATTATAATTTTACATTTCCTAACCATATCCATGGATTTATTTGGGATATATCAATTCCATCAAGTGGCCTACGATATCAACTTCCATTATGTATCAGAAGGGAAAAATGCTTTCTTGAATTATCTATTAATGCAGTATTACTCGTGATGGACCCAACATATCTTACCTCACTACGAACAGTGTGTTTCCATAGTTTCCTTCAATACAAATACTTGTGCATGTTTTAATACCCATTAATATTTATCGTATAGTCTAAGAACCAATACACCTTTTCACAGATAGGAACATCCAATGACACTATAAAATTTGGATTTCCTATGTTCGTGTTTCGTTCTTACAATATTCTCCTATATATTACCAATGGCGCACACCATGAGAAGGTACCTCAATGTTTTTTGATCCCTCACCCCTAATGGACTACATTATTGTTGTCCCTTAAATAACATCATCCAACCATAGAAAATATATTCAAGAATAGTTTTATAGCACTTTTTGGTTGTCATCATAGCAGGTATCTGCTATGACCATTTAGTGGAATAGTTATCTTTAGGACATTATCACATGAATTTTCATGAATAAGATAAATCAAGATGGGATAAGGTGTTCATTAATATTCAAATCAATGAATAAATTTTTATCATAAAGTACAAATAATTTTTTTCTAAGACACTAACTTCAACATACTCCCAATAAGACTAGAGCTAGCTGCTAACAACCTTTAACCTGCTAGTTCTCACATGATATTTATGCTTCTGCTAAGATTGTCCTTTAATCATGGGTTTTTCCAAGTTCTCTTCTTTGGACACTCTTCTCACTACAATTTCACCCCTTTGATAGAAATACCTCAAGAGGTGATACTTCCAAAGAATTTGGTTTCTCCATTGATGTGACATTGGTTATTTTTCAAGAGCCATCACTATTTTTTTGTCCCAATAAAATGTGATAGGATATTTACTTCTAGGGACCACATCATGCTCCTGGAAAAACTGTGATGACCCAAAAATTTCAAGGAAATTGTTTTCTTAAATTATTTGGGATTTTATAAGTACACAGTTTCTGACGTCACCCAATTCCGAGGCTTGGTGTGCCTGGAGTCAATTTTCAAAGTTTAGCTCAGGGAAGTTCAGTGAACAAATGAGGGAGTTTTTCTATCTTTTGAACCGGTGCTTGGAATTGAAATCTGAGGGAATCGATGGAACTGTAGCGCCGTTAATTGATTATTAGGACCTTTACCAAAGATTCGTCTGCTCTGGAGGATTTGATACAAAAATGTGGATTAAATAAAGAGTAAAATAAAATTGTGTTACAATTTTATTTCTTTTTCTAAGTGGTTATATGATAGGGGTGGGAGTTGGGGTGGGACCCACTAGTTACTAACAACCCATGTGAGGATTAAGGTGAGGTGGGTCCCACACAAGCCAAACCCTACACATTCCCTAACTCCATAACTCCCCCCTTTATGTGGGTAACTACTCTCCCTCACCCTCATTAAACATGCCAACATAACACCCAATTAATTAGAAAACTCACATTTAATTAATTAAGTGAATTTGTTTTTGAATTTTGAAATTTCAAATGTATTCCATTCTTTATTAAAATAAGATAAGTCTTATTTTATTGGGGGGTTGGCTCGTTGTGTTGATGATTTCAGAAAATATCTCAATTTTCTTTGGAAGATCTTCATCCATCCGCGATGAACGTCACCCTTCGACGAAGAACGCCATCATCACAAGGGGAGACAACGTGCCATTTCATCTTCTCTTTGTAGCTAGAGTGAGGCGTCGTTTCTTCCTTGGACGTACGACAATGCAATCTTCGAAACATCACCCCGCGGTGCAATCTTCCGCGTTGCCGGTAAATGACATCGTTAAATCGAGGTAGGGGTTATCTTCGTCCAAGATTAATTTTAACGTTCTTCGTTGTTTAATTTGGCCGCTTATTACCGACGTAACGGGAGGAGATTGGACTGCACAAATATGACCGATTTCCCCTCCCCGTTTTCTTGTTGATCAATGTTGACGATCGTGGCGAAGGCGGTGCGGTGTCGTTGCACCGTACAGGGACGAAGAGAACTGCTGCTAGAGCGGGCCACGGTGGTGGTGCATGGCGCCGTCGCTCAGCGCCGGAGAACCCGAGGGAGTCCCCGGTCGGAGCGGGCCGCGGCGAAGGGGCACTGCGCTGTCCTGCCGCACCGGTCAAAGAAGGGTCGCGGCCTAAGGACGTGGTTGTCCAGCAGGGGCGGCCTGACAACCGGCAGCCAGTGCTCGAGGAAGCGGGACCCCTGTGGGTCTTGCGGCAGCTCAACCGACCGACCATAATGGTCGACTATTTTCTAGAAAAACTCAGGGTTTGAAACCCCTGGCCAGTGCCTAGGGTGGACCGCATAGGGTCCGCCGTTTAGGAATCAAGGGGGTGGTGCCCCCCTTTGCGCCCCGCTCGGCCGTGGGCCAAGCTGTGGCCGGCTTCCGAGCCTGGTCGGGTCGACTTGGTTCTGGAAGACCCAGGGGGTATTGGGCCGGGTTGGACAGGGCCCAAACCCCCTAGTTTCGGACCAGGTTTGTTAAAACACCCATATCATGGGCTACGGACCTCCGATAGATGCACCGTCAATTTTGTTGGGATCCTTGGATAAATATGGTCGTTTCGGTATATTACAATCTAGATTTCGGTAAATTTTGGGAATGGCCGAGTTGTTTTGAACCCGAAACCAACCGTGCCCATGGATCAGAAATGCTTATAACTTAACGACCGGATGTCCGATTGACTTGTCGTCCACCACGTTGTTTTAATATTAGTGAGCCGGTTCTTTTGGCTTACTCCGATTGAGGTTTGGACGTAGATGGAGTATGGTCGGGTTTTATTTAAATTAAAAACCAACCGGGCCACTGGGACAAAAAAGCCAATAACACTCAGACCGAGTGTCCGATTGACGCGTCATCTATCGCATTGAGTTCCTATTGATGAGATGGAACAATGTGATACATCAAAATTAAACATCATGAGAGTTTATGTATTGACCCCCTTGGCCCGTGGAGCGGACCCTCCCGGAATCGAGCGTGGTGTGTGTGGAAACACTAGAGCTGGCTGTGAATGTAACGATGATGACTATTGTACTTGTGTCTTATGTGCGTTCGGCAGTGAGGAAGACTATACATGGATCTTATGTGGGGTTGTCAGTGACGATGACTTTACTTGGATCCTCTGTGGGTTCGGCAGTGATGATGACTGTACTTGGATCCACCATGGGTTCGGTAGTGATGGTTACTGTACTAGGATCCTACGTTGGTTCAGCAGTGATGACTTCTGTCTTTGGATCCTACATGGGTTTGGAAAATGAGATGATTCATAGGATACATATAATAATATATACCCCTCTTCATGATTAGAATATCTCTGTGACCTGTTTCTTGACTTTCAATCATTATCATCGATGTGATTGTCTTTCTTTCCTATGTGGATTGGGTTGTGATTTCCTGTGTGGATTGGGTTGGGTTTTCCTATGTGGATTGGGTTATTCTTTCTTGTGTGGACTGGGTTTTACATGGGCTCGTGTGTTGGAGCCAAGATGGAATTGATGACTTAGGTATATGTATGGGCATATACCTGAGTAGAGTTGGTTGATACTCCGTGATTGAATCTTTCCTTTGTAAATTATCCTTTGTGGATTCTGGGAGGCCTTTAGGGGTCTTGGGGTCCCTACTGAGTATCTTATACTCACCCCTGCCTGGGCTATGCCTGCACTACGTTGTGTTGGTTGTAGACGACAAACATCACTGATCATGGTAGAGGCTTGTGGAGAAGGACGGTACCCCGAGGTGGACTATCAGGCGGTCCGTACACGGAACAAACGGACCGACCTGAGGAGACGACGAGACTATCTGTACCCACACTTCAGGTGGGAATTCTGAAGGATGACTTCGTGGTTACTGCTTTAATTTTCAGCTGTTGTACTTTCTTTTCTCAGTTGTACTGTACTTTCAGTTGGGTTTGTATACTGGACCATTTACATTCTAGCAGTTACTTTTGTACTCAGTTTACTCAGTGTTTACTTCTGCTTCTATACTTTGTGGTGTTTGTTTTCTTTTATAAAGGCAACACCTTCAAGGTATTTATCCATTTGGTGCTAGTCACCCGCCCCTGGCCTATGGAAGGCGGGCTTGGTGTAGTCACGGCACGTGCGTTGAGGATGGGTCATGACAAATTGGTATCAGAGGAGTCGGTTCTACCACAGAACTCAGGTCTCTGATACTTTCTTTCTATGAAGCAATAATGTTTAGAGTATTGAGTGTGGTTATCAGTCAAGGGAGTCTAGTTTTGGTATAGCGGCCGAAGTATCCATACACGAGGACCCTGACTTCTGATTTCCGACTCAGTGTACGAAAACATTGATTAAATGTGTGTTTCAAAAGATTTCATTGTGATTAATTTGTGTCACCTCACTAGGTATACTGTATTAACCATGGAGAACCTGTTTCTTTTTAGGATGTCCTGATGACGACATCCAACTAGGGTTCTGAGATTTGAGTGAGATGGTATCCCACCGAGTGACAAGGCCTCAGTGTATGGCCCCATTACAGCAGAGGCACCAGAGGTACCTCTACCCACCGAGGCACCGATGCCACCAGCCCCTGTAGCTGCGATTGCAGGTTGCCTGAGTGCACTCCACGAGTTTCAGCATCAGAGGCTGCCCAGGTTCTGTAGGGAGACGGAACCTCATGCAGCCGAGGATTGGCTGAAGGCTATTGTTGAAGTCTTCATATTGGTAGGGACACCAGCAGACCTCATTGTGATCCTTGCAGCGAGTCTCCTGCATGCTGCAGTAGGTTGATGGTGGCGCCTAATGCTCCAAGTTCACGACGAGACATCTCTTCTTTGAACAGACTTTGAAAGCCTCTTTGTTTCAGAGTTCATTCCATCCACCCTCCGTGCAGTGCGCATTCAAGAGTTACTAGAGCTGCGGAAGGGCAGCATGTCAGTATCCCAGTACTCGGAGAGATTTACTGATCTCTCGCGCTACTCCATAAACACGGTATGACACCCATTATTACAGGCCCGGAACTTTGACCAGGGACTAAGGCATGAGATTAGGGCTTCAATGATCTCCCTCAACATTCCAACACAGGAAGGAGTGATGAAGAGAGCCCTTCTTGTGGAGATCATTCTTGCTGAGCCTACACCAGCTGCAAGACCTAACGTTGGGTGGCACGTAGCGGAGTCTTCTACAGCTGGTAGTAGACAGATGTCGCAGAGTTCCAAGATAACCAAACCATCAGGTGGGAGTCCTCATGATACGAGTTTGGAGGTATGGGGAACACGCAGTAGAGCCAGTCATACGAGAGGAAGAGTGTTCTATACATGCGGCGGCCAGAGCCACATGGCTCATGACTGCCTGACCCGCCACGTAGAGGAGAAGAAGACGGTTGAGGGACCACCCAGGTAGAGGCAGAGGTTCGACCGTGGTGGTTAGCAGGGAGCAGGCAGACGAGCTAGAGGATCTAGCCGGGATGAAGGTGGTGGATGACGCTTCATGGCTCCACCACAACCACCACCACCAGGAGGTCTACCCTGACCACAGGGAGCTGGTGGACAGAGGAAGGCTCAGCTTCAGGGAGTGGAGGCCTACGACCACGGCGCCCCTGAGATGATTTGAGGTACTATCTCTATCTACTCCACCCTTCATGCAGTTCTTATAGACACAGGATCAAATCATTCTTTCATTGCCACTGCCCTCATTCAGATCTCAGAGATTCCAACGGAGTTGTTGGCTCAATCCATATGACTAGAGACTCATAGGGAAGCATAATTTATGATTACGCACGGGTTCCGGCAGTGTGAGCTTACTCTAGGAGGACAGGGCTTTGGAAGAGATCTTCTTGTAGCAGCGTCGAGGCCTTATGATGTCATCTTGGGCATGGATTGGTTATCTACAGTCCATGCTCAGATCGATTGTATTAGGTGCAAGTTGCGGTGTGTCCGCACCGATGGGAGCAGGTTCACCTTCACTAGTGAGAAAGGAGCCTTTTCACTGCAGGATGGACTCACACAGAGGAGAGGACAACCGATCACTCATCATTTGGCTAGTCTCACCATAGAATTAGTTGATATGAGGAGTCCGAGTTTCCCTGTTGTGGTGAATCAGTATGCGGACGTTTTTCCTAACGACGTTCCAGGACTACCCCCTCACAGAGAGGTAGATTTCTATATTGACATGTACCATAAGATAACCCCGATATCTACCCCAGCATATGGGATGGCTCCCACTGAGCTTCATGATCTATGGTTACAGCTAGAGGACTTCAAGGGCAAGGGATTCATACTGTAGGATCTAAATAGTGATGAAGATGCTCAAATTACAAGAGGGGGGGTGAATTGTACACTTTAAAAATTCCTTAAGCAAAGAAAGATCTATGTTTAACAATTTTGAACTAAGAAAATTCACAACACCTCTAACACAAATTGGAAAATTGGAACTAATTTTTACAATATGAGATTCTACCTTAAAGCGTATAGAATCTAAACTAATTAGAGTACAAGTGTAAGTAAATATATGAAAATTATACTTTCCTTATAATAACAAAGTGTAGCGAAAAAAAAACAAGTAGTAAAACTATGAGTAATAAGATATAAGTCTTTTAACCCAATGAGAAGGGTATCCGTCAACCTTGGATAAAGTTCCCTTGATTTATAATTTCAAGAAAGTCTCTCTTACCCACACCAGGGTAAGCCCTCGATACGAAGATCAGAGTCTCTTTCTTACTATCCCCACAAGCCCTTAACATTAAGGTAGTTGGAACCTCTGTCTTCCTCAACAAGGAATCCATCGAACTTCATGGTAGTCGACACCTTTGTCTTCCTATCATTGGAAGCCCTCTAATGTAATCACCAACATTCAGAGTCACACGAAGCAATCTGAACGAGCGGTTCAGTACGCACAAAGCATGAAGAACTTCTCTCTCTAGAAATCACCTTAACATTGAGTGGTATCTAGATCAATCATCTTGTTTCATCTGTGTATTGAGCTCTTTCAAATGAGCTCCTATTTATAGACTTGGTTGGCCCCCTCTGTAACGGTTATATTTTCCTTAAAAATCGGAGGGACATGTACACGTGTAACTCAACCAACGGTTAGTTTGAAACAGAATAGACGACATAGTTTAATGATAAACCAAGTATAACTGTATGCCCGAAATCGTTTTTTAATGGAGAATTTTTATGCAAAATCCATACTATGTTCGGAGTGTAGGCAAGTTAAAAAGTTTGGAGTCTAACAAAAAATGAAATTCGGAGTCTATAAAAAGAAATGATCGGATTCTGTTTTATAGGAATTCAGAGTCTGGTTTCACCAGAGATCGGAATCTGAACATGCAGAGTTTGAAATCGAACTGGTAAATGTTCGGAGTCAAACTTCATCAGAGTTAGGATTCAAAATTCATAAGAGTTCAGAGTCGAACTACTTAAGAGTTTGGAGTCGAACTACTTAAGAGCTCAGAGTCGAACCACATAAGAGTTCAGATTCGAACTACTTAATATTTCAGAGTCAAATTACATAAGGGTTCGGAGTCGAACTACTTAAGAGTTCAGAGTTGAACTACTTAAGAGTTCAGAGTCGAACTACTTATGAGTTCAGAGTCGAACTCATAAAAGTTTGTATCCATAATTCTATGTGGAACTTCATTATATTTCACATCTAGAATTTGGATCCTAGAAATAGAATACTCCAATACTTGTTATTATATGATTCTGGGATTTTGGTTAAAAATCCCGTTTTTGAACTTAAGAAAAAAAAAGGTTGCAATGAATAAGAAACTCTAGGTTAGGGTAAATTTCCTTATGGAAGAAAATTTTCCTTATGGAGGTAAAACATACATTTTCTTAGGTATAAGGTGTTTGTGATTTTCAAAACAAGAAGGAACGGAAATGTCATAATAAAAACCGTAATGACACAACAAGTTCCCGCTTTTTGGAAAGCACAAAAATCCTTGCAAAAAAGAATATAAGGACATTACAAAATTTCACTAGGATTTTAAATTAAAACTAATATCCCTTTTTTCATGAATGAAAGTGAATAAAACTAACTCCCCTTAGGAATTGAAACTATAAGGATTGTATTCTGAATTTTTAGAGTGGAGTTCTCATTATCAGGGGAATGAAAAACTTTGAAGTGAGAAACTCCCCCTCACTTTAATAATATTTCACTTAGAAGTTTTTCTTTCTTCTCCTTCGGAGTAGTTCTTTTTCCTTATCCCCCTTTGTGATTTTCAAAAAGAATTTAAGGGTATGGAAAAGAAAATATGGTACCTGAAACATTAGTATATGACAAGATACAATGAACATATAACATTTCATTAGAGTTGGGAAAATTTTACAAAGAAAGATAATTACAACAAAATATCAGAGTGAGTTCATTTGTCTTCCTTTTCCTTCGGGATGAGCTTCTTTAATAGGGTTTTGAGCTTCTTGAGATCTCTTTGGTCTTCCTCGACTCTCCTCTCCAAGGCTTTTGACTTTTCTTCTTGATCTTTCAAAGCCTCTGCCTGAACCTCAATAGCCTCTTTCTGCATCTTTATCAAATCAAATTGATGAAAAACTCTTCTTTCAAGCTCAATCTGGAGATTTATATCATTTATAATATTTTGAGCTAGAGAATTTGACTTTAGTTCCTTCACTTATTGACTCCGGGAACTATGATCAATAATCAGCTCATCTTGAAGATTCATAATCTTTTTTTCTGCTGTGTCAAAAGCTTCTTTCACATCATTCTGAAAATTATCTTACACAGCCAAGTCTTCGTCAACAATATTAGAACACTTTGTTACCTTATTGCAGGACTTTCTATTCACATCATAATCGATAAGAAAACTTTTCTGTTCCGCTTCTATCTTCACACGCTTTTCCATTAGCATGGATAGTGTCTCTGATTTTTTTATTTTGGATTAGCTGAAGCATTTGGAATCTAGAGTCAATGGTGGGAAAGATTGGAATGACATCCACCAACTTTTTCAATGACTCAACAATAAAATCATGCCCATGAGATGATGATTCAGAATCAGATACATCTTTTTGAGATTGATCTTCTTCATCTTGCACTAGCTTTCTTCTAGAGGTACGAACAACCTCTTTCTTTCTTATAGTATCTTTTATAGGTGTCTGCATGAGAACTTGCTTCCCCTTATCAGCTCTTGGAATGGGTTGCTCATCAGGAGATACTTCCTCAGATTCAGAAACTTGAATAATCTGGTCTTTATCTGGTTTTTGTTTTTCTTGTCATTCCACATGGAAATTCCTCTCATAGGATTCCTCCTCATCACACAAGACATTTTATTCTTCTTCTTCATGATGTTGCTTACTAGCTTCCTCATCACCATTTCCTAGAGTTACTAACATTGCAGATTCATCCTTATCTTTATAATCCTCTACTTGATTTATCAAGGAATCTAAATCTTCACTTCCCTCTTATTCTTCTTCTTCTTCTTCTTCAACCTCTTCTTCTACTTCTTTAGAAAATTCTTTTTTAGCTTCTTCAACTACTTCTTTACCCTTAGATTTTTCCAGAGTAGCATAGTTCTTTGCTGTAGTTTCTGGTAAAGAAGGCTCTATAAGGAAATATTTCGGAACCAGAATCAGTTTAGAAGTTAACTCTGTAGCTCTCAGCAAAGATTGCACCACTTCAGCTTCATACAACTTCTATTTCATTTTCTTCTCTTCCGCCTGTTTCTCTAACTCTTCCGTAGTTCATTCTTTTAAGGCCTTAGCCTCTGCATGGTCCAATCTGAATTGTGGATCCCCTTCCTTTCTCTTCTTCTTATCTTCCCTCCACTTCGGTGAAACATCATCAGGATAAGTTTTTTGTTTCTTCGGCTTGGGGGGAGCAGACTGTGTTTCCATAGATTTAGGATTTTCTCCATCAGTAGCCACTTCCTTATGCTTTCTCTTATTCATTTTCTTTTTGGATGGTTCCAGATTCTATGATTCCTTCTGAGCTTCTTCAACCTCTTCCCCAGATAGAGGGTAAAATTCACTGGATTCACTGGAAAAACCCATCTTCATCCTCTTCAAGGTATCATCACTCACTAACATAATCTTGCAATTCCGGACCTTTGATTTGCATGAAACATTAAAAGATTCTAAGAACCTAACTATCAGCTTAGATATTAAGGTAGGGAACATGATTATGTGAGCTCTAAAATTGCCTTCCTTGATGTTCTTGATCATAACCAAGACATGCCTCATCAAATTTATCTTTCTTAGATTTATCATGAAATCTAAAACATAGATATCACCCTTCTTCAAATTGTCTTTATCACCTCATCTTGGATCCATAAATCCTTGCACCCAAAGCTGAATAATTCTTTTGTTCAGAGTGAGATGAGAAATCTTAATAGTTGAATCATCCTTAAGACCAAGACACTTCAGTGCCTTCTCCTTGTTGAAACTTCCATGCACATCGGGAAGTTTGTGTGAGAAGAACTCAGCTTCTCCTTCGTAAGATAAACCAATGAAGCTCGCGGCCTTAGAATAGGATAGATTATAAGTCATGCCATAATATTTTAAAGAAAACCATTCTCTTCCATCTTTCATCTAGAAGGAAACAGACTCGTATAACTCAATCAAAAAATCAGTATAAACCGGATCTTGTTTATCTGACTTTTCTACGAAAACATCCTCCCATCCATTCAGTATGATATTCTCTGAAATAAGGGAATAAAACTTATATAAATACGGATGCACCAACCTTTACCTGAATATTAACCACTTTGAGATTGGCTTTGAAGTTGACATATCTTGAGATGTTGCTTCAACAGACATTCAGAATAGAGAGACCTGAAGGATTCGGAATGGATTTGCAATGAGCGGAACCAGTCTTAAGAAGAGCAGCAGGGCTTCGAGATGCAAAAGCTTTGAAAAACCGATGTGGGATGAGTGTTGGGTTCCCCTTTATATAGGCGATGGATTTGACCTTTGGTCTTCCAAAAGCCATCAAACAGTTGAAAAACTTTTCGATCTGATCTGATGGTTGAGATTATTCCCGCAAGGGAAAAATGACTCTGATCTTTTGAGGTTTTAAGGAAAACATTCGGACTAAAGGAAAACTAGAATCCAAATTAATTTTAAAAGAAACAGGAAAATACCAGCAAGAAAAATATGATTACGAAAACTCAAGTAAGGAAATCATACCTTTTGAATTGGGTAGAATGATTGTTCGTAATTGGTAACATGGAGAAAAAACTCATTTCGAAGGACCATTACGGGAAAAACTCATTATGTAAGTTCCAGGTTCCGAAAACTTCCATTACACAAATTTTGATTCCTGAAATTATCATTCCAGGAATTTTCACTTCAGATATTTCAATTCCAAAACTTCCATTCTGAAACTTCAATTCCGAAACTTCCATTCCGGAAATTATCATTCCAGAAAATTTGAGTTCCAGAAATTCTCAATCAGGAAATTTTAGTTTCAGAAATTTTCCTTCCGGAAACATCAGTTCTGAAAAGTTTGAAAAACTAACTATGATAAATTTTAGTTACACTATGTTTAAAAAACAGCTTACAAAAATTTTAGTTACACTAACAATCAAATGTACTCCCCCTATGAAAAGGAGTTTGTCAATTTTAGGAGAATTGTGCAATAATAAGTTAATGAAGAATGATTAACTTATGGTTATCATTCCTAACTTTTGTTTAATGTATTCAAATCTATCAGAGAGTAAATATTTTTTGAAAATATCAGCATGTTGATCTTGTGTTCTGATAAACTGAAGAATGATATCTCCTTTAAGTGTGTGATCCCTAAGAAAGTGAAGTCTAATATCTATGTGTTTTGCATGAGAGTGATGTGCAGGGTTCTTACTTAGAGGAATGGCTCTTGTGTTATCACACAAAATTTTAGTCTTAGTAAAACTCAGGCCATAATCTGTGACTGTGTGTTGCATCCACAACACTTGAGCACAACAACTTCCAGCTGCTACATATTCAGCTTCAGCAGTGGATTGTGCTACAGAATGTTGCTTCTTGCATGACCAAGAAACTAATGAATCTCCTAATAAATGAAAAGTTCCAGAAGTACTATTTATATCCATTCTACATCCACCAAAGTCAGCATTCGAAAAACTTTTTAAGACAAAATCATTTCCAGAAGTATAAAATAATCCTAGATCCATGGTTCCCTATAGGTAGTAAAAAATTAATTTTACTGCCTTTAAGTGAGATTACATAGGATTGGATTGATATCTTGCACATAAGCATACTGAGAACATTAAGTCTGATCAACTAGCTATTAAGTAAAGTAAACTTCCCATCATACCTCTAAAAGATTTTTGATATACTGGTTTCCCAGCTTCATCAAGATCTAAGGAATTTGAGGTACCGATTGGAGTACTTATAATCTTAGTGTTTTCATTACAATATTTTTTGAGAAGATCTTTAATATACTTATGTTGAGATATATAGGTTCCTTCTGGTCATTGAAAAATTTGATAACCAAGGAAAAAAGTTAACTCACCCACTATACTCATTTCAAACTCAGATTTCATTAGATTTCCAAAAGAATCAGTTAAAGATTGTTGAGTTGAACCAAATATAATGTCATCAACATAAATTTGAAAAATCAAAACATTTTTCTTATCTTTCATTATAAAGAGAGTTGGATCTGCATTTCTCTTAGCATAGTTATATTGAAGCAAAAATATTGTGAGTCTATCATACCAAGATCGTGGGGATTGTTTAAGACCATACAAAGCTTTGGTAAGTCTAAAAACATGATCATGATGTTTTGTATCTTAAAAGCTGGGAGGTTGTTCAAAACAACATCCACTTGTACATAACCGTTAAGAAAAGAACATTTCTCATCCATTTGAAAAAGTTTAAAATTGAAGAATGCTGCAAAGGAAAGTCAAATACGAATAGATTCAAGTCTAGCTACTGGAGCATAGGTTTATTCATAGTCTATTCCCTCTTGCTGGTTATAGCCTTTAGCAACTAATCTAGCTTTATTTCATACAATGAATCCATATTCATCACAATTGTTTATGAATACCCATTTTACCCCAACAACAGAAGTTATTTAGGTCTTTCAACCAACGTCCAGACTTTATTCCTTTCAAATTCATTTAGTTCATCTTGAATTGATTTTATCCAATCATCATCACCTAAATTTTCATCAGTTCTTTTTGGTTCTAATTGGGAAAGAAATGCTAGATATTCTACTTCATTTCTCAAGGAACTCCTAGTACTTATAGGTTGATTTGAAACAACAATGATGCTATCACTGGGATGAATCATAAGAGACACCTGATTTGGGTTTTGTAAAACCTGTTCATCAACATAGGGTAGAAATTCTTCTGGGGTAAATGTTTCAGAAGTATCTTTTTGAAAATTTTCCTTATCAGAATGGTCTTCTATCAAAGGTTGATAATCCATTTTTGAAAACACATCTGAGGATGTAGGTTGGGATTGTTTAAAAACAAAAGGATCATACTCATCAAATTTTACATGCACTGTTTCTTCAATGGTACAAGTATTTTTATTGAAAACTTTATATACCATAGAAGATATGGAGTAGCCTAAGAAAATTCCTTCATCAGATTTTGGTGTGAATTTATGTAGATTATCTTTAGTATTCAGAATTAATACTTTGCAACCAAAAACCGTGAAGTAGGAAAGTCTAGGATTTCTACCGTTACATAACTCATATGGAGTTTTATTAAGAAAAGGTCTAATCAAAACTCGATTTATAGTATAACAAGTAGTACTAACAGCTTCAGACCAGAAATGTATAACTATAGAATATTCGCTCAACATGGTTCTCGTTATTCCTTGAATAATCCTATTTCTTCTTTCGACTACACCGTTTTGTTGAGGTGTTCTAGGTGCTGAAAAGTTGTGAGTAATGCCCTTTTTTACTACAAGTTTCAAAATCAGAATTTTGAAGTTCTCTTCCATGATCACTATGAATAGTTTTCAGTGGAAGGTTTTTCTCATTTTTATCTTGGTCTCTAAAAATTATGAAATAAAAAAAAGCTTCAGACTTCTTTGCTAGAAAATAGACCCATGTAAATCTAGTGTAACTGTCAACTAGAACAAATACACAGTATTTGCCTCTAATGATTCCGTTTTGTGTTGGACCAAAAAGATCCATATGCACCAGCTATAATGAATCAGTTGTTGATACTTCACCGATTGGTTTATAACTATATTTATTCTGCTTGCCATATTGACAAGTATCACAAAATTTAGAAGAATCAAATCTAAGCTCCAGTATATCCTTAACAGGTTTCTTCTTAGAGAGTTTACATAGATTAATAAGATTACAATGACCTAATATTCTATGCCATAACCAATAATGATCTTCCATTTCACTAAGGAAAGGTAAATCTTGGCACCTAAGGTCTTCAATGTTCAATGTGTAAACATTCTCTTGCCTTTTGGGTGAGAGAATAAATTCTTCCTTGGAATTGTGAACTAAGCACTTATCATTCCTAAAATTCACAAGGTATCATTCATCACATAACTGACCCATGCTAATGAGGTTTTGATTAAGACCCCTAACAAATAAAACATTTGAAATCAAAGTTTTACCAAGAAGAACAATATTACCTATACCAAAAATTTCTCCCTGAGCATTATCTTTGAAACTTACCTTTCCTCCTTTCGTTTTGGTAATCTTTTCAAAATAGATTTTGTTACCAGTCATGTGCTGGGAACACCCACTATAGATGTACCATGTATTGTTGTTGGTACTTCCTTTATAATCATAAAACCAAGAAAAGAATTATAATTTCAGACTCCAAACTTGTTTGGATCCGAAATTTCCAGATAACAAAATTTTGGGCACCCACATCTTCTTTGAAAAATATGCCTTATGAAAACTAAAAGATTGGGCTTTGTTTAAGGAATAGTTCTTTTCCCAGTGACCACCACATTGACATTTGGTACAAAATGGGGCACTTTGTGGAACAATGTAATTGTTTCTAAAAGTTTGTTTAGCATGGGTATAACCAAATCAGGATTTGTTTCTTAAAGGTTGAATTTGAGAATACATTTTATAAAAGTTTTCTTTACCATGGGTAATGTTTGATAAACACTTATTTAAGGAAAAAATTTCGGACATGAGTTTTATAACCACGTTTTTTTCTTCAAGATCATTATATTTAGAACTAGATCTAGGCTCGAAGACACTTTTCTTAGAAATTACATTTTCTAACTCTTCAGAATGTTTGTTCTTCTCAGAACTTACTTCCTCAAGATTTTTTGAAATACTTATAAAATCTGCATTTTTCCTATCAAGATATTTAGTAAGATCTGATATTTCTTTCATAAGAATAGTATTCCTTGAGTTTTCCTTATCAATTTTTTTATTGAGTTTGGAATTATCAATTTCAAGAAGTTCAAAAAACCTAGAAACTTCTTCATTGGTAGGTAAAGTATTATCTTCATCAGAAGAGGATTATTCATCAGAAGAGTTATAATATTCTCTATCATTACAATTTAAAGAAACATTGGTCAATGAATCATCATTTCGTACATTAGCCACAAAACTATGATTGTTTATGGGTAGTCTGGCTATAAGACCAAGATTCTTCTGTCCTGAAGAATCATAATCAGAAGATTCATCTGAAGAGTCACCACCACTGGCACTCCAGGTGTCATTAGCTTTCAGAACATTCTTAGATTTGGATTTATAATACTTCTTTTTTATTCCTGTCAGAATGCCTTTCTTTCCTTACTTTCTTATTGAGCAAAGGGCCATCCGGTCTAATATGTCTAGCTCTCTTTCATTAATAACAAGTAACTTATCCATATTTATTATCTTTTCATTACTTTTTCTTATACTTGGATTGGAAATTTCTCTGGCTAGCTATCTTGTTCATCCTTCGAGCAAGATTTGCTAACTCATTTTCAGAGTCTTCGCCCTCACTAGATTCGGATTAGATAACAACTTTCTTAGACTTCGATCTGGTTACTCTCTCAGGAGTCTTAGCTTTCATATGATTTGATGTTGTTGTAAAAGCAACAGTACCATTTCCATTCTTCTTCTTGATGTTTTCAGCATCTCTCTTCATTCTTGTTTCATGCTGGAGAAGAGTTCCAAATAGCTCATCTAACGATATTTGAGTGACCTTACTATTCTCTTCAATAGTTGTTCTCTTGTATTCCCACTCATTGGGCATAATATCTATTATCTTATCCACAAGTGCTTCATCATCCAGAACATTCTCCCCATAGACTGAAGACTGTTCACTATAGTCATAAACCTATGTTGAACTTTGCAAATTGGTTCACCATAAGGAAAATTGAAGCCATGGTATTTAGCTCTAAGCATATCTCTCCTAGTCTCAATCACTACAGAAGTGACAAAGTGTGTAACCTATAACTTCTTCCAGATACAATTAGCTGCTTCACAAGAAGAAATTTGCCTATATATATTTCTATTCATTGAACATAGTAAGGTATTACATACCTTTTAATTGAGTTTATATTCTTGCTTTTCTTGGTTAATGATAGTTCTAACTTCCTTATCAGGAATTTTATAATCACTAGTAAGCATCACGAAATTATCCACTCCAGTATTGATAACTAAATTCTTCATTCAATCTATCCATTACTCATAATCGTTCCCATCAAATATTGTTGGTCTTGTAGGATTTAAATTGTCAATATAACAAAAATTTATTTCTTCCATTATTAAAATAACCTTGGGCACACAAACTTGTTAGTAACAAGAGTTCATAATGAAAGAAAATAAGTGAATCCATAAAAAGTATGACTCCAGAAAATTAACTCTGAATTAAGCAAAAGATGAATCCTATCATTATGAATCCAAAAAATATCAATATGAAAATTTCATTCTGAATCTAATCGTGAGATTGAATTAGATTGAACCAAACCTTTTTGGTTTGAGTTAACCTGCTCTGATACCAATTGTAGGATTGGAATAGTGATGCAGATGCTCAAATTGAAATAGGGGGTGAATTGTACACTTTAAAAATTCCTTAAGCAAGGAAAGATATAAGTTTAACAATGTTAAACTAAGAAAATTCACAACACCTCTAACACAAATTGGAAAATTGGAACTAAAGTTTACAATATGAGATTCTACCTTAAAGAGTATAGAATCTAAACTAATCAGAGTACAAGTGTAAGGAAATATAAGAAAATTATACTTTCCATATAATAAAAAATGCAGCGGAAAAAAAGTAATAAAACTACGAGTAACAAGATATTAGTCTTTTAACCCAAAGAGAAGGGCATCCAACAACCTTGGATAAAGGTCCCTTGATTTATACATTAAAGAAATTCTGTCTTACCCACACTAGGGTAATCCCTAGATATGAAGATCAGAGTCTCTGTCTTGCTATCCCCGCAAGCCCTCAACTTCAAGGTAGTTGGAACCTCTGTCTTCCTCAGCAATGAAGCCCTAGAACTTCAAGGTAGTCAGCACCTCTATATTCCTATCCCCGAAAGCCCTCGAATGTAATCACCAACATTCAGAGTCGCAAGAAGCAATCTGAACGAGCGGTTCAGTACGCACAAAGCATGAAAAACATCTCTCTCTAGAAATCACCTTAGCAGCGTGTGGTCTCTAGATCAGTAAACTTGTTTCATCTGTGTATTGAGCTCTTTCAAATGAGCTCCTATTTAAAGTCTCGGTTGGCCCCCTCTCCAACGGTCATATTTTCCTTAAAAATCGGAGGGACCTATACACCTGTAACTCAACCAATAGTTTGTCTGAAATAGAATATACACCATCGTTTAATAATAAACCAAGTATAACTGAATTCACGACATTGTTTTGTAAAGGAGCATTTGTAAGCAAAAGCCATACTACATTCGGAGTGTAGGCAAGTTAAAAAGTTTGGAGTCTAACCAAAAATGAAATTTGGAGTCTATAAAAAGAAATGATATGATTCTTGTTTTATAGGAATTCAGAGTCTGGTTTCACCAGAGATTGGAATTTGAACTTATAGAGTTCGAAGTCGAACTGGTAAAAGTTCGGAGTCAAACTTCATCAGAGTTCGAAGTCAAACTTCATAAGAGTTCGGAGTAGAACTACATAAGATTATAGAGTTGAACTACTTAAGAGTTCAGAGTCGAACTACTTAAGAGTTAAGAGTCAAACTACTTAAGAGTTCAGAGTTGAACTAAAGTGTTCAGAGTCGAACTACTTAAGAGTTCGGAGTCGAACTACTTAAGAGTTCGGAGTCGAACTACTTAAGAGTTCGGAGTCGAACTACTTAAGAGTTCGGAGTCGAACTCATGAAAGTTCTTATCTATAATTCAGAGTGGAACGTCATTATAGTTCACATCCAGAATTTGGATCCTATAAACAGAATACTCCAATAAATGTTATTATATGATTCCGTGATTTTGGTTAAGAATCTGGTTTTTTTACTTAAGTGAAAAAAAGATTGCAATGAATAAGAAACTCTAGGTTAGGGTAAATTTCCTTATAGAAGAAAATTTTACTTATGGAGGTAAAACATAAATTTTCTTAGGTATAAGGTGTTTGTGATTTTCAAAACAAGAAGGAATGGAAAATTCATAAGGAAAACATTATTGAATCAACACATATGACCCAGTGTTTCACCCTGGGCTTCCCCGATTTTGTTCCCCAAAAGGCGGACTGGATCTTGCGACTGTGTGTCAACTACCGACGCCTGAATTAGGTCCCTGTGAAGAACAAGTATCCACTTTCGAGGATTGACGACCTCTTTGATCAGATCTAGGGAGAACGATGGTTCTCAAAGATAGACCTCAGGTCATGCTATCATCAGCTCAGAGTTCGAGATGAGGATGTGAAGAAGACGACCTTCAGGTGTCGGTATGGCCACTATAAGTTCTTAGTTATGCCTTTTGGTGTAACCAACACTCCAGCAGTGTTCATGAGTCTCATGAACAGGATCTTTTAGCCTTACTTAGATCGATTTTTCATAGTCTTCATCAACGACATATTTATTTACTCGACTACTGAGGAGGGGCATGCCTACCACTTGCAGTTTGTACTGGAAACACTCCGAGAGAACCAGATTTATTGTATGCTCTCAAAGTGTATGTTCTGGATTCGAGAGGTCCACTTCTTGGGGCACATCATCTCAGAGGTGGGAATTGCGGTGGATCCTTCAAAGATAGATGCAGTGCTAGGTTAGGAGCCACGAAGGACAGTAATAGAGGCGCAGAGTTTCCTAGGTCTGGCTTGGTATTACCGGAGATTTGTGCCAAACTTCTCCAGAGTTGCAGCACCACTTTTAGCATTGAAGAAGAAGGGGAAGCCCTTAGTGTGGTCAGATAGATGTCAGCAGAGCTTCCAGGAGCTAAGACATAGATTGACTAGTGCACCCATCTTGAGGCTATCGAAGGAGGGAGTAAGGTACGTAGTTTACTACAATGCATCAGGGACTGGACTCGGGTGTGTCCTGATGCAGGAGTGGGAAGTGATCACCTGTGGTTCATGACAGTTGAGGCAGAATGAGAAGATCTACGCTACCCATGACCTGTAGTTAGTAGTAGTGGTCTTCGTCTTGAAGATGTGGTGACACTATCTGATGGGAGAGAGCTTTACAGTCTAATCTAACCACCGTATTCTCAGGTACATCTTCTCGCAGAAGGACCTGAACCTGAGACAGCGGTGATGGCTCATGTTCCTCCAGTACTATGACTTTGAGATAGTATATACTAATGTGAAGGGGAATCTAGTAGCTGATGCTCTCAGTAGAAGGTTGGGAATCCAGCTACTTGGAGAGGCAACAGAGAAGTTAACTGCTTTGCAGATATCATTGGTGGATAGAGATGGGGAATCCTTTCTACGGTTTCTCAGAGTCACTCCTCCACTACATCAGCGGTTCAGGGAGGCACTACTTAGGGACAATTATTGTGAGGTGAAACATGCTCAGATACCTCAGGGATGGAACCTGATGGATTTTCTATAGGAGGAGAGCACATAAACCTTTTCAGAGGACATACCATGGTACCAATTGCATTATAGGAGTAGGTGATAAGAGAGTTTCACACCATCCCATTAGCGGTACATGCAAGAGTAGTGAAGATGTACCAGGATCTCAGACGACAACACTGGTGTCCGGGTATGAAGAAGGCTATGGTAGAGTTCGTTTCTCGATGCCTCACCTGTCAGCAGGTGAAGGCAGAGCACCAGGTACCAGCAGGCATGGTACAACCCTTAGAGGTCCCAAAGTGGAAGTGGGATGGGATATCTATGTATTTCATGATGGGACATCCACATAATTCCAAAGGACACGACTCCATTTGGGTGATTTTCGACCAACTCACCAAGTCGGCCCACTTCTTACCTATCAGATTGCAGGGCTCAGTAGAGAGCCTGGGACGCCTCTATGTTCAGGAGATTGTATGGCTTCATGGTGTACTATCATCTATCATCTCTGATCGAGATGCTAGCTTTACTTCCTGGCATTAAAAGGGGTTGTAGGAAGCATTTGGGACATAGCTACGCCTGAGCACCACCTTTCACCCTCAGACGGATGGCCAGATGGAGAGGACCATTCAGAATCTCGAGGACATGCTCCGTGCATGTGTCCTTGACTTTGGTCGCAGCTGGGAGTGTAACACCCAAAGCTTCCACGATACGCTTCTCATTCAATAATGCAATAGCTTGCATTGTACGCAACTTCGAGTTCTAAAACACCGCGACTAATCAAAGTAGCCGTTATGAATAGTAATAACCACTTTTTAAAATTATAGAAATTTTATATTTCAAAATGGACTTCATTTTTGAATTCGTAATATCGAAATTATCCTAAGTTGAATTTTTTGTAACTTTCTGAGAACTTCCAATTTTTTTATGAATCGTGAAAAATACTGAAAACAACATTTTTAATCAAAATAATTTATTGTGATAAATTATACTATTTAGTGGTTATAAAGTATAGTTAAAATATATTTTTACCATTTTATCCAATGGTGGTCATTAGAATTAATTTAACATTGAAATTGGACATAATCAATTCCCAATCTTTTGATATAAATTTTTTCTTAAAAACACGCTATTTGTTGTGACAGCGGGAATTAATTATAAAATTAATTAATGAAACTTATATGTTTGGAATTTTTTAAAATAGACATCATTTTTTAATTCGGAATATCAATTGTAGCTTAGGGTGAAATTTTGGCATTGTTCTGAAAAACTTCAATTTTTGATGAATAGTGAAACCACTAAGTGGTAGTTAAATAACTGATTTTTCGTTTAAATGAAATATTACCACTTCTGTGATTTGATTTTCAAAAATCCGACATACATGGTTGTAATTAAGAAGTAAAATGTGGTTCAATGAGATTAAAATAATTTTTTGGTGAATAGTAACTTTTAAGTTCTTAATCGCGATTAGAGGTAATTAGTGTAGTTTAAGGTAAAAACAATGTTTTAATAATATGAGATGAGCATGAAATTTGTCCTACTCCTATTGGATGATTCATGGCCAACCAAGAAAACCCATGGGTCAACTTGGGGACCCCATGGAGCCACTTTAGTTGGAAAATTACATTAATATATATTTATTTAATGTTAAAATTAAATTGACACAAACATGAGTTGTTTAACTAAAACAGTTTTTATGTGGGGTTACACAAGTCCAAATTTTGACTATAAATATTCATTAGAAAGATAAAAAGATTTCCTACATCATATTATTTTTTTTATAATTTTTATACATTATATAAATTATATTATTTATGACATCATTATGATGGACTGATGACCTCATTATTTAATGATTTTAATAAAATGAAACGATAATCTAAAATCCAAGGCTTAAACTTGTCCAAAGACTATTGGATGGGTACATTTCGAACCCGTATCACATTAGACACGAATTATATAAGTGTGGGACCTTTATAATCCGAAAATCATTCTAAAATAATGTAACATTTCAATCTTTCCAAAAGAGCCCCTCCTCGCCACTTATAAAAGGCCCCCACCTCTCCCACCTCATTTACACTTTAAAGCCATTTGGCTCGGACAAAATCTGCCCAAATACACTCCCAACTTCCCCCTCTTACTCCTAGAAGCATCACTTTGGGCATAACTCTTCTCAAGGAAGCCTTTGGCTCAAATCAAAAAGAGATACCGATTTTGAGGTAATGTCTTCTCTAATGTTGTTTTGTATTATTTTTCTTCTCCAACCCCCTAAACTCTTTTTATTGATTACTTTTGTAACAAAACCAGTATCCTAAATATACTAGGATGTTGTTATAATAAGGATTCGATCTACACTTACACACACCTACATCTAATGGTTAAAGAACATACGGTTTCTGTGGATGGCGAATTTCTGCCTCACGAAACGATGATTGTTCAACACTCATATAACACCTTAAAAGGTGGCCATTAAGATGTCACTATATTTATATATGATATAAAATATGTTTATGTTTTACTTATTCTTCTGTATTTCTCATTTATGGCATAATTTATGATTTCCATTATGGGTAAAACGCGATAATTTCATTTTAGGAAGTGCAAACTACCGCCCCCTCAAAGTGATTTGAATCGTTAATGCCATATGTGGGATGTATAAAGGATGGATTAAATGGTATTATACACTATATTATACTGTAATTATATTATAAATTTATATCATTATGATTTCATTAAATTAAATACGAAATAGAAATGAAAGTAGCGTTCATGCGTACGTACGGCTTACCGTCTCCATGAACGGTGCATTTCATTTATTACCTCTAAATGTTACGTGACATTATGAATGAATGTATATACTGTACATATTTTATATATTATATCTACATCATGAATATAATTCTGGATATACTGGATATTTCACCACATGAACAACCTGTAATTATAAGAAGTTTATTTTTGACTCAAGTACCAAAGATCGACAAAACGGCCGTTATTAACTTAAATAATTAAATAATATTCATAACATGGTAATAAGGGATATAAAAGGAATAATGAACATGAAAAAGGTTCTTAAGTAAATAGAAATTAACTCTAGTTTATTATTCAGGAGGTTAAAGAACGGTCGAGTCAGGACAAGACGCAAGGTAAGGGAATTTCTTAACCCAATTTTCATTCTTTGGGTTAATCTCCTAATTTCAAATTATGTCATGATATTATTATGTCCCATATTGTATTTGTACATTATTTATGTGTAGTTATAGTGAATACACATTATAGATGTACTTTATTTAAAAAATGATCTTTTTAAGGACTTCGTCTCAATCCCCTTTCATTGAGGCATATTTGGTTTTATACAAAACTTTCTTTTATACGGTGTATAAACCCCTTTGACTTTTAAGTTTATTCAAAAGGAATCTTTTTTATACGAAGCGTTTTACTAAACGACAAAAAGGGAATGTTTTTCTTTCCGTACTTATGCGGCGACAACGACTTCTCCGCCGCCGTGACCATTATTTGAGTTTCGGCTTCCTCTACAAGCCATAATTTTTTTAATGAAAAATAAATACAATGTTTTAACTTTCTTTTATTTTATTGAAAATGGTTTTGAAAGCGTTTTTATTATATCAATGTGTTGTATTTATATCTTGTGATTGAAATGTGGAAATGTTATGTTTCCTTTATGCATGTTTTATGTGATACGATTATGTTATGGTTTATGATATGTTTAAACCTATTCATATGAGGAATGCATTGACCTTAATAAGTGACGGGTGGAGCCCGCTATAGCTCCTCAATGCATCGGTATGTCTCATGAGACAAAATAGTGTCTTGGCATGAGGCCTTGACAAAATCTTATTTTTGGTCTTGGCATGAGGCCCTGGCTACGTGGTTATGATAGTATGGCATTATGCATTCCATCATTATGAAAGTGGTTATTGATATTGCATGTGATTATTCAACCTATAAAATATCCATGTGAAGAAGTGAATGGCATTATCTCATTCTACTCTTGCCATATTATGTTGAAGTTCAAGTTTAAAAGGCTTTTGTTTTAGTTATACATTGCCTTAAATGTTAATGTTTATTTATGAAAGCTTCCGCTATATTGTTAACCTTACTGAGCATCTGAGCTCACCCCATTCAATGTTTTAATATTTTCCAGGATGTGAAGAAGTATTTTATGAATGACCTGCAGGGATAGTCAGAAGAGGATATGAGTGTTGACTATGAAGGATTTGTTATTAGTTTTTCACTTTATGATGTAATGTAATATTTATGAAAGTATCTAGTGTTTACAAGGCTACTAAACTAATCGGTCTTCCGAGACTTGATCTTTTGTGATCATGCCAATGTTACGAAGTAATTCACCGACTCTGGGTAGCTGGGGTCGGGGCGTTATAGTTGGTATCAGAGGCAGTTTAGTACAAACCTTGGAAGCTAGATTTAGACAAACTCTGATTAGAGCACGTAGACATAAGATGAACTTTGAGGATTAGTATAGAAGAACTTCCTAGAATTTTGTTATTGTAGAGATTTTGTGAGTTTTCCGAGCAATACATCCCTGTCTGGATACGAGCAAGTAGAGGCCGCTCTAGCACAGATGTACCTAGGGGTAAAACCCGAAAACACCGCTTTGAGCTGGACTCGAACGGGAACTGGTGCACGACAACGAGCCTTGCTGCACTCTTGGTTACGACACTCCCGGGGGATCTTCTTAGGATAATTATCATTTTATTTACAAACCACTATGAAGGGTTATGAGTATATACTTCCTCAAAGAAAACATTTCTTTTTATGATTATGGATTATATCCATAAATAGTTCAATTTATGTAAAGTGTTTTACAAGTATGGAATTATGTATTTTGATTCATAAACTAATCTAGTTTATGCCATTGTTTAGAAATGGCGCCTAGTGGAAGGAATGGAAACCGTATCAATGCACGAACTCCGTGTAGGGATTGCCCTCCTGCTCAAGATAATTATTGTGGATCTGGAGATACAACTGGTGCTGATCAACTTATTACCATACTGGGACGACTCACTCAGGTTATGAATAATAACCTTACCCATATGGAGAACCCTGATCCACAGCGTGGAGGATCAATGTTAGATCGATTCATGAGGCAACAACCACCAACGTTTAATGGGAGTACAAATCCCTTAGTAGCCAAGCAATGGATAAATTCCCTAGAGAAAATATTTCAGGCTTTGGGGAGCAGTGAAAGGGAAAAAGTTATCATGGCAGTTTACCGCCTCACTGGAGATGCTGATCAATGGTGGTCATTGATTCAAAACATGAAGGAAGATGATGAAGTATCAAAAATGGAATAGAGGGAGTTCAAAGACCTGTTTTTAGAAAAATACTTTCCTCGCGACCATCGAGCAGATATGGAAAGGTAATATCTGAGTCTGAGGCAGAAGGAGGATGAGAATGTCGCAAAGTATGAGGCTAACTTTACAAGGTTAGCGAGGCATGCTTCCGATTATATATGTAACCCAAGGAGTATGATTGATCGTTTCTTTGATCGGTTAAAACCATTTCTCTGTCGAGCTTTAGTATCACAATCCTTCTCATCATACGAAGATATTGTATTTTGTGTTATCAAGACAGAAAAGGAATTCTCTAAGTCTTATGACAACAAAGTAAAGCAAGAGAAGAAGATAACGGTGGAACAAGAGACAGATAAAGGGAAAAAGGGAAAGAAGGATTTTCCATTATGTGATAATTGTGGGAAGAATCACCCTGGTACGTGCCTAAAAGGAATGGGAGTTTGTTATAAATGTGGAGAAAAGGGTCACCAGGCTCGTGATTGCAAGGGAAAGAAAGAGGTTGTCAAAGTTGAATGCGACAATTGTAGGGAAATGGGGCATTATGCAAATGAATGTCCTAAGCATCAAGGAAACTTACCTCAGAAAAGGCCAAGGGATCAAGGCCAATCTTATGCTGTGACTACAGTTGAAGCGGAATAATTAATGTATTGGTTCTTTTGGACTCAAGGATTATATTCTGGTTATAAGAATAATGTGATATATATAAAGATTGTACTGTAGTACTTTTTTATTTTAGTATGGTTTTAATATGATTAAGGTAATCATATTTTTAGTATGTGACAATAAGAGAAACTTTTCTTGTTTGGGGAATCTGATGTTACAATTGATTTTGGAATTTAGAGACCTTTTATAGAAAGTCTGGACGGAGGTATTTTGGATAACTATTAAGGTTGGAATGGATTAAGTTGAACCATGGATAGTATTGGTTAAGGTTAAAGCATTTCTGAAGATTATTTTTGGAATATTATAATACTATAGTTTTAGGAAAAAGGAAAACCTGCAGGGTGGGGCATAACCCGTCGCGTCGGACAAAGCTGCAGGAATCGAACCCACAACCATAGTGCGACAAGCCTTTATTTCCTACCACTAGCCTATAGGAAGTCCTTGGTTATTACAAAATAGTTTTACTAATCTAAATTGTATGTGTTAACATTTGGAACCTTATACAATTAGGATAAATAGAATATTTTTGAGTTCCATTAATATTTGGAGTAAAAGTTGGGGTTGTGGTAAGAATTTATTAACGAATGAAAGTATACATAACAAGTATGTATATTCCCTTACGTTCTTAGTAAATCTCCTAAATAAATTCCTCAACATTATAAAAGGTAACTTAAAACAAAAATGTTGTCGGATAACTTTTCCAACTGGGGATTCAATGACCGTTTAACCAATCACAAGTTTGTGATTTTCTTGTGGTTAAACATTCTCCTAATCCTGTTTTCTATAACTCTCCATCAGACCTTGATGGTTTGTTTCTCCTCCATATCCATATTTTCATAGAATCCTAGAATGGGCTATATCGGGTGACCTTTGTACTTATCTTTCTTTCTTTTAATGTTATATATTTATTAACCTTATTTCCGATGTGGGTTTTCCTCAAAGGTATTTTCTCTTTTCAACCTTTTATTTTCGAAGAAAAATTTCAAATTGCGAGGACGCAATTTATTGAAGGAGAGGAGAATGTAACACCCCGAGCTTCCACGATACGCTTCTCATTCAATAATGCAACAACTTGCATTGTACGCAACTTCGAGTTCTAAAACACCGTGACTAATCAAAGTAGCCGTTATGAATAGTAATAACCACTTTTTAAAATTATTGAAATTTTATATTTCAAAATGGACTTCATTTTTGAATTCGTAATATCGAAATTATCCTAAGTTGAATTTTTTGTAACTTTCTGAGAACTTCCAATTTTTTTATGAATAGTGAAAAATACTTAAAACAACTTTTCTAATCAAAATAATTTATTGTGATAAATTATACTATTTAGTGGTTATAAAGTATAATTAGAATATATTTTTACC
The DNA here is from genome assembly GCA_963277665.1 of Viscum album. Lineage (NCBI taxonomy): Eukaryota > Viridiplantae > Streptophyta > Magnoliopsida > Santalales > Viscaceae > Viscum > Viscum album. Next base: position 472,860,881 of record OY728159.1, on the reverse strand, counting down.
ATTTTATCCAATGGTGGTCATTAGAATTAATTTAACATTGAAATTGGACATAAACAATTGCCAATCTTTTGATATAAATTGTTTCTTAAAAACACGCTATTTGTTGTGACAGTGGGAATTAAGTATAAAATTAATTAATGCAACTTATATGTCTGGAATTTTTTAAAATAGACATCATTTTTGAATTCGGAATATCAATTATAGCTTAGGGTGAAATTTTGGCATTGTTCTGAAAAACTTCAATTTTTGATGAATAGTGAAACCACTAAGTGGTAGTTAAATAACTGATTTTTCGTTTAAATGAAATATTACCACTTCTGTGATTTGATTTTAAAAAATACGACATACATGGTTGTCATTAAGAAGTAAAATGTGGTTCAATGAGATTAAAATAATTTTTTGGTGAATAGTAAATTTTAAGTTCTTAATCGCGATTAGAGGTAATTAGTGTAGTTTAAGGTAAAAATAATGTTTTAATAATATGAGATTAGCCTGACACTTGTCCTACTCCTATTGGATGAGTCATGGACGACCAAGACAACCCATGGGTCAACTTGGGGACCCCAGGAGCCACTTTAGTTGGAAAATGACATTAATATATATTCATTTAATGTTAAAATTAAATTGACACAAACATGAGTTGTTTTACTAAAAAAGCTTTTAAGTGGGGTTACGCAAGTCCAAATTTTGACTATAAATATTAATTATAAAGATAAAAACATTTCCTACATCATAGTAGTTGTTTTATAATTTTTAGAAATTAAATAAATTAAATTATTTATGACATTATTATGATGCTGCGATGACCTCATTATTTAACGATTTTAATAAAATGAAAAGATAATGTAAAATCCAAGGCTTACACTTGTCCAAAGACTATTGGATGGGTACATTTCGAACCCTTATCACCTTATACACGAATTATATATGTGTGGGACCTTTAGAATCCGAAAGGCATTGTAAAATAATGTAACATTTCAATCTTTCCAAAAGAGCCCCTCCTCTCCACTTATAAAAGGCCCCCACCTCTCCCACCTCATTTACACTTTCAAGCCATTTGGCTCGGCCAAAATCTGCCCAAATACTCTCCCAACTTCCCCCTCTTACTCCTAGAAGCCTCACTTTGGGCATAACTCTTCTCAAGGAAGCCTTTGTCTCAAATCAAAAAGAGATACCCGATTTTGAGGTAATGTCTTCTCTAATGTTGTTTTGTGTTATTTTTCTTCTCCAACCCCCTAAACTCTTTTTATTGATTACTTTTGTAACAACACCAGTATCATCAATATACTAGGATGTTGTTATAATAAGGATTCGAGCTACACTTACACACACCTACATCTAATGGTTAAAGAACATACGGTTTCTATGGATGGCAAATTTCTGCCTCACGAAACGATTATTGTTCAACACTCATATAACACCTTCCAAGGGGGCCATTAATATTTCACTATATTTATATATGATATAAAATATTTTTATGTTTTACTTATGCTTCTGTATTTCTCATTTATGGCATACTTTATGATTTCCATTATGGGTAAAACGCGATAATTTCATTTTAGGAAGTGCGGACTACCGCCCCCTCAAAGTGATTTGAATCGTTAATGCCATATGTGGGATGTATAAAGGATGGATTAAATGGTATTATACACTATATTATACTGTAATTATATTATAAATTTATATCATTATGATTTCATTCCATTAAATACGAAATAGAAATGAAAGTAGCGTTCATGCGTACGTACGACTTACCGTCTCCATGAATGGTGCATTTCATTTCTTACCTCTAAATGTTACGTGACATTATGAATGAATGTATATACTGTATATATGATATATATGATATCTACTTCATGAATATAATTCTGGATATAATGGATATTTCACCACATGAACAACTTGTAATTATAAGAAGTTTATTTTTGACTCAAGTACCAAAGATCGACAAAATGACCGTTATTAACTTAAATAATTAAATAATGTTCATAACATGGTAATAAGGGATATAAAAGGAATAATGAACATGAAAAAGGTTCTTAAGTAAATAGAAATTAACTCTAGTTTATTATTCAGGAGGTTAAATAATGGTCGAGTCCGGACAAGACGCAAGGTAAGGGAATTTCTTAACCCAATTTTCATTCTTTGGGTTAATCTCCTACTTTAAAATTATGTCATGATATTATTATGTCCTATATTGTATTTGTACATTATTTATGTGTACTTATAGTGAATACAAATTATAGATGTACTTTATTTAAAAAATGATCTTTTTAAGGACTTCGTCTCAATCCCCTTTCATTGAGTCATATTTGGTTTTATAAAAAACTTTCTTTTATACGGTGTATAAACCCATTTGACTTTTACGTTTATTCAAAAGGAATTTTTTTATACGAAGTGTTTTACTAAACGACAAAAGGGGAATGTTTTTCTTTCTGTACTTATGCGGCGACAACGACTTCTCCGCCGCTGTGACCATTATTTGAGTTTCGGCTTCCTCTACAAGCCATCATTTTTTTAATGAAAAATAAATACAAAGTTTTAACATTCTTTTATTTTATTGAAAATGCGTTTGAAAGCGTTTTTATTATATCAATGTGTTGTATTTATATCTTGTGATTGAAATGTGGAAATGTTATGTTTCCTTTATGCATGTTTTATGTGATATGATTATGTTATGGTTTATGATATGTTTAAACCTATTCATATGAGGAATGCATTGGAATTAATAAGTGACGGGTGGATCCCGCTATAGCTCCTCGATGCATCGGCAGGTCTCATGAGACACAATAGTGTCTTGGCACGAGGCCTTGACAAAATCTTATTTGTGGTCTTGGCACGAGGCCTTGGCTACGTGGTTATGATAGTCTGACATTATGCATTCCATCATTATGAAAGTGGTTATTGATATTGCATGTGATTATTCGACCAGTAGAATATCAATGTGAAGAAGTGAATGGCATTATCTCATTTTACTTTTTCCATATTATGTTGAAGTTCAAGTTTAAAAGGCTTTTGTTTTAGTTATACATTGCCTTAAATGTTAATGTTTATTTATAAAAGCTTCCGCTATATTGTTAACCTTACTGAGCATCTGAGATCACCCCTTTCAATGTTTTAATATTTTCTAGGATGTGAAGAAGTATTTTATGAATGACCTGCAGGGATAGTCAGAAGAGGATATGAGTGTGGACTATGAAGGCTTTGTTATTAGTTTTTCACTTTATGATGTAATGTGACATTTATGAATGTATCTAGTGTTTCCAAGGCTACTAAACTAATCGGTCTTTTGAGACTTGATCTTTTGTGATCATTCCAATTTTACGAAGTAATGCACCGACTCTGGGTAGCTGGGGTCAGGGCGTTACAGGGAGGATCACCTACCCTTGGTGGAGTTTTCATACAACAACTACTACCCCTCCACCATCAGGGTGGCACCATACGATTAATTGTACGTCTGACCATGCAGATCACCTCTATGTGGGATAGACCCTGTGGAGTCAACACTTGTAGGACCAGAGATGGTCCAGGCTACGACAGAGAAGGTACATATTATCTAGGAGTGGATGAGGACTGCCCAGAGCCGATAGAAGTCATATGCTGATAGGAGGCGGAGACCACTATAGTTCGAGGATGGAGACCATGTTTTCTTACGCTTCTATTTTGAATGTGGATTACAGAGATTTGGCTGGGGTGGAAAGTTATCATCGCACTTAATCAGACTATTCCAGGTTCTCAAAATGATAGGCGAGGTATCTTATCACCTGGATCTTCCACCTCAGTTGCACTGGGTGCACGGCGTCTTCAACGTATCTCATATAAGGAGAAACGTGCACGACCCGACACATATCATCGACCATGGGGAGCTGGACATCGATGACGAGGAGACTCTTGCGGAGGTCCTGGTGGAGATCGAGGATTGACAAGAGCAGGTCCTACATGGATGGTAGATTCCTATTGTGCGCATTAGGTGGCAGCACGCGAACCTCCAAAAGAGAACATGGGAGCGGGAGGCTCAGATGCATGCACATTACCCTCATTTGTTTCCCTAGTTTATGATGTATCTTTATGGGGACGTAAAGCCCTGAGGTGGGAGTAATGTAAAGATATATAAATTTCAAGGAAAATTTTTTCTTAAATTCTTTGGGTTTTATGAGTACGTAGTTTCTGACGGAACCTGATTCTGAGGCTCGGTGTGCCCTGAATCAATTTATGAAGTTTAGCTCGGGTACGTTTAGTGAACGAACAAGTGGGTATTTCTATCTTTTGAACCAGTGCTCAGAATTGAAATCTGAGGGCACAGATGGAACCACAATGCTAGTAATTTCTTAAGAGGACCTTTACCGAAGATGCGTCTACTTGGGAGGAGTGGATAAAAAAATGTGAATTAAATAAAAAGTAAAATAAAATTGTGTCACAATTTTATTTATTTTTCTAAGTGGTTATATCAAAGGTATGAGAGTTGGGGTGGGACCCACAAGTTACTAACTACCCATGAGAGCATTAAAGGAAGGTGGGGCACGAACGAGCCCAAACCATCACATTCCCTAACTGTTTAACCCCCCCCCCCCTTATGTGAGTAACTCCTCTCTCTCACCCTAATTAAACATGCCAACATAACACCCAATTAATTAGACAACTCAAGTTTAATTAATTAAGTGAATTTGATTTTGAATTTTGTAATTTGAAATGCATTCCATGCTTTAATAAAATATTAGGAGTCTTATTTTATTTGGGGGTTGGTTCGTTGTGTTGCGGATTGGAGGAGAGAGCTCAAGTTCCTTTGGAAGAACTACATCCATCAGTGAAGAACGTCACCCTTTGACAAAGAACGCCATCATCACAAGGGGAGATGACGTGCCAATTCATCTTATCTTCACAACTAGTGTGAGGCGTCATTCCTTCCTTGGTTGTATGCCAATGCCATCTTTGAAACTGCACCCTGAGGTTCCATCTTCTGCGTTGCGGGAAAATGACATCGTTAAATCGTGGTAGGGGTTATCTTCGTCCATGTTAAATTTTAAAGTTCTTCGTTGTTTAAATTGGATGCTTGTTACCGATGTAACGGGAGGGGATCAGACCGCACAATCAAGGACGATTTCTCCTCCCCGTTTCTTTGTTGATCAAAATTGGCGATCATGGAGAAGGCGGCGCGGTGCCATTGCACCACATAGGGAGGAAGAGGACCGCGGCTGGAGCAGGCCGCAACGGTGGTGCGCGTCGCCGTCGTATCGCGCCGGTGAAGCTGAAGTAATCGCAGCTGGAGCGGGCCATGACGATGGTGCACAGTGACGTCGCGCCACGCTGGAGAACCCGAGGGAGGCCGCGGCCAGAGCAGGCTGCAGCGGAGGGTCACGATGTCGTCGCGTGACGCCGTTCGAAGAAGGGCCGCGACCTAAGGCCAAGGCGGTCCAGTAGGGGAGGCCGGACAACCGGCCGCCGGTGCTCCGGGAGGCGGGACCCCCGTGTGTCCTACGATAGCTCAACCGGCCCGCCATAATGGCTGGCTGTTTTCTAGAAAAACCAGGGGTTTGAAACCCCCGACCAGCCCTTTGGGCGGACCCCATAGGGTCTTCCATTTGGGAATCAAGGGGGCGACACCCCACTTTGCGCCCCGCTCGGCCGCGAGCCAAGCCGGGCCACAGGCCGCGCCTAGGCGGGCTGGGCCATGCCAGTCAAGCCAGGCCACGCCCAACCGAGCATGACCTAGACTCGGGTCGGGTCGACCTAGTTCGGGCCGACCCACGGGGTATCGGCCTAGGTCGGACTGATCCCAAACCCCCTAGTTTCAGACCAGGTTCATTAAAACACCCATATCATGGGATACAGACCTCTGATTGACGCACCATAAGTTTCATTAGTATCCATGGATCGAGACGGTCGTTTTGGTATATTACAGTCTATCTTTCCATAAAGTTTGGGTATGGCCGGATTGGTTCGAACTCGAAACTAACCGGGCCCTTGGAGCAGAAACTCTTATAACATAACGATCGGATGTCCGATTGATGTGACGTCGACCACGTTGATTTCCTCATAGTGAGATGGTTCTTTTGGCTTACTCCTCTTGTGGTTTGGATGCAGCTGGAGCACGGTTGGGTTGGTTTTAACATAAAAACTAACCGGGCCCCTGGGACGAAAAGGCGAATAACTCTCAGACCGGGAGTCTGATTGACACACCGTCTGTCACGTTGAGTTCCTATTGATGAGAAGGAACTTTGTGATACATCAACTCTGGACTTCTTGACAGTTGATGTATCGACCCCCTTGGCACGTGGAGCGGACCCTCCCGGAATCGAGCGTGTTGTGTGCTGGAACCCTAGAGCTGGCTGCGACTGCGATAATGATGACGTCTGTACTTGGATCCTACGTGGGTTCGGCAGGGAGAACGACTGTACTTGGATACTACTTTGGTTAGGCAGCAAGGACGACTGTACTTGGATCCTCCATGGGTTCGGCAGCGATGACGACTATACTTGGATCATCCGTGGGTTCGAAAGCCATGGTTACTGTACTATGATCCTACGTGGGTTCGGCATCGATGAATTTTGTACTTGGATCTTACATGGGTTTGGCAGATGAGATGATTCAGAGGCTACATCTAATCATCTCCACCCCTCTTCGTGAGTAGTATATCTGTTTGAGATGATTCTGGACTTTCAATCATTATCATCGATGTGATTGTCATGATTTCCTCTGTGGATTGGGTCGTGCTTTTCTGTGTGGATTGGGTTGTACTTTCCTGTGTGGATTGGGTAGTGTTTTCCTATGTGGATTGGGTTATGCTTTCCTGTGTGGACTGGGTTGTACTTGGGCTCATGTGTTGGATCAGAGCTGGAATTGATGACTTAGGTATATGTATGGGCATATACCTAAGTATATTTGGTTGATACTTCATATTTGAATCTTTCCTTTGTGGATTATCCTTTGTGGATTCTGGGAGGCCTTCAAGGGTCTCGGGGTCCCTACTGAGTATCGTATACTCACCCCTGCATGGGCTATGCCTGCACTAAATTTTGTTGGTTGCAGATGACGGACATCGCTGATTGTGGTTGAGGCTTGTGGAGCGGGACGATACTCTGAGGTGGAAAATCAGGCGGGATGTACACGGAGCGGATGGACGGACCTGAGGAGCCGACGAGACTATCTGTACCCACCTTTCAGGTGGGAATTCCGGAGGACGGCTTGGTGGTTGCTGCTTTAATTTTTAGCTGTTGTACATTCTTTTCTCAGTTCTACTGTACTTTCTGTTGGGTTTGTATACTGGCCCATTTACTTTCCAGCACTTACTTTTGTACTCAGTTTACTTAGTGTTTACTTTAGCTTCCATACTCTGTGGTGTTTGTTTTCTTATATAAAGGCAATGCCTTCCCTTTAGTTGGTATTTACGCCATTGGTGCTAGTCACCAGCACCTGGCCTATGGAAGGTGGGCTTGGGGTAGTCACGACACGGCCCCCGAGGACAGGTCATGAAAAAAACATCCTAATATTGACATATTCCTTGGTTGCATTAAAAGATTATATATATTCAGACTCCACTTTAGAATCAGTGACCACTTTCTTCATTGAACTCTTCTTGCTCACACTCTTTCATTGAGACAGAAAACATATATGGATTGTGAATTTAGATCATTATGATATTTCTAAAAACCTGCATCAATATACCCTCTGATGACAAGATCAACTTATCATCTATACACCAAGAACATATCTTTATTTCTTTTCAAATACCTAAGGGTAATATAAACAGATGTCTAATTCTATTCTATTGGATATGCTTGATATATTCCTACCATGCTCAGTGCATAGGAAACACCATTCCTGGTACATAACATGTCATACATGATGAATCCTATAGTAGAAACGTTTCGGATCTGACTGTTCCTATATTTATCTTGTTGGGTATGAGGACACATTATCTTAGAATGATTTTGACCATGTGATACTAGAACCAATCCTCTCTTAGATTGCTCTATACAAAATCCCTTTAGTATCTGGTCAATGTATATAACCTGATATAGTCCAAGAAGCCTCTTGGTTATATCATGAATAATCTGGATCCCTAGAATGTAGGCTACTTCACCTAAGTCCTTCATGGAGAAAAACTTTTTCAACTAGTCCTGTACTGACTATAAGATTTTTTTATCATTTATAATAAGTAATATGTATTCAACATATACTACTAGGATAATGAACGTATCCCCATTAAACCTATTATAAACACAAGGCTCACACTCGTTCCTAATGGAACCAAATTACATTAGGGATTCATCAAATCAAATGTTCCAGGACCAGGATGCCCGATTTAGTCCATAAATGGATTTCTATAACTTTCAAACCCATTTTGTCTTGATTAGGTGTCACAAAAACTTTTAGTTGTGTCATATAGACATATTCATGAATGTGCCCATTAAGGAATGTTATTTCGACATCCAATTTCCAAATATCATAGTCATGGTATGTTCCTATGGTAAGAATGTTTCCTAAATATTTAAACATGGATGTTGACGAGACTATTTCATCATAGAATATTTCATGACATTGTCTGAATCCTTTAGCCAGTAGCCTTTTTTATAGGTGATAACATGACCATCAATATTCATATTTATCTTGAATACCCATTTTTATCCAATAGGATTTACATCAACTGGCTCATCAACCAGAACCCATAATTTCTTTTAATACATGGAATCCATCTCAGAATTCATAGCTTCTAGACATATTGTAGCTTCTGAGCTCTATACTGCTTCCTTTTAAGAGAGAGTTCCATAATTTTCCAGTAATAATGATTCACCATCCTCTGTGACTAGTAAACTCAATCTCTCTAGTTCCCTAACATATCTTGAGATCCTACGCAGTACTCATGTTTCTGGGACCTCTTCCATGAGGACTTGTGGAACTTATTCTTGTACCACATCATGTGTATATTGAGCATAAACATTGTCGAAGTTGATCATTCTCCCACTATACTTTTTTTGGAAGTGCTCCCTCTCAATAATGATAGTTTTTTTTGGTGAAAATCACTTTCTTGTCTGATGCGTTATATTGGTAATATCATTTTGTTTCCTTGGGATATCCTATAAAGATACACCTTGTGCCTCGGGGTGCTATTTTGTTGCCTAAGAAGGTCTTAACAAACGCCTTGCATCCCCATACATGTGTGTATGAAATAATGTGTTTCTTTCCGTTCTATAACTATAAGGGAATTCCATTTTCCACCTTAGTTAGTACTCGGATTAATGTGTATACTGTAGTTTTTAATTTATATCCCTTGAAGGATAATGGAATATTTGCACGACTCATCATCAACCTCACCATGTCTAACAATGGAAGGATACCTCTTTCAATAAAACCATTCAAATATGGTGTATAAGGAGGAATGATTTGACATAGAAACCCAGACTCCCGTAAAAGGTCTATGAACTCTTGATTTTTATATTCTCCTCCATGATCTGATGGAAGTTTCTTTATCTTTTTACCATTATGATTGTCTACTTCATTTTTCAATTCCTTAAATTTGTACAAGGATGCTGGCTTATACCTTATTAAGTAGATATATCCATATCAACTCAAATCATCAGTAAATGCAATGAAGTATAAATATTCACCAATAGATTCTACTGAAAATGGTCCACACACATTCTTGTGTACAAATCCCAGAAGAACTGTGGCCCTTTCACACTATCCACAGAATGGAAGCTTGGTCAATTTCCCTTGTAAACAAGCGTGGCATCTATCATGTTGATTTATCCCTATATAGTCTAAATAACCATATATTCAGATCTTTTTAAAACACTTATCATTAAATGACCAAGAAGCTGATGCGACAAATTGTTATTGTATGAGTCATGTGAGTTTGTTTCATTTTCGACTTCCAATAATTTTGTTTTCATAATTTAAAACATACAAATCGTAATTTAAATGTTCTATACCCTATCATAAATTTTTCTTATAAAAGAAAAAACCCTTAGTTCTAAACATGAAAATAAAACCATACATGTCCAAAAATGATACAAAAACTATGTTTCTTGTAACACTTGCTACATAATAACAGTCATGTAAACACAAAGGTATCCCAGTTAGCAATGAGATAAGGTTATCCCCAATGGAGAACACATCCTGCCTCGTGCCATTGGCACCTCGAAGATCCACCTCTCATCCAGAAATCATTCTAAATATAATTGGTTTGTGAAATTTAATCCAAATGTAATCCCTAAAAGTTGTATCTAACACTCAATGTGTTGAAATGGAAAGACTACACTCGATAATGAATGGAAATTATGTATTTAAATTCTAATGGGTGTAGTTCCACTTTAAGTGGTCTGGCTTGACACATGAAATTCATACTACATCTCATTATTTACCCTACCTCTGGGGCTTTCCCTTCTTGGTGAGATGGTGCTCGGAGGATTCAGATCATTTATAAATCCCTGGCCCCATTTCCTTTTCCATTATCTTCTTATTCACTATAAGGATTTTTGGTTTGTCATGCCCTAGGTCCTCATCTACATGGCTAATCATGGTTATAAGTTCCAATAGACACTTCTCATTATTTATCATGTTGCAATTGGTAGTAATGCTACAGAAGGTCATGGGAAGTGATGATAAGATGAAATCTATAAGCAACCCATCTGGGAACATACTCCCTAGGAAGTCCAAGCATCCAATGTTTCCAATATGCTTGACTACATGAGGCCCAGGTGGCCCATAATCTCTATGATTATTTGTGAAAAAATTGTTGGAGATCTCATATATCTCATGTCTCACCTTATCTTGATATATATCTTTTAGGTGATACATCCTTCTATACACATCCATGTTATCATATTTATTCAATAGATCACTAGACATGGCTGATAGCATGAAACATTGGAAATTTTTGGAATCATCCAAATGTTTTATATAGATAGATATTTCATCATCACTGGCCTCATCCCTAGTCACATCTTGAATAGGCTCCTCTAACACATATAATTCATTTCGTGGCATATGATGATTTGTAAATGCATGTGCCACTCATAGAAATTGGTACGAGTGAAATTTTTTTCATTATCGAGTATAGTTCGCAATGATACATTTGAATTAATTTTATTATCTTTCTTACATGATTGATAATGTTAAGTGTGATATACTTTAGTAATTATCCATGTATAAGATCTTAGTTATGAATAATCTAGTTTTATTTTAATTCCATATTTCATGCTTGTTTAATTTATCAATTGTGTGATCATGAGAACACACCCACAATCAATAAACCGTGAAACTAAAAGAAATAAAATTAATGGCATGATCATGAGACTATTCTATTGGTTAGTTTATCTAGCAGTTGATCAACTATCCCAAGACCTATAGGAGAAGACAAATTGAACTTTTTGAGTTTGTGTTTAATAAATTCACCCTGTCCACCTTTGTATATCCTTGGATTGGTCTCACCTTAGCTACTATCTTGATATTCCTCCAATAGCTTGGCTGTTCCATCCATTACATATTCTTTTAATTTCACAAAAAGGTGAGGGAAACAATGAGGTATTGCATGAATGAAATATTGTGAATGCAAGCTCAACATATTAATGAGGAGAAGGTTTGTAGGTCAACAATTTTAATTTTATTAAATAAATTAAATGAAAACATCCACATAAAAAAGTCATGGTCTATCTCTTGATCATCCATAAATGAGATGATATTTAAACATAAATAAAACTAGTATTTAATTATTTAATAGTTCATGTTTAAGACAAATAATGCTCGATTATATTAATTATTATCTTAAATTAATCTAAAATTTTATCTTAATCCCTTTTATAAATTTCTAAGAGATTATCATCCATCATTATTTTAGAAAAATAAATTCATTTAAAATTATCTTTGTATGTAACTTGTACTTTCGAGGCAACATGATGAATTCCTGTTCATAACTACCAAATGAGTAGAAATGAACATTACACAGATGTTAAATGAATAACATATATTTGAAACACCTATCACGTGTTATACCGGAACTTTATTCCTGCACCATGTTACACATCTCAAGGCTTTGTATAATATAATAATAAATTTTAATAAATATGTTAAATGTATATGATTACACAATGTCTAGTTCCTACTACACAACGTGTACTATTGTTCACCATACATCTGAATTACACACCCAGAGATACAACGTGTAGATGTCCTTTTGAAATATGATGAGTACACGATGTGTCCAGTGGGAGACACACTATTTAGTATCAATGTTACACAGTCTCTAGCTAGGAAAGTCGTGTGCGGGGTATATGGTCCAATCCAAACCTAAAGTAACTACACACTATGTCCAATGGGCTACACTATGTGTAATCTGAAAACTATGTACCTCCTATTACTGGTCAAAAAAATGGAGTAATTAAGACTTAGAGAAACTCCATTCCCATGATTGGGTTTTGAAGTCCAGTCCTGATTCATTGAACCTCGACTACACAGTGTGTACTACTGAATACATGTAGTGTGTTATAGTATTTTATGGCTTGGAACCTTTGTAACCACAGGATTAGATCATATATTTAATTTTAATCAAAATTAAAAGAAAAATATCATTTCTCTAAGGTGAATGAGAAATGAAAGAGGACGAACATCTCTCAATATTCAGATTTACAAACTAATTCACTTGAATAGAGTAACTAAATTATTAAATGCGTAAATCATCAATGAAAAAACTAAATAATTATAATTAATGATATTACTACTATGAAATAACTTGTAGGTTTCAGTCATAACAAAAATTTGTTGATGGATGTACCCATATTTAATTTTACCATTAACAATGATCAATCTATGCTCCATCACAATGATAAAATTTCAGATATCCAGAATAGAATGAAGAATTAAAATGAAACAGGGATGTCACAAACCCATAGATAAGATCATCATATATTGGTTATAATTAATTAAATTAATAGGATAGAATTGCCTTGATGGTATTCTATCTCTGTTGATGCTTCTAGTCATGATCCAATGTGATCCATTGTTGCATCGGAGAAGCCAAGTGTAGGATTCCTCTAATGGTCATCCACATGAGATCCACGTATCTTTTGACATTTCCGAAGGGATCTCCAGGTTCTAGTGTGAAAGATCCTCCACTTGAAAAGTCCACCTTCGATCTTCTTCAAAGCCTCTTCTAATTTTCTCTACATGAACTGGTGGAGGAGGATCTCTTTCGTGACATGAGAGCATTCTGGGACGAAAGGAATTCTCTCTTGGCATGAGTGTTTTCTCCATATCTATTGTGAAAAACCATGAATAATGGCTAGGAATAATGAGAATAATGTAATCGTGATTTATATTACATAAAATAATAAAATTATTTAATTACCCAAAGGCATTTATTCATTTCATTTAATTCTTAGTAAGACCCCATTTCAAGTAATAACTTTTAACTATTATTATCACTTGACAAGTTCCCAGTGAATTACACCTATTATTATTTTATTAAATAAATAATATTATTTCTCAAAAATCCCTAGAAAAACTACACAGTATGTATATATTAATATACACATAGTGTACTTTTGTCTTTCCATTTTCTTTATTTCTTCCACATCATTTTTAGACCATTAATAATGAAAATTTATTTCATAAATAAATATCACTGCATTACTCAACAATAAATATATTATTTCACTGATAATATATTCTCTCGAATAACTAGTATATAAATAAATGAGATAAGGCATCCTTGAATAATTATTAAACCATAATCGAGAATAATATTTATTCAACTTGTTAAATAAATATTTAACTGAGATACTTGGTTACACTTAATGTGTAACCCTCTAGGCATCTTTCTCAGTGGATTTAGGTGGATCCATCCTAATGTTGAAGGTTATCATCCAGAAACACACCAAGGAACCCATATATAAAGAAGATAATTTTGTAATGATGTGTCACCTCCTACAAATGCTTACTGTGAAATGTAATCCATTTGTATTGATATCTCTGAACAAACAGGTTTCATGCTAGTTCCATCAACCCATGTGATCAATTATTCTTTATTTTTCTTCCTAGAATTGAACTATCTGATTCCCCCCCATGGACATTGATTTTTTGGCTTATATCAACTCCATCAAAGGTCATGAGATATCAACATCTGTTATAGAACACAAGGTAAAATCATTTCTCACATTATCTATTAATGCATTATTACTCGTGATGCACTAAACATATCCTACCTCATTGGGAATAGTGTGTCATCAATGTTTTCATCAATACATATAAATGTGTGAGTTTTAATAACCATTAATAATACTCTTATAGTATATGTACCAATACACACGTCCCATAGATAGGAACATCCAATGACATCATGAAATGTGGATTTCCTACTGGCGGGTCTCATTTTCATAATATCCTCCTCAATATTACCATAGACACACACTATGAGAATGTTCATCAATTTTTTATGTGTCTTATACCCTAATGGATTTTATTATTTGTGTCCCTGAAATAAAAGCATCCATCCATAGAACATATATTCAAAAATTGTGTTATATAACTTCCACGTTCTCATCATGGCGGGGATCCGATATGACCCTTTAGTGCAACAACTATCCTTAGGAAATTATCACATGAATTTTCACATAGAAGAATAATCAAGATGTGATAATGTATTCATTAATATAAAAATCCATTAATAAAATATTATCATAAAGTACAAAGTAGTTTGTTCTAGGCCACCAACTCCATCACTATGAATTAAAGACAAAGGAAGAATAACCTCCTAAAATACCCCCTTTTTAATAATTTTGAGAAAAATATGATATAGTATGATTTTTAAGAGAAAACCAAAATGTTATTCTTTTATATGACATGTGTTTCATCCCTTTAAATATTTTAGAGAGGATAGGATTATAAATAACACATAATATTCTTATTTAATTATGAAATATTTATGAGAAAATAAGTTTCTATGAAATTTTTATCATTTAAAGTCGAATTCTCATTTATTTTTATTGAATAAAAAATGGTAGTTTATGACTTTTTGTGTGGAAATAGATCCAATGAATTAGTTTCATGACATCTATTGATAATTGGTATCTACATTAAAATGATTTATAATTGATATTTTAAACTAAAGACAAATGTTATGATGTCACATTAGATACTCAAAGTTATAAAAATATTTTTATGACGTGTTGGTGTGGGATGGACCATGTTTTAGTATGATAACTGAAAAAAACATGTGTAATTGATAGAAATATTATTAGTGGAGAATATGTGATAGAGGAATATAACTAGTCAGAGAAATAATTATGTTCCCTGCATTGGATACGAACATTATAATAACACTTATACAGATATATATTTTATATAATGAAAAACATATGGGTTTATATTGTTGTATAACTAATAAAATATCTATTTTATCTAACCATTAATAGAGGTTCATAGTTCAAAGGGAGAAAACTAATGAATGAAAAATTAGTATTAGGTAAAATATCAGTCACACATGATTCACCTCAACTCATATATATCTATATCATTCTCAAGGAACTAATACTGGTATAATATTATAGTTTTATTATTATATTACTAATATTTTTCAAACTCATGTTATTTATTAAAATCATACAATGTCAAAAAATTATATGTCTGAGAAAGATAATTAAATGGAATTTTCTTCAATAAATATTACAATAGATTTGGATGTTTCTAAAAAGGCTTCCCAAAATAAGAAAAATAAAATATGCAAAATAAATCCACAATAATAGAGGAGATAACATTAATAGAGGATATTTATAATGGCATATGTGTTTGTTAATTAGCTAAAACTGATTCTTATTATGATATAGATTCAATTTATAATGTGGATTATCTTATAAAATATGTTGAAGAAAATTCCAATTAGCTTACAGAAAACATGAAAAAAATAACTACTGTTGTTTTATCATATTTATTTATATTCATTCGGGATTTATATAATGAGAAATATTTTCTAGTAGATTATGTTGGAGCAATAAAGAAATAAAAAAATTAAAATTTCAAAAATCAAACTCTCTCGTCATAGAGAATAATGTTGAGAAGAAAGATTTATTAATAAATAAAGAAAAATTATCAATGTTTGAAGAAACCATATTGTAATACATTAATGAGAATCTTAATATGAACCAGATTAGTGAAAAATGATCAATAAATTAAATGAGACTCATAAAAATACTATTGGTTTTAAGGAATCCAAATTGGAAAACTATTACAAAGGAATCAAGGATCATTATAGTTTTATAGTTTTATGTAGAAAATTTCATAATGATATATTCCAAATGATGGGAATGAAATATGAATATTGACTTAACTCAGTTGTATCATAGAATAAATAACTTTTTCTAATATACATTTAACTATAAGTAATGTTTAAAATTGTAGAATCAATTCATACAGAAACATCTAAAATATTTTATATTAGAATTGAATCTAAAAAAGTTTCAAAAAAGGATTCTTATTTATAAAAATACTACGGAATTTAGAAAAAAATTTTATGAATCATATTATGATCAACCCAGAACGAAACCATACTGAAAAGTAACCTATTATCATGTTAATTCTCACTAAAATAGTTTTATCTTGTATTTAACTATATAAATAGTGATTATTGATATTTAAAAAACACCCCTAAAGAAATAATGTGTTTATTTTTTCATATACCATAATTGTAGTCCCCATGTAGATTCCTAAGAGATTATGATTTCCACTAAAATATAAAAATATTAAATATCTATTTAAACAAATGAAAAACTGAAAATAATATATCTTATAAGACAATGTTTTGTATTAATTGTTATTTTTAAATAATTTATGGAGTATTAAAACAACATATTTACATATTTATATCAAATATGGATAAAATTCTGGTGGATAAATGTTGAAAATAAATAATAAACATCTGATTAAATAAAGACACTAAAAAGATGATAAATTTAAATTTTAAAAATAAATTTGATTGTTTATAAAGGATTTGTGTGTTTTGAAATAGCAATCATTTATTTTGAGAGTCGTGGTGAATATCAGTCCATCCCAACTCTTATTCCACTTTAGAAATAAAACCCCCATAATAAAAGAAATAGATAAATGGAAATGAGTCTTTATTTACATACAAACCCATAAATATGGATTCCAATAATAATACAACTATAATTATAGAAATAAGAGATTAGAAGAATGTCAAAACAATAGTTAAAACGTTTTTATACTAAGTTATGTTTATATAAATTATTTTCCATTTTAATAAGCCCAATAATATAATGACAAATTGAATAATGCTATATTCAACAATAAAATATTCAATCTAAGAGATGGATAACAGAGTTGGCTTGGAGGTTGACACTCTTAAGGAATGTTGTGATAAATTTTCCAAAACATATTTTCCAAAATCCAATATAAGTTTTGTTTGGAAGGATAAATAAGGTATAACACACAAATATTAAATTTAGTAATGGTTTTTTGTCAAAAATAGTGTAAATTAGGAAAGTACATCTATCTTCATGTTCAATAAATATTTTATTGATGAAGAAGTATTCACTCTAAAATATGGTTAACATCATTTTCAATTTTTGTTTCAAAATTTGATTAACATAGTTGAAAGAGAATAAATGGTTGGAGCATAAAAAATAATGTAATTTTAATGTTTGATCTAGTTAAAAATTTAATAATACATAAAAAGAATACAGAAAAAAATGAAATCCATGATTCTTAAATATGGATAAATATTTAATTCTATTGAATAAAAAATAATTAATAGGATACAAAAAATTATAAATTAATATAAAGGAGTGATATGGGGTGATAAATATTTCTTAATCCTTTTGCAATAAGTAAATATCTCATTAAGATCATTCCTTATTATATTATTTGTTTCCTTCACATCATAGATGAAGTATTTGAAGGTGAACAATGAAGAGAATATTTGGAATGATTTGATATATATATAGGTAAAGGAATCCATCCATAATACTAAATATCATAATTTGTATCACTAAAAACATATATCATTAAGGATTTGAGATTATTATTTAGTGGGAAAAATTCACTGTGAATTTTAGAGATAATCACTTGAGGAGAGATATCATATAATAATCCTTTATAGATATTCAAAATTTTAAATTAAATATTTATTTATGGATATATTTTATGAAAATAAAGGATGAATTATGATTCCAACATCCATAAAACTTTTTTTATTTAGGATTTAAGAAGATATCAATAGGGAGTGATTACAAAAAAATTGGTAAAGGGAAAAATAAATATGAATAATCTTGATGTTCTTATTAATGTGAGTCCTGGATTATAATAATTTATGATAAATTGATTCATCATCTCTTAAGAAATTTAAATATAGATTGTTATAACATTTTGGTATTTTAATGGACAAATATTTGGTTTAAATTATTCACTATTGTTTTTACCCCTGTCTATACCAAGTAAAATTAGAGTTGACTGGTTGATGGAACATTTTTATGAAAAATGTGGTTCCACCGATATATTATTGAAATAAATGATCCTAATTAATGTCATATAACATTATTGTTGAAGTTTTTTCTCATACAAATGGGATATAAAATTTCCCTTATAATATATTTTGTACCCTAACTTATCAATACAAGGTTGATGAAATTTTATGATTTTCATTTTCATTCAAAAAGGGGGAAAAATATTTAAATACATTATTGTTTTATAGTTATTTTTAGTATTTAAAAAAGCATAAAGGGTGATATTTAAGTTTGTAATTTAATTACCGGAATTAATCTTAAGAGTAGTAGGACCAAACAATCACACCACCTTAGGCGACCCTTCTAGAATGATAAAGGATTCCAACTTGATCCAGGGGTCCATATCCAAGTTAGGAATAATATGTATGGAATTAATGAATCATACATATCATAGGACATAATAATAATAAAACATATAAAAATGTATTAAATAATTAAATGTTTCTGTGTGGCATACAAAACATTTCAACCACTACGACGGTCACATATAGACACTAGAACAAACCTGAATAATGATGTTGGATCAGTGAAAACATCCATCCATAACAAACACAATATTATTGATTCCATCCATTTTATATAGATTCATGCCCACTATCCAATCCATGTGAAATCTCTCTTAAAGTGAATTTAGTGAACATGTGAGAGCTAATTGGGTACCCATCTGTGATGTTGGCTTGACCGGGGTGTGAGTACTAAAAATAGTATGACACCACAAATGCAGTCATTTACATTACTGATAATATTAATATATGAGAATTTGATTCAACAATACTAGTTTTTAAAAGAAAATAGTAATTTTCAACATTTTACATGATACACCACATCAAGCATAAACAAAGAACTAAATATTATTATTTAAATGATACCTTTTTAACCATGCCATTAAAAATGGAGAGTATGAACTGGGTTATCCGAGTTATCAATATATGGTTTACACTTATATATATAATTAATTATATGGTGAACAATTAATTATAAATTAATTTAAATCCCTTTTTAAAATAAAGTAATGGTATTTCTGAAAAAATATTTAAACGTGCACAAGTATGTTTTATAAAAATATATAAAAATCACACTTTTTGGATTTTATTAATGGAATATATAAATATATAATTATATATAATATTAAATAAAATATTTATCATATAAATTATGTTTTTTCTAGACATGATATAATAACAAATCCAATTTTATGAATAAATGAATTGTTTTTTAAAAAAGGAACTTTCTCCGCCTTTTAATGGAGAACATGTTCTAAATGTAGATTTGACAAATTTATAACTTCCATTTGGAAAAAATAAACTTCTTATTTTAATGATATGAATCAAAATTTACTTTGGATAAATTTTCCACATTTCCTTTTTAGTTTCTTGTTTTGATGAATGGTGAAAAAATAATGTATTTCAACTAAAAATTGCTTTTTCATAAAACTTATTTATAGTGTTAAATTATATATATCAATGGTTTTAATTTATATATATATATTATTTTTTGATCCAATATAGGTCATTGAAATCAAATTTAATTTGAAATTGGGTATAAAAACATGATAACAATTTGAAGGGTTTTACTTTGAAATCAATTTTATCATTCCGTCAAATGGATTAACATTATTTAATTTCTAAAATTTCTGTACATTGAATTTTGAAAATTTTCCTCTATATTATTAATCATAAGAACAAATATTAGTAAATTGGTTATTTTTATTTTAATACAATAAAAATAGTGACTGTAGTAATTTTTTTAACAGAATTTGGGGAAAATAGGGCAATTTTATATATGTTATAAAATTACCCTAACAATTTACATAATTTTATAAGATGATTATTTTTCATCCATTAACATTAATGGATCTGTTAGGAGACTTTTTATGGTCTTTTTATGAGAATATAACCTTAATAATATTATCTATAATGGAAATTGAATTTTGTTATAATTTTTTTATTAAAGAGAAATATTTTTAATATTGGGTTATATAAGAGATATGTTTTACTATAAATAGTACTTTTAAATATAAAATTTTTATCCACATAATGTTAATTTTCTTATAAGTTTTAGTGATACAAAATTACCTTAAGTGGTTAAATAATTATAATCCGATATGTTTTTAATTAATGAAAGAATCCATTAATTGTTGTTTAAAATATTAAAATAAATTTAATTTGATAAATTTAATGTTATCCAATAATTATATAGATAAATTATAAATTTTATTTATGATTTAATAGAGTTTTTTAAATATATTATGTTGTTAAGAAATTTTTAAAAATTCATGTAATGAATTGTCTTAGAATTCACATTAATGATTTTTTAAAAAATATTTATTATACAATTTCAATTTCTAAAAAATATAAAATCCATCCATTTTATTGGTAACAGTCAAAAAATTTTATAAATTACTCATTTCTGGATGTTTTTTTATTTTATAGTAACTATAATAACCCTGAAATAGTTAAAATACAAATAGTCATATTAAGTATTAAAGATGTAAAATAAGGGTTAAATAAAAACATAAGGATTAAAAAATTGTCAAAACATATCTAATTTTTATTATATTAGGGTTATTAGACCCAAAATCACTATATATTATAAATAAATTAGTTATTTTGATTTGGAATATAAAACTAACTTATAATAAATTGTTATTTTCAATAATTCTATGATTTCCCCTCCCCTCACCTGTAAAAGAGAACCCATTCTTCTATTTTCTTCATGCTTACCAATCTATATTGTTCGTCAAATATTTGACCAATTCGATTTATACAATACCTTCTCATAGTAGATAGTCCTTATTTTCGGTATAACACCTTCCATAAAGGTGTTAATGCGTTAATCAAAGGAGATCATTCAAGGAAGTTGTATTGTTTTTAAGTAAGAGTTTCTATTTTATTTCTTATTTAACTTCCATAAAATATTCATCAAGAATGATTAAATAATAAATATTGTATCAAAAATGTAATTATATTTTATTATATTAATAACACCGTCAAAATCCTTCTCAAATTTCATCAAATTGTAATTGAATTATTCATTCTTGTGTACAACAGACTACCACCTCACGAACTGATATTTTTCATTTTCCATCAACATCTCTCATGACTGGTTATCATGATGGAATTAATGTTTATGTATGATTTTGATGACCTATTTTTCATTATTAAATAATACTACATCATTTTAATTCATACATTAACATGAAAAAAATGACAATGTCATTCATGAATACATGTTAACTATCCCCTCCACGAAGTGATCTAATTCGTTATTCCTCACCAAATAAAATAGATGATATATGTAAGTATATTTAAATATTTAATTATTAGTTTTTGATATTATTATCATTATATAAATATTATATAGTAATTATCATTCTTCTATAATGATCATTGAAAAATAAAAATGTTACTCATGCGTACATATGGAGAACCATCTCCATGATTATAACATAGTTCATTTTTCATAACATTACATAATGGTTAGATTTATACATATAATTTATGTCTAAATATTATATCCCATTCATTAATATTACTATATAGACAATTTAATAATTACCACTTTGATTATTTACATCTCACTAATTTTATTTTAGACTCATGTACCAAATAATGTCAAAACAATTGACATGAAATTAAATTAATAAGTAATTCATATTACATGATAATAAGTGATATAAAAGGAATAATAAACATTAAAAAATATTAAATATATTTAATAATTACATATTATTATTATTCAGGACGATAATTATTGTACCTGATGATTCAAACTCAATGTAAGGGACTTCATCCCAATCTCCTTTATTGAGAAATATCATGATGTTATACACCCACCTCTTTTATGATGATTATATACATCCATTTTGACATAAAATATAATGAATAATTTTATTTTCATGTTATTTAATTTTTTTTAAATGTTATTATTTCATGGGTCTTATGATTTAAATGCTCAATGTAGTATCAGACACATTGAATTGTTAAATATTTATTTATAAAATAATTTTTCCATTTAAACATACTAGATATTAATTCATATTATTATTTAGTAAAAATATTTTCATAGATATTTTATGTCTATTTTTCATTTCACTCAATGTTTTTCAAACGGACCATTTTATGTTTTAGTGAAAGTTTTATTTCCTTCAAAGATGATAAAAGGAAACTTCTTTTTATCATATATGGTGACAACAACTTCTCTGTCATCATGACCATTATTTTATATTTGAATTCCTCTACAAGTATTCATGTTTTTAAAGGAAACAATAAACCCATATTTTTCTTTAATGGGATTTGTTTATTAAATGTTGGTTTTGAAAATGGAATGATTATTTATATAACATGAAATATTTTCTTATGATTACAACCTAAATTTTGGGAGTGAAATTTAGAATTTTCGTTCTATTATGTGTTATGATTATAAAATTTTAATTTGACATTTTATTACAACCTAAGATCAATGTACATAGAGATTACATCATTTTTTTGGAATATTTCATACATAACAAAAACCCATTCCAAAAGTCCAAATTAGTTTAGTGCCTT
The DNA here is from genome assembly GCA_963277665.1 of Viscum album. Classification (NCBI taxonomy): domain Eukaryota; kingdom Viridiplantae; phylum Streptophyta; class Magnoliopsida; order Santalales; family Viscaceae; genus Viscum; species Viscum album. The sequence goes on along the minus strand of OY728159.1, from coordinate 472,837,825 downwards.
TGGGTCATGGAAAATAAACATATAGTCTAGTGAAATATCTTAAATGTTTCCTAAAAATATCTCCACCGTTTTGTTTTCCTACCTAAAACAATTATTTATAACTTGGGGAAAATAAAACATTAAATGGGTGAGTACATACGCCTTGTATGGGTAAACACGAGATTTATGAATCATAACATATATATAAGGGTTTAGAATATAAAAAATATACCTATTATATCCATTATCATAACCTTGATTCATAAAAATTCCAAATACATAAATCATGAAAGTTAAGTTCTACATAAAACAAGGAATTTGGGAAAACACACAACCATTGGGAATCATTTCCATATTTTTTAATGCTCTTTATTAGGCCTCTCATAGTGGAAAAAGTACATTACTGAACCAAGTTCACTCCCCATTGAATCATTAAATTGCATAACCATGATTACTCGTGTTACAGTCCTATATTTCTTAGCCGAGTTTAATTCCTATTTTAACCCATTCCATAGAATGGAAAATAAATATTTGCCTAATTAATTATATGAATATATAGGTCCCACCCATCACATAATTAATACCATATATATTTTTTTCCATAAGAACAAAAATTATTCATCACATTAGAAGCCATGAAATGGAATGGGTTTCATAATCATCATTCAATCATAAAAAACATGTGTAAAGAAGTGGGATTCATAAATATCATTAAATCATAATCATAAAAAACCATAAGAATTATATGATAAAAACCCTAGAAAAAATATCCCCATTAAAACATTAGTAATATATGGGATATCACTTGAAAATAATTCTTGAGGAAAACATCCTTTTTTTCTTTGAAACCCTTTTTGTTTCTCAAAATGCCATAAAATTTTAAAAGAAAACCTTTTATTTAAAAATAACCTCATAATATTTTAAGCTATACTTAATGTAATTAAGGTGTCATAAAATCATAAAAATTCGTTCATAATGTATTTTATAAATAACATTCTTATTGTACTTTTGTTGGAAAAGTCAAAAAAGTTACTTGTTGTGAAAATGAAAAAAATATTCCATTCAAACTGTTTAGTTATAAATAAAAAAAGGTAAAAAATACCTAATAAATTTCTGAATAATAGTAAAAATAATTTGTAATTTTTTTAAGATACCTTTATGTTTAAAATAATTATACCCCCAGAAAATACTTACCTATAAATAATTTATGCCAATAATGAGATTGTGAAATTAACCCGTACCTTAGGTCTACTTTTCTTTTTTCATATCTGAAACTATTATATAATGGTATAAATAATGTTAATAACTTACTAATGAACTATATTTATATTTATTATATAATATATGATCACCTAATCACCCAATTTGTTAATTATATTTCATTATTAATCTTTTTTTGGGTTAACTACTTTATTATCTTTTGCATGGATTGTCATATAAGTCAAACTTATTTTGCATAGGTTATAGTTACATAATCTAAATAATGTTATTAACGTGATATATAACATATATATTTATTATATACATTTATATAATCATTTAGAATGACAACCATAAATAATGAATCACAAGGTGTCCTATAGACAGTGGGTCGTACAGGCGCACAAATGATGATATCATTCCCTTATTGGTCAAATGTTATGGAAGTGTACGGTATATATATATATCCAGAATAATTATAATTTTATAATCATTATATATATATATTCTCCCTCATTACACCCTTCCATGTAAGGTAGTGATGAAAAATGGATTACACTATAGTGTGGAGATGATAGGTGGTACATACGCATGCGTGGTGGTTTCATTTTTCATAGGATGGAAAAAGGAAAAATACGGGTTTTCCATAATCATAATAATATATAATTATATATATGATACTATATTAATTACTTTTAAATAGAAATAAATTTTTAAGATGAAGTATAAGAAGACATACTCTTGAGAGATTCAGTAATGGAGATTACCTCTTCTTCGGCGATCTCCTTCTAGATCTCCTCGGAGGGATGCTAGTGTTTGTCTTTTGAGATGAAAAAAACATCTAAAATGTTACTGGGTAATTTTTTAACATATATGGATAGTTTATGGATGGTATTTAAGGCTCAATGAGTTGTTAATAAATGTGGTAGGAGGTTCCCTTTTATAATTAAGGTTAAGGTCCCTTTTGTAATCTCCAAAAATATTATCTTATTAAAAAATAAATATACATAAAAATATAACCAAAATATTATTAATTAAAAGATAAAATTAAATAATTTCTAAATCTAACATAAAAAATTATTTGAGACATGTTTTGGTAAAAAATTAAATGTTACATTATGATTATCCCTTAGTTAACCTATTTTAAATTTAACTATGGTAACAAATTATTTAATATTGAAAGTTTGTAATTTTTACATATTTTATATCAATTAGACCATATTTTAACAAGTTAAAATATTTTAGACCATAAATTAATTATTTCTTAAATTTAAAAACGTTTTATGTCTTTTATAGTTTTTAATAAAATTTTATTTTGATAAAATATCAATAGTGTCGATTTTTAACCTAATCGTGTATTAAATTTTTAAAAATATAAAAATAACAAGTTAAATTATAAAAAAATATTTTTTATGTAAGAGTAAAATATATTATATAAAGGTGTTTGGACATATTAATTATCTTAAATAATTTTTCTTTTAAAATTTTTCATAATATTTCATTAATATTTTCATTCATAAAATAATTACAACATTAGTGTTGTGTAATAATTTAAAATAATTATTTGTTCACTAAAAATTAAAAATAAATTTCTGTAATGAATATATCTATTTATAATTTTAAAATTATATTTATAGTTTTATACATCTAATTTATATCCCTTAAATTAAAAATTACATGTTATTTAAAACATAAATGTGGCATCTTAACAATTTTTATTAAATAAAATGTTATAAATATAATAATTTCATCCAAGTGGATCAAAAAGTTAAGAATAAATTTATAATATTGAAATATTTTTATTAAAATTAAAATTGAAATTTCTATTCTTTCATAACACTCATTTTTCCCATGTGCACACATAAGAGATATTAAATACAAAGAAAATGTCAATTTGTGTCTTTCATTATGTTAAATATTATGTAAGTGATTTTGATTGTTAAGTGTCCATTAAAAGAATTAATTTATATCTTTAAGTTTTAAGGTTTTAATTTAAATCATACAACAATATTGTGCCATATATAGGGTCATTTTGTTGTCTTTATAATTTTATTTTAACCTAAATGACCTAATTAACCCTTTATAATGATAATAAAGATTATCATGGTTACTATTTTTATTGGCTAAAAATAAAAGGTTCCAATTTATAAAATTTTGATGTAATGAATCAAATTTTTTAATCTATATTTTAAAATTAAAAACATATAATTTTTATAATTTAATTTTATATAAAACCCGTAAAATTCCATAAAAACATCTTTTCTGAAAAATGTTCTTTTAGAACATATAATGTTCTTATAATGAATCTATGTATAAAATTATTTTTAGAAACCATAATTGGATCATTTTAGATAAAAATTAGCTATGTAAAATTTAAAAATAATCTTAACGAAAAATCTTACAACATAAATAATTCAAATGAAAATACATTTTCTGTAATAAAAATTTTGTATTTCACTATTCATCATAACATGAAACTTACTGGAAAAATACCAAATATTTATGGATGGTAAATTATGATATCTCACTTTAAAATGTGAATTATAATTTTTTGTAAAAATATAAAAAATTGTCAAAATATAGAATGAATATGGGTTCACTAATAAAAGATTGTAAAATTAGCATTTTGAGTAATAATAAGTTTATTCATATAATTTTATTTACTTTCATATTGTGGGTATTAAATATATTGAATGAATGTGAAAAACAATTAATTTAATATATTAATAATTTTTTTAAATTAATTTATAATCACAATATGACTTTTCGTGCATAAAAATAAAAATATTTCATTTATAATCAATTGGAATGTATTTTCGTTTCTATGTAATTAGTAAATAAAAAATTCATATTATGAATCTAATATTTTCTTAAGATAGTTATTACTATTCATAACAGCTAATTTTTTGACTAGGTTATTATCATATATAAAAAATGATGTTTCATAGAAACTCACTATTGCATTTAATGCAAGATAAAATGGGTTTGTGTATAAAAAATGTCACAGAAATATATATATATATATATATATTAAAAAATCAATCTCACATAAATCATGGGCTATTTTATTCTATCCTCCTTAATATTAATTTCTCCCTCAAAATTTCTCTGGGTTATATATGGTTTAATACTATAATGTTTGGTTCATAGAAGCCCACAATATAAAAACAAATAATATAAATTCTTTTAAAAAAAGAAATTTAGAAATATAATAGTTAACACAAGTAACTCATAACTAGGTTTCATCATTGGAGAAAATATGAGTGAAGTGAAAACATTGAAATGGAATGGTAATCAATCCATCATGTTATGATAGAGAGTGATAGAGAACATGGTCAGGAGAAAGTTAACATTGACAATGACATGAATCAGTGATTCTCTAAGGGACCATTTGATTAATTGAAAATAAATGTACTAGGATAATTTTTTATTCAATGATACTATACCTAGTGATGATTAAATTTTCGTGAGAAAAAATAATCACTTGATTAAGAATAATTGCATCATTTTTTGTGCCTTGATCAATTTTGACTTCATCTCTTATCAAAAGAAGTGGAGGTAAATTTTACCATACTAAAGACTTGTATATCACGAGATCCATATAATAATTGGTTAATTTCTCAAAAAATAGTTAAAAAAATTTATTCAACAAGAATAAATTCTCATATGGAGAGATAACATGCTAATTTATAAAACATATAAATATTTCATAAATGGTTACCTTTTAATCTTTCTAAATGATTAAAATACATTACTTTAAAAATAAGGTCACTAAATATCAAAAATAAACATATAATTAATCCCCCAAACAATATACATAGATCGTAATTTTAAAACACCAAAAATTTAAAGACCATTATCTTTTTTTCTCTTGAACCATGGAAATAACTTTAATTACCATACAACCTTAATGAAAACATTCATGATTTAAATAAATAATTCATTCCTATTTCCATTAATACATGAATTATATAACCTCAATCCATGATATAATAAATCATATAATTGCCAAAGTCATTAATAATATTCCATTTATTTTATTACAATCCAACATCACTATATTTCATTATACAACATCATCATCTTATCACCTCAATTAAATTTTATGTATACAAGTACCAATCATAATTTTCCATCAAACCCTTATAAACATATAGATATTTAATAAAAGTACCTCTATAACATTATTTTTTATTATATATACATAAACATGATATAATTACACTATCATCATAAACCATTAAAAACGATTTATTGATTATTCCTTAAGACTTCATTTATCTAATATGTCATTTTTAGTTTCTTCATCATCAAAATTGTATCCATTAATTATAAAACTATACTAATGATATTTTCCCCTTCAATCACCGATTTTCATAATGCCCATGCATTAAACACATAAAAAATTTAACAGTCGTTGGTTCCATAGGAATACCATTATTGTTGTTCATTGTGTCAACTAATCATTTTACTTTTTCAATTACTTTATTTATGTCCTTCTTTTCCACAACCAAAGAATCATCAATTTTTATTGAATCATTATCCTTTATGCCTCTTCAAACATAATTTACATAAGTGAAATTCAACATTGTTTCCTCTATAGTCACCATAAAACTCCATATTTCACTTATTAGATCGGCCAAGATACTTACCATGGTTGAGATTTTTTATCAGATTATGATATTTCATATTACGAAAAATAAGAATGTTTTTACATCTAACTCCCATTTAATTTTTTTATTACATGTAAGGTTATTCTATTGTCCCTATAATTCACCATTAACATTAATCCTCTTAGTTTTAGCCATTTTATAAAAACCAAAAGAATAGTTTGATAAATAATAACAATAAGGGAAGAACAACATTATCAAGGGAATTTATTGAAAATACTACATTATATGACACTAAATGTTTAATCCTAGTTTATTCATGACTTCTAAAGAACTCTAGGATTGTAACTTATAATTATAAATTCCCATAATGACATCCCTATATTCCATTGAAATATCACTAGGGTTCCCACTAACATTTTCTTATCCGAGATTCCAAATATTAAATAAACCTTCTCTCAAATATGAACAATAACAACTCAAGATTGATGTCCATGGATATTACATCATTTTTCGTAATATTTCTTACATTATACAAACACACACCCAAAAACCGTATTAATTTACTACATTTGGAACTTGGGAAAACATACTTTTATACTTGTGAAATATGTTCAATGTTTCCTCAAAAGATTTTTATATTTTTGTACTCCTACCAAATACCATTATTTATAACCTAAAGAAAATAAAAGATAATAAAATGGTTACCTTATATACTTAGTAAGGGTAATAAAGGGATATATAAATCAAAACATAAACATAAGGGTATTAGAATTTTAAAAGTTTACCATGCATATCAAAGATCACATTATTGAGTCATAAAAATTCTTAAGACTTGAATCATGAATGAATAACTTTGACAAAAACATTGAATTGATGAAAAACATAAGAATAGAAAATCATTTCCATTTTTGTCAAGGCTCATTACCAAGACCATCGTAGCATAAAAATTCCTTTACTAAACTGACTTTAGATCCCATTTTATCCCTATATTAATGAACCATTAATAATCATACTTAAGTCTCATATTACTGAACCAGAATTACTCCCTTTCCAATCATGTATTACTAAACAAAGATTACTCACATTATATTCCATTATTATTAACCCAAGTTCACTTATTGTTATATTCATGTAGATCTCATTAGATATAAATCATTACCCAATGAATTGGAAGACTTGGTACATAATACATAAAACACGGGAATAAAAAAAACTTCATTATTTAATCTTTGTAATGTTCACCTAACTCCCTTTGTGCCCATACATCTATAAAGGGTGCCTTAGGGATCACATGAGTAAAGGGATGTTCTAAAAGAATAGTAAGGGAATAAAGATAATAATAAGGCTTCAGTACATGGGTTAGAGATCATTAAATTATGATATACAATGGCATATAGAATCATAATGTAAAAACATGGTGTCATATAAACATTGAATAATATAATTGTGGAATAAACATATATTATTAAATTAGCATGAGTCAAGGATCATTGCACATAACAGACCAAAATTCATGGTTAACCACCATGACCATTGACCATGGTAGCAGAAGACAAGGCTAACCACCAGGACCATTGCACATAACATCTCATGACTCTCAAATTTACCAAATGAATTGGAGTTATATTTGGGTTTACCCATATTAACATTTTCATGAATATTCATTCTACGTATAGAATCATACATAATTAATCATAATATAAGGGTGCCCATGGAATAAAATGGTTATCCTAATCATACTAGATGGCATAATGAATGAGTGTATCATAAAATTGTATATGAATGAAAGGAATTAGAAAATTCATGGAAATTAATAAGGTAAAATATGAATATATGAAGGTATGTAATGTCAAATAGAAGTGACAACATGTAAAAAGTGTATTTATAAATTTTTAGCATTGAACCATTTTGTGTGGTTTTAAGGAAACCACTAACAATAATTTAAAATTGATAAGGGAATAATATATTGTAAAAAACCATAAGTGATCCAACAATGTTTTCATAATAAAAAACTAGTTTCATAAATACAATAGGGTGTAAAAAATATGGTATAGTGCACTTTGAATTGGCTATGAATTTTGGAAGTTCCCTAACTAGAGTTTAATATGGTAATAGAAATTGATAACCCATCATCCTTAAATATGATAAATTAACACATATCATATCGTGTTTTTATTTCATACATTTACAAGAATGGGTAAGGAGAAATGATACAGAATTATCCCATTAGAATAAAATAATTATATTAAATGTATGGAACTATATTTTTCATACATTTGAATGAGGAATGGTTAGGAATGAAAAGAGGAAAAATAATCATGAAAATAAAATGAATGAAAAGAAAAGAGGAATTTACCTCATGATTTAATATTCCATTAGAGCCTCTTAAAGGGAGTGGATTTATATTTTAGAGGACACAAAGGGCTATAGGACATGGGGGAGAATATTTGGGAGATATTTGGGCATAAGTTAGGGAATGAACAAGTCTTGATAGTGGTGAAGAGAAGAAGGAAGTGTGGGTGGTTTTTATAGGGAGGGGAGGAGGGTTTTCTTAGTATTTTAATCATTAATTTATTACTTTTCTATAAGAAAATAAATAGTGATGATTCCATGAAACAAAATTATAATAAGTGAATCTGAATTCATTGAAAGTCTTCTTACATAATCCATGAGTCTACGAATTGTCAATTTAGCTTATAATGTATATATATGTGGTAAATTATTGTATTTCATTATTCATCAAAAAATTAAGTATTTTAAAAAATATTACCCAAACCATTTTTCAACTTGTAGAATCAAAAAATGAACTCCAGTTTTGAAAAATAATTCTTTAAATATTATTAGTTTAATTTTTAATTACAATTATAATTTACTTGAACAATACAAATTTTAAAACTATAAATTATTTTATAATGTTTTCAAAAATTACATAAGGTCTTATAAAATTATCTTAAAACCATAACAAATAAAAACAATAATTTATGAATAAATATTATTAAAACACATTTTATTTTTTAATTATTAAATTATTTATAAATTTTTAATTAAATATTTATGACTTATAAAAATACCAACACTATCATATTGTAACTTATAAGATGGATATATTTTATTTATACTTTTATTGGTAAGTTTACTATTTACATGGCTGATTTACTATTCATAAGGGGTATATTAGTATTCATAAAGTTAATATTACTATTTGTTAGGGTCAGTTACCATTCCATAAAAAATATGTTTGTCTTATCGGACTCCAAACATCTTACTAATTGCTACCGTTTATTTCAACTTTTCAAAATTCAAATCACAAAAGTGACAATATTTTTAAAGGTCAAATAGTAATTAATAGTTCATGGTGTTCTGATTTTATGTGATTATATGGAATAATTATAAGGAAGTAATATCCATTTATAAAGCATTGGGTCAATACATTATTCCCCCCTTATGAAAATTTTCCCTCGAAATGTCATTTTACATTTTAAACCATAAATATGTACAGGTACTTTTCCATCAGTTTCTCTTCAAGTTCCCATGTTGCCTCTTCGTACTTATGCTTCCACCATATTTCTTTGACCATGTGATTAGTCTTGTTACATAGAACATTATCTCTATGATCCAAGATCTTCAATGGGTGTTCCTCGTATGAAAGATCATTCTCAAACTGTACCACATCTAAAGAGAGTACATGTGATGGATCTGGTAAGTACTTTCTTAATAGGGATACATGGAAGACATTGTGTACTTTAGACATGGTAGGTGGAAGTTCCAGTTGATAGGTCATAGTCCTGATACGATCAGGAATCTCAATGGGGCTGATGTACCTTGTACATAACATTCCTTTCATCCCAAACACCATTACCTTATTCCATGAAGATATGCATAGAAATACTATGTCTCTAACGTTGAGCTCATGGTCTCATCGATGATTTTCTATATAACACTTTTTTGACTTTGGGCTTCCTTGATGTTATGTTGAATAGTTTTCACCTTCTACACCATTTCTTCCACTATTTTAGTTCCTAGCATCTTACACTCACCAACTTCATCCCAACATGATGGTGTTCTACATTTTCCCCCATAAATGGCTTTGTATGGTTCCATTTAGATGCTTGAGTGGAAACTGTTGTTGTAAGAGAATTCAACTAGTGTAAGATGTTGGTTCCATCCTCTTTTGAGGCCTATAGAACATGCTCTAAACATATCTTCTATGTTTTGAATAGTTATCTCATATTGGACATTGGTTTGAGGGTGATAGTTCATAGAAATGTTCAGTTTATTTCATATATCATGTTAGAGACTTTTCCATAACATTAAGGTGAATATCAAATTTCGATCAGATATAATAGATAGTGAAACTTTATATAGAATTACAACTTCATTGATATATATCCATGCATGTTGATCCAATGTGAAGTCCTCTCGAATCAGAATCATGTAAGATATCTTTGTAAGATTATCCACAATGAACCATATAGAATTGTTTCCTCTTTATTCCCTTAGAAATCCAGGGAAAAAGTGCAGGGAAATGTTCAACGACTTCCAGGTTATTATTGTTTGTGGTTATATCACCCCATTAGACTTATTTCTCTTATACTTCACTTGTTGATATAATTGTCTCTTTGATGTATACTCTGCAATCTTCATCTTCATATTGTCCAACCAAAAGTTCTCTCAGAGATTTCGAAACATCATTGTGCTCTCTTGTTGAATAGAAATGGTTGAGCTATTTGAATAATTCAATATATCCTTCTATATCTATGGATTGGTTGGTACACATAATTATTACCCAAATCATAAAACTCCATTTTCATCAATCTTGAACTCATAGGATTTACCATTTCTGATAGATTCAATACTTTTCATAAATTCCATATCTTTTCTTTGAGAATACATTATTTCCTCTATGAGGGATGGTTGAGAAAACATTTGAAAAAGGATTGATAATATTCCTCCCTTAATGATTCCCAATTCCATCATCTGTAAATGTATTATGGTTTTATCCTTTTCAATTCTCATCATCGATTAATATGTATGCTCCATTCTACATAGAGCATTTTCCTCCATATTTTTCTTGCTTGGATGGTATTGGATTGAGTGGGTATGACCCTTGATAAGATCTATCCATCTACGCTGGTGCATATTAAGTTATTTTTAATGAATATATAATTGAGAATCTTGTGATTAATATATATCTCACAATTATTCCTATAGAGATAATTCTACTGGATTTTTAACACAATGATCATATAACTCCAAATCATGCGTAGTGAAGTTTTTCTAGAGGATTTATAGATTCCTTGAGGAATAGGCTATCACATTATAATTTTTCCTCAGTAGAAATCCTATTTCCTTTTTTATGCATCATTGTACACCACAAAGTGTTCTACACATATTTGGAGTGTGAGTATGGTTCAAGGATACACCTCTTTTTCAAATCCTTAAATAGCCATTTCATTCTGGAGTCATGGAAAACATCACTCCCATATGTGTTAGCCTGGTCATTGGGTTTGAAAATCATGATAACTTCTTCATAAATCATCGATAATGCCCAGATAGACAAATAAAACTGCAAATCTCTATTATATATTTTGTCGTGGGCTACTCTTCAAATGCCTTCATCTTGGAAGGGTCCATAAATATCTATTTCTTGGTGATAAAAGCCCCAAAAATGATACTTCCTTATTCTAAAACTCACATTTCCTATACTTTTCATACAAATTCTCCCTTTATAATGTCTTTATCATAGTATTCAAATGATCCTCAGGTTCCTCATTCCTCTTTTTGTATATCAGAATATCATCAATAGAGACTACCACAAATTTATCGTGGTAATATCTAATGATTATATCCATGAAATCTTTTGGAGAATTATTGAGTTTGATGGGAATCACTATTAAATCCTAGTGTTCATAACTCATTTGAAAGGCAGTCGTGGGAATATGTTCTTTCTTTGCCATTAATTGTTGATATACTGACAAAAGTGCCACTTTAGAGAAATAACTGGCCCCACAAAGATGATGGAACAATTTATATATATGTTCCAGAGGATACTTGTTCTTTATCTTTATTTTATTGATCTTGTGATAATCAATGCAGTGGCGCATTAATCCATCTATTTTCTTGATGAAGAGGACTGGTGCACCCCCTGGTGAAGCACCTGGTTATATAAAACCCTTCTCCATATTCTCCTATAACTGCTTCATCAGCTCTTCTAGCTCTGCGATGGAAATTCTATAAGGTGTATTTGATATAAGTGGGGAACCAAGAATAAGATAAATTGATAACTCAAAATCTCAATCAAGAGGAAGACTAGGCAACACTTTAGGGAATACATTTGTGTAATACCTCATGATGGGCATGTCTTCAATAATGAATCTCCCCTTTTTCTCAATAAATTGAGTTAGAAATTCTTTCTCATAAGGAATTAATATCCACACATGAGACAATGATTCCAAATGAGATTCATCTTCCTCCTTACACTTTTAAATAATTGAGGGATTCTTCAAGATGTAACGATTTATATCCATTTCTCAATATGTTATTTTGGCTTTGAATAAATATAGTCAATCCATTCCCAATATAACATGAAACTCTACTAATAGAAGTATGAGAAGTTTTTCTAGGAGGTTCAGTCCACAAACATTTACCTGGGAGGACTTATAAACCATGGATTCAATAATTTTCCCATTTTATATTCTCATACATAACATATCCTCTAAATTTTGTGGTGGTTTTTTAATATTTCTACTAAACATGAAAGATATAAGAGAATTCATAGAACCATAATCAAATAGTACATTTTCTATTCTTGAATGAATAATTAGCGTACCTTTCACCACATTGTTGTTTAAATACACCTGGGTAGTAGTGATAGAATAACCCCTTCCTTGTTTCCTTTGAGGTTACAATTGATTTCCTCTAACAACCCTTGTCTTAGGGAAATTGTTAACATAATTCCCATGTTCCTTGATGTTTTAACACTTAACCAATGGCTGAGTGTTTATTCAAACATTATTTTCTTACTTCACATTAGCTGGATTATTTATAACCCATCTTCAATTTTAATCCAAATTCTCCATCATTCCACATTTTATGAAATTCTTGGTTCCTTTTTAAAAGTTCCCAAGACGATTCTTCCCACAATTTTTACAAATGGGATTGTTGGGAATCTTTCCATCATAGATTTTTTTTGAGGAACAACCTATATTAGATTTCATTTTCCTCTATTTCTCGCTTTTCCCAAAATACCAATGAGAGTCTCCAATCTCTAATTCAACCTTACTGGACCAACAGAGAATCTCCTCATAGTTGTCAAATTCTCAAATTACCAATGATTTTCATATACTCTACTTTAGTCTTCTAAAGAAGCGATCCACATTGCTTTCAGCTCTCATGAAAAATCATTCGGCATACCTTAAAAGCCTTGTAATGTTTTCTATATACACCCTGATTTAGTCATCTTCCTTCTGCTTGAGTCAAAGGAACTCTCTTTCCATCTTGAGATAGAGAGTTCAGGGAAAATAGTTATTAAAAAAAATATCTAGAATTATTCCCAATTTGTGTAATCCATTTCCTCCTAGTTTTTTGTATTCTTGATCAGTTTCCACTAATTATTAGCTTTACTATCAAAATAATATACTAGAAACACAACTATTTCTTCCTATGAGCACTGAAGGACAGTGAATATATTTTTGGTGGAGTAATTCTTCTATTCGTCGAGGAGGGGATCAGAAGATCCACTAAAAATGGGAGAAATTTTCCACATGAAGTAATATATGGAAACATTATATTTCCATGTATGAGGAGGGAATTTCACGTGACTTAAGTTATTATTCATAACATGAGCTAGTAGAGCTAGTATTTTCATGATGTTTTGAGCTTCTCATCTGGTCATATTTGGAATATCATTATGGAAATATTCAAATTCCCTATCAAATTGATAATTTAAATGTTTTCTTCTATTTTCCTCCATTAAATAAGAAAACTAACGCACAATTATAGGTCTTGAGTACTTATATATTGAGAATAAAAATGGAACTCTGAACATAAAATGATAAAAATGTTAGGGTGGTGTATATCCTAAATTTTGATTCCCTAGGATTAAATCTAGGTTATCCTTGATCTATTTCTTAACTTATATTAATATGGGATTTTTTATTCCCTTAATAATTTTTTGTACTAATCTCATGAATTTACCAAATCATATCTCTCAGGAGTGTCAAACCAAGAGTGCAGCAAGGCCCATTATTTTTCACCATTTCCCATTCGAGTCTAGTTCAATGTGGGGTTTTCAGGTTTTACCCCTAGACAATTCTATTCCAGAGACAAATATACCTATTTGTATCCAAATAGGGATGTATTTTATTGATAAACCACTTACTCTATACTTACCAAAATTTAGGGGTGTTTTCTTATACATAGTATCATCCTTAAGGTTCTTACTAAAATTTTCTATTCTTAACCTCTAAAAATAACTAGACCACACTATGATACCAACTATAGTGACCCTATCATTTTAGAAAAAAATTACATTATTTTAAAAATAATAAAACATCATATTAGAAGCCAAGGATCGTAATGTATTGTGTATTGGAAGACAGGGTACATAAAACATGGGACTAAAAATAAGCTTTTATTTAATCTTCCTAACCAGACCTAAACTTCCTTCGAGAATGTACATCGGCATAGGGTACCTAGTGGATCACATGAATGAAGGGATGACATAAAAGACCAGTTAGTGAATAATAATAATAATAAGTCATTTTCACATGGGTAAGAGACCATGAAATAATGATATGAAATAGAATACAGAATCATTACATATAAACTTGTTATCATATAATCATTGAATAATAGAAATTGGGAAGGAAAATAAATAAATAATTTAGCACGATTCAAGGCTCGTTCCACCTAGAGAAGCAAATGTCATTATTAACAACCAAAACCATTCCACATGGTAGCACAAGCCAAGGCTAACCTCCTGGACCGTTGTACATTACCCCATTCATTGGAGCACTATCTGGGTGACCCATCATAACATGTTCATCAATATTCCTTCAATATATATTCATAAATAGTCAATCCTAAATATAAGGGCACCCATGGAATGAAATGGGTATCTTAATCTTGTCATAAAACATAATGAATGAGGGTATCATAAAAGTGTCCATGAAGGAAATAAATTATAACATACATGGACATTCATAAGTTAAAATAGTAATATATCAAGGTATGGGATTTATAATTGATGTGAAAACATGTATAAAGAGTATTTAGTAATATTTATCATTAAAACATTTTTGTGTGCTTTTAAGGAATCACAAACAAGAATTTAAAATATAAAAAGGAATAATTTTTTTAAAACCAGAAGTTATACTACAACGTTTTCATAATAAAAACACTAATTTTATAAAAATTATTTTTTCTTATAACATATGTTAGAGTGCACCTAAAATTGGGTACAAATTTGAGAAATTCCATAAAAGGGGTTGGATTTTTGGGAAGCATTGAAGAGGGAACCACTTAAAAACATGTATATACCCAAAAGATAATTATGATTAGACCTTGATGCATGAGTGTGGAAATATAAAAATAACATAGAATATGTACATAAATTGAATATATGATTTAATTTGGTTTAAAATTGAGTAATAATTACCCAACTGTTATCCCCAATAGTTATCTACAGTTTAAAAAGTTATGTGTAAATCCTTGGATATTCTCCATTACAATGTCTATAAGGATTGTCATCCAGTACATTAATAAAATAATTTTTATTAAATTACTTTATTCATGTTACATCCTATGACAAAAGATTCACAGACGACCTACACCGAATAAAGTAAAGTCGCACCTATGTTAAATCCATGCTTATGAGCTCAATAGTGCCCTAATATTTTATTGGTCTGGAATCCCATTTAAGAGTTTTCTTACATTTTCAAGAAAACCACACAAGTGTGATGTTAAAAAGATCAATACTTTTAGTCATTTATTTCAGGAACACCGAGCCTCGGAATGACATCCCATTTCAATGCCTGGTTTCATAATCAATCTATATAATATCAAAATATAGTACACGGAAAATATGAGATTATAAATTTTCAAATAATATTATTTATTTTAAAATTTCATGTCATCCTAAGGAAAAAAACATTTAATGAAATAAATGATATTTTCCACAATAATTAATTTCTTCTGATATCCCAAATGTTACTTGTTTTTTAATGGGGATACTTTTCATGGATGGTATCCATATTATTACTCTAATTGGTTATGTATATGATGGAATAATATTTATGAAACCCATTTATTTCCAGGGGTTTTCTATGATTGAATGGTCATTATAAAACCCATTTCTTTTCATGGGATCTGATGTGATGAATGGTTTATATTCTTATGGCACACATATGTATGACTTACATTATATGATTAGTGGAACCAATATCTGTAACGACCTACTGCTCTATCAATGGATTTCCATTTATTATAATTATTTCATATAGTAACCTGAAATAACACCACAATAAACTACTTTGCAATATGTAGCATTTAAACATAATATTGTCACTTATATTATTAGAATTTTGAAAATTAGACATACACAGTTGCGATCAAAAGGTTGTTTGGAGACTGACAAGACAAAAATAATTTTTGGTGAATAGTAACTAATTCTAATAAATACTAATGATACCATTATGAATATTAATATGAAACTTATGAATAGTAAATCGACAAATTAATTAGTAACCATAATAATGATAGTATAAATAGAGTTTATCCATCTTATAAGTGACAATATGAGATTGTTGGTATTTTTATAAGTTTTAAATATTTAATTATGATTTTATGAATAATAAAAAAATTATAAAAAAAATTATTTTCATAAAATTTATTAATAAATTATTGATTTTGTGTCTTCTGTTTTTAAGATAATATTATCAAACCTTATGTAATTTTTCGAAACATTTAAAATCAGTTATAGTTTAAAATTTTTATTTTTAAAGTAAATTATGATTTTAAATAAATATTAAATTAAAAATATTTAAAAAATTATTTGTAAAAATTATAGATCATTTATGGATTCTACATGTTGTAAAAAATTTAGGGTGTATTTTTTGGTTTTTCTAAAATACTTGAATTTTTGATGAATAGTTAAGTACTGTAATTTACTTTATATATATTCATTATATGCTAAATGAACTATTCCTTTAATCAGGGATGATGTAAGAACCATTGGTGAAAATTCACATGCACTTATTACTATTTTTGGTAATGGAATCATCAATATTTATTTTCTTATAGAAAAATAATAAACTAATGATTAAAATGTAAAAAAAACCCTTCTCCCCTCCACTATAAAAACCACCCACACTTCCCTCTTCTCTTAACACCTCTCATGCATTGTGTATTCCCTAAATTCTACCCAAATATCTCCCCAAGATCCTACCCGATGTCCAACAGGTCTTGGTCTCATCTAAATACCAAATACTCTCCATTTAATAGTCTCTCAAATAAAATTAAATCAAGAGGTATATACCAATTTTATTTTCATTCAATTTCTTTTCATGTTCCATTATTCTCTTTTCTTTCCTAACCTATTCTCATCCAAACATACGAGGTTCAATTTAATTATTTGGGAGCATTTTCTCCCTTAGGTTTTAATTATCAGTTCAATTGTATTAATATTCCGATACACATGTATGATGAGAATGGATTTCTAGAATTGAAGTTATATGAAATTATTGAAAATACATACTATGACACAGTTATAAAATTCATTTGGTTATTTGGAGTGAAGTTGAATCATTATATAAAACATTAATGATAAATTCTTGGATTAATTTGATGATTTCACGAACATTTATCTTTTTTGTTTTATTATTTTACATCACATCTAAAAATGAATTATAGAACATAACATAAGATAGTATTAATATTTAATATTATGGTTCAAACATAAATTTTTTTTCACGACCATAATTGAATATGGTAATAGAAATTGATAACCTGTCGTCATTGAATGTGATAATTTAAGATATCTCGGAAGGTGTTGTCGTTTCTTTCATATAAAAGAAGGGTAAAGGAGAGATGATAATGAATAATCACATTAGCATAATAAAATTTTAGTAAATTTATCGTACTATATTTTTCATACAGTTTGGATGAGAATAGGTTAGGAAAGAAAAGAGAATAATGGAACATGAAAAGAAATTGAATGAAAATAAAAGTGGTATATACCTCTTGATTTTATTTTATTTGAGAGACTCCTAAATGGAGAGTATTTGGTATTTAGAAGAGACCAAGACCTGTTGGACATCGGGTAGGATCTTGGGGAGATATTTGGGTAGAATTTAGGGAATACACAATGCATGAGAGGTGTTAAGAGAAGAGGGAAGTGTGGGTGGTTTTTATAGTGGAGGGGAGAAGGGTTTTTTTACATTTTAATCATTAGTTTATTATTTTTCTATAAGAAAATAAATATTGATGATTCCATTACCAAAAATAGTAATAAGTGCATGTGAATTTTCACCAATGGTTCTTACATCATCCCTGATTAAAGGAATAGTTCATTTAGCATATAATGAATATATATAAAGTAAATTACAGTACTTAACTATTCATCAAAAATTCAAGTATTTTAGAAAAACCAAAAAATACACCCTAAATTTTTTTCAACATGTAGAATCCATAAATGATCTATAATTTTTACAAATAATTTTTTAAATATTATTAATTTAATATTTATTTAAAATCATAATTTACTTTAAAAATAAAAAAATTTAAACTATAACTGATTTTAAATGTTTCGAAAAATTACATAAGGTTTGATAATATTATCCTAAAAACAGAAGACACAAAATCAATAATTTATTAATAAATTTTATGAAAATAATTGTTTTTATAATTTTTTTATTATTCATAAAATCATAATTAAATATTTAAAACTTATAAAAATACCAACAATCTCATATTGTCACTTATAAGATGGATAAACTCTATTTATACTATCATTATTATGGTTACTATTTAATTTGTCGATTTACTATTCATAAGTTTCATATTAATATTCATAATGGTATCATTAGTATTTATTAGAATTAGTTACTATTCACCAAAAATTATTTTTGTCTTGTCAGTCTCCAAACAACCTTTTGATCGCAACTGTGTATGTCTAATTTTCAAAATTCTAATAATATAAGTGACAATATTATGTTTAAATGTTACATATTGCAAAGTAGTTTATTATGGTGTTATTTCAGGTTACTATATGAAATAATTATAATAAATGGAGATCCATTGATAGAGCAGTAGGTCGTTACAGATATTGGTTCCACTAATCATATAATGTAAGTCATACATATGTGTGCCATAAGAACATAAACCATTCATCACATCAGATACCATGAAAAGAAATGGGTTTTATAATGACCATTCAATCATAGAAAACCCATGGAAATAAATGGGTTTCATAAATATTATTCCATCATATACATAACCAATTAGAGTAATAATATGGATACCATCCATGAAAAGTATCCCCATTAAAAAACAAGTAACTTTTGGGATATCACAAGAATTTAATTATTGTGGAAAATATCATTTATTTCATTAAATGTTTTTTTCCTTAGGATGACATGAAATTTTAAAATAAATAATATTATTTGAAAATTTATAATCTCATATTTTCCGTGTACTATATTTTGATATTATATAGATTGATTATGAAACCAGGCATTGAAATGGGATATCATTCTGAGGCTCTGTGTTCCTAAAATAAATGACTAAAAGTTTTGATCTTTTTAACATCACACTTGTTTGGTTTTCTTGAAAATGTAAAAAACTCTTAAATGGGATCCCATGCCAATAAAATATTAGGGAACTATTGAGCTCATAAGCATGGATTTAACATAGGTGCGACTTTACTTTATTCGGTGTAGGTCGTCTGTGAATCTTTTGTCACAGGATGTAACATGAATAAAGTAATTTAATAAAAATTATTTTATTAATGTAATGGATGACAATCCTTATAGACATTGTAATGGAGAATATCCAAGGATTTACACATAACTTTTTAAACCTTAGATAACTATTGGGGATAACTTTTTTAGAAATTTATTGAAAAAATGGAGACCGATTGATGATTGACGATCAACGTGTAGCTGATTCAAAACAACCTCGCCATTGATGACGACACACAGATGAGTTTTCATCAAGGACTGATCCGAATTGTAGTAGTTTTTGTTTTTTTCATATTTTTAATTTTTATCTATTTTTTCAATGAATGTGGATTAATCCATGAATAGATTATAACATGGATAAATCATACTTGCAGGATTGATTTATATGCAGGGTTAACGGGAGTTATTTGTTTTGGTTTTCTAACCCAAACTCCATGATCATGATCATTAAACGAGAATTCGTGGAAAATTATGTTTAAACCCTAATTATTGGGATTTTATCCCTCTATTATTTTCATTTTCACTATTATAACACTATAGTCCATCGATTGTCATTTTCGGGTGGTTCTGAGCACGATTGGACCCCTTGATTCGTGGAAAATCAAAAATTGAGGCATTATCTATGTAGATCGGGATCCAAATATGTTAGATCTATGACCATTTGATTTTTATGGGTACCATAGGAGGCCCGGTGTTCCACAGAAGGGTCCACTGGCACAACACTAGTGATCAGCAGATGGCAGAGGCGAATAGTAGTAGAGCCACGTGTGGTAGGTGCGGCCAGTGGTGTCCATGTGAGACGGAGGTGGCAATGTGGATTCAGAGGTGGATGTGGCATCAAGCCACTTGAGATTCGGGATGACCAGAGCTGTCCAAGTGAATGGATCCCAGAAGTAGTGGGCCGAGTTATCAGGCCTAGGTATAGCGGGCCAAGATTGGTGGGATGGGCCAAGAATTAGGTCGGACCCATGTTGGATTTAGGGTCATCGAGATGACGGTGGACATGATCGACCATAGAGTTTGACCATGAGCCGTGAAATCTTGAGCTCTAGTGAGGTGCAATAACCACATAGTTGGATGTGACGGTTGACCATGACGATCGAACATGATGATAGAAAATAAAAGTAATAACCACGTGGTCGATCTTCATGGTCAGTTGACCAACTGTGCCAATTTCCCATTGTAGTCAACCAGAGTGGTATGTTCACAAGCCTCGGTAGGCCTGTGGGTGGTTTCATTCACATGAGAAAATCACCTAAATAGAGCGTCCAATCGAAGGGTTTTATAACATGATCAGGCCCGGACATTTTAACAGAACATTAGAGAAAACTAGTGAGTTTTTAGTTTGGACTAGTATAGATTTAGAGCATTCCCTTGGTCTTTTCCTCGAGGGTTTTGTATGGTATTACATCAACATCAGCAAATTTTAATCCCCTATAAAGTTCAATTATCAGATAGAGTATTTCATCCCTCCTCAGGACTGGAGTATGATCTTATATTACCCCTATTAGAGTATGTGGAATTGTGTAACCTCCTTGAGAAGGGAACTAACCCTCCATCTGGTAGGTTGCATTAGTAGGTTCAGTGGTATAAACCAACGTTTCTGTGTGTGATCCCCTATATAGCTAGTTGATCCAGACTGGGTATGTGGAATACCCCGAATGAGTCTCAGTGTGAACTTTGGTTCCCCCTAGTTAGTTCGAGGCATGGCCCTATCCCAGTTTATCATAATCTTCATTGAACAATATATTTTATTTGGGTAGGTCCCAAAGGATTTATTCCTCTTTGTGTTTCTCTCTCATGATATAATTACTCAAGGACTGATTCCTTCCAGAAAGAGGGTTCTTCGAGTAGAATCCTATGGCTGATAGTTGGTTATGAGGGCCTGATGGTGTGGTTTCTCTCTTGAGTATATCTGGATATTGTTGTTATATTACCTATAGATATATATCTATGTAGAGATAACTGTACATTCCATTGTGGTAATAAATTATGGTATTCCTTTGTGATATTTATGTAATGTTTTCATTGTTTCATATTGAATATTTTTATACTCACACCTACACGGTGTTTTCCCATACCTATCGTGTCTTGTGCAGACAATCATCCTTTTAACAAAATCATAGGTGGTCTAGGACTAGATAATTCATAGTGAGAGTAGAGAGATTGCGGTGTGTTCTTATGTATTTCAGGATGTAATCCCTATACCTTTACTTACATTTTGGACTTGTGTTACAAACTATTTTTTGTCGGCTTGTATTTGGACCTGTTAACCTTCAAGTTAATTTACTAGCATACTCTATTGTGAGATCATAGTGGTATTCATGCATTGATTAGTTAGTGGTTTTAACATTTCCTCATTTTATATCTTCAAGATGTGTGTGTGTAGGTACTTAGTCTAATGGATACCATTTTTTTGGATATGCCTACTTGCTACTAGTCACCAGCGCTTAGCCTATTGGATGTGGGCTTGGGGTAGTCATAACAGGAGACATTTTGGGATGGGTCATGAAAAATTGGTATTAGAGGAAGGTCATATCGACTTTACAATTGAGAGTTTGTGAGGTTGGTTTAGAGAAATAGGTTTATGTGTTTCAAGTTCATATTTTAGGATAGGGACTCTAGTGCTTCTGTGAAGACTGAAATATCCATACACCTGAACTTTGATTTCCAGTTTTTTCTACTTGGTAAATTAAAATACTTGTTTCAAGAAAAACCAGTGGTACATCCATCATATATGAATGGTTGTGTTTTCTATTTCCTTCTGAAGTCAAATCTCTATGTATAATATGATGACTCTGGTACATCTTGTTTTATTTCAGCTGCCTCCACATAGATAGGCATTCAAGATTACACACTATTATCATGAGGATTATATTCCCAGTGAGGAGACATCGGTACAGGGTCATGTACCAAGGATAACACCTATGGATGGTTTACTAGCATTACCACCACTGATCAAGAATTAGTTACTAAGAACACTACCAGTTTACGATAAAATAATTTTGGGTTTTTTCCTGAGTTTCATAGGTATAGACCTCCCAGGTTTTATGGTGATCAAGTACCCAATTTGGATGAGGAGCCCGTGTTTTTTCCCTTGTGAGGATGTCTTCCGATCCAATGGAATTCTTTGTTGTTAGTCTCCTTGAGGGCTCTACTGGGAGATTGTAGATCTAATTGAATTAGTATCATGATTAGATAGCTCTTTCTCAGACATACTACAAGAATCTTGTTAGAGATGATTTCTATCTTTCCACATTGGGATCATTATAAATACAGAAGCTTCTGCATGTGGAATAGGGAAGTATTACCATGGTGGAGTATTCAGATAAGTTTGAAATCATCTTTCACTACTCCATGGACATGATACAAGACCAGTTCTGTAGGGATCAAACATTCGATTAGGTTTTACATCGATAAATCAAAGAATTAGTATTGTACATTATAATTTAATCCCATTTTGGGGTATTTGAGTGAGCCATTCTAGTGGAGAGTTTTCTAGTATAGAAGAAAATGGAAGTGGGATCTAGTAGTGGGAACCGAGTAGCTAAGACCTCAGCAGAGTGTAGAAAATGATAGTTGGAGGGATCGAAGCTGGTCATGTGCTTTAGGGGATGATCCTAGGAATCAAGTTTAGTGTTTCAGGGATCCTAGTGTGGCTCAAATAATCCTAAGGATAGATGGTGTCACTCATGCGGTGGTTAAGGACATAAGTCACATGACTGCATGACCAGTCGCACAACTGATCAAGAGATGGTTGAGGGACCACTAAAGTAGATATAGAAATAGGATAAGGGTGGTCTGTAGGGTGGAAAATGTGGTAGAGGTGTAGTTATTATAGTAGGAGGTCATCAGAGGTTCTACCTATTACCAGCCCACCCCTAGGTAGTCCATGCCGGGCTTTGAGAGGTGTTGGGCAGGGAGCAGGCCAGTTTCAAGTGATGGAGGCTTATGATATTTGATATCCAAGTATGATACATGGTACAATCTCATCATTTTCCACCTTAGCTGTAGTTTTTATAGAAATTGTCTATAATAATTTTTTTATTTCCATAAACTATGTTCAAGACTCACAGATTTCAGTTGAATGGTTAACTCTTACTTGACCCTAATGCATGGAAACTCTTACTAGGTGAGACTTGATAATGAAAAACTAATGCTGACAATGTGTCTTGACTCTTGTAGGAGTGAGTTCTGGTTGTGAACTCTTGGTAGAAGAATCAATCCCTTATGACTTCATTCATGGTATGGATTTGTTATCCACAATTCATGCTGAAATTGACTATTTTAGGTGAAGAGTGTGGTGTGACTATAGTGATGGACCCATTTGTTCCATTATTGGTGAAAAATAAATATCGGAAGTGTAGGATAGACTCACACATAGGAAAGTGTAGCCGATTACTCATCATTTTTCCAGACTCACCCTCAATGTTGTGGGGGAAATCAATCCTTAGTTTACTATAGTAGAGTTGATGTACGATGACGTCTTTCTTCAAGATTTTTTATGTTTACATACCCATAGGGGGATGAAATTCTAAATTTATCTACACCCTGGTATGAAATCGATATCTACACCTATATATCATATGGATCCCAAAGATATTTGTGAGATGAGACTACAGTTATAGGACTTATAGAGGAAGGGCTTTCTGAGACCGAGTGTTTCATCCAGGCTAGCCCCCATTTGAATTTTCATGATGGAAGATGGGATATTGAGGTTATCTGTGGATTACTGGCACTTGAACTAATAGATTATGAATAATAAGTATCCACTATCAAGGATCAATGACCTCTTTGATCAATTTATATGGGCGTGATGGTTCTCAAAAATCGGCCTAAGATAATGTTTTCACCAGTAGAAAGTACGGGATGAGGATATAGTGTAGACGACATTTAGTTGTTTTTATGGTCACTATGAGTACATAGTGATTATATTTTGAATGGATAAATCTACTATAGTATTCATGATACTCATGAACTAGATCTTTCAGCAATAATTATATTGTTTCAGGGTGGTCTTCATTGATGACATCCAAGTGTAATAAAAAACTGAGGAGGAGTGTGCCATATACTTTAGGACGGTGATGGAAAAAATAAGAGTGTAACAACATTACATGTAGATCTCAAAGTGTTATTTCTGGATTTGAGATGTCTATTTTCAGGGAAACATCATATCAATGGATGGAGTTGTAGTGGATCTAGTGAAGGATGAGGCGGTGCTTTCTTGGGATCGATATAAGAGTGTTATCGAGGTATAGAGTTTCTTTAGATTGATAGGGTACTATCTAAGGTTTGTACCTGGATTCTGCATAGTGGCATCAACCTTAAAATAATTGACAACAATGTCGAATCCCTTCATGTGAAAGAAAAGTGGTAGCAGTGCTATCAGGAGCTGAAGTATCGGTTGACACACACTCCCCTCCAAATGTTATCGGATCATGGTGTCGAGTTTGTGGTGTTTTGTAATGCATCAAATATTGGTTTTCATTCTTTCCTGATGTAGAGGAGAGTGGTGATTTTCTATGGTTCATTCATTTTGAGACCTCATGAGCATAATTACATGACCCATGATCTTGTGTTACTAGTGGAAGTCATTGCATTGAAGATGTTGCGACACTACCTAATGGGAGAGTTGTTTATCATCTATTCTAATAAAAATTGTCTCAAATATATCTTTACTCCAAAGGATCTGAACTATTGATAAAGGCCTTATCTAGTGTTATTCTATTACTATGTCATTGATATTTTCTATACTCTTGGGAATGGGAACATGGTGGCAATTTCTCTGAGTAGGAGATGCAATTCACAATAGCTAAACGAGGCATGTGATCAGTTTCCCTCGTTTTATAAATCCTTTGTGTATATAGATAGAGAATTTTACCTCGACTCAATGGGTTTCACCCCTCAACTCTTACAGCGAGTTAGGGAGGAATGACATGGGGTAACAACTTCGAGAACTTACGTTCTCAAAGATCATCAGGGAATGATATTTATGGATACTCAAAAGGTGTTGATCAATCCATTATTATTAGAGGATGCACAGTAGTATTAGTAATGTTGTGGGGGGAGGTTTTGAGTGAGTTTCATACATCCCAGTTGGTGGTACATCCAGGAATGTGGAAGCTATACCAGGACATCTAGAATCAGCTTTTTTGTCCATGGTTGATGAAAGGAGTTTTAGATTTTGTCTTTTGATTCCATAATTTTTAACAAGTGAACGATGAAAAAAAGGTTCCAGAAGGTTTTTCCCAACCCCTTGAGGTTCCAAAATGTAAGTATGATGGGATATCGATGCCATCATGATGTGTTTAACACAATTTTAATGGGGAAACAATGCAATATGGGTGACTATTGACCAACTCAACATGCCAGAACACTTCCTAGATGTCCGATATAAGTGTTTAGTAGATAGATTTGGAAGCATCTACATGCTATATATAGATCAAAACCGTGGAATTCCATCGATTATAGATTCATATCATGAAACATAATTTACATACTAGTTATTTAAGGTATAAGAGGAGGGGTTTGGGACCAAGATACACTTCATCAGAGTGTTTCACCAAAAGATGGATAACAAGGTTGAGCAGACCACTAATATTCTGAAGGATATGTTTCAGGTGTCCATGTTGAATTTTGGCTATAGTTGGGAGGGTCACCTACCACTTTTAGTGTTTTCATAAGACAAAAAAATACCAATATACCATTGATATGGAATCATTTGATGGTTTGTTTGTGAGAACCTATAGGACCCTAATTTGTGGGAATGACCCAGGGGAGTTAGCACTCATATGTCTGAAGGTGGTTAAAGCTACTATAGTGAATGTTTTGATCATCTAGAAAAAGATGAAGATTGAACAGATCCATCATAAGTCTTTTTCTAATAGGTGGTACAGTCTTTTGGAGTTTGTGGAAGGATACCATGTGTTCATTTAGGTTTCACATCGATGTGGATTGTAGAGATTTTGATAGTGTGGAAAGTTATATCTAAGGTTCATCATCCATTTTCAGATAATGCATATAATTTTAATGGTGGATTACCTATTATATCGACCCCTATAGTTAAATTAGGTACACAACATCTTCCACATGATGTTGCTGAGAAGGTACATGCATGACCCATCACATGTCATCGTCTAGGGATAGATGGAAATAAAGGATTGAGATAATTGTAGTTAATACCTCATGGATATAAAGTATCATAAGGATATTATTCTTTGAGGGTGATTGATTCCCTGGGTGAGCATCTAGTGGAAGCATGTGAATATATATGAGAGAACATGTGAGTGGGAGGTGCAAATTCCTACTCAATACCCTCATTTATTAATGTATCCATTATTTCAGATTTTGGGGACGTAAATCCCCATATATGGGATAATGTAAAATCTTCGGTATTTTGTGTACAATTTCTCAACATTATATGGTTTTATTTTGAGATCTAGTTTTGAGACAACATGTGTTTGTGAGGTCCGGTGTGCCTGGAATAAATGTTTGAAAAAAATTAAACTTTTTAATAGAATGTGTGGATGGTTTTCATGAAAATGTAGAATAACTCTTAAATGGTTTCCCAGATCAAAACCTTGAGGGAACATATGATCTCAGAATTGAGTATTTACCAAAAGTTTGACTTAACATGAGTTGGCGTGGAGCGTTTCAGAAAGATCAATCGCAAGATGTATTGAGAATAAAATAATTTAATAATAAATATTTCTTTTATAAAGTGGATGAAACTATTTAAAAATTTTGTAAGGGAGAATTTATAGGGTTGGCTTCATAACCCTGGAAGCCTTGGATAACAATTTTAGAGAAAATTTTAATAACTCTATTGAACAAACATAGATGGACTATGTATCGAATATTAACACACATCTAATAAGAATGAACCTCACCAATGATGATGATGCAATGATCTTTCATCATATGAAACTGATCAAAATAGAGGTAGGATTTATTTATTTTGACCATATTCACCATTATATATTTCTATGATGAATTTCACCTAATCCCTAAATAGATTATATCATGGATAAAGTGTACTAGTGGGATGGATTTATATATGGGTTCGTTGAGAGTTTTTTGTTTGGGTTCTCTAACAAAAAATACCTGATCGTGCTCATGGTACTTGAATTATTAGCCAACAATTTTAAAAACATTATTGTTATGGTTTTCTCCCTCTGTTATTCTTGTCAATCGTCATTGGAACCCCATAGTTCCAAGATTGACATTTTCGGGTGGTGCTGAATAGGATCGAACCCCCAGATTCGAGGTGAATCAACAAAGTACAATAGATCTAGGTAGACCGGGACACAAGGAACACATATATGTGACCGTCCGATTTTCATTGCATTGGAGGAGGAATGTTAATCCATGGAAGAGACCAATGGTGTAGAACTGGTGACTTATAAAAACGCATAGTGGCACATCTGTATGTGTCCTGTGAGGCCTACAACAAACATGTGTGATGCCGACGATGACGGGAACATGGTGATACTGGTGATGAGGATGTGAAGGTGGTGAAGACATGGAATTGTTTGTGGTGGTTTCAGTGGAGGAGGATTTAATGGTGATCCATGAGGAATGTGGGCCTAGTGGATCAGGTGAAGAGGTTTTAGACCAGGTGGAGTAAGTCGGGCCAAGGTGGTCTAGGCTAGGTGGGCCGAGCAAATAACAAGGTCTGGCCCGAGGTCATTGGGATGAAGGTGGCCACAATCGACTACAATCATAGTGTCCAAATAGAAACTCCCTCTGGTTAGTTGACCAACTATCATGGTAGACAGTGGTGGTATGTTGGACCTACTTCAATGGTAGGTCGACAACCCCTGGTATGCCAGTGGGAATTTTCACTCAAATGAGCATATCTCCTAAATGGATCTCCCAATAGATGTTCGTTCTGCGGTGTAGAGATCCTGATGTTGAGATGTTAATTTTGGGACAATTTTTTGAGTTTTTATTTTCGACCAGTATTGGTTTAAAGAATTCTCTTGGTACTATACTTGAGTGTTGAGTATGGTATTATGTTCACATCACTAGATTATAGTCCCATCTAGAGGACAATTATCAGATAGAGTTTTGTATCCCTCCTTAACTCTTGAGTTTGATTCCCTATCACGCCTAGTAGAGTCTTTGGAATTGTGAAACATCCTTGAGTGGGGTGATGATCCTCCAACTAGAGGTCTGTATCAGTAGGTTTAGTGGTATCCCCCAATGTGTCTGGGTGTGATCCCCTACATAGCTGGTTGATCCATATTGGGTATATAGTATCCCCCAATGAGTTAGGGCATGATCTGTGGTGTCCCCATGTAAGTTCTAGTTGTGAACCCTCTCTCCATGTTATAGTATTAATTGACCAATATGTCATCTTTGGGTAGGTCCCAAATGAGTTAGACCTCTTTGTGAGTGTCTATTATGACTTCATGACTCGAGGAGTGAGTTCTCCTAAAATGAGCTTCTTCAAGAAATTTCTTGTGTATGAAAGTTGGTTATGACCGCCTGATAAAGTGTTGTATCTATTGAGTATATCTGTAAATTATTGTGATATGATTTGTAATCATATACATGTATAGATATAATTGTACTTTACTTTTTGGTATTCCGTTGTAATATTTCTATGAGGTCTTAGGGTGTCCTAATGAGTATTGTTATTATCACACCTGTACTAGATTTTCCCACATGTGCCATTTCTTTTGCATATGATCGACCTTTTAAAAGAGTCATAGGTGGAATAGGACTAGATTGTGTTTAGTGATACCAGACAAACTGAGGTATGTTTTGATGGATTTCAGATAGCAGTAACCAAAACATTACATGTTGTTCAGAATTTTTCTACATACTCTTTGTTGTGGGATTGTATTTGTCCCATTTTACTTTTCAGTTATTTTACTATCATATTCTATTATGAGATATTAGTGGTATCCATGAATTGTTTACATAGTGGATTTTTACATTTCAGAATTTTTTTTCTTGGATCTGGGTTCATGGGTATAGGTATTATGGCTAATGCCTCCCATTTGTGGGATATGCCTACTCGGTGCTAATCACCATCCCTTGGCCTATTAGATGTGGGCTAGGGGTAGTCACTATAGGGGCCCCTCTAGGATGGGACCTAAAGAAAATAACATTGTAAGATTGTAAGGTATGATTCAAGGTATGAATCTATCATGAAAGTATAAAAATAAAGTCCTTCAATATAAATTAAAAAACATTATTCTCATAATGTTGTTGGAAAAGTCAAAATATGTACCTCATTATGAAAACAAACAAAAATTATTTTTATCCCAGTTAGTTAAAATTTATGCATGGGTAAAAATGAAAGTAAAAAATGAAATATAAATATTAAAATAACATAGGAATGTTTTTTTTTTAAACGTTCATGGATGATAAATATTTCTAAGTTAATTCTTACGTAGAAACAATCTCAGATAATAATGAGACTATGAAATTAATCATTACATTAGGTCAAATTTCCATTATATGTATCCAAAAAATCTGTATAATTGTTTAACTAAGAATATAAACTACTTTACCACCATTTATATAATTCTTGTTATCATAAATGATCACATTATGAACCGTCAGTTAATATTATTTTATTATCACTGTTCTTTCAGGTGTTAACTATTTTATTTCATTGTCCATGTTTTGTCATATAACACCCAATTTTTTTCATAGGATATACTTCCATCATTTAAAAAATGATATTAAGATTATATATAACATATATATTAACAATATACTTTTATATAATCATTATTTAATAATGATCATTGATAATGAATCACATCTCATCATGGAGATGGTCGGTTTCACATATGCACGAGCGATGATAACATACACTTATTAGTGAAATGGAATAAAAGTGGATGGTATATATATATATATATCTATCTATAATAAATATCATATTATAATTTATATATATATACATATATATAATTTTTCCTTAATTTACCCATCCATGTTAATTGTGGATGAAAAACATATTACAACGTAGGGTAGTGATGGTAGGACTTACATACGTTATAATTCTTATTTCACTCTTTATAGGTTGGATAAAAGGTTGAATATGGTTGTTATATAATCATAATAAAATCACAACATATATACCATACTGTATTTGTTATGTTAGAATGTAAAAACACATTAATAGGAAGTAGAATAAGAAATACTCCTGGGAGAGTTGGTAAAGTAGATTACCTCTTATTCATAGAGCACCCATTATATCTCCTCTTAGGGACACTATAGTTGGCCTTGTAATGATAAAAAACCTCAAGAATATGACTAAGGATGTGTAGAAGGTAATTTTTTTTGGGGTGGATTATATTGAATGATAAATGAGGTGTGAATAAATGTGGGAGGATGTTCCCTTTAATAATTGAGGTGAGTGGTACATTTGTAATCACAAAAAATATTACTTAATAATAAAATCAATCACAGTTAGAAGACCAAAAAATTGTCATATATATAATGATAAATGATATAATTTTTAAATATCATCAACCAATTGATTCTATAAGAGATTTGGTATTAATTTAATCCTTATAATATTTATTATCCCTTAGTTAATGTATTTTAATTTTAATTATATTAACAAATTATTCAATATTAAATGGAAATAATTTTTACTTATTAGATGACAATTAGACCATAAATGAACAATTATGAACCTTTTAGATGATATTATAATTATTTTACATTATTATAAATGTTGTATGATTTTTAAATAATTTTATAAAACATTATTTTGATAAATTATCAATCCTTAAAATTTTGAAACTATTAGATTATTGGATTTTTAGAAATATCAAGATAACATGTTTACTTCTAAAAAATAATTTATTATATCCTTAAGATGTCACAATCATATATTGTTTTTTGGATTCATTAATTATATAAAATTATATTTATATTAATTATTTTAATAACATTTCATTGATATTTTCATTAATAAAATTATTACTATCTTAGTGTTGTTTAATAATTTAATATACTTTTATACACTAAAATTTAAAAATGAATTACTAGGATGAATATATATATTGTATATTTAGGAAAAATATATAATTTAAAATATATCTATTGTATCTCCCTTATTTAAAATTGTAATATTATTTAAAACATGAATGTGAAATCATTAATGTTTTATTAAATAAAATGTTATGACTATCATAATTTCATATAGGTGTCTCAAAAAAACAAACAACAATATCATAAAAATATTTTTATAAGGTCAAAAATTTAAATTTAAATTTGTTCATAACACTTCCTTGTTCTCATGTAGACACAAAAGGGATTTTAAAGAAAAAGAAAATTAAATTTTATACCTTTCTTTGATTTAAATGTTATAAAGTCATTTTAATAAGAAAGTTTCCATAAATGACTTAATATTGATACTTATTATTCAAGGGCCAAATGTAATTTTTCCAATAAAATATTGGTAATTTGTAGGGTCATTTTATAGTCTTTATAAGATGTTTTAACAAAAAATAGATAATTTACCAATTACTATGGTAAATAATTTATCATATTTACTATTCCTGTTGGGCCAAATTAAAAGGAACATATTTACTAAATTTGGACCGTTGAATCCATTTTTTGGAATCCATTTATTAAAATACAAAATAAAGAAAATTCAGTATTTAATTTAATATAAAACAAGAAAAATACCATAGAAAATAGTTTCTCTAATAAATATCCATTTAAAACATAAAATTATTTTTTAATAAAATTATGTAAAAAATAATTTCCAAAAATCAAAGTAGGATTATTTTAAATCAAAAATAACTAATGGAAATTAAAAACTAATATTAAGGAAAAATTTGTCCATGTAAATACAATAAATGAAAATACAGTTTCAGTAATTAAAATATGTATTTAACTATTCATCAAACCATAAATCTTAACATAAAAATACAAAAGTAAATTTTGATTTCATTTTTTCAAATAAAAATTTGATTTTTTATATAATATTTATAAAATTTACAAAAAATAGATTTAAAAATTATACACTATTAAAAGGCGGTAAAATTGCCATTTTCGAAAATATATCTTTTAATTTATAGAATTAGATTTTTTTCTTATCATATGCCTATAAAATATACCAGTTAAATATAAAAAATATTTAATTAAATATATAAATAAGTTCAGTTAATTTTACTTATAAATACAACACATCTATTGGAGTATAAAAATAAAAAAATCATTTATATTCAATTGGTATATATTTTCATTTCTATGTAATTGATTATTAATATATTCATCTTATAAACATTATATTTTCATAAGTAAGTTAAAACTGTTTATAACCACTAATTTAATGGCTAGTTTATTATCTTAAATAAAAAATTTTACATTTCATTGAAACATAGCATTGCGTGTCACACAAGCATAGATAGTGTTGGGTGTAACACTAGACAACAATGAAATCAAATTATTTTTAAAAAATGTATCTCATAAAAATATTAGGGTGTTACAAATTTTATGGGAGGATACATGATAAATGAGTTGTGGTAGGATCTGTGATAATCCAAGGATGGGTAATAACATTATGCATTGGGTATGTAAGTATGTTGTACCGAAATTCTATTTGTAAGAGTGACATGTATGGAATTCAAGAGTAATGTTATTCCATTTATATGTGTTGTAAGTATAATTATGTCTCATTATACCTCTATGTATTTTCTATGTTTTATATGGTTTTTATGGTAATCAAGTAATTATAAAAAAATTATGAAATGAGATTATATTCAATGTAAGGTATTTACTATCTATTTCAGGTAAAAAGTAAAAATTAATTTATAAAGATTTCAATGGATTTAATGTCTATTAGTGAAATGACCGGTTCATTATTTATATATCTTTTATTGAGATTTTTATTCTCATCCAATGTTTTTTAATATTTCTCATAGGACCTAAGGATGAGTAAGGATTTGGATTTGTCATGTTAAATGCTGGTAAGAGTTTTCATAAATGTGATAAGGCTTTATTTTAAATGTTTTAGATTATTAGAAAAATTGATATTGATTGATAGTGTCCTCATTGTGTTGTTATAGTTAATTTATATATGAGGTATGGCCTAGTTCTCTAAATCTCTAAACCAAAAAAGATCATCAATGTTAAAGAATGTAAAATTTTGGATATAACTCAAGATTATGTAATTTTTGTATGGTAGGGGCCTTACAATTGGTATTAAAGGAAAGGTTTAGAAAACATTGGAGATTAAGATGATTTCTTAAGATTTATGAATATAATAAATGGTATATAATTATCAGGTTCATCATTATTTTAGTGTATTCAAAACCCCTTTTGAGGCTTTTAGTTATGAAACATTAAGGCGGCTAATGTAATTTTTGGAGACATTTATTTTTTTGAGGTAATTATGGGTTATTACATTTTGGGGTGAAATATGAAAGGCATGAGATTAAATTTGAGTTTATAATATGTTATGGTTATTTTTGAGAACTTTATCATATTTTTTGAAATTTTATATGAATTATATAGTTTTATAATAATTTCAACCCACAAGATGGGTGATAACCCATCTCATCTGGAAATATTGTGAGAATTGAACCAATAACCTAAGTGAGACAATGGTGAATTGCCTACCACTATCCTATGTGATTCCATAGTTAGTATGAAAATTTAGTTAATCTATCTATTGGATAAAGTTTATATATTTGGGATTGGAAAATTGTTTGGTGATTAAGTGATTAATGTTATTTTAGAAGCCATTTTATATTTTGGTAACTTTATACGGTTAATAGAGTTTTTTGGGTTTTTGTTTGGGAAATAAATGTTGAATTACTATACAGAGTATAATATGTTTTATGGTTGTTCAGGTTACTTATAGAAATGGATAACATACTTAGAGATTATGTGATTTAGTAAATTACTTTTTTTGTATGATATATTAAATTTCAGTGATGTTAGTTCGTGATAAATGTTAACAATATCTTTGATGTATATGTGGTAAAAAAATGATGGGTTTTAATCATAGTCTATAAATATTCTGATGGATTTTATGGAAAATTATTTAATGAATTGTCGATGTTGAAATTTTTACATCACTACTGAATTTTTTATACTAAATGTGTTTTCTTCATATAAAGGTATATTATTTTTTTGGGAATTATCATGTGTTGTCCTAATAGTTTTTGTTTTGGTTAATTGATAATGGAATTTGTTATATATTTTCATCCATTTTTGGATTTATTGGTCTGTAGAAGTATATTCAAATTATAGGGGTCTGAAAATTCAACATAAATACATATCATTTGGAGAATAAATGGGTTTGTGGAGGAATATGATTAATGGAAGAAACTCTTTATGTCAATTAAATATTTTCCATTATCTTCAAAATTCCTGTAGTAAAATAGTTCCTCAACTCTATGAAAAAGATCTCAAAAAAATATTATTCATTTACTTTTCTTACTAAGAAATCTGCGACCTTTCAACTCATCACAATTTTTGGATTTGTGACTATAAAAATTTTCTTGATCATGTATTCTATCACACTCAATCAAAACATTATATTTATTTTTATCTTTAATTTAAAATTATTGCAACTTGAAACAATAGTTTGTATTGTATTTGGTGAGCTTCATACTTTCACTTTCTTTATTTTAACATGGATGCTTTATTAATCATTTTTTAGATGTTAGATTTCAAAAAATATTAATTTTGATAGTAAAAACACCTAGTTTTTTATCTTAAGTTCAAATTGTGAAGAATTTTTTTAAAATGGTTTATGTAACATCCTGATATTTTAAAAGGTAACAATATGTTTGATAGTGTTCATGATATGCCTCATAGAGCATAAATAAACAACTAAACATTATTATTTAAATGTTACATTTATAACCATGTCATTAGAATGGTGGGTATTATCATGGTTAACTGAATTATTAAAATATCGTGTACACATGTATGTATAATTATTCCTTGGATGACCAATTACTTATAAGTAAATATAATACCCTTCTTAAATTAAAAGATTATATATTTCTAAAAAACTGTTTAAATGTTGACAATAGTTTTTTATAAAAATAAGTAAAAAAATTAATATTTTTTTATTAATTTAATATGTATATATATATATTATATTCAGTATAATTTTTAACATTTATATTATGTGTTTTATAAACATTATATAAGAAACAATCCAATTTAATGAATAAATGAAGTATTTTAAAAAATGATGTTTTTCCTCTTTTTGGTGGTACACGTTTTTTGAAAGCTAATTTTTAACACATTTATAAGTTATATTTTCAAAAAATAATATTTTTCAATAAAATTAGAGTACCAAAATTTACTTTTTCTGAATATGTTATATTTTTCTGATAATTTTATGTTTTAATTAATAGTGATAGAATAACGTATTTTAATTAAAAACTAGTTTTTTATAAAATTTATTTGTAGAGGAAAATTATATAATTGAATGGTTTTAAAATATAATTAGAGCTATATTTATCATTTAATCCAATTTTGGTTATTGGAATAAATTTTACCTTGAATTTTTATATAAAAACATGTCAATATTTTGAAGGTTTTTACTTTAAAAATTAATTTTCTCACTTCGTCGATAAGATTAAAATTTACTTAATTTCTACAATTTATAAATTTTGAATTTTTAAAATTTGATTCCATATATGGAATAATTTTTCCAAATTTTTTAAATTGATCTATTTTATGTTTGGAAAATCTGAATAGGAACATTAAAAATTTTTCTAGAAAAGTTAAGTGTAAATCAGGTAATTTAAGGTAGAAAATTATTATTAATATTATAAAATTATCATAACACTTCTACAAATTTTATTAGTTTAGTATTCTACATAAATATTAATTAAAGAGTCAATTAAGATAAAATTTATGGACATTTGAAAGAGGATATATCTATTATAATATTTTATTCAAAGGAAAGTCAGTTTGTTCATACTTTTGTTTGTAAAAAGATAAATATATTTAATATGAGTTCATATAAGGGATATGTTTGTCTATAAAGTATTTTAAAAAAAATTAATTATATATATCATGTTAATTTATTTATAATTTTTAGTTATAATATAATAACAATAAATGGTCACACAATAATGATGTAGTAATTGTTTAATTAAGGGAAGAATCATGTAAATGATGTAAAAAATATTAAATTATATATAATTTGATATAGTAACTATCATACATGAATTTGATATAATAATTTTACATTATATTGATAATATAAATGATTTAGTTCTATGATATCATTTTGTAATGAAAATTTTAAAATTCATTTAATGAAAAGTGTTCAAATTGACATTAATGGTATTGATAAAAATTATTAAATGATATAAAAATGAGAAAAATATTTATTTTTTACAAATGATTGGGATAAGTTGTAAAATTTCATCATTGAATTTTTTTTAGACTTCTTCAATTTTATAAAAACTATATAAACCATTAAATTGTGAAAATAAAAATTGTTATAGTAAGAGTTAAAATCATTAAATAAGGTTTAAACACAAAATATAAGTGTTATAAAACTATAAAAAGTAATATAATTTTCATTTAATTTTTCTAATAAGCCCCAAAATTATCATATATTCGAAATAAATCTATTTTGTTTCATTTTTAACTGAAAATTAATTTAAACTAATTTATTATTTTCATGTTTTCCACGAGTGTCCCTCCCCTCCCATATAGAAGGGCACCCATTTTCTATTTTCTTCACACATCACAACTTGTTTTTTTCAGCCATGATATACCCAAATGATATAATTGAACTTATTCCTATATTTCATAAGCCATATTAAAAATTATAACACCATCTTTAGAAGTTTTATGGTGTTAATCAAAGGAGAATTTCCGAGGAAGAAATATCATTTTTAATTATGTGTTTTTATATTAATTATTCTTCCACGTCAATCAAATCATCTTCAACCCAGACGAAATAGTACATCTAGTTTTATCAATATTGGAAGATTTTTTTTATCCACCACCTAAATCCATCTCAAATTTAATCAAATGCGGAATGAATTATTCATTCTTGTGTATAGTGGACTGCCACCTCACAAACTGATGTAATTTGTTTTCCATAACCATCTATCAATACTTGTAATAATGATATAATTAATGTTTATATAAAATTTTCATTAAATATTTATCAATTAAAAATTAATATAATATTATTTAAATTCATACCAAACCATTCACATAAAAATGATTATATCGTTCATGTGTATATGTGAAATATCACTTTCATATAGCGATGTGATTCATTTTTCATCTCCACATCATATTGAGTATATATATATATATTGAAATGATTCATATTATTTTGAATATATTATGATAATTCTATAATGATAAATAATTATTATATTCTTTCCATAATGATCGTTGAAAAATGAAAATGTTACTCCTACGTACGTACAACCTACTATATCCATGATTAAAATGTAGATCATTTGTAATATCCATACACAATGGATTGATTTAAAAGTATAATTTTTTGTATAAATATGATAAACATTTCATGAATATTATTTTGAATATGATGGATTAATGAACTCTTTTAGAATTTACATCACACCAATGACATTTTGGACACAAGTACCGAATATCGTCAAAATGTTCAACAAGAACATATATTATTTTATAATTGATATAATGTAATAATAAGTGATATAAATGTAAAAATAAAGTTTTAAAGGGCTCTAAATCATGTAATTAATTAACCTATGTCTATTATTGGGAAATATAAATATTTTACTTGATGATTCGGACCTAAGGTAAGGGACTTCGTCTAAATAACTTTTCATTGAGGCATATCTTGATATTATACACCAAACTTGTTTTATGAGGTTTATATATAACCATTTTGACATATCATATCATCAATTATTTTATTCTCAAGACATTTAATTTTTTTTAAATTATATACATTCATGGGGATTATGATTTAAATGTTCAAAGTGGTATATGAAACCATGAATTTTTAAAGATTTAATTATCAAATAATTCTCTCCATGATAATATAATTGGTTTTAATTCCCATAATTATTTTATAAAAATATTATTAATGAAATTTTATGTTTATTTGGAATTTCAGTCAAAGGTTTTCAAAAATGAATCTTTTTATGTTATCTTTTTATAAATGTTTAAATTCTTTTAAAAACAAGAAAATGAATGTTATTTTTAATGTATAAGGTGAAAAAAACTTCCCCACCACTATGACTATTATTTGATATTTTTCATCATCTAAAAGTATTCATGTTTTTAAAAGAAAAATAAACCCATATTTTCTTTTTCTGGGTATCTTTTTTCTTTTCTTTTGAAACTTTATTGACTATTTTTATAACATGAAATGTTTTCTAATGACTGTAAATGAAATTTTACATGTTACATGTTGAAAATTGCAAAATTTAATTTGTTATGATTATATAATGATCCATGGAAATTTTACTGGTGGTGACGTGATAAACCAAGAATTGGTGGTTCCGTGGTAAGTGAATGATGATTAGGTATATTATATCCTTCCATGCATTGGGTATAGATGTAGTCTCCATGGATATTCTATTTGTAAGATTGAAATGTATTCAAGTCAACCTCATGGTTTTACCATTTATAAGAGTATAATGTATAATTTTTTCCCAAGGTACCATTATGTATTTTATATTTTTTCGATAGGTTTTATTGTAATTTTTTCATTAAAAAAGAAAAGTATGATAAGATATTATTTTCAATGGAATGTATTTACTCTATATTAATGGTGAAACATATTAATTTATGATAAAAATTTAATGGGTTTCAATGTTTATCAATGGACTAGAGATTTCCTTATTTTTATATACCTTACTAAGTTTTTAATGAAAATCCTGCAATTTTTTATGTTTTTACAATACTTATGGATGATTAATGATTCAATGATTTCTTGTAGAGTTTTCATAAAAGTGATCATGATTAGTTTTAAATTTTTTCAGTTATATGAAAAATTGGTACTGTTTAGCAATGGGTGCTTTGTATTGTTATGGTTTTTTTATGTATGAGTTATGGCCTAATTCTCCAAATATCTAAACCTGGAAAGAAATTAAATGTCAAAGAAAGTAAAATTATTAACATAACATAATATAATATAATTTTTTGTCCAATTCCTGACATTTGAGGTTCCAAATAAATTTTCAATAAATAAAAAACAAGGTATAAAAAAATAATCCACCATCAATTCCTACATAGGAAATATTTGATGACATTTCTAAGATTTTTTAGTTTATTATGACTCCATAGTATCAGAAATTCTACATAGAAATTATTATATATCCAAATAAAACATAAATAAACATATTGTGTCATTATTTCTATGAACTTTATTTTCTACACCTACCTTGACCATTTCCTGAATTTCTGTGAGTGTGAGCCTTTCATCATGGGAACCGCAGTCCACATTTTGGGGATCAAATGTTCAAAAAACCATTGATGATTATTAGTTACTAGGGTATCAAAAATAATCCCTCATCCAAAATCCCTTTTCATAATCCTCATAGTAGTACCTATGTATTCTCAATATCAAGTTTTCATCTGATTCTTGGGCAGGGGAGGCCTTATAATATACTATATTCTATAGTGTGACTGATTCCTTAGAGACCCAAAAAATAATATTAACTATTCTTAATAGGTCCCTTGTTCACCCTCTTCGATATCCAATATCCCACATTTCCTTATAAAATAAATCAACACTATTTCCTCCATATTTAAGGGGGGTATCCTAGGAATCAATCTTGGTGATGCAACTATCACCCTCAGAATGTCCAGAATTCATTATCAGTCATATAAAACCACCTAGAATCTCATATTTCCATTTAAGTTTTGGGAATCATGGGGATTCAATATGGTAAACTATTATAACCATTGGAATTTCAACACCCAGACATTCACAAATGATATTATAGTATCGAAGGAATACCTACCTTCTCGTGAATGAATTTATTCAGACAATCACATTACTCTACTGCTTGATCCTTAGTACGAACATGATGAATCCAATTTTGAATAAAATATGTATCTAAAATATATTTATGACAGGCATACAACCATAAATAATAATTCAGAATAGATCCCTAATATATTGGGATTCCCAAGGTGTCTTCCATGTTAGTAGGATATTAATTGGAAACCTAAAAATCACATCATTTCTAGGCCCTAAGATAATTCACATGAATACATTGAAATACCATGTCATAAAACATAAATTAAAATCAATTTATATATACCACAATAACCTTCCTAATACTCATTCTTCTAATAATCATCTCTATCCCAACATTCATACACATAGGTTTGAAATTTAATGAGACTCTTATAAACACCACTACTCATCATCATGCAATGAACCATTGTTTTTTATCAACTTAGAACCCAATATGGTCCCTTGGGTAATAGAAAAAAATTAAGCAAATCATTCCTCCATCCTTGACCACTAAAAATCACTCATGTCAGAATTTGATGACCTAAATACATCACATCTCTTAGTATCATTAGCATCGAAGTAACGCATCAACAACTACATGGTCTTCCCACAAAGCAAACAAATGGGTTTCCCAATGACCCATTTATGCCTTTGAGGTATTATTATCTATTTTTACTCAACCAAACCATTTTAATTCTAATATAAATCATGGATTATCCTTGGGGTGCATGTTTTAAGGTCTTCTTATTCAATATCCATGACCATATCCATTTGCAGAAGAGGCATCAAGATAGATCTTAAGGGTCAGTCATGGACCTGGTCCTTATATAGGGTCCAAAGGATATCATTTAATTAATGGGAAAATTTAACCAGTTTCTCTTATAAGTAGTCAAGTTATATTAGTCCATTAAAATATTTAACCATTTATTCTCCCTTATAAGGAACACCACACACCAAAATACATCAAAAATTAACAAGTTTTGTATAATAGGGTGAGTACCATGGCCATCTACCTCGAACTGAAGATTTTTTTGAAACTTTATTATAGTTATGTAGTACTTTAAATGACTATTTAAGATCATTAAATATCCAATAGAGACTGAATAATTTTCTAAGATGCTTCCCCATGTCACATTCTAGAAATAATTAATTATAAAAAATATAATTAATTATTTAATTTATAATAGTTAAACATGACCCCGGAACAACTGATTGGTGACCCTGTAAAATCAAAATGTTGACAAAAACTCACAAGTTACATAAAACAAAACACTAACCAGATCATGAATGATATACATATATAAATAATTATATTAAATCACTATATAAGTTAATATTTAAGTATAATGCATTGAAAAATCACATGGGTGACATACCTCATCAAAACATTAAGAGAATTTGTTCAAATGATTTCATGGGATAACCTATTACTACAATGTATGAATTCCCCAAGTTTATTGTTCTATGCCACCAAGATCCATTAGAATCACCGAATTTTTTAAATATAAATGTCATTGTCAACAAAATTTGGATCATTCTTTTAGAAACAATTAACGGACCTTGCACCAAACCCCTTGTTCATCCTAGGACACACTGTTTACATTATGATTCCCATGATTTTTCGGAACTATTTATATAACTTCAAGGAAAATATTCCATATTGAAATGTATTTTGAAACACTTTGGGAATAGTGGTACATTCTCAATTTTATATAAACCATGCAATGTAAATGATGCACCACGATCAGAGTTCCTCAAAAACCACAGAAACCCAACCTGATGCCCATGAGACTTTCCTGAAAAACTGATTCAACTCATGGAAAAAAATATATATCCAAAAAAATCAAAATGGTATAGGTAAAAATTTTAATTATTGATAAGAAACTTGGTTCTCGAATCTAAAAACTGAAAAAATTTAAATTTTCATATTCTTCTTGAATTATAAACCCCCTTTGTTAAAATGGTATATTAAAAACTCCTAACCATAATACTTATCTTCCCTAACAAGAATCAGTGGTAACCCAAAAATATATTTCATCCTATCACAATTTTAAAAATTTCATCAACTAGAAACTTTGAAAATTAATCACCAAATGTGGATTTAAATTTGATCCACTAATTTAATTTTTCAGGATGAAAACCATATGAAAATGATTGTGACCAATAATGAAACTCCATGTAGGTGATTTCCCAGGCCTATACAACATGAGAAATGATAAAATCATCATCCAACTCATCACTATGTTTATAGTCCTCCCTTTCATATTTATGTTATAGATCAACTAATTCCAACTCTTTAGAACTTTCATTATTGAAAATTCATATTGAAAATCCAAGACCACATTCAATTGATGTGATTGGTGTGGTTTCCACTCTACCATTTACATTCAAAAACGAATACACCAGTCATTATATACAGTTCCATTAATTATCAATTATGACCCAACACTAATTTCCCTCACTAACTATACGTGAGGGGCCTAAACATGTCAACTTCCCATGGAAATCCCAATAAGAAACTCCCAAAAAATCATCATAAATGAAATAATGAATGTGATGTGGTTTCTAGATCACTATATTGTTTCCCATGAAAAACATTGGTTGATACTTCAATAGACGGTCCTATTTGAAAATACACTTATCTAACTACAGATGAAATACCAAACTAACCAATAATAATGACTTTGACATGGACTTCATCTTATGATCTCCCAATAATTCCCCCTAAATTAATCACTCAAATTGAGATTAAATTTCAGGGTTACTTCATAAAACTATCAAAACCATCATAACGTACTACCACACATGATGATGCACCACTTATCTAGGTTCCATTAAATTGTATTTATTCTATCTGAATACTGATTCCATTTTTCTATCTCAACTTATCATGAAATCTACTTTCACATCAATTATACCCAGAGAAAAATAGGTAAGATCACATTTATTAAACATCAACATCTCAATAACACAATGATCAATCCATGGCCTTTTTTATACCCACAAGACCCTTACATAATAGGGGTTATAGATCAATGACAAATAAATCACTCCTCAATAGAATAGTTTCACTAATTTCACTCCTCCAAAATAATTTATCAACAACCATGACCAATACTCTTTAGGCTCATGAATTGTATATTGTTATTCCACTCTAAACTTATAAACATCACAATATAAAATACAACCCATTATAGGATTCCATGAAGAGACCCAATATTTTTTTTAAATTGATGATTAATAGTGTAGACTTCACCATAAAATTACCATTGGTTCACTCGCCACAACATTTCTTACCTTAAAAAACTCATAGATCACCACCTCAGTAAGATCCAATAACTCATGTGTGTATCTCTGAATAATACATATTCATTTCAGGTTAGGAAATACCATATATTAAAAACAACTAATTCAATTTTTCCATTACATGATAGACATTTCCAATAATATCCCACGCCACATGTATGTTACAACGTATTACTATCAATCCTTCAGAAACACAAGTTGTATGTGTTTCATTAATTTCATTACTCTATGGATCACATGTGAAAAATCACAAATTAAAAATTCAATAGAGCCACATATATGTTGCTGAGGTATTTTTTTCTCACTCATTATCAACATGTGACAATTCCAACACCAATATATTTAATTAACCCGACTCACAGTCCCATGAGACATGACTCGCAAAA
Organism: Viscum album; assembly: GCA_963277665.1. Taxonomy (NCBI): domain Eukaryota; kingdom Viridiplantae; phylum Streptophyta; class Magnoliopsida; order Santalales; family Viscaceae; genus Viscum; species Viscum album. Next base: position 472,793,445 of record OY728159.1, on the reverse strand, counting down.
ACAGGGTTCATGTTACTAAACCATTGACAATGATTTATGATATTTCAAATATATCAAAATAGAAACACCATTATTAAATTTTTCAAGAGATGAATAATTTATACATTCATTATTATAACATGTGATCACCATCTATCCAGGTATGTTTATAAAATCATAAGCATCTATTGATGAAATGAATCTTTTCCACTTAAGAATGCATCCAAAATAAACTGGCAATACATCTTACTAATCCTTCCCTCATAACTAGATGTCAATATGAAAAGTATAAACACCCAATATTCTAATGGAATACCGATTCATATACCAAATCTTATATAGTGCTTCCTATGCACTAATTTAAAACACAATCTCCTACCAATGATTCCTATCTCAAGGCACACATAAAATTATCCCAACTCCAATCATAGGTCTCTGTGAACAAATAAAATTTTATGATTAATTAAACACAAATTCATAACTATTAAATGACTAGGTACTCCAACATATCCTACAAACTCTATCTCTATAGGTTCATAATATAAGGAAAATGAATCATCTTCTCTTCCATACACCCCAAAATATCTTACAAGGAAACACCCTCTCAAAGCTATTCGAAAAAAAAACAAAATCACATTCCATGTAAATAGCATACTATTTCATTGAATTTTGTGAATTATTATTCTAAAGGACTATTCACTTAAGGAACACAATGGATGTTAGGACCCATGACATAGTTTTGGTTGAACTAAGACAAGGAACCATAATCACAGGGTTTAGTTCAATATAATTCCATTCTATAATATATAAAAAGACAATATAGGTTATTATTAGGAATTTAAATAACTGAACTTATAAGGTAACAACCCCCCAACCCCCTCAAAACATATACACATCATATTTTTCCATATAGTATTGGGTCACATAAAATAGATACTAATATCAAAATGTAATCAATCCACAAAATTATATATCCAATGAACCACCATCAAATTAATTGGTTATGTTCATTTACATTCTAATGTATATTTGATAAAATTAGATATATTTTTACTGACACTTTATATAATAGAACCAGAAAGTAATACTCATACAGTGATTTCTTCTATTTTACATTATAACCCTTACTTACCCCTCAGGGTCTCCAATCATCAACTAATAATGGGAATTTTACACAATCTTTTCCAATAAGTATATCAGAATAGGATTCATAAGAATATCCACTAGGATAAAAATACAATCATAAAAGTGAGACCAGATAATTATAACTCGACCTAGTAATTTTACAGGAGAATTCCTTATACATAGTTTCTTAAACATTAAAAAGTTAAAAATCATTTTTCAATATAAATAATCACACTAGAATAACTGTATCATGTGAGTCGTATATTTTTCATATAATTCTTGTGATGCCTTTGGCCTATATAGGAAAATATCCTAAAATAAAATAATTAGTTCCATCAAACTAGACAAGATCCAAAAACCAATAACTCCTATGTAATAATTCTCAAACCACATGTGCAGAAAAAATATATATAATATCACACATAGCATAACAAGATGATAAAATCAATCTTATTCCCATGTTATCCAAGACATCCAATGGAAAAGGACTTCGTGACGGGCCGATTTATGTTCCATAACAAGATCCAACACATTCCAAAATATCTTATCTAGTAGTTCTTGAAGTAGAATAATAGAATCAAAAATAAACTATGATACCACTTTAAAACACCCCATACTAGCTCACTCTAAATTTGTTTTAGGAAATATCACTGCATCATATCATGCTAGCCTCCCTAAACTCTTTATACTGACATCATGCTGTAGAGATATAAGATGGTACCATTGGGAGACTATACCGAATCAATCAGAGTGATCAACAAAAATTAAAGTATAAATGAATAATATATATCATATAATATAGAAACAATATATATTAATAACATGTTATAGAAAATAAAATGTTCTGATAATTCATACAAAACATATCAACCACTGGGATAGTCACATATACAAAAAAACAAATATGAGAATAAAGATGTTTGATCTATGATAACACAGAAAAATAACACACCCAATGCTTCTAATGTCATACAAGATACCTATTACAATTATTCACATCCAATACATGGAAAATATCCCTTACTTTACCTACGATAACCATGTGAGATCAACTCAGGTTCCAATGAGCAATGTCAGCACAATTAGAGAAAGAGTAAATACCATTGTTGGGAACCACCAATGTGGTCACATACATAATATGAAATGAAGTGATATGTTCCTATTAGATTTCAACTAATAATTATCAATGAAATTAATGCATAAAAAATAAATAAACCACAACCAATACATGGTTAGGATAGATACATGAATGACTCTACGAACTTCAGGATGTCCCTGACTCCACAATGAAATCATCTCCACATCACAATACTCATATATATTAAGATGAGCCCAATGACCATAATTGTTGTTGTTGTTTGTGAAAATGGTAGAAAATAAATTCTTTGACCTATATCGGACTATCTCAGAGCATATACATCACCACTGAGAAAACTCTCTCCACACTGTGGGTGTAACCCCATAAAATTTTATTTTATGATTAACTATAAATAAGTTAAATTTTTTATATCTATATATATAAGAAACACCGAAATGAAATGAAACCCTAATTTTATTACACTGACTAAACATACATGTTTAATGGTAGATAATTAATTAGAGTGACAATTTTATGATTTTTATGGAAGGAAAATTAAAAAATCCTTTTTATATGAATGAAATTAAATTGGTATAACAAAAATTACTAGCATGATCATTTTATGCTTAAATTTTTAATTTTGGAAATTATTTTTTTTCATTATTAATTTTTATTTCAAGAAAAATATGATTAATCATGATAAAATTTAATTTTTATTAATAATAAGTTAAATCTAATTTCATTAAAAAATATAAAAAAAATTGAATGAGAATGTCTAATATTTTTAAAATTTATATTCCTATATAAATAATTCTTCACAATATCGAAATTTTATATATAGAAGTTAAATTTATCGAATTAACAATTCTAATGTGAAAAAATATCATTATTTTTAGAGTTATCATTATTTTATTTTCTTAACAGGATTTTTTTTGTATTTTTCTAAAAATATTTATTTTTAGGAAAATAGTGAAAAATATCGTTTTTACTAATAATAAGAATTGTATTCAACTATTAGAATATAAAATTGAATTAAAATTTATTTTTTAAAATAATATATTAGAAAATATGTATTATATATAAAATAATATTTTTTTAATTTTTTTTAAATTAAAATTTTATATTTAATATTTTAGAACCCAAGTAATATTTTCCCAAAAAACTATTTTTATTACAGTATAAAATTATAATTCCAAAATAATTTTTATTAGTAACAAATATTTAATAAAAATAAATGGTTTTATCTTTTGAATCATTTTCTATAATTTATTTAATAAGGATCACTTTAATTTTAGGCATACTGATTATGGAATCATAGGTAAATAGTTGTTACCAGGGTAAAAGATAAAATTGTAAGAGTAGTAAATCAAGGGGTAGAGGTATTGGAAAGTGAAAAAAACAAGTCTTTATTTGATTGAATGAGGTTTATATTAGTATTTTCTCCTCCACAATCTATTATTTATCAACATTTGAGCATCACCCTTTGTTTATCATGTACGCCCTTTATATTAAGTCAAAATATTTTAAAAATTTCCATTCTGACCACTTATAAAAGTTTTCTCTCACCAAACCTTCTAGGGAAAAAATATTTTGTTTCTTTATGAAATCTGTCATTTTATTGCATACCCTAGATAATAATATAACATTATCTTACTTTTTATTCATATGCTTGTGCGATCAATTTATAGTGATCATTCAAAGAAATATAAAAGTGTTCAATCTAAGTAACCGTTTAACATAGATTTATTTTTTTCTATTTTTCTATTACAGATATAATTTTAAAATACATATGTAATTAAATAATCATTTATTATATAATTTAATTCTATCAAAACATTCATTAATTACCTTTTTTATATTCCCATAAAAAAATGGTCATTCGTGCATTGTGTGGGCTTCTACCTTCGCAGTGCGACATGGGCTTTTACATAACCACCACAAAATGATCTTAAATTTTTTTAATGTACTAAATATTTATTATATTTATATCTTTTTATTTAATTTTAAAAAATAAATCACATTACTTTTCCCCGTTCTAGGAAAATGAAATCACCTTCCACGCGTATGTGCAGACTATTGCCTCCCTGGAATGAATGATTTATATATTTATTTTCATAACCTCCTTAAATATATGGTCATGAGTATTTTATTAAATGTTAAATATTATTATTATGATATATTTTTTGTTTTGGTATGTCAACGTTTGAGTTCTTATTAATGATATAATTAGAAAAATATTTCTCACAATTCAATCATAAAAAATGATCATACTCTGAGGAAAATTGACTTCTAATTATAGGTAATGACTTTTTATTTACTATATTTTATTAAAAAAAAGTTAATATCATTTTATATCAAACTATTTATCAAAAAATTATACAATAATTCTTCTGAAATAATTACATTAACAATATACCTCCTCATAATCATTCATTACTAATTGTTAATTCATGTTTGGGTCAATTTACCCGCCAAATTGAACAATGATATAGATTTATATCATGTTTGAATATAGAAACATATTTAACAGTATAATATGATATTAATAGTTAAATAATTATTGTTTTTATATAGAATTGAAACATTATTATTCAACTTATTAATTAAGAAAAAAACATTTTCTCATTAATAGTCATTGAAACATAACCATCGTCAGTTTCATTTTGATGTTTTCTATCACAAACTATCACATAATGAAATTTTAACGTTATAAAATATCATTTACGATATATTAATGTATTCTATATGATCTAATTATTATGTAATGCTGAAAAATTAATGACACAAACACCTCTTTTACCATACTTTTTCAAAGGTAAATTGATTACATACACCAATTGTTAAAAAATATAAAAAAACTAAAAAATATATATATATATAATGGTTTTAAATGGGTATTATAAATTTTATATAGTTATAAATAATTTTAATGGTTATATATATAATAAAAAAATTTAATTATTCATGATGTTTATTGCATGTGCAGAATGAATTTGAATCAAGGTAAGAGTTTTCATCCCAAATTCCACTACATGAGACATATTTGGTGTTAGGAACATAATTTCATCTTTGTTTTGTATATATTTATTATTTTATATATTATATAAGTAATTTTGTTATCATGATATTTTATGTTCTAGTAAAATACCAATACTTCAAAGGATTTTTATTAAAATATTACTCAACTAGGAAGGATTCATTGTCACAAACATCAATTCCATGAGACTCATTTATGTTTTTCAAATTATTTTCCTATTAATTTTTTATTCATATACCATGGATTTGTCTTTATCAAATATTTTTTAAATCATTTTAAATACTAATGAATTTCATTTAAATTTCCTTCAATGGATTTTAGTCAATTCCTACCCTAGTTATGATGATTGTGGAAACTTAATTTTCATATTTTGAGTTAGGATCTAAATGTTGTACTTGAATGTTTTTCCCATTATAAAAATTTATTATATTATGTGGTATTAAATTTTATTAAGTGAATTTATAATTATGTCACATAATTATCCTCATTGTATTATTTTTTACCTCAGAGAGAATATTTTTTCAGGGATATTGATAACTCAACCCTTGATTTATTTAGTTATATTGATTCATCATTAACTTATTTTATTCATTATTAGGCTTAATGAACCTAATATTTTATTCTTTGGTAATTTGACTACCTATATGGTGATAAGATATTTTTATACAAAATAATTTAATGCTGTATTTTTCATAGTGTCAATTTTCGAAAACCAGTATTTTATAAATAATAAAAAGTTTTCTCATTTCACAATCATATACTTTTTATTTATCTCCTTAATCATAAAAAATTAATATTTTATCATCTCAGGGAAATATATTTAGATATTCTTAAAAAACAAAATTATTTTAAACGAAACTTTTCTTCACATTTTGAAAAAAAAATCTTTTCTAAGGGACCCGTGACATAACTTTTTGAGTTAGCGTAGGAAATATTTTCTAAAATTTCTATTAAATTTTGACTTCTAGTTACAATTTACTTTTTAAAATGGATTTAACCACATTATGTTTTTGCTTAACTATTTACAGTCCTTTATGTATTCACATTTTTAAGGAATGAACTCAGGGTACCAAACCATCTGATTCCAAATCACTTCCATGGTGTTCTCATTCAATAATTATTTTGAAATTATGTTTTCATCTATGATAAAATCTGTCTTGGATTACTATATTACACCAAGGATATGTACTTTTGAAAACATCCACCCTCTTTGCATGGATTTCTTACAATTATATTATTTATGCATTGGCGTAGTCATTTATTCAAACATTTATATGGTACGAACATAATGTTATAAATAATTATGATTATATGATGTTCACCGGGAAATAATAGTATTACATGATATAATTTTTTTTAGAATTCTAAATTTTATTATTTTAATACAGATTCTTTTTGGTAAGATTAATTTGAATTTTTTGATAAACACATTCATTATATGGGTTAGTTATGATCATGTTATTCCATTTTTTTAAATAGGGAATCTTATCAATATTTTGGATGACTGGTGACTACTATGATATGTTCATTATCTAATATCATTTTGTATTGTTCATTATATAGATAGTTATTTTTTTATTCATCTAGATGTTTCTTAAGGAATTATATGAAATTTATTGTTGAACAATAAGGCGAATTCATTGGACTTAAACAAGTGATGGGTGGTTCTCAACATTATATAGAACCTCAATATATCAATATGTCTCATGAGAAAAAAAATCAGTTTTTCGTGTATACCACCCCCATATAAATATTCTTCCTTGGAAAACTATAATTCATAAAATGTCTAGAATTATTAATTACATAAGGAAAATATAAAAAATTATTGTTATACATGTTTTCAATTAATTAAATGGATGTAAAATGATTTAAATATTATATTATTATTATTATATTTATATTATATAATAATTACATATAATGTATACCTTGATTGGATTTTTTAAAAATTTATTTATCTTTTTTCATTAATAAGTGTTTCAACTCATCCACTTCTTTTGTTTCCATTAACAAAATTATAAAAAATTGTAGTACATGTGACATGATTAAATGGATATAATGCTTGGAAGAAATTTTTGGACATATTAAATACATATCATGGTTTAATTAGTTTATATATACTATAAAAAATTTCTATTTGTTGAGAAATACATGGGATTTATAATTTTATGATGCTTCTTAATTATATAAATATTTAAACATTAAAATATAAATTTCATTTATGATAAACAATAATAATTATTTATTTTTTAGTTAATTATGGTTATATATAATATTTTATAAGTTGAGTCAATGTGATTATATAATGTGTGTGTTTAAAGCACTAGATCTATCTATTTGGGTCCAAGGAATCATAGATCTTATCAGAGAAATTGCATGCTAAAGTAGTAGATTATAATTTTTTTTAGGATAATATATGGGTTCACAAGTAAAACCTATTATTTAAAAAAAAATCACAATTCATTGGGATATTATACAATTTAATGTTAACATAATGAGAAAATTTGTATTTTGGGATAAGGATAAATAACATTAGGTAAAACCCTAGGAATAATTCTAATAGAGAATTCTTTATAAGTTCTTGAAACTAATGTATGGTATATAAATTGTTTTTTTATTGAATTTTTTTCCAAGGGTAGTACAAGTGTCATGGGTGTTCTAATATTTTTGTAGAAAAAAAATATGGAAATGTGGAAGATAATTTTTTAGAGAACAGTTGGCGCGTGGTTAGATGAAGCCATGCCGCATATTCGTGTAGCCTATATAGGGGGTTCATGGTTAGGGAAACCAAAAATGGTATCCTAGTAGACTGTGTTGATCAAAATAACCTCAAAAAGTGGTGAACTGACAGCCGCTATATAGTTTTTCAAACAATACAAATATATAAGAAATTGATGAATCCAACCCTTCTTCCCAATTTAAAGTGTTTTTCTAATGATTTCCATTATGGATGTAATTGTTTCTACAAAAACATTCTACCCCATTTGACCCACTACAACTATGATAAAGAACTAGCAAAATCCACCTACTCCATGGCCTCTTCTCATTCTATTATTAGGCATTTTCAGTGCCTTTTGGTGCGAATCAAAGATCCTACTATGTCAATGATTCTATTTCATATCATTTATTATTGATTCTTGGTATGTTTTTTACCATTCTTCAAATTCCCTCAAACCCACATTTTGAAGAAGTTTATTTATTTATATTTTAGAGGTAATTTTGGAATTGATTAAGGGTCACGGTTGGATGAGTGGTTTTCTATGAGCATGTGGTTGGTGGTTTTTAATCCTTTTACCATTGTGTTATTACAATGCATGTGTATGTGGTTGTAACAATGTACATCCTTACTGAATAATTATATATCTAATTGAGAAAATTATTTTGGGCCCAAAATTGAGGTTTTAGACCCATCATAGACCTTGTTGGGTCTATTGACTATTTCAAATTAGACTAAAGGCTACTATGGGGTTTTCTAAGACCTACATAATAGGTAATTGAATTGGTAAATATTGATATAGGGTAACTATGAATGACAATGGGTAGTTAATTGTGATTGGGATGAGTTAATAGTTAATGTGTTAATTTAATTATTTTAATGGATTTTTATAAAATCTTATGTGGGTTTTCAAATGGTTTAAATGTTGTTCTGTGGATATTTATTCAGTTAGGATTTATTGTAATGGAGAAAAATGTTTTGAAATTTTGTAGTATTTTAGAAAGGGGGTTCTGACCTCTTTGTGATAAATGGGCTTTTTTATTTCAAATGGTGCGTTAGATTTTTTTAGTTTCATAAATTTTATAATTATATGGTGGTTTCTTTTAATTAATTTAAGGGTATAGTTTTTCTTTTTTTTTTGATCTTTAATTATAAATACCCTTATTTAAGGGTATTATAAAAAATTGGTGCTGAAGAAATTATGAAAATGAGTTAGGTATTTTATTAATTCCATTGGTTCAGAATCTCTGTTGGGGAAATTTTAATTAATGAATGATTAAAGATATTAATACTTGATTAATTATTTTTATAAAGATATAATGAATTATAACGCAATGGTTGGGGATGGTCGGACATAAAATTACAACACATAGTTGGATACATGTACTAGTGTTCCATGTTTTATGATATGTGGCTAATGGTTTGGTTTCATACAATGAAGATCCATATCTTAGTTTTAGGTGGTCTAGAATGATTCACTGAGGGCCTCAGTGCATCATAGTTTTTTTAGGGAAAGGGCTGATGCTCCTAAACCCAATAGTATGGACAAGGAATTTGAAATCAAGGTAGGGTCTATTAGACATGGTGTTCTAAATCCCATTTGGAATCATGTACATATTCTTCTTGTTTTTCAAACTTGTAACCTAATGGTAGGGATAGTTAGACATGACATTCTATGTACTAGTTGGATTCATGGAATTATTCTTTGGGTTTTCTAAATTTTGACTTAGTGTTTGTAATCCTCGGACATGATCTATCATATCTTGGTTTGTTTATTAGAATAAAGATCCTTGATTTCCAACCATTGACCCATATGATGTATTATATGGGTACACAAACTAATTATTTGAGGTATAATGGATTAAATTGATGTACAAAATGAATTCTCATGTGAAATAATATGGTAGATTACCATGGTAATGGTATGACATATCATACAGATGTAAATGGCTATTTGAAAATTTTTTATGGGTAAAAACATATTTTTTATTTCATTTCATTTATTTATTTCACCTTTGATTAACTACATACATTATTGTATAGACTATATATTTCTTTAAATAGTGTTGGAATTGGCATAATGAGTTGTACTCACAATCTTCTCAGGGCAACATTGCACTTGCATACAAGAGTATATACTCCTTGATCTCTAGTATATGTTTGGGATAGGAACCATGAAGTTGGTGTAACCATGGGAAAATGGGTTAGAGTATGGGATGTTTTGTCTGTATTGGGACTCATGTCCATGTTCACAAACTTTTTTGATTTTCATGGTAGAGGTTTTATTTTCATAACTTCCTGGCGTGTAAAACATTAATTAAATTTTTATAGTACATATAACATGGTCACTTTTTTTAATATGTTTATCATTTATTATTCCTAATGGTTGGTACATATTTTGGGGTAATTTATATTTTTTTACTCTATTATGCTGGTATAGTCTCCCCAATGAATCTCTATAGTTCTTGCACTACTAGTTGGCATCTTGTTGATTATGGGGAAGTCCTCTTGAGGATATGTAGTTATCTAACTCAAGGCACCTATTTTAGTGGCCAAATTTTTGGGACGTTAGAAAGTGATAATATAGTTATGCCTTTTTTTTACTATTTTGGTGTGGTAGACAAGTGACTAGGATCTTGTCATGGATAGGTAATAAGGTTATCCCTGGGTTTCTACATATCATCCTCTAAGAGAGAAGCCTTGTTTCCAAGGGTTGTAACTGATGTTTTCTTGTTATTTTATGGTCGATTGATACTTACACATAGAGTGGTGCATGTGGATGTGATTTTTTTTATTTATGTGGTTTTATCTAAGGGCATGTTATGGAGAGAGATGGCATGTGTGTTTATACATAATTCTAGGATATATGATTGGAAGGCCACCCTTATGTTTATGTGATTAATAGTAATGATATTTATATATTGCCATTCTGCCTTTTATCTATGAATTATAACTATTAATCAGTCATTGAAATGTTTTTTAGTGTTTTTTTGTAATATCAATTTGATTAAATATTGGATTATAGAAATATTGGATAATAAAATTTTTTAGAAAAGTTTATGTACCTAGGTTTTGAAAAAATTGATAGGTTTTGAAATATGAATTTTGCAAATTTTTTTAAATAGAAATGTTTATTAAAGATGAATGGGTAAAAATGGTACCTTTAGGTAAATCAGTGCATGTATCACTATTGTTTGGATTGCAACCTGACTATGGGTCTTTAGGTGTAGGATATATATTTATATGTATATTAGTCAATTATAATAGGGGTGGGAATTTAGGATTAAAAACTATCATTTTTATTCTTAATAAAATATATGTTTATCAATGTTAAACAAGATGGATTCAAAAACCCTCTTTATTTCATTACAAAGAATATAAATTTCTTAAGATCCAAATATATGGATCCAATAAAGAAACATAAGACAAGTTTACTTAGGGAAATATTCTACCTTAATGCGTATATAATCTTATTTATATCAGTGTATAAAAGTATATGAAATTGTAATAATGTTACACTTCCAAACTTTAACAAAATGATGAATAAATAAAAACATGTATAAAAAACAAGTAAACAAGTATAAGAAATATTTTACATCAAAGATAAGGGTGTCCAAAAACCTTTGGTAAAGGTAACTTGATTTATACTTTCAGTAATGGTTGTCTTATACACACAAGGATAATCCTTTGATACGGTGATCAGAATCTGTTTTCTATCCCCACAAGCTCATGATCTCAGAGATGATAGACACCTCTATCTTCATATCTGCATAATCCCTTGATTGATTAGTATTAATCAAAATCACACTAGTTAGGTTGAACAATATTTTTTAAACTTGAACAAGTTCTTCACATCATTTTCATAAAGAAGATCAAGAAAATCTTTCAAAAAGTATCAGTTCACTGTAGAGATCAATTACTCTCAATGAAAACACTAGCACTGAGCTCATTATAATGGATGGATGTTTATAGGATAAAAACCTAACAGCCAGCTCCTCCTCTAATGATCACATTTCTCCTTGAAAATCAGAGGGACCAGGACAGGTGTCACTCATCTAGCAGTTAGTTAAAAACAGGTTGTACAACATCATTTCATGTAAGAAAACATGGGAAACATTATAATGTATAGGAAAAAATAATATGTTAGAAAAAACATTAATGTGTTTAATAAACATAATAATAATATGATCTGATAAAATTGGCACAATATGTTAAAGAATAAATGTAACTTGATTAATTTTTAATAATCAGATTAAAAGGATCATGAGAAATCAGTGTTTGAATTTATATTGAAAAATACTCTAGAAATATGTAAAAATGGACTTTTAAAATATATAAAAATAGAGTCTAAAAATATATAGAAATGGAGTCTTAAAATATGAGTAACTGTAGACTATAATTATTAGTAATTGGATTTTTGAATTCATTGAATTCAGATTCTAGATTTCGATGAAATTAAAATCTATATTTTGATGAAATCAAAGTCTAGATTTCAATGAAATCAGAGTCTAGATTTATATTAAATTGAAATCTGATTTGGGTAAAAAAATGGAGTCAAATTTTAGAGTGAATCAGATGCTAAAAACAAAGTGAATCAGATTCTTAAAATGGGGTTAATTTGATTCTAAACAACTATATGGTTGTGATATTTGGATAAGGATATGATTAATCTTAACATAATATGGTCATAAGGAAAATGTAGCTAAGCATAGATTAAGCATATAAATTTTCATAGAGAAAGAAAATAACTTTTAAGGAAAAGGTGATTGTGATTTTTGAAACATAATGGATGGAAAAGTCATAAGGTACTTATTGAATTAACCATATCCCCCTTTTTGGAATGAAAACTCAACTTTTTGAAAATGTCTATTAAGATTGTAATAAATGAAAGAAAAACTTATCTACCATATATTTTGGACTATATTGAATATTACTAAGTACCCCTTAGGTTATATAACCCTAAGTATCATATTATTTAGATTAACAATTTATTTTTAAATAAATTTCCTTTTATTAAGAATGTCTCATTTATGTTAAGACCCCACATTCATATGCCAATTCATTTTTTCGTAATATCCCCCTTAATATTAAATTATTTTGGAATAATTATTTCTCCCCCTTTTTGATGTCCAAAACAGAATGTAGAGGTTTTTTATACCTGAATGTTTAAGAAATTTGCATATGATACAAACTGGTGTATTAAAATTCCATTAATTATGAATAAAGAAGTTTTGGTATAACCAATGATCGGTTTTATGGAAATCATTCATCCCTTTTCATCTCTGGAATAATTTTACTGAGAATGGATTGAAACTTCTTTATCTCCTTATGATCATATTGATACTTCTTATGTATGTGTTCTTGATCATGGTTCTTCTTTTCAAGGGTATGAATCCTCTATTCTTATGTCATGATCGCATTTTCCTGGGACCTAACATTTTCTGTCAATTTTTCTCTAGATTTGATTTTTCTATTAAGGCTAAGTGAAATGGAAATGAGCTTTCCATTATTATCTATATTCTATTGGATTGGAGCATATTTATCTTGATTCAGAATCTCTGAAATAATCTGGATATTTTTGTTTGTTTTTTTGAAAGAAACTTTTACTGAGTCAATGTAATCATCAACTATTTTAAAACCATAAATAACTGACTTCGACTAGCTTGTTAACATGTTACAGGACTTTCTGTGAGCTTCATAATTGATCATGAAAGTAATGAAGTCAGCTTATATATTGATGATCTTTTCCATCAAAATTTTTTTAGATTCTATTTTCGAATTAATAGACTGTTGAATAAGTTAGCTTCAAGATTCAATGTTTAGGAAAAATAGAACTGAATCTACAAGATTACTTAAACACTATAAATCAATATCATGTCCCACGGATGAGGATGATTTAGATTCTGAGGAAACATTCCCTATAGGTGTATATTTAGCTTCATTAATATTATTTTACATGGATTTCCCATCTATATTTTTTAAGGACTATTAAGAAATACTTTATTTCCATTAGAATCAACTTCTTAAAAAACATTATCCACCTCAAGATCTTTTTCTCCGACATTAAATTCATGTTCTCCAACATGAAAAATATAATCATTATCTTCTCTTTATTCATTCAAATGGATTTTTTATCTTTATGTTCTCTATAATTTTCTTTCTTCTCTTCTGAATCTATTTGGGTGGATGATTCTGGGGATGTTCTGGTTAGCAACTCATCAGATAGGCTCTACTTCTCTTGATATTATTCTACCTTTCTTATAACATCATCACTTTACACAACCTATTCTATTTATTATTGGATTTATTCTTCTTCGTCAATATATTCCAGAAGTGAAGCATCCTTCAAAAAGGCTTTCCGTACCTGAATCTATTGTGAATCATTCTTAACATCTTTCAATAAAGACTGAACAACCTGAGATTCCAACTCTTTCTTTTAGCTTATTCTCTTTAGTTTCTTTCCCAAAATTTTCATCCGAAATTAACTTCAATGTTATTTCCTCAGCAAGGTCAATTCCATAAACTTCATCTCCCTCTTTCTTCTTCTTCTTCTTCTTCTGCTCTATATATTTAGAAAATACTTCATCATAGACTTTTTTCTACATAATTTTATTTCATGCTAATTGTGATTCCGAGATCGATCTCGGTAACTAAGGTTTTGGATATTTTTCTTTTCTATTCTTGTGGTTAGGTTTCGATGTCTCTCCAGATTCAACATTCTTATCTTGATCATCTTTATCAAGAAGATACAATAATTCATCAATGTTATTGCTGAAAGCAATCTTCATTCTCCTCAATGAGTAATCACTAGGAAACGTGATCTTAAAGATCATGGCCTTTTATGTGCTGGTGATTTTGAAATAATCTAATAATAAGATTATGTTATTATACAAGATCGCGTGATACATAAAAATTTGAGATTTTATATTTTCATTTATAATTTTTCTGAATATAAAAAAATATACTTAACTAAATTTATCTTCATTATATTTCATAAGAAAATATAACATAATGATATCACATACCATAAGAGAATTATTGTCTCCCATTCTTGGAAGTACGAGGCCTTGCATCTATATGGTAAAAAATATACGGTTAGTTGAATGCTTAGATATCATTGTTTGTGTCCCTCCTTTAAGACCAAGAAACTATACAGACATAACATTCATAAACAGAACTTCCTTAGTTGTAAATCTATGAGAGAAAAGGATTTCATATCCTTCATAAGGTTTATCTTGGATACATGATTCTTTGTTGAAGTATAAGGAGTAATACATTCCATGACTTCTAAATTTGAACATTTAATTTCCACCTTATTTATAAAATTGAACAGAATTATAAAATTCTACAATTATATTTGAATAAACTGTGTCATGATTCTTTCCATTAGCAACACATATACTTTCCCATCCTTTTAACTTGATGATCCTTGAAATCAATGAATTTTACTTTGTGATGAAATCTTGATCTATTATCCTTTCCATGAACATTAGTCCGTACAAGGGTACCTTTCTTCGCTGAGACTACATTAGATTCTGATGAAAAATATCAATCAATATTGGGAAGTTATGGTGAGGGGAGAAATGGAATTATAGAATTGAAGAAGGTAAGATCTTCAATATAAATAAACTTAGATATTCGATGTGGGATGTGAATAGAGAAGTCATTTAAATAAGCTTCACAATGATATTTTAGTTTCTTAGTTCAATATAATGATTTAGATTAACATAATCTATCCTGAAAACTAAGATGAATGCTAAAGAATGTTTTTATGGGTTCTGTTCTTTTGAGGTTTTATGGAAAAATCAAATTTAAGGAAACTAAATATGATATGGTTTTGTATAAACATATTTTAAAATACCAAAAAACGTAGATTTAATTTTGACAATAATAGTGAGGAAATGTAACTTCCAGATTGCTCAGAAATATTTGTCAGCATTGATAAGGTTCTTCTTATATACTTACGTTCTGAACTATTTTTTTTGGGAAAGAAAAGTTTATATGTTTTAAAAATTTTAGCTTCTAAATTTTTTTTGGAAAATGAAATATAAGTGATTAAACATATGTACTCCTCCTATAAAAAGGAGTATATTAATGTTAGGATATAGGTTTCAACAATGAGTTAATATGGATGATTACCTTACTGTTATTATTCCAATCATTTGTTTAAAGTATTCAAATCTATTGGTGGGTAATGATTTTGTAAATTTGTATGCAAGTTGATCTTGAAATATGATAAATTTAAAAAATGATATCTCATTTATTTTTGTGATCTATAAGAAATTGATTCTATATATCTATGTGTTTTTCATGAGAGTGATGTCCTAGGTTATTACTTAGCTCAAAGAAATGATTTTTATCCCACATTATCTTTTTTTTTGGAAAAACCTAGGCTATAGTCTATGAGTGTGTGTTGCATCCACAACACTTCTTCACAACAAATTCTTGCTATAAAATATTCAAATTTTTTTGTGGAAAGTGCTACTAAGTGTTGTTTTTTAAATTACCAAGAAACTAATGAATCTCTTAAAAAATGACAAGTTTTAGATGTACTTTTTCTATCTTTTTTACAACAACTAAAGTCAGCATCCAAAAGAATTTCTGATAACAAAACTGTTCCCAATCGAATAAAAAAGTCATAATCCATAGTTCTCTTTAAATAGTAAAAAATTATTTTTAAAACATTTAAAAGGGATTCATTACGATCATATTGATATATTTCACATATGTATACTAAAAATATTTTTTCTAGATGACTAGATGTTAAGTATAATAAAAATTCTATCGTACCTCTAAAAGATGTTTTCTCTAATTGCTCCCCACTTTATCATGATCAATAGAGTTAGAGATACTGATTGGTAAACTTATACATTTGGTGTTGTAAAATCCATAATTCTTAAGAATATCATTAATATACTTCTGTTGACAAATATATGTTTGTTATGATTTTTTGGAAATTTTAAAACCAATAAAAAATGTAAACTCATCCATAATGCTTGTTTTAAACATATATTTCATAAGACTATCTAATGAATTAGTTAAAGATTCATGAGTTGATCTGAATATAATATCTTGAACATAAATTTGAATAATAAAAATATCTTTCTTATCTTTATTTATAAAATGGGTTGGATCATAATTTCAATTAACAAGGATGTTTTGTAACAAAAATCCTCTAAGTATATCATACTAGGATCTAGGGCTTGTTATGTCCATATAAAGAATTGGAATGTTTGTAAACAAGTTTACAATGTTTTGTGTCTTCAAAACCAAGTGGTTGTTCAACAGAAACATCCATGTGAACATATCTATTAATCAAATCACACTTCACACCCATTTTAAAATGTTTGAAATTGAAAAATGCTGCAAATGATAGTATAAATCGAATATATTCAATTATTGCTACTAGAGAGTATGTTTCATTAGAACCTATTCCTTCTAGTGGATTATTTCCTTTACAAACAATTGTTTCTTTATTTCTTAATATGATTCCAATTTCATCACATTTATTTTTGAATACCCATTTTACAAAAATTACGGAAGTTTATTTATGTCTTTCAACCGAAGTCTAAACATTGTTCCTTAGGAAATCATTTAATTAATCTTGTATAACTTTATTCCAATAATCATCAGATAATGATTAATCATTGATTTTAGTTTCTAATTGGGAAATAAATGTTAGATGATATACATTATTTCTCAATAACTTCTTCTCCTTACATATTGATTTACATAAGCATTGATACTATAACTGGTATGATTCTTATAAAACAACCTATTTGGGTTTTTTAAACCCTTTTCATCACTATAAGTTAAAAAAATTTATAGGGTAAATACTTCAGAAACATTTTCTTGATTATTTTTCTAATTAAAATAATCTTCCATCAAAAGTTGATAATACTTTTTTTAAACACATCTGAAGATGTAGGATGGAGTTTTTTTAAAATAAAAAGATCATTTTAATCAAATTTAACAACTAGTATTTCTTCAACAGTACAATAAGTAATCATAAAACTCTATAAGACATAGCAGTAGGGGAGTAGCTTAAGAAAATTCATTCATTGGATTTTCGTGTGAATCTATGTAATTTATCATTAGTATTCAAGATTAATATTTTTCATAAAAATACATTGAAGTAAGAAAATTTCGACTTCCAACCAGTCCATAACTCGTAAGGTTTTTTGTTAAGAAAAGGTCTATTTAAAACAAAATTAAATGTATAGAAATAATTACTTAAAACATCATCCCAAAAGTTCTTAAAAACATAGTATTCACTCATCATGGTTCTTGTAATCACTTGATTAATTTAGTATCTTCTTTCAACAACACCATTTTTTGGAGTTCTTAGAGATGATAAGTTATGAGTAATTACTTTCTTACTAATTTTTTTTTCAAAACTTGAATTTCTAAATTATCCCCATGATTATAATAAATAATAATCAATTGAGGGGTTTTCTCATTTTTAACTTTAGATAAAAAAGATTTAAAATAAGAAAAGTCTTTAGGTTTCTTTGCTATAAAATAGACCCATGTATATATAGGGTAGTCATAAACTAAAAATATACACAGTATTTACCTCCAAAACAACTAGTTAGTGTTGGACCAAAAAGATCCATATGCACTAGCTTTAATGCATCAGATGTTGAGAATTCACTAATTGATTTAATACTTGTCTTATGTTTCATTCCATATTGACGAGGATTATACACTATTGATGAATCAAATCTAATCAATGATAGATTGTTAATAAATGTTTTGTTTGAGAGTTTTATTATGTTTATATGGTTATAGTTTCACATTCTATTATACCATAACCAAGATTGATCTTCCATTGCACTAAGGAACGGTATGTCTTGAATCCTATGGTCTTCTAAGTTATGTGTATAAACTTTCTCATGCATATGAGAATAGAGAATAAAATCTTCCTTCGAATTGTGTACTAGATAATTGTCATTCCAAGAATTCAAAAGGTATCCTTCGTCAAATAATTAGATTATGCTAATAAGGTTATGAATAAAACCTTTAACAAATAAGACATTTTAAATTAGTACATTTCCAAGAAGAACAATATTTCCTATGCCAATAATCTCTCCTTATTCATTATCTTCAAAAGTTTCTTTTCCACCTTTCATCTTGATAATATTTTAAAAAAATTGTTTTGTTACCAATAATGTGCTAGGAGCATCCACTATCCATATACAATGTATTGTTGTTCAAAATTCATTTTTTCCAGAAAATAAAATAGTTAGACTTTCATAATCGAAACTTTATTAGATCTAAAAATGTTAGAAAGTAAAATATTTTGTATCCACATTTTCATAGAAAAATGGTCTTTATGAAAACAAACGTATTGTATTTTATTTAAATAAATATTTTTCTCATAATTTCCACCACATTGACACTTAGTGAAAAAATGATCACTTGGTTGAAAAAAATGTTCTGACTAAAAAATGGATTCGAATGAGAATAACCAAATACAAAAAAAAATTCCTAGGAGGATGAAGTTGTGAATACATTTTTTCAAAACCTTCCTTTCTATGAGTAAATATTGACCAAAGTTTGTTTATGGAAAATATTTCATGTTTTAGTCTGATGACTAAACTTTTATCTTCATAGTAATTAGTCATAGAAATTTATTTATTATCTAAATATTTTTTCATAGAAATAACATTTTCAATAACTTTATAATGTTTATCTTTCTAATAATTAACTTACTTTTAGTTTTTTGAAAAATATTCAAAATAATGGATTTTCTGACAAATATCATTTGAAAGATATGATACTTATTTTGTTTAAATAGAAAATCTATATTTTTCCTTGACAAGTTACTTATTGATCATTATATTTTTATTTTCATGTAACTTTGAAAACCTAGATAGTTTTTAAAATTAAGGTAAAGTATTATCTTCTCAGGAAGAAAATTCTTCATCTAAAGACTCAAAATATTATTCATTTAGAAAAATCAACATTTAATGAAATATTGGTTATAGAATAAGTTGTGTTTACCTACACCCTGAGACATTTATTTTCATTAGAAATTATGTATATAAGACCCATATTCTCATATCCAGAAGATTAAATATCTGAAGGTTCATATAATGATTACCCTCAACTATCACTCTAGGTGTCAATATATTTTAGTAATTTTTTAGACGTAGACTTATAGAACTTCTTCTTATTTAATTTTGAATGCCTATCATTTCCTTCTTTTCTTTTGAGTATAGAACAGTGTGGTCTGATATGGAATGCCCTCTTGCATTCATAACAAGTCACTTCTGAATCTTTCTTATCCTTTTTGTCTTTCTTCTTGTATCTATATTGGAAATCTTATATTCCAACAATCTTGTTCTTTCGTCGAGAAAGATTGGAAAGTTCATTCTCAGAATGATCACTATAAATTGTTTCAAATATAACAATATCTTTCTTATCTTTTGATCTAGTAACTATTTCAGGATTCTTGTATTTCAAATGATTTTATGTAGTCTCAAAAGAAACACTTCCATTACCACCATTTTTCTTATTGATCACTACATCTATCTTATTTATTGTTTATGTTGTAGAAGATTCCCAAATAACTCATCAATAGTGATGTTAGAAACTTTCCTAGTTTCCTAAATTTCTTTTTTTAGATTATCACTCATTAGGAATAATATGTATTATCTTATCCAAAATAATCTCAACATCAAGTCCTTTCTCACCCGTAGACTGAAGGATATTGACAATAGTCAGAAAGCTTTGCTGAACATTTCATATAGGATCCCCATATGGGATCATAAAACCATGATATTTAGCTCTAAGAATAACTCTTATTGTTTCAATAACCTGGGATGTTCCCAAATGTGTTATTATTTCTAGATACTATTAGAAGATTCACAAGATGAAAAATGGATATATATATTCATGTTCATGTAAAATTATAAATTATTTTGTACCAAAATGTTCATTTGGTACTCGTTCTTTCTGTGATTGGAAAATCTCTTAATTTCCATGACTAGAATCTTAAAGTCTCTAGTTAACATGACAAAGTTTTCGACAATGGAATTAATAATAAAATTCTTTATCTAATATCTCCTGTATTGGTTGTCATTTCTATCAAATATTTGGGGTCTGTTAGGGCTTATATTCTCTATAGAACCAATATTCATTCCTTTCATTCGTAACATAAATTATTTTACACAAAAAATGTTCGAAGAAAAGTTTATTAGAAAGAGTTTATAAAGAAAACCATTAAGAAAAACATGAACAAGTAAAGATAAGAAAATAAAATTGAGTATGAAAACATATATGAATCTATAAGTATTTCATATACCTAATCTGATGCCAGTTTTTGGAACGAAATGTATTTGTATATTTCTCAATTACAATAGTGGGGTGAATTTTGGGTTTAAAAACTATCATTTTTATCCTTAAGAAAATCAATAATTAAAAATGCTAAACAAGATGAATTCGCAAATACTCATTAGTTCATAACAATGAATCTATCTTTCTTATGATCAAAAAATATAGATATGATAATGAAACATAAGACATGTTTTATTAAGGAAAAATCCTTCCTTAATGTGTATAGAATATTATTTATATCAGAGTATATAAGTATATGAAAGTGTAAAAAAGTTACAGTTCCTAACTTTTTAAAAATGCACCCAAAATAAAAACATGTAACAAAAACAAGTAAATATGAATAACAAATATTTTAACCCAATGATAAGGGTATCAAAATACCTTGGATAATGGTTCCTTGATTAATAATTTCAATAATGTCTGGCTTACCCACACCAGGGTACCCCCTCGATACGAAGATTGGAATCATTCCTGCAATCCCAGAAAGACCTAAATCTCTATGGTGATTGGAACCTCTGTATTCCTATCCTCAGAAGCACTCGATTGATATGAAACAATTAAAATATTACTAGGTAGTTTTAACAAGATGTTCGAATCTTGAACTAGTTATTCACAGCATTCACTCAAGGAAGATCGAGCAGGGATTTGTTAGAGTATCACTTCACTAAAGAGATGATCAACACTCAATGAAAACTCCATCACTAAGATAATTTAAATGGATGAATATTTATAGGTGAAAAACCCATGATCAGATCCTCCTCCAAGACTCATATTTTTCCTTGAAAATCAGAGGGACCTGGACAGGTGTCAATCGGCCAACTTTTAGTTATAAATAGATTTTTCGACATCTTTTCATGTAAGAAAACATGGGAAACATTATAATGTATAATAAAAAATAATGTGTAATACAAAATTGCCAAGTTTAAGAAACATAAGCCTAATAGTATTTGATAAAATTGGAAAAGTTGGTCATGGATGAAATGTAATTTTTACAATTATGAATAATAAGATACTAAGGATAATGAGATATCAAAGTCTGAATTTATATCAAAATAGAGTATAAAAATATGTAGAAATAAAGTTTGAAAATATATAGAAATGGAGTTTGAAAATACGAGTAATTGGAGTCTAAAATTTTGAGGAAAGGGAGTTCATAATTCTATAAAAATAGAATCTAGATTTCAATGAAATCAGAGTCTAGATTTCGACGAAATCAGAATCTAAATTTCGATAAAATCAGCGTCTAGATTTTGATGAAATCCGAATCTAATTTCGTTAAATAAAAATGGATTTAAATTATAAAGTGAATCGGAGTATAACAATAGAGAGAATCAGATTCTTAAAATAGAGAGAATAAGATTCTAAATAACTATATGGTTCTGAGATTTATATAAGGATCTGATTAATCTTAATGGAATTCAGACATAAGGAAAATATAGTTAATCTTAGATTAAGCATATAAATTTCCTTTGAGAAGATAAATAATGATTAAGGAAAAAGTGTTTTTGATTTTCAAAACATATGTAATGGGAAATTCATAAGGGACTTTTTAATATAACACTAGGCAGTGAGAGTTACCTAGTTTTGAGATAATGGGCTATTAGCTATCAAACCATAAGGGGTTTATTTTTGTTATTTTTCTGAATTCTTCCAATTATACCTTTGTTATGGATATGTCCATTAGTTCTTGATACATTGTTTTGTAATGTTGGTGTAGTGTTCTTTTAGGTTATCACTTTGAGATTTGTGTTTTTAACAATAGAGTAGGCGTTTGACTCATAGTGATAATGTTTATATGGGGGAACCTTGGGTTAGGATCCTAAATTAAATGTATTCTTTAGTATAATGGAAATAATGTGGTTAAGAATGTTGGAATGTGTGCGTCCCATTATGGGTGACAAGATGGTAGTTCATGTGTATGTCTTGGAATGAGATTTGGTGACCTTTATTATGATATGACTCTAATTTATGGAGTTGGTGCCATTTGAACTTTGAGGGTGGACTATGATAGGGTTAAACTGGGGTTCCAGTGGTTTTGGGTTTTAATGGAAGAGGTGAAATGGTTTGAATTTTATAGAGGAGGATAGAGAGTATTGCCTAGTGTAGTTTTTGTCTACTAGGCTATGTGGGAAATTCAATGATTTTGGTACGGTCACATGAATGGTGGTTATGTGTTTTTTGATATGAGAAACCAAGTGTATCATTAAATAAGGTTAGGCTAGTGTCACAAGGTCATTCATATGTGAATAAAGGGTTGGTAAGTCAAGTGTGGAATTGAAACACGGTGTGTGACACCAATTTTTTTAAAGTGTATGGTTGTGAATTGATTTCTTTTAGAGGTAAGAACCTAACTTCTTGTGTATAGCATCACTCATTTTTATCACATAAACTTTCATTACATTTTACAAAACCGAGGATCATTAAGGTTTAGTGTCTTGGAAACCAAGAACTTAAAACATGAAAACATATGACATTCATCTTAAACACATGAAAGGATTCTCCTCATTTTTATCCTAGGTTCATTACTACATCTCATAACCTGGGGACATACATCAAAATAAATGGTGAGCAGAAGGCCCATTAAGGGAAACAAGAGAAACATTTTACATGTGAACTTGAGATACTCTATTAAGGTCATGAAAAAAACTTTAAGGCATGAGAATGAAATCATGAGATATATCATAATAAAAATAACATTTTTCATAATGTGAAGATACGGCTTTAATATTTAATATTTACAATCATTTTGTTTCACCAAGTTCCATACCCAAGGTGTCATTAAAAATTACCAAGGTTATTCACCAAGGTATCAGTCTAAATGGTCATCTCTAGAGATTAAGTCTTTACCAAATTCATTGGAGTGCTATCTGGGCGCACCCTTGACATGTATTTATTATCATGTGATCCACTTATATTATCATCAATAATTTCATAAACAACAAATATAGCATAAAATAAATGGGTTTAATTTCATAATCATAACGTTTTAAAAACTGCTTTAAAGACATGATCTTTATGTCACTTTAAACCCACGGAAAGGGAGAGCGGGTTTCATGTATGTAAATACCAGAATTTAAAATTGAACATTTTGATATATATGTGAATAACCCTGTTGAAATAAGAGCTTTTAGTATTCACTTAACAACATAAAATAATTTTGAGAAAAAGAGAGAGGCATTTTGAGACGAATATTCTGCAGCATAACAGCTATGTTACATGGTTTTAGAAAACATTGAAAAGAGAGGGGGAATGGGTCAAACAATCATAAATGAACCATAAAACAGTATAGGGACAGAATATAAAGTATATGAATCATGGTAATGAAATTTTAAGGACATACCATTTGAAATGAATAACATGGATGTAAGACAAAAATAAGATTTCTCTTATGAAAATTCAGCAGCCTAACGGCGTCACATAAACTTCAATAAAAATGAATTGATGAGATCAAATAGGGTCTCTCATCATATTATCATAAAAGATCAGTATTATAGATATAGATATCATACCCCAACATAAATTAACTTGAAATACTTGATAATAAAATAGAAATTGAAAATGAGAAGGGTGAAAGAATCCCTTAAAAATTTGCCAGCCTAACGACGCCACTTAAAACGTCAAAAAACTGAATTGAAGATATCAAATAGGGTCTCTCATCATATTAACATAAAATATCAGTACTATATATTTATATGTAATACCCCAATGTAATAAAAAGTATCATTAAAGACTTGACATGAAAATAAATCTTGAAAACGGGAATGGTGATAGAATCCCTTAAAAATTCGGCAGCCTAACGTCGCCACTTAAAACATCAAAATTATGAATTGAAGAGATTAAATAGGGTCTCTCATCATATAAAAAAAAGTTCAGTATGATATATATAGAGATCATACCCCAACATAAAAATGAACTTGAAATACTTTAAATGAAAATAGATCTTTGAAAAATGAGAAAGGTGAATGACTCCCTTAAAAATTCGGCAGCCTAACAGCGTCGCCCAAACATCAACAAAAAAATGAATTGACGATATAAAATAGGGTATCTCATCATATGAACATAAAATATCAGTATTATAGATATAATGATCATACCCCAACATAATAAAAAGGAACTTGAAAGACTTGAAATGAAAGTAGAACTTTGAAAACGAGAAGGTTGAAAGAATCCCTTAAAAATTCGGCAGCCTAACAGCGCCACGTAAACTTTCTTAAAATGAAATGATGAGAGAAAGATGGGGTATCTCATCATATGAACATGAAAATTGAATTAATATTAATATAAAATAACATCATTCATCATAAGATCATAGAGCATAAAATAAATGACATAAAAGAGATTACTTGAAAAGAAAGAGAGAGGTCGGATCCCTTACAAAAATTCGGCAGCCTAACTGCGCCACTCAAAACATCCAAAATTGATTGATGAGAGAAAGTGGGGTATCTCATCATATGAACATAAAAATTAAATTAAGAGTAATATAAAAGAAAATCCCAATCATAATAAAGATGAGCTTAAAAGGAATGACATAAAAGAGTGTACTTAAAAAAGAAAGAGAGGGGTAAGATCCCTTACCTTAAAACGTAACTCTTAAAACTCAATGGTTGGGACCTTGGGGGCTTGGGGGAACCTTGGGAGGACTCCTTGGGAAGTAATGAGACCATAAATTCGTTGGGGGAGAGTGGGGAGTCTAAATGGATGAGAGGATGGCTTGGTATTTATAGGTAAAGTGAGGGGACACGACATTAATGGCCAAGGGACACCTCACAAGTGGTTTTCTCAAAAACATGGGCTCTCCCATGGTATTTCCCATAGAGTTAGGCCACATGGGCCCCCATACAATAATTCATCACCTTTGGTTGTCCAAACCATAAAATATCTCATGAAATCATCATGACACAGTTATGATGTCATTAAACATACCGAAACCCTAAAACTGTATTTTTACTATTCACTGAAAATTCATCTTTCTCAGAAAAATCCCAAAATTTCACCTTAACCAAATATCGATGCTCTGATTAAAAAAATGAACTCAATTTTATAAAAATAATTTTCTAAATATTTTTAATTGAATTTTTAAATAAATACACTATTCACCGAAAATTTGTTTTTTCAGAAAAATCCCAAAAAAATACTATAACATAATATCAATTCTCTGAGTTCAAAAATAAAGTCAATTTTATAAAAATAATTTTCTAATTATTTTTTTATTTAATTTTTAATTAAAAAACACTATTCACCCGAAAAAAACTAATACTTGACTAATAATTAATTTACCCATTTTATTGAATCTCATTACTTAAACAAGGTGTCTAAATTATATTAAAAAATTCTTCATGTGAGATTACTAATCCATTTGGTCACATTACTAATCATAAGCGAAAAATCACTATTCATAATTTACTATTCATCAAAAATCAAGTTGATCTTATTAGACTCTAAATTTTGCACTGAACTTAATTGTAGAAGAACATTTTTTGAAAATCATTAGAAATTTTTAATTATTTAAGGTTTACATAATCATTTTTAAAATAACCTTTTTATAAAATTCATCAAAAATATGCATACTATATTTATCCGGTCATTTGAAAATTCATAAACTTCATCATAAGAAGAAATCCGAATTTTTATTTAAAACAAGGGATTACACAAGGCAGTTACGGTCTCTTTACATAGCCCCTTATCACACCAGCATAGGACCTATGTGTAAGGTGCGCTAAGGTGAGAGAATCCGAGGGAGGCTCGGCCAAAATCGCACGAGTAGTAATTTCTATCAGTTTGAACTTCTCGCGAAGGCGATTTCGTTTTAGTTTCACACGATGAAGTTTGGCTTGGGTTTGGTCCATAGCAAAGCCCAGTGGTGCTACCTCCTTCCCAAGTTCTGTTAGATGGGCTTCAATCGGTCCAATACAACTAGGTGAGGCCATCGAATCTTCCTTCTATAATAATGAAACAAGATTACTTGTATTTAGAGACAATAATTGAAATGTTTAGTTTACAACGGTCATATTGACTAATGGTCATATAATAGTCAAAACCCAACGGTCTCATTTTAATTATACTCATGTTATCAAATGAAACATTTTTGTTGAGTATAAAAATAAAATAAAATAACAGATAAAATTAGGAAACAACTTTTATTCAAAATTTCTGGTAGTTACATTGTGGATATTTATAAGATCAGTTTCAAAATATGAAATATCATTTGGGTGTTTGAACCATTTTTTTATTATTACTAATGGAGGACCCAGTGTTTAATTTTTTATAAAAATAAATGGGTTATCAAAAAATGGATGGAAGCTTTATTACATAAGTTACACATGAGGTGAGGGGTGGTCATGTTCTTGTGCTTGTCGGGTGAATGGTTGGGTTGTTTGAAAGGGAACATTGGGAATTAATTTATTACAATTATTCTAATAGAACAAGGGTAATGGTTAGTTGTTTGAGAGGTAATTCTGGCTTACCTCTGGTGGTGTACACCCTGTGGGATCTTGAGTTGAGTTTAGTGAATGAGTACCAGAAGTTACCCTACCCTGGGGGTTATGTGGAGAACCAGGTGTTACAAACATGCGAGAGATGTATGATACCATTAGTTTAATGTAAATATGTATCTTGGGAGTAGACACATGTATTCCTTTTTAAAAATCAATGTGTGAAGTTAGTGTTCATGTGAGAGTCTATTTAGTTCAGGATCATTTGTGGTGGTTTTGTCAATGGAACCATAGAGTACTTTCAAACTATATACATTCATGACTAGTATCATGATATCATCTAAGGTACAACAATAGGTAATTACCTATTGTCTAAGATATATATGGTTTTATTTTTAATGGATTCAAGAACTTCTTGATGGTTTTACCCTTACAGAATGTTAAAAGTGAATTTATGTGGTGGTCGGGGCATCATCAGCTATCTCTAAATGGGTTTTGTGTTATGGTGTTCATGTCGGAAAATGTTGGAGGAACTTTTATTAGAAAAATTTTATGGTATATGGATAGGTTTGTTTGGATTCTCAAGTGGGGGTGTGATGGTCACATCCACTTCTTATGGATGATAAATAATGGTAGCATGAGTCGTAGTGGATGAAATTTTTTGGGTGAGGTAGTGGTAATGACACTGCTAATGCAGAGAGATATG
This sequence comes from Viscum album, assembly GCA_963277665.1. Taxonomy (NCBI): domain Eukaryota; kingdom Viridiplantae; phylum Streptophyta; class Magnoliopsida; order Santalales; family Viscaceae; genus Viscum; species Viscum album. The sequence goes on along the minus strand of OY728159.1, from coordinate 472,765,032 downwards.
TGTCAGTTGTGGATATATGTGATGGATTGTGGATTAGATGTGGTGGAAGAGGGATGGTAATGAGAAAGTTGGGAGGCATGTGTTTGGGATCCTCTAGGTAGTAAAGGTATCTTCAGATGAGGTAGTTGATCAAGCCAAGAATTTTCTTTGCGCTTTGTGTGATTTAAAATATATCCCTGTTTCTCATGTCAAAAGAGTTGATAGAGAAACGAGTCATGACAATGGTTCACGGGAAATAGAGTTTTAGTGTCACGACCTCATCGGGGGTTTAGAATAGAATCTAGGAAGAGTATTTAGATAATCATGGAATGAATTCAATTATGAGGGAATTTTTCCCATGTGAATTGGTTTCATGCCAAAAGTGAATTTTGGGTGCTTAAAAAATGAGTTGGTTGGAAGTGGTTTCAATAATCATGGAAACAAGAATGAATTTGGTTATTACTAAACCACCTTTGGTGGATTTCATGAAATAATATGTTTGTTTTGATAATGGAAGTGTTCTTGAGTGAGATTAATGTTGTCCATTTTTGTTGTATGGATAATGGGTGTGCATCCATTCTGGTTAGTTTTAATAGGGAGTATGGATAATAATGTCTGATGGTGTTCTCATGGATCCATGAGAATACTGACTTTTGATTCAAGTGGTTGGTTGATGATGTGGTTTGTGGTGCGAAATGGTTGGTTTTGTGAAAACTCCATCTTGGAATTAATTTGGGAAACATGTATTGGCTATGGTATTGAATGGTTAAACTCTTTTTAAGGGTCTTGTGATTAGATTGTGTTAGTGATATTTGGATATTTAACATAATCATTAAGCCTTTAGGTATGGATTGATTTGGGATGGAGTGTGTTGTTTATTAATAATATATTCTTTCACGTGATGTGAGGTTTATTAGGTCGTTCTTACAATTAGTGTGGATAGTTTTCTGTTGAGATTATTGAGCCCTTAGAGGAGCATCAAGTATGTAATGTTCCTAAAAAAGGATAATTCCTCAGGGATGGACTATTTCTCTAGTCTAACTATTATGAAGGAATAACTTTGATCATTAAAAATATTGGGGGAAGAAAGTGATAAGTGGGACCATTGGTCCAACCGCTTGTCATAAAGAATTTATTTCATTGGGGAATGTGAATAGAGGATGATATTTCATAATGTGTGGAGGTTATAAGATCCCAAAACTGAGATTTGGTACTTCTAGAATTGATTTTATGGTTTATATAGTGTTTTAATAGGATCAGGGGTGGTCTCATGGTTGTTATGGGGGTTCAAGATATAAAAAATATAGAAAAGAGTTTAATATGTACTGAGATTGTGGTTGTAACATAGTTAGTAGTGATCTTGAACCACAATTTTGTGGTTTTTAGAGGAGGGTTCATGTATAGGGTGTCCATGTTGGGTGGACTAAGATATAGTGTGTCTTGAAATCCCCTTGGAGAGTGGTTAACACATAGCCATAGAATGTTTTTTCAAACTATTTATGTGGCTATGGGAACCATGCATCTCAGTTTATAGATGAATAGAGGGAACCTCATGGTTAGTGTACGATTTGTAAAACCATGTTCCTCAATAAAAGTGGGGGTTTTGATGTTTTTACATCCTATCAATAATATTCTCCCCACAAGTGTCTCCCCAATTTCAACCCCATATAGCTAGGGTGATGAACCAAAAGCCTCCTCCTCTTCCATGAGTGGTTCTCCATCAATTCATAAGAATTTAGAGTGTCATTTGGTTTAAAATTGAAGATTTTGGTATGTCCTAATCTTCGTTGCCTCCAATTTTTTTGGAAAAGACTTGGTCTGTTATTTTTTTTCTTTCAATTCCTTAAAACCAACTTTTTCAAGTATATTCCATGGTTGGATGTTAATGGTTGTTTATTCTATGATCAATTGTAATGGTGGGATGAGTATTTTTCTATGAGCATGAGGATAGTGGTCTTTAATCATTTTCACATAATATCATTATTTTAAAAGTGTATGTTGTTATTCACAAGTAAATCCTTGCTGATCTTTTATTTATTTGGTAGATGAATGTATTTTTGTACCTAAATTAGGGTGTAAGACCCATTATTTACCCAATTAGGTTCATTGATGATGTGAGACTATACCGAGGGCTACCCATTGGGTATTCCAAATCCAATAAAATATTAAAATTATTAGGTAAGTAATCGGATGGGATAATTATGAAATAGAATGGGTTGTAAGTTGTTATTTGGATGTGGGTACGGTTAATAGGTTAATTGAATTGTGAATTTTTTCCCCGTTTTTTAATTCCTAAATGGTTTTTGATATTGTTTAAATGATGTAATTTGATTTTTGATATAGTTTTTATTTTCAATGAAATAAAATGATGTTTTGAAATTCTTCATTGTTTTAGAAATATGGTATTGAAATAAAAGAGACCAAAAGGTGGTTTCCGTTGGATTTAGATTGGTACATTGGATTCTGTGAGATATTTTACATTTTTGAAAATTATATGGTGGTTGTTTTATGAATATTAGGAAATGGGTGGAATACGTATAATTTTTTTAAATATAATAATGCTTCTTGAGGGGTTGTTTCACAATATTATATGTTTAGTTTATGGAATGTCAAAAATTGGTTGGTTCTAATTAAAAAACCATTCATTTAAATGGTTTGTTGAAGACTTTGTAGTTTTTGAATGATTATGGATATTGAAATTTGATAAGTGTTGTTTTAAATATAAAATGAATGATAATATAATGGTTGGGGATGGTCATAAATGATTTCCCAAATCCCTAATGGATCCATGGAATGATGTTCCATGTTGGTAGATATGTGAAAAATGGTTTGGAATGTTTTATAGATTTTCCACTTTCTAGTTTTTGGCATGACATATTGATGCTCCAGGAACCCAAGTGAACACTGGTTTCTCAGGGAAATGACTGATTCTTTTGAACCCAATAGCGTGTACATGAAGATACATATCATTATTTGGATGTTCATACATTGTATTCCAAATCCATGATAGATTCATGAGATTATTCTCCATGTTTCATGACATGTTATATAAAGGATTGGATGTTTGGAAATTGTTTGTCAAGCCCTAGTTAGATTCATGGAATGATGCTCTCTATTTTGGGACTTGTGACCTTGTGGTTGGAATGGTCGGATAAGAAGTACAAGATCCTAGTTGGACTCATGGAAAGAGGATCATCGGTTTCCATCCTTTTAAACCTATTATATATGTTATGGGTACCCAAACTAATTCTATGAAGTACATTGGTTTAATGTATATGATAAAAAAATTAATTTTGAAAACATTTGTTATATTCCCATGCTAATTATAGGATGTAACATAAATATGAAAATGGATAATTGATAAATTTATATGTGTTAGTACATTTTTATTATTTTTTGTATATTTATTTATTGAATATTTGATTAACTATATACAATGTTTAAGAAATTGGATATTTATTTAGACACCTTTCGTGGTGGCCTACAGAGTTGTATTCAGACCCTTCTCATGCCGCCACGCCTCTTGAGTAACCAAGATGATGCTACTTGTTTTCTGGTATAAGTTTAGGAAATTATCCCTGTTTTTGGTATATGCATGTGATTATTGGTTAGTACATGGGATGTCTGGACCATTTTGGGACTTGGCTCCTTTTACATAGACCTTTTGTAGTTTTAGTGATATTATTTGTGTGAATATCATACACAGACTCTATTTGTTGTATTGTTATATAATGTGTTACTTGGTAACATTCCATTTTTGTCATATTCCCTCAAATTATTATTTATGATGGTTATTACAACTGTAGGTATTATTTCATCTCCTTTTACTCTAATTTTTGGGTATAGTCTCCCCAATAAAACTCTAAAGACCTGGAATTCTAGTCAGAAAACTCTAGTATATGGGGAGGCACACATGAAGTAATGTGTGCTCCGGATCAAGGCATTGATATTAGTTTCCACTATGCTGAAATGTTACATTATATGTAGAGGATAACATCCTAATGTTTTGGTAACATAGGTATTTTTATCCTCCATGAATCTAATTGAATTTCTAGATACTACATGTGGGTACAGGCTATAGAGTATATTTACAAAGGGGTAATAATCCTAAAAATGGATGATTGGGCATTAAATTGGTCATCACCTAATGCAATAAAACATTGAATTACAACACACTGGGATTTAATCTTTCCATTCATATGATTTTTGTTATGACCCTACCCCAACCGCGGCTCGATCCACAACTACCCGAAGGCCCCCTCTATAGGGCTGGTGCTGGAATCCATTAATGAAGGAATAACTAACACAGGGAGGATTTTCCTATGTATTTTTAAACACAAACTACTATATAAATATAAAACTGCAGAGGAATAATTGTAAAAAAAAGTATTAGCTATTATGTAAACCAGAAATGAAAATCCTCTTAAGGTATACAATTATATGATAGTGAGAACTATAATGTAAAGGAGAAAATACTTGCCTAATCAGAATGATTTCCCTAACTAAAAAAAACTGTAAATTAAACTCTTGGGAGAGCCTCTCTTATATTCCCCAAGATATAACCACGATACACGCTCTAAAGAACCAACCATTTCTATACTCATATTTAGTCACCACCAACCCTTCCTTCACTTTCATATGAAACGAAACATGATGAAAAATATTAGGTAGTGGTGACTGTATAAATACTTAGTAGGATTCCATGAATCCTGAATAAGGGAGTAGTAAGAGACATAAAAGGAATGAAGAGATAATATATAGTAAACATGATTCAACCTAACCCTAAATCAAGATAATGAGTAACCTCATCCATGAATAAATTGTTCAACATAGTATGTAGATGGACTACATGTCTAGTCTTTATCACCCATAATAGGAGTGTAACCACATAGAACCATAAGAATATAAACCTAGAAAGTATGTGGAAAACATCATGTGTCATAGAAGATAGTGGAAGTGGTGTGAATAAATCCAAAGGTGTAAATTCATATAGATACACATATATATGATAAATAAAAAAATCCTAGAAGAGTGTGTAATGGTATCTCCATATCATAACCTATCCTAGGATAAGATTCACCAATATTTATATAAGACCATTAACCATGCCCATCATCTCGCATGTCTCCCTAATAAAAAAAATCCAAGTCATGAAACACTAAGTAATACATCCACAAACTAATGGGAAATAAATATCTAGGTATACTACCCATGCCCTTGTATAATAGTAGGGTTCCACTCTTTGATAAATGATAGAGAACTTATGCCATGACTCCGCATGAGTGTTCCACTCTGTGGATAGATAGAGGAAACATAACATGTTCTAGAAGGATATTTCCACTATAATAGTTGATATATGAAACATTCCTTTCTAATAGGAGGGTTACACTCTGATTCTAGAGGACACATTCCCTTACTACACATGATGGCCCAGCGTTGATAGCCAATAGTGGGACCACGCTCAGCCTTAATGGAGGGTTCTTCTATAAAACCTAGAGGACCCATGAACTATCCTAGTATGATGGTTCCAATCCGATGGTAGGTATATAGAAGGCCCATGACATATTCTAATATAAGGGTTCCTATTTATGATACTAGAGTACCCATTCCCTCGCATCACCAGAGGGTTCCACTCTGAAATCCTCTAGTGATCCTGGATGATCACTGCCACCTTTGAGCATCACCTAAATAGGCCAAAAAATAAAAATATATCACATTGTACATAAAAAAGAATCAATATAGGGAACCATCACATTCTACATGGGAATAACTATGGAGGGTCTACCCATGGGCCAAATTCTGAGTCCAAAAGAAATATGAGAGAGGAATGTTTTTTTAAAGGAACAAAGGCATACACAATGTTTCAGGGATCTCATAATGTGTCTGGTCTAACTCTATATCCTTATTTTGTCCCTATGGGTAGATTTATCACTATTTGTTTTTTGTAAAAACAATGTTTAAGGTGTCTACATTTTGTTTCGTACAAATCTGGACCCCTTCCCATGAACTTCATCCATGTTTGTGTACTTCGTCACACAATTGTGTACTTCAGTACGAGGTCATGTCTTTTAACACATGGTATTACCCATGTGCTCCTCAAAAATGTTTGACCACTTATTAAAATATTACTTAGCATGTAGGGAGACTACATGTCATGAAATACTTATAAATTTCCAAAAATATATCCACCACATCATAGGACTACATGTCATGTGTTCATCGCAATACGTGATGTATAATCGTGTTTTTCATATTACAATATAACAACTCTTTATATAAAAGATCCAACAATTTTTCTTTTCTTTCGACCGCATATCATCCCAAAATTTTGGGATCTTACTCTGTTCGGTGTTTTCAATCTTTCCATTTTCAGAAATCATTTCACGACTCATGGTGTATGTAACCTGCACACCTCATGCATATTTAGTTCTTTCACCATTCATGATTTGATTTTTACCTTTGTGAAAAATCACTGATGACCTAAAATGATTCCAAAATCACAACTAGTTTTTTGATCCATCTCTTACACATGAATCTGTTAAAAAATTTGGTGTCTGAATGAGCTCATTTCTACCCGAAAATGTCAAATTAGGACCATGGGATGTAATCATTGAAGAAAGTAAATAAATTGTGATAGGAGGGATCATGAACAATGTTTTATCAATCATTTCCAAGATTTATTGTCAAAATATTTATAATAGAGATATATGGAGTTATAAATAAATTAAATAATCAACATAAATATTTACATGGTCCCAAGAAATGTTCAACAATTGGCCCATATCATAAAAGGGATGATCATACTCAATCAATTTAATCAAATTTGGTGTAATCCACAATTTTATGAGTCCTACCTGAAGATTATATAGTTCTTGATTAAACAAATTTAACTCCAATGATTGATGTAATACATTGCGTTCGATTCATCTTAACACACCCTGATCCAGTGATTCATTATCACTAGATGTTTTTACACAATGGAAGGAGGGAAAATCCTCCAGAATACTCCAAGAATTTATGTAGAAAATAATAAAGGATTCTCCATATAGATATATTTTTAGGAAAAAAAATTTAGGCCTAATGAATGAAATAATTAATTAGTCCACATAACAAACCTTTAATGACTATTTTATCTGAACGCCCCATACCAACTTATTTTATGTCATTATGTGGGAAAACATCACATTTTGTACTCATATGTGGTCTCAGACTTCTGGTCTATGATCTTTTGTAAATTTTATCCCATATTATTCTAGAAACTATGGGAGGTTAATATAAAATATTTAAAATGTTTTTTATAAAATTAATTCATGGCACACTGGTACATGGAATCAAACTCCTAGCACTAAATATATATATATAAAATTTTCAAAGTGTTTCAAGGAAGAAACCATGTCTCTACATTATTCCCTCTTTAAAAATTGTCATCTATAAAATGATAAAACATCCCAAACCACTTAGGATACTGATCTCGCATTTGGCTCTCCTTCTCTTAGTAAGTCTCATGCATATTCCTATGCTACCAAGAGTAGTATACCACGAGGATGGTCCATCCACATAGGATCCTCTCATACCAATCCTTGATCACCATCAGGTGGTACAAAAAATTGGATCCATCCTCAATTCCTATATAACTTTAGTTAACGATGTGCAAGGGGGGACTACACATATCGTTTTAGTAGTGATATGTGGAAGACATTGTGCACCCTCTCTAGCTATGGGTGTAGGGTGATGTGGTATGAACTTTTACAACCCTCTACGTGATCTCGAATGGATTTATGAATAAGGGTGGTAAGTATCCTCCCCAGCCAATACTCAGTAATCGTCTTCACGGGTGGAATATAAGAAAAAATTGTATCCCTATTTGAACTCCATGGGATTAGTACATTGATCTATGTAAGATTTCATCCTACTATATGTCATCATCATTCACTCATTTGTGACCAAGACCTTGTTTGTTGTCACCTGAAAAAATTCTTGACCCATAAGAGATATCTTTCCAATCATTTTCTAGACTAATGGTGTCCCTTATGGTCTCATATATAGGTAATAAAAAAGGTAAATTTTTTATGATAGAGTGTTATATTTTGTTGTATGAAAACTATATCAAGGGTATATGGTCCTCCCAACTATAGCCAATGTATTACACAAAATCCCTCTGCATATCCTCCCATACCTAGATATTGAAATTAGTTCTCCCATCATTCTACGGGTGAAAGAATGTACTCATCCTCATCTGGGTTACAAATTCCTAATGTAGGCTTCTCCACATCCATCACATGGACCAAACACTATGATTGGATACAATCATCAAGGTAACCCCACCAAGGCGAAAAATATCACGCAAGTACATCTACCTAAAACCCTCCACTGAACTCTTCTCCCAAATAGAATAGAAGTGCGATAACATCATGAGTTGATCAAAAACCATTAGATTATTCCCGTATCCTTTAATGTGTGCAGAATCTAAGTAAAAATTTCGAAGGATATTTCTAACAACTTTCACTATGGGATCTCAAGGGGCTATAACAAACCTTCTTGCACCTGGTGCTCAGCCTTCACCTACTGATAGGCGATTCACTGAGAGATAAACTTTGAAAAACAATATCTCATGATGGGACACATAACTACAATTGATGGTATATTTACATATTCCCCACCCCTAGATGAAAATACAAATAAGATGTGTGGAATGCTCACATCGCATCCTCTAAAATCATGGATAGAACCAATATTTGTCCATGAATAAAGATGATGTGTACATCCTTCAGAATATCTATATACTAAATCTCTAGTGGATATCTATTCATGCAAGACCTCATAATTGATTTCATTTAGCTGGGAGTCTCTCACACACTCGAGAAGTGAAGTATTAATCACCATGGACTTTATAAATATTGTACCCTGCTCCTCCACTAAGGTTAGCAATAAGGAATATAAATACTTATAATAATCCTTTACCTAGAGAGCCTAGGACTTCATACTATAGGAATATAATTAGACATTTCCTTTCCCTATATTATTTACTATTTTTAATTCATAGTCATGTCGGAACTTCAACCATAATCGTAGTCTCATATTCAATTATCACTATGTGATGATGTACCTAAGACTCGGATGGCCTTAGAAAACAACAATGAAATCTCCCAGATGATAGTGAATAAAAATCATTTGGGAAATGAATATTGCTTTCATATCTAGGTTGTGATTAATATATTTCTTCTCATGGGGACTCAACTACCCTGACCCATACATGATAACTAAATTTTGTGGAAAAATCACCCAATAGATCATAACTATTAATGAATCCCAAAATACTACTTGCATAACAACCTCCTCCTAGAGTCTCAATAGAGTAACAATTTTCATAAGTAACATCAAATCTTAGAAGGTCCTATAGAACTACTCAGTCTAGGGAAAATGATTCCCTTTCCATGTTTGGGAGGTTAAGGAGGATGCAATCTAGGAGAGGTTATCCACGAACCTCATGTAGTACCCTTCCATACTATGAAAACTCTACAGCTATGACATGTTATTTGGTGGCTACCAAAAAAAGGCATCAGTCATAATTTGGTCTACAGATAAACCATTATCAAATTTGACTCTCCCTAGAATGCGAACATCAGGTATTTGAAACTGACGCTTTGAGAGTTTACCACAATGATAGTGCTCTTGCTAAATGTCTAGGACTATCCTTAAGGGATCTCCATGATCCTCCTATAATGTAATCTAAATGATCATGACGTTGGTAATGAAAATTATGAAAGGGTCCAAGTATGGATAGAATAACTATCTTATCAAATCCATAAAAATGTAATAGTAATTCATCAACCCAAATGGAATCAACAATAACTCGTAGTTTCCATAGTGACATTGAAATTCCATCTCTGAAATAGAAGCCTATTATACCCTCAAATGGTAGTATAAGGACCAAAGATAAAACATTGATAACAATTTAATTCCACATAACTGGCCAAATTGGTTTTCAATACACATCAAGGGATGCATATTCTTATTCTTGGTCTTGTTCATGAGATGATAATCCACAGAATGCATCATTATCTGATCTACCTTTTTCACAAAAAAATTAGATCCTCTATAGGGGACACACCAGACCTAATGAAAAAATTCTCTAGAATGTCCCCTACCAAAACCACAACACTAAGAGCTCATTAGGGCCCATATAATTTTTCTAAGAGGATAATAATGTTTTACCAGGATGCATGTCTATACAAAAATCCATCTTCCGACTCAGAGGTATTCCTAGGACTCTCTCAAAGAAGTCTCACATATAAACCACCATGGGTCAAGGAATCTAGATTCATGATCATCCCAATAATCTAAGATATATTATTTCCAACTAATAGGTGATGGGATGTATCATTATTCTTGTAACACCCACTCACACAGCCATGAGATACCTCACTCTCGTAAAGAAATATCTTGTTCCATCGGTGCGAAAGAATCTAACTCATCTGTAGAGACATTTTATCTAGAAACAAGATATTCAAAACAATCCACATGAATTATGAATTCATATGGTTAAATAATATTTGGAAAAAGTCCCCACATGAACTTTTCTCCACCAAGACATATCTCTCATTGTCGAAAAATAAAAGATAAAGAAGTTGTGTTTCCTATAAGATTATTAAGACAAATATATTAGGATAAATCCTACACTAGGAGATCCATCTATCATTATAGGATTATATGGAAGAATTAATTATTGTAACTCATGTTACAAATAGTTAATAATGATTATAAAATACCGAGATCGTATCTTAAATCATCTCCTGTGCCACGAGATCATAAACCAAAAAATCTTGAATCTTTCTTTAACCCTGAATGCCAATTCCTGGAACCTAAAGAGGGCCACTGGGTTGTGGTGGATGAAGGATCTCATATCTTTTTCCATAAAAAAGATCTCGACCTTTGACACTTTCAACTATGCCTCCCTAGGGGCCAAACTTCCCTCACCAAGGTGATACTTGATCACAGTGTTATCTCTACCACGGTAGTCTGAAAACTACTTACCTATGATTATGAGTATGTTTGGCTGGGTAGTCAAATTCTATGTTACCTTTCCTATCATAAGAAAATAAATTACCCTATAAAATATTTCTTGGCCTACTATTATGTTCATGTTCCACATGACAATATTTTTGTGGTTGATCATGATAGGATCTCCTAGCCAAGATCCCGCCAACTGGTTCTTACTAGTTCTTTCCGAAGAATCACCATTGTGATTCCAACTATTAGCTACATCCATCAAAAATCCCTATGGAAAGAAGATATCAAGGAAAAGTTCTTACTAAAAGAACCAATAATATTTTGGAATGTATAAGGGAACCACACTGGCATGGATCTTTCATTGGAGTCCCTATTCAAACATTTGTGCTCTAATGTATCCATCTCAGATCAGGTCTAGGGAGTACCACATAAGTGATGTGAAACTCCCAGTATAATTATCCAATATCAACCCCCCCTATAGCTTTAGAAGCTCCTAAATCCAAACTAAGAAAAAAAATGAGGGGAAGTACTCATCACAGAACAGCTTCTAAATGCATGTATATTAGACTAGAAAATCATCAGGCATCTTAGTAATAAATTTCAACCATCGCCTAGTTACGCCTTGGAAAGTCCACCTTTAATCACAACCACCTTATTAATTAGTGTCAAAATGAGGCAAAGAAACACATACAAATTACTCTATCCAATCCTATATTTCCTCGATATTTGTCTCTCCACAGAACCTTAGTAGGCTCTAGAACTGAAACTCATGGAGCATGTTGAGCATGCATGCGTACTCTTCATTATAATGTAATATAATATAATTCTCAATAGGTGGTTATGATTCTCTCTTTCCACATAGAGGAAGTATATTACAGGATGTACCCTGAACTGAGGCCTCAACACTCATCATATCATCATCATGGTCTAGAACTAGAATCCTAGTTGGCTATCATCATGGATGCTGCCTCAAAATTATTATGACTAACCATTGTCAGATGAGCACAAAGATGTATATATATATATAATTGTCAGATGAATTATGAAGCAAAGTCAAAGACTCAATAGTATATGATTCATGTACCATTGATCCCTGCAACCAATGTGTCGGTATGAATATTCGTGAAGAAGGTAGTGAGGGTCCCTGTGAATGGATACTTCTGGAACATGTACCATTATTTGTGTAACACCCGAGATTTTTATGAGTAATATTTTGTTTTTATGTTATATATATATCATCAAAGGAATATTTCACTACACACTAGCTTGATTTACATTACACGCAATCGCGACCTTCCTCGATAGCTTGCGTCGTACGCAATACCGAGTTTCACTAAACAACGATATACTATTAAAATATTATTAAAACTAGCCGATATGAATAGTAATAACCACTTTTTGAAATTTTATAAATTTTATTTTTCAAAATGGACTTCATTTTTGGATTCTGAATATCGAAATTAGCCTAGGGTGAAATTTTGGTATTTTTCTGAAAACATTCAATTTTTGATGAATAGTGAAACCACTAAGTGGTAGGTTAAAAACTGAATTTTGCATAAAACTTAATTTTACCGCTTCTGTGAATGGAATTTCAAAAATCCGACAGAAATGGTTGACACTAGTAAGTAAAATGTGGTTCAATGAGATGAAAATAATTTTTTGGTGAATAGTAACTTTTTACTTTTTTTACCACGGTTAAAAGTAAATAGGGTAATTAAGGGTAAAGATGATATTATTTTTACCCTAACACATGTCCTAATTCTATTGGACAAGTGTAATTCAACCAAAAATAAACTTAGGAATAAAATATGACCATTTAGGTCCACTTGGATTAGATTATGACATTTAATATTATTTTATTTAAAGAATAGTTAAAATAGTTAAAATCAAAGTTTAATAACTAAAACATTTTTAATATGGGTTTATACATAAGATAAATTCGATTATAAATATTCATTAGAAAGCTAAAAATATTTCCTACATAATTATAGTTTATTTATAATTTTTAAACATTAAATAAATTAATTTATTTATGACACAACGATGATGCAGTAATTACCCTTTTAAGGAAATGTTATCATAATTGATGTTATAAATCCTCAAATAAATGTAATTTGAGACTTTTTATAAATTCCACTTATATTCTAGGTTAATATGATATATTAGTGTTTATTTAATCAACTTTTTTCGAACATATAATTCTGTTATGACTTTCACAAAAATCATATATCAAATAGTGTCAAAATTGACACAAAATAGTTTTTAAATAAAATATTATTTTATTAATTGTTATTTTATTCCTAAAAATCTAAGATTCGGCCAAATGACTTATATAAGGATATATATATTAATAATAAACAACTTGGGGTTCGTTTGGCATGTTATTGTAAGTGTATTAACCATATAGTGTAAGAAAACAAAAAATCACGGTAAAGGATAAATTATTTAACTTAGAGTTAAATCTAATTGATAAGGTTAAAATAACAACCTAAACTTGTCTAAATCATATTGGTTTATAGGAAAGCGACCCATACCAACTTTACCTTCGAAATAAGACCCTTTTGAACCATTATAAACCGATTTTGACTTTAATATAAAATAATATTTTGAGATATTCCTAAGGTGCCCCTCTCCTCCCTTATAAAAGGGCACCTCCTCCCCCTCCTCCTCACACCAATTTGAGAACTCAAGCTCGGCCAACCCCTGCCAAAATCCCTTCTCCACTTCCCTAGAATAATCCTAGAGGTCCTGGTCTTCTTTAAAGACAAATCTTAGTTCCCTAAGTGGAGGATTCAAAGAGGCGTTTCAAAGAAGAGGTAATATCCATTACCGATCTTTTCAATTTCTTTCTTCTTCAACTTCTTCTTCTTTAGTTTTTTCATGATAAAGTAATAACATAATTATTACATACATATTGATATGTTATTATAAATATTAAACAACCCTAATTCACCTTCTATCCATCCTACGGAAAAATGAAATCACTGCGCGTGCGTACGTACGGAATACCGTCTCCACGACGTGGTGTAATCTATTTTCCACCATCACCTTACAAGGATGGGTATAATGGTGTAATGAGTAACTATATATGATTATTATAAAGTGATATTGATACTTAAATAGTATAAATACACTTAAATACAATTTCACGATCATGGGAACAATATCATCGCTCGTGCGTACGTACGGAATACCGTCTCCACAATGTGATGCGACTCGTTCTACATGATCATCATTACATAGTAATTATATAAATGAATTGAATGAATAAATATGATATATGTTACACTAATACGATTCTGGATATAAGGTATCTATAACCTTAAAAGAATAATAATAAATTATTTGGCAAAACACGCATAAGAACAAAAGGCAATAAAGACCCGAGTAACAAGTAACAATGAAATATTACTAATAAGAAGCTAAGAATATGAACATATATGATATCATATCAATATTTATGATTCTTTAATAAGTCAATAACATTATTTAAACCATTATACAGGATCTTCGGACACGTACAATGCAAATCGGACCTAAGGTAAGGGAAATATCACAATCTCATTTTAATCCGAGATTGTTTATACTTTAGTATTTACTGGGGTGTATTTTATCAGCCACATCCATGTTTACTCAATATGTAATATTATTTCCATCCACCTAACAATGTTTAAATCCTATTTTACCCTTCTGTGAGTATTTAGTAAAAGATATGAAAGGAATCATTGGATGTTTTTCGTATGAGGTACTTTTGACATTTCCAACAAAAGTACGAAGAATTTTTTTTTAAATTATACGACAAGAATGGATTTTTAAAAAATTATTTCCAAGAATCTTCCTTTATAAGTGTTCATGTTTATTTTTAATCAAATTCTTTTAGTTTATAATTTTATGACATGTTAAGAAAAGAAAAGTGTTTTTGAAGTAGAAAGGATATTTTCCACAAGAATGGAGTTCAAATGTTTTATCAAAATTATTTTCCGTCTAAGATAATATAGGGTTCTATTTCTATCCCTATTATTACATATACTTGATTATGTTTTGAGGGAATTATTTTTATGAAGTCATTTACCTTATATTATTTGTTTTATGATGTCATGATGTTTCAAGAATCCCATTTTTGTTACATGTGTTATACGATGATGTATGATTTATGATTATGTGGAACACATAAGAAAGGATTCACTATAAGATGGGTGGGACCTATATCTCCCTCCAATGCATTGGGTAAAGATTTATATCTCATGAGATAGATATGGATGGAATGGAAGGTTATTTTGGTTCAGTGATACAGGACTGAAACGAGGAGTGAACTCGGTTCAGAAATGGACTTTGTCCGCTAAGATAGTCTTGGCAATGAGTCATGACTAACAAGAAATGATTTCCATGATTATGTGTGCATGCCCCAAAGTTTCAAGTTTTATGTTATGATTATGGGTATCTCATTTTTACTTCTATGATTTATTCCATGTTAAGATATTATGATCTCTTTTGCAGGTTATGATTTTCAAGAAGATATGATATGATTTTTATTTCCTTTATTTTCCCTTACTGAGCATTTGAGCTCACCCTTTTTTTTGTATGTTTTATTTTCCCCAGGTCAGGAAGATGGATATTAAGTAGAATACGCTAAAATGGACCCTAGATAGGATGAAATAAATGGGAGACACTGTAGAAGATTTATGAACCAATTGTTTATGTTTCCCAGTTTCTAAAGACACTATACCTATACAGTACTTTGTGGTTTTGTCATATGTTGTAGTAAGTGTGCTTAAATTTTGAAGTATTAACAATGTATGTAAAGTATGGATCGTTATAGTTGGTATCAGAGGAAAGGTATAGTCAACCTTTGGAAACTAGGATGTGAAAGCCTTAGTAAGAACCCTAAGGATAAGTCTAAGAATAGAACACAATATTAGTGTTTTAGAAATGGCCATGAATAACCTAGGATAAGACCTTATGCGTGAAAATTTTATTCTTGAATTATGTGGTTTTCCAATTATAATTAGTGTTGCTCACACTATTCTTCTTGGTTTTAGTCAATGGCTGGAACCCGAAGGAACCGTGTTAATGCGGAATGCGATGGGCAATGCAATGATTGTCCCCCTGAGCAACCAAACGATATGGAAGCTAGAATGCAAAACCTTGTAGCCATGCTCACACAACTTTCTCAAGCTATGAATCATGCAGGACTTCCAAACGAGCAAAAGAAGGAGCAACATTCTGTTGAATCCTTCATGAGGTAGCGTCCACCTTCTTTAAGCGGGTCTACTGATCCATTAGTTGCTGAATATTGGATTAGTACTACTGAAAATATATTTTCAGTTATTCAATGTTTTGAACATGATAAATTCATCCTAGCAGTGTATCGTTTGGAAGGAGATGCTGATCAATGGTGGAATCTTATTAAGAATATGAGGCAAAGGGATGAAATTGAGTCCATGGAATGGGACGAGTTCAAGAACTTATTTTTCAATAAGCACTTCCCTCATATTCTCCGAACAAAGATGGAGAAAGAGTTTCTTGAACTGAAGCAAAGGGATGATGAATCTGTTGGTACCTATGAAGCAAATTTTACAAGACTTGCAAGGTACGCTTTTAGTATTATTATCCAACCTGAGAGTAAGATCGATCGATTCGTTAGTGGCTTAAAACCATGTCTTCGAAGGGCGTTAGCCATAAGGGACTTCAATAGCTACGAGGAAATCGTTCGATGTGCTCTCAAAGTAGAGATGGAGATTGGAGTAACCCATCAGTCATATGGGTTTGATAAGAAGAGGAAAATGGAATTCAAAGGAAAATCTAAAGAGCACACTGAAAAGAAGATGAGCTTTCCCTTATGCTCAAAGTGTGGAAAGAAACATGGAGGGAGTTGTCTTAAAGGGACAAGTAAATGTTTCAAATGTGGAAAGGAAGGTCATCGGGTATTTGAATTCCGCGATAATGGGAAGAAGATGTCTAATGATGCAAACAAAGGAAGGGATACACAGAATGAACATACTACACTTCAATGTTTCAAGTGAAAGGAGATGGGGAATTATTCCAATCAATGACCAAATCCAAGGGTTGATGATGATGGTCGACGTCAACAAACTCTTAAGGCTAAAGACAAAGGAAAGTCACATGCAATTTCT
This sequence comes from Viscum album, assembly GCA_963277665.1. Taxonomy (NCBI): domain Eukaryota; kingdom Viridiplantae; phylum Streptophyta; class Magnoliopsida; order Santalales; family Viscaceae; genus Viscum; species Viscum album. The sequence goes on along the minus strand of OY728159.1, from coordinate 472,747,909 downwards.
ATCAGCGATGTGGAGTACGATAACGATGTGGTGAAAGGTACACTTACCATCCACTATAAAGTAGAAAATGTTTTATTTGATTCTGGATCCACCCACTCTTTTATTTCTGAAGAATTTTCTAAGGGTATCACCATATTACCTCAACAATTAGATGTTGAGTTAGCTGTGACAACACCTAATGGCACATCAATCGCATCAAAAGTTTATAATTCTTCTCCGATCAAAGTTTGTGGGAAAGTGCTTCCTGCAAATCTTGTGATCCTTCCTTTATTGGAATTCGATGTGATTCTTGGCATGGATTGGCTTTCTTTATACGGAGCTAATATCAATTTCCAAAGAAGGGAAGTCACATTTCATATTCCAGATCAATCTATGATCGTCTATCAATGCAAGGATGAACATAAACTTCCAGTGGAAATTTCTTCCATTTTATGGGTATTGATTCTACTAAATGAAGCTTATTTATCTCAAATGTTTGGTGAGAAACTCGCGGTTAAGAATATTCCCATCATACGGGAGTTTGATGATGTCTTTCCGGAAGAATTACCAGGTCTTCCACCAAATCGTGAAGTTGAGTTTTCAATAGAACTCGTATCAGGTTCTTTTCCTATTTCAAAGACACCTTATAGAATGGCCCCAATTGAGTTGCAGGAATTGAAGAAGATACTCCAAGAGAATCTTGATAAGAGATTCATACGCCCTAGTGCGTCACCTTGGGGAGCACCTATTCTATTTGTTAAGAAGAAAGATGGATCAATGAGACTCTACATTGATTATCGAGAACTTAACAAGATCACTATCAAGAACAAATATCCTCTCCCACGCATTGATGACTTATTTGACCAACTACACGGAGCTCAATACTTTTCCAAGATTGATCTTCGTTCAGGGTGTCATCAATTAAGGGTCAAAAGAGAGGATATACTAAAGACGGCTTTCCGTACAAGATATGGACACTATGAATTTATAGTGATTCCATTTGGTCTTACTAATGCCCCTGCTATCTTCATGGATCTAATGAATAGAGTCTTTAGAGACTATCTTGATCAATTTGTGGTAGTCTTTATAGACGATATTCTTGCCTATTCAAAGAGAAAGGAAGAGCATGAAGATCACTTGAGAATTATATTGAAGACCCTGAGAAAGGAGAAGCTTTATTCCAAATTTACCAAGTGTGAATTTTGGCTTCAAAAAGTTGCATTTTTGGGTCACATAATCTCAAAAGAGGGGATATCTGTGGATCCAACAAAAACAGAGGTTATCGAAAGATGGTCGAGACCAACAAGAGTAACTGAGATCTGAAGTTTTCTTGGTTTGGCTGGATATTATCGATGTTTTGTAAAAGATTTTTCACAATTATCTAATCCACTGACCAAGTTGACTCGGAAAGGAGTTAAGTTTGTTTGGACAGAGGAATGTGAAGAGAATTTCAAGGAGTTGAAAAGAAGGTTATCCAGTGAACCTGTGCTCACACTGCCTTGTAGTGGAGAAAGGTTTGTGATCTATAGTGATGCATCCAAGAAGGGATTGGGGTGTGTTCTTATGCAAAATGATATGGTGATAGCTTATGCCTCACGACAGTTCAAAATCCATGAGCAAAATTACCCAACACATGATTTGGAGTTAGCTGCGGTAATCTTTGCATTAAAGATTTGGAGGCATTACCTTTATGGTGAAAGGTGTGATATTTATACTGATCATAAAAGTTTAAAGTATATTTTCACACAAAAAGAGTTGAATATGCGTTAAAGAAGATGGTTGGAGCTGATTAAGGATTATGACTACTCAATCCATTACCACCCTGGGAAAGCAAACAAGGTGGCAGATGCATTAAGTCGACAAGACCATGCTAGTTTATCCATGATAAGGATCACAAAAGTTCCAATATTTATGGATTTACAAAGGATGGATCTTGGAATTATAATGGAAGGGGAAAAATCTTATCTTTCTCAAATGAATGTTCAACCATCTATACATGTGAAAATTAAAGAGGCACAGAAAGAAGATGTTGAGTTACAAAAGAAGGTGAGAAATGTTCCTGAATTCAACCTTGATTGTGATGGGATAATAAAGTTCAGGAATCAGGTTTTTGTTCCTACCATCCCCGAATTAAAGAAGGATCTCTTGGATGAAGCTCATAGTTCTTCATTCTCTATTCATCCTGAAAGCACGAAGATGTATAGGGACCTGAAAGAGTACTTCTGGTGGGATGGCATGAAAAGAGATGTTGCTGAATATGTCTCTCGATGCTTGGTTTGTCAACAAGTTAAAGCTGAGAGACAGAAGTCTAAGGGGGTGTTACGACCATTACCCATACCTGAATGGAAAAGGAAAAACATCACTATGGACTTTGTCACAGGACTTCCTAAGACATCCAAAGGCAATAATGCTATCTGGGTCATAGTTGATCGTCTTACAAAGTCTGCACATTTCATTGCTATTAGAGAGGATTTCTCTCTGGATCAGCTTGCCAGGATATATGTAAAGGAAGTGGTAAGATTTCATGGAGTACCACTTTCTATTATCTCTGATCGGGATCCGATATTTACCTCGATGTTCTGAAGAAGTCTTCAGCATACTCTGGATACAGAGTTGAGTTTCAGCACTGCTTATCATCCTCAGACAGATGATCAGTCTGAGAGAACAATTCAAACTCTAGAAGATATGTTGAGAGCTTTCTCTATGGATTTCAAATGTGGTTGGGATCAACACCTACCATTGGTGGAATTTTCTTATAATAATAGCTTTCACTCCAGTATTCAGATGGCTCCTTATGAAGCTCTATATGGAAAGAAATGAAGGACCCCATCTTGCTGGGATGAAGTTGGGGAAAGAAATCTATTAGGACCTGATCTCGTTGATGAAATGGAAGAAAACGTCAGATCTATTCAACAACACATAAGAGCAGCTCAGAGTCGACAGAAAAGTTATGCCGACAACCGAAGAAAAGACCTAGAGTTTGAAGTGTGTGATAACGTGTTCTTATGAATATCTCCCTGGAAGAGGGTTATGAGATTTGGAAACAAGGGGAAGTTGAGCCCTAGATATATCGATCCTTTCGAAATACTGGATCGTGTTGGAAAGGTAGCTTACCGATTGGTATTTCCACCGAATCTCTCTCAAGTTCACGATGTGTTCCATGTATCTCTCCTGAGAAAGTACATACATGATCCTTCACATGTACTCAGCTCAGAAGTTGTACCACTGGAGCAAGATCTTTCTTATGAAGAACAACCGATAGAGATTCTGGATCGTAGAAAAAAGGTCCTACGAAACAAGACCACTCGATTGGTGAATGTTTTATGGAGGAACCACCAACTCGAAGAAGCTACATGGGAGCTTGAGGATATGATGAGGGAGAAGTATCCTCATCTGTTTGTTAAAAGTGACGAATTTCGAGGGAGAATTTTTTTTAAGGGGGGTAGAATGTAACACCTGAGATTTTTATGAGTAATATTTAGTTTTTATGTTATATATATATCATCAAAGGAATCATTCACTACACACTATCTTGACTTACTTTACACGCAATTGCGACCTTCCTCGATAGCTTGCGTTGTACGAAATACCGAGTTTCACTAAAAAACGATATTCTATTAAAATATTATTAAAACTAGCCGTTATGAATAGTAATAACCACTTTTTGAAATTTTATAAATTATATTTTTCAAAATGGACTTCATTTTTGGATTCAGAATATTGAAATTAGCCTAGGGTGAAATTTTGGTATTTTTCTGAAAACTTTCAATTTTTTATGAATAGTGAAACCACTAAGTGGTAGGTAAAAAACAGAATTTTGCATAAAACATAATTTTACCGCTTTTGTGAATGGAATTTCGAAAATCCGACATACACGGTTGATATCAGTATGTAAAATGTGGTTCAATGAGATGAAAATAATTTTTTGGTGAATAGTAACTTTTTACTTTTTTTACCACGGTTAAAAGTAAATAGGCTAATTAAGGGTAAAGTTGATATTATTATTACCCTAACACCTATCCTAATTCTATTGGACAAGTGTAATTCGACCAAAAAGAAACTTAGGAATAAAATATGACCATTTAGGTCCACTTGGATTAGATTATGACATTTAATATTATTTTATTTAATGAATAGTTAAAATAGTTAAAATCAAAGTTTAATAAATAAAACATTTTTAATATGGGTTTATACATAAGATAAATTAGATTATAAATATTAATTAGAAATATAAAAATATTTTCTACATAATGATATTTTATTTATAATTTTTATACTTTAAATTAATTAATTAATTTATGACACAACAATGATGCAGTAATTACCCTTTTAAGGAAATGTTAACATAATTGATGTTATAAATGCTCAAATAAATGTAATTTGAGACTTTTTATGAATTCCACTAATTTTATATCTTACTATGATATATTAGTGTTGATTTAATAAACTTGGTTCGAACATATAATTCTGTTATGACTTTCACAAAAATCATATATCAAATTGTGTGAAAATTGACACAAAATAGTTTTTAAATCAAATATTATATTATTAATTGTTATTTTCTTCCTAAAAATCTAATATTCGTCCATATGACTTAGTTAAGGATATATATATTTTAATAATAAACAACTTGGGGTTCGTTTGGAATGTTATAGTAAGTGTATTAACCATATTGTGTAAGAAAACAAAAAGTCACGATAAAAGTTAAATTATTTAGCTTAGAGTTAAATCTAATTGATAAGGTTAAAATAATAACCTAAACTTGTATAAATCCAATTGTTTGATAGGATTTCGACCCATCCCCACTTTAACTTCGAAATAATACCCTTTGGAACCATTATAAACCGATTTTGACTTTAATATAAAATAATATTTTGAGATATTCCTAAGGTGCCCCTCTCCTCCCTTATAAAAGGGCACCTCCTCCCCCTCCTCCTCACACCAATTTGAGCACTCAATCTCGGCCAACCCCTGCCAAAATCCCTAATCCACTTCCCTAGAATAATCCTAGAGGTCCTGGTATTCTTCAAAGACCAATCTTAGTTCCCTAAGTGGAGGATTGAAAGAGGCGTTTCAAAGAAGAGGTAATATCCATTACCGATCTTTTCAATTTCTTTCTTCTTCAACTTCTTCTTCTTTAGTTGTTTCATGATAAAGTAATAACATAAGTATTACTTACATACTGATATGTAATTATAAATATGAAACAACCCTAACTAACCTTCTATCCATCCTACGGAAAAATGAAATCATCGCGCGTGCGTACATACGGAATATCGTCTCCACGCCGTGGTGTAATCTATTTTCAACCATCACCTTAAAAGGATGGGTATGATGGTGTAAGGAGTAACTATATATTATTATTATAAAGTGATATTGATACTTAAATAGTATAAATACACTTAAATACAATTCCACGATCATGGGAACAATATCATCGCTCGTGCGTACGTACGGAATACCGTCTCCACGATGTGATGCGACTCGTTCTACATGATCATCATTACATAGTAATTATATAAATGAATTTAATGAATAAATATTATATATGTTACAATAATACCATTCTAGATATAAGGTATCTATAACCTTAAAATAATAATAAGAATTTATTCGGCAAAACATGCATAAGAACAAAAGGCAATAAAGACCCGAGTAACAAGTAACAATGAAATATTACTAATAAGAAGCTAAGAATATGACCATAAATGTTATGATATCAATATGTATGATTCTGGAATAAGTCAATAACATTATTTAAACCATTATACAGGAGCTTCGGACACGAACAAAGCAAATCAGACCTAAGGTAAGGGAAATATCACAATCTCATTTTTATCCGAGATTGTTTATACTTTAGTATTTATTGGTTGTATTTTATCATCCACATCCATGTTTCCTCAATATGTAATATTATTTCCATCCACCTACAAATGATTAAATCCTATTTTACCCTTCGGTGAGTTTTTAGTAAAAGATATGAAAGGAATCTTTGGACGTTTTTCGTACGAGGTACTTTTTGACTTTTCCGACAAAAGTACGAAGAATGTTTTTTTAACTTATATGGCATGAATGGATTTTTAAAACATTATTACCAAGAATCTTCCTTTATAAGTTTTCAAGTTTATTTTTAATCAACTTCTTTTAGTTTATAATGTAATGACATGTTAAGAAAAGAAAAGTGTTTTTGAAGTAGAAAGGATATTTTCCTCAAGAATGGAGTTCAAATGTTTTATCAAAATTATTTTCCATCTAAGATAATATAGGGTTCTATTTTTATCCCTATTTTTACATTGACTTGATTATGTTTTGAGGGAATTATTTTTATGAAGTCATTTACCTTATATGATTTGTTTTATGATGTCATGATGTTTCAAGAATCCCATTTTTGTTACATGTGTTATGCGATGATGTATGATTTATGATTATGTGGCACACATAAGAAAGGATTCATTATAAGATGGGTGGGACCTATATCTCCCTCCAATGCATTGGGTAAAGATTTATATCTCATGAGATAGACATGGCTGGAACGAAAGGTTATTTCGGTTCAGTGATCCAGGACTGAAATGAGGAGTGAACTCGGTTCAGAAATGGACTTTGTCCTCTAAGATAGTCTTGGCAATGAGTCATGACTAACAAGAAATGATTTTCCATGATTATGTGTGCATTACACAAAGTTTCATGTTTTATGTTATGATTATGGGGATCTCATTTTCACTTCTATGATATATTCCCTATTAAGATATTGTGATCTCCTTTGCAGGTTATGATTTGCAAGAAGATATGATATGATTTTTATTTCCTTTATTTGCCCTTGATGAGAATTTTAGCTCACCCTTTTTTGTATGTTTTCTTTTCCCCAGGTCAGGAAGATGGATATTAAGTATAATACGCTAAAAGGGACCCTAGATATGATGAAATAAATGGGAGACACTGTAGAAGAATTATGAACCAGTTGTTTATGTTTCCCATTTTCTAAAGACACTATACCTATACGGTCCTTTGTGGTTTTGTCATATGTTGTAATATGTGTCCTTCAATTTTGAAGTATTAACAATGTATGTAAAGTATGGGTCGTTATAATTTGATTACCTACCCTAATAGCCATACTCAAGACAATTTGAAATTATTCCCATAATAACAAATGAATCCTTAAAAGGGGACTAATTCAAACAAAATCCCAAGGATCAAACCTCCCCCTAATGACAATATGTGATCACCCAACCCTAATTGTGGCTATAGATGCAACTACCCCAAGCCCGCCTCTATTATCCAGGAACTGAAGATTAGAACCAAAGTAATAACTAAACATGTAGGAATTTTCTAAAGTACATGTATGTGTAGACACAACCATATTAATGAATAAGTGTAGTGGAATAATAATCAAAAGATTAACCAGCCTGAATGTAAAAAAATCATGGAAAACCACTATGGTGTACAAGAGTATGACATTCCATACTAAAAACAAAATTGGAGAAATACACTCCCAACTTGAAAGATTTCCCAACCTTACAAAATAAGAAATTAAACCTTTAAGAAAGAATATCTCATGATCCCAAAGCCACGAGCACCATACGTGGTCAAAAACATGGAGAACCCCTATGCACCTCTATAGTCACTACTGACCTTCCCATAGCCTGTGTAAGATAAGAAACTTGTGGGAAAATCCAAGGCAGATATAAGTTTGTAAATACCCAATAGGACACCCTGAATGTTGAAATGCAGTGCAATAAGATACAAAAAAGGAATATAAAGATAGTGGATAGTAAACATGATTCATCTCAAGATAGTTCCAGAGAAAAATTAACTTTTTCCGAGCACAATGGGATCATCATGTTGTGTAGATTTAATACGTGATGAGTTATTCCACCAATGGAAGAATAATAACCACTTCCAACTATGATAAGATAAAAAAATAAATCATGTGGAATACCCCATGCCTCTTCACAAACCATGAAAGGAGTGTAAACGAATATAAATTCATGGATATAGTTAGATACATGTATATATTATCAGAAAAAATAATAAAACAGGGCGTGGTATGGAATATCCATCTCATCTTCCAGCCATAGAAAATAGTCATCAATAGTTGTAGATGTCCTGTAATGATGCCCAACATCTCATGTGTATACCCATCAGAAAAAATACAAGATGATATACACCACATCCCTATAATACACAATCAAGGGGAGAAAATATCAAGATATGGGACCCATACATTAGTACAACATGAGGGTTACACAATCTGATTATCAATAGAGGACCCTTTCCCTAACTCCACAATAGGATCCCACTCTCTAGATAGATAGAGGACACATACCATGTTCTAAAATGAGGGTTCCACTTTATTAATCGATAGATAAAGCATGCCCTACCCACTGGGCGGTTTCCACTATGATGCTAATAGACCCATGACCTAACTCTATAGTATGGTTCAACTCTAATAGTTGAATGAGGATCCATGTGAGGCCTATATGGAGGGTTCATCTCTAAATAATAGAGGACCCATACACTATCCTAGTAATAGGGTTCCACTCTGATTGTAGTTTGGTATAGGATGCAAGACCTATTCAAACCAAAGGGTTCCACTCTCTATTACTAGAGGACCCATGCCTTGAAACTGTAGGAGGGATCCACTCTAAAATCATTTGGTGTCCTTGTGTGACAACTATCATCATATAGGGTCTCCAAATTAAGCACCATAACCTAAAATATCACATCATTCCTCAAAATCCACAATAATAGAATTATCAAATTCTACTAAAAAAACACTCAGGATAGGCTACTAGAGGTCCAAAATCTGAGTCCAAGCAAAGATTATATGATAGATTTAGATTTCATAAAAATGAACTAAGGGGTACATAGCGATTGGGGGTTCACACGTTTCATGTGGTCCAACTCAATCTAATTTTAATGTCTCTAGAGGTACATGAATCACTAATTGTGTTGGGTTTCATTCCAAGTAGAGTATCTATATGCAATTTACTAGCACTTGGGGTCCCTACCGATGTACTTTGGTCATGACCATGTACATTGATAAATGGTCCTATTTCTAGATGTGTAATTTGGTATTTGGTCATGTCTTTCCACATGGGGTCCTAATAGTGAGATCTTCCACATAAACCAACCACCCTTGAAAGGGGTAAACGACCATATGGGAGTCTATATGCCAAGACACCCCTATGTTCATCATTATATATGACATTTTGTTTTTCTTCCATAAGATTGTATATGAATTATCCACATGATAGATATGATCTTTTCTCCATTAATTCCAGCCTCTTATCCTACCAAAATCAAGGGATTTAGATATGGTTGCTGATTCTGGCCCTCTAGTTGCCAAAAATAAATTATTGATTCATCATTTATATAACCCATGAACATCATGCATATTTATTTCATCCACCATTCATGATCTGATTTTGGATTCTCAAAAAAATCACCCACAACCCCAAATCAATCCTAAAAAATCCTTGGTCTATTGTTCCATCTCTCTAATGGGAATCTATCAAAATTATAGGGTCTGATCAGGCTCGGTACCACATGAATATGTCTCACTAGGACTACAAGGTCCAATCAATGAATAACCTGAAGAAATTATGGGAGTAAGACATAATAAGGGATGATTATCAATCATTTACAAGTGTTCTTGGAAAAATATCATAAAAATTTCTCTAGTATTATTAATAAATTAAATAGTCATTATAAATTGTTACATGGTAGAAATGAAGGTTTAAATATTGGAATAGATCATAAAAGGGATGTTCCTTCTCAATATATTGAATCAAAGAGAGTGTATTCCATAATTTTGTGATTATACCAAGATATTGGACATTTCATCATCAAATAATGTGATATACAATGATTGATGGATGTGACTTCATTACATGTGTCATAATGAATCCCGACCATGAGATTCATCATCATTGGATGTGATTCCCCAATAAAAGGAGGAAGAATGATATAAAATCATATATGGGTTTATATGGATAAATCTGGAGGGTTCAATGTAGTGATTTATTTGTGGGAAATGTTTTTGGTGAAATAAATGGTTGAATAAATAAATAATTCCATTGAACGTACCTCCATTGGCTGCTTTATCTGAACGCCCCACAATGACTAATTTAATGTTTTTTAATTGTAATCATCATGTTTCGGACTCAACCGTGATCTCAAATTTTAGATATGATCTTTTAACAATGATTTACACCAATTACATTATGATATCATACAAACATAAAATAAATTATATTTAATATTTTTTATAAAATTAAATTTGTGAGTATCATGCCTAATAATCTCACATTTTCTTAGTTCATGGATCACAAAATATATATCCAAATATTTCAATGTATTTCTAGGTAAAAACTAGGTCTCCATAATTTAGATTATTTAAATTATATTTATAAAAAAATATGAGGTATTTCTTGATGTTTATGTCATATAACCTTATAGGAATGTGATAGTGGTTAAGATAAATTGAAAAATAGATTTATATATTTTAGGGTACAATTTAGTTGACATATCCTACCCTAGATAAGAGAATTTTTTTATTTTGAAATCATAGATTTTATTGATTTTTGGGTTTATAATTTTCTATGAGAGTACATTATAATTTAAATCTCTATTTTTAAGATTATGTTAGGAATAATATGCGAACCCACATTAAGGTAACCTAGTTTGAAATAATAATAATAATAATATAGGTTATACTTAGAGTGATATAGGTTTAAATGAAACTAATAAAAGTTTATTTTTAAGAACTATAGGTTATCATAATATTTCTTTAAAGTGAAAAATTTTATGGATAAATTTTAATGTCGTTATTTATGATTATTATCTTATAATGATCACTAATCTTGTAAAATATTTTGTTTTTTTACATCTAAACACTAAATGAACAAAGTTAATAATTGATTTCATTCAAAATACAAGGATTTTCCCAATGAAAAAGCTAATTGGTTAAGGTATGAAGTGATAAATCAGTTGATTATGCCAAATAAAAATCATGAACATGATTTACTTTTTGAATGTAGATAAAATCACAAACATTCCATGGATGAGAATGAGGGGGTATCATAGAAATTCAGGTGACCAAAATGATGAGTTAAAGAAGATTTAATTTCCTACATATCATTCCTATAGGATGAAACATGGGGGGAATCATATAAAATAGATAGGTAAAACAATTATATGTAGAGATTATGTTAATTCGAATAAAAAGTGTACGGTAATGAGATAATATACAAACATCCATTACATTAATTTCTAGAGAGTTGATAATTATAAAAGTAAATGTTTCAATCCAAGGGAAAATTAGGTAAATAATCTCCAACAACCATGAGAATAACGTAAATACTATGAAACATATAATCTTGTATTAGGGAGTGATTTTTCACTATAGATTTTATATTTTCTTATTTCATGTAACTTTTTACATGTTACTAGATATTTAGATATAAATAAAAACCCCTAGTGGTATGCTTATCATATAGATCATTTTAATTGTTTCTTAATGTTATCCCTTATATCTCAAGATCATCAAACCTTCATATAATTATATGTTAAATTATGGATGAGATAATTTACTCTATAATGTTATTGAAATAATTTATAGTATTGATAAATATCCTTCTGAATCTAAAATAAACCCATGACCATCTTGCAATGTCTGGTTAATTATGAGTTCCTTGAATAAATTACTCTAATATTATGATTACTATTATTAGGAAACATTTATATGGGGGGATTGAATGTTGCATAGATAAAATGTTAATATATTTTTACATATTTAGAAGATAATGTGTTTATTTATTTTCTACATTAGATAACATAAACTAAAATGATACTATGATACATGTTAACTATTAACACATTTTCACTAAGTTAGTAGAAATAAATAAGAGTAATTATTTATGAAATAATTATATAATGAAAACAATGAATACATTTAATATAAATGAAATTCAATTGGTTTTGGTCAAATGAATAATATGATCATTTCATGTATAGAATTGAATATTATAAATATGTACATTTTTGAGATATGCATATCAATTTAAAAATAAAATGAATAATGTTACTAATTTTATTTAACATGAATAATTAAGTAATAATAATTTAATAATAAAATAATAGAAAATATGAATGTGAAAGGTTATTATTCTAAAAATAATATTTCCCATAAAAACATGTTTTAATAATATGTCATCTTTTTATTTCAATGTATTTCTTAAAAAAAATTCATTTTAATTTCAGAAAAGGATTAATATTTTTGGTTTCATAATAGTATTATTTTACTATGATTTTATTTCATGAATTTTTTAATTAATATTTATTTGTAGGTGAGTAGAGAAAAATACAATGATTTATTTTATGAGATTATTAATAAGTTTAAATTGGAAATTCATGATGAATTTTTATATGATTAAATATGTATTTTATATCTCACTTAATAATTATAAAAATTATTTTTTAAGTTTTTCCCACAGATTTGATATTTTATAACCTATGTAACATATTATTATCAACGTTTTTAATAGGTTATATATTTTTATTTTTAAATTTATTTTTATTACTTTTATTAATGGAATAACCATAAAGATATTGATATTTTAGAATCATTGGGGTCAAAATTCACTAATAAGGAAAAAATTATTTTTATGTGTATTGATTAAGATACCTTATATAAACAAATAGTTACTATAGTTAGATATATAACAGAAAATGTAATAATGCATGGGGTAAATGGATTGAAACATGATAAAAATCATAAAATTGATTGGATAAAATTTTCCATAACATTGTCTCATCCCCACTCAATTATTTATCATATTTGGTTCTATATTACATGTTTTACATGAGATCTCTTTATGTTAACTTGAAATATTTTCTAAAGATTCATTCTCATAACATAAAAAATGGTCTTCTTACCATCCCTATCAAGGAACTCATAACAATAATTTTACTCTTAAAACCATCACCTTTTTACTTATCCCACAATACATTTTCACTCTATTGAGATTCTAGTCACAATAAATTATCTTATTCTATGCATTTATAAGGGATCATCGAAGGATATCTCAATGTGTTCAATATGAGTAATCATTTATACAAAACATCATTCATTTATATTTCTCTTTCAAGATTATTATTTGAAAATGAAAATATAATGATTTAAATATTTTTCATATAATGAATGTAATTATGGTATTTTAATATTAATTATTCGCCTTTCCCATTTTCTATTAATAAAACAAAAACATTTATTTGTGCATTGTACAGACTACCACTTACATGATGCGACACATTTCATTTTCCATCACCGCCGTACAAGGATAGTGTGAAATTACAATATAATAAATAATAATGATATTTATATCATTTTTATTTTTTGTATATAATAAAAAATATATTACCCTTTCCTCTCATTCAATGAGAATAAAATCATCATTTTTACATTCGTGTGGACTACCGCCTCAATGGAACAATTTTTTTATATTATTCGCTAGGAAATGTGTCTTGTCATGATTATGGTATTAAAGGATAAATATGATTTTTATGATAAAATTATGGTTATGATATGAACATTGATCATGTATTAATCATATGATCACTAAATGATTATCATTAATTCAATAATTTAAAACAACCATTCAAAGAATAAAATGATGTGTTCTTTCTAAATAATGAATTTATATAAACTAAATTATTTTAATAATTATATACAATTAGGAGGTATCACACTATTAAAGACCAAATAATATCATTACAATTTTTTATAATTTTATTTCAACTTAACCGCCTCAACATCATCAATTATTCATGTTAAGTTCATGTTTAGGTTGGTTTAACCACCTACTTGAACAATGAAATGAATTTATATAATGGATGAATATGGGAAAATATTTACTCATATAACAATATATTTCTAAGTTAATAATGATTTTTCCCAGAAATATATCATTATTGTTACTCTTTAATTAACAACACACATTTTTCGGTTAAGAGTCATTGATACATCATCATCTTTGATGTCATCATCAGGTTTTATAATCTAAACTAACATAAAAAAAATATAAAATTATAAAAAATATTGGAACATATATTAAAAAATCAAAGATGATATATTAGTTATTTAATTTTTATAAATAAGATATACCAACATATAATTTGATAAAATAGTTTAAATTGATAAATATTACATACAGAAATAGTTGAAAAATGGTTAAAAAAATTCTAATATTTATATATATATATAGTGCGTGTAAATTTAGATTATAAATGGTTAATGTTATGAATATGTTTCATGATTATATATTTAATAATATTTATTTAATTATTTTAGAAATTTTTTGTATGTCAGAAACAATTCATGTCTAAGATAAGGATTTTTATCTCACATTCTATTTATTGAGACAATTTAGGTATTGTGGAATAATTTAATTTTTGTGGTTTATATACTACCTATTAGACATATCATTTCATGAGTCATATTTTAATCATATAATTTGAATTTAAATTACATGATGTTTATTTAATGGGGTTTTGGTTAAAAATGTGCTCAAGCCACATGGTTTTTCGGTTTCAAACATTTATTCTGTTGAGAATTATTTATATTATACATAATTTTTTATTTAAATGGTTTATTCGTTAGACATAGATGCATATCATTAATTTTTTAAGGTAAATACTATGAAACAATGGTCATTTAAATCGAATTCATTTTACTAAATTGTCACCATAGTTGTAAAACTTTTGGTCAACAAATTTGCTTTTAATCAGTTTGGATCTCACTCATAGACCTAATTAGGTTTTTATATTATATAGATTTATTATATTAGGTTCTATTATATATTTTTTCTAATAAATTTCATTTGGACTACATAATTCACTTTCAAAAACATTTTTTAGTTCTTGAAGTATGTTTATCCAATGAAATATTGATTTCTCAAGTCACATTTCCTTAATTTATATTTTTTTAATCATTAAGATTTTTCTTCCATTCATATCCTATAACACACTAATATATTATTCTATGGTAATGTATCTATCACTATAAAAAAAATTATATTTTTAAATAATTAATTTTTCTTAATCTTTTTACAATTTTAATTTTGAAAAAATGTGTTTTGAAAAAAATAAAAAGGGTTGTTTATTTGAATATCATATGTTTAATCTTCCTCTAATCATTTCACCAAGATAAAAAATAATATATTTATTATCACATGGTATTGGAGATTATTTTTAAAAATTAATGGATTTAAAATATCTCTCATTGAAAAATTTGATAATGTACATTGGGAAAGAACCCAAAACATTACCTTTTGGATCAATGTAGAAAACGTTTTCAAATATCAATTTCCTGTTTTCTTTTCTATTTTCAATTTTAATTAAAACGTTATTTCTGAAATTTAAGTTTTATTTAAGGTTTATACTTATTTATATATTAATAATTTGTGGGAATAAACGTATGGTAAAAAAATCTATTATTAACCACTTTTAGGTGGTATTTTTCAAGCATTCATTTACAAGGATGTTTTTTAATATATATTAGCATCCATCAAGATTTCATTTGTTACCCTAGGGTTAAATTATTTTGAAAACATTGAAATTACTTCAATTTATGTCTAATGATCATGTTATTACAATATTTACTTATGTGAATAATAATTAATTTTTATGAAGTGAACATCATAGTTTAGATAATTCAGATTGTATGATGGTCTCTTAAAAAGAACGTTATTTTTCTTATATTGGGAGAGGTTTTATAGTTCCCTATGTTTTTATTTGAATATGTATGATCATGTGTAGTTGGAATACATATTTATTTACAACCATCATCCAATATCTAGAGGGGTTCTGATCATGTTATCCATTTTATTAATATGGGGTAATTTGATTATATTATTGATGATTATTAACTACAAACACATATTAGTTTTTATTGAAAGTTTATGTTATCCATTATTTTAATATTTCTATTCTTATTTATCTAAGGATTCCTTATATAATAGTATAATATGTCCTTTTTACACTTATGGTTAAGGAATTGTACATATAAAATTCACAGGTATGACCTACCATTATAGATCCCCTCGATGCATTGAATGGTATTATTTGATAAAATATTATGGGTTTTAGTGTATACTGGTCCTTATATCAGTATAGTATTTTAGAATTGGTCTTTAAAAATATATTTTTTGATGTATGACCATATGAACTCCATCAAAAAGAGATTATTAAATATTTTTATCCATTTTTCATTTATTTTCATTAATATAGAATGATTTCTATTTTTGTTTATTATTGGATTATATATATTGTTCGTTTCCTTATATATTATGTATACCATACAGGTTTTGAAAAAAATCCATTAACATGAAATATTTATAAGTACATGTGTGGAATAATTTTTTAGAGAATTTAGGGAATTATCATGAATTAAGTACTTTCATATATTATAGAAATTACAATTTCCCTTAGTTAAGGGAATATGGGATTTATTAGTTTATTATGTGTCTTAATTATCTTTATATCAAAAAAAAATTTATTTTTTAATGAAAAAGGTAAAGTAATTATTATTTAATTTTTAATTACAGATATTTGCATCAATATTTTTATAGTTATTATCATATATAGTATGTGAAGTATGTGTTTATGGATCCGAATTCAGGAGTGGGGGTATAGAGAATCACACTTGGGAACCCATTATCACACCTTTTCTAATTAAAAGATTATCCTAGTAATTTTTTAGGCATCCTATATCCTCAATCCCTTAGGATTAACACCATGATAATAACTCAATATTCTTAATTTTAGGATGATGTTTTTTATCGTCGGAGGGGGGGGGGGGTTATAAAATCATATATGAATAGGCACGAATTATTTATTTATGACATAAAAAAAATTCGAATAACCTCCCAGAATCACATGGGAAGCCACATGGGAATTCAATAGATCATGGATCTATAGATAATCCATCAAGGGTGAATCCACAAAATCCTAGGGGGCATCCAAAACATCAATATATAGGATTCATCTATCATCATCACGATGTCCAACATCTATGAAAATAAATATACGACAACCAGACACCTCATAACACCATTCACATCTTAGAAATTATGGGTATTATCAATGGTCTATTGGTATTTCGACATCAATCTCACAGATCGAGTATTCTTATTGCAATCATAGTATTAATGGAATTCATACCATCCTTGGAATTCCTATATGAGAAGAATCTCATAGATCAGATGTTGTATTCGAGGTAACAACACAAGGAATACACTCCTAAATAAATCATATCATCAGATTCTAGACAGGTTAGGAATCCACACTAAAATAATAAATAAGACAGAATCTAAAATATACTAGGTGTTTTCAGGTCTTATCCATTTCAACAGGTGATTCTTAGGTATCTGAAGAAATCACATCAGTTCAAGTCCATCCTACTAGATTCTAGGTGAATTGGTATATCAGATGTCCTCAAATTGTTTTATAAATAAAAAAGAATACGTCAAATGGTATTCCAAAATGTATATGACTGAAATCACTATCTCAACCCCATTAGGCTCACACATCGATTCATGTTATATGATGACACCCAAACCCATCACCACCAATAACATAAATGTCCCCAGGCATGGAAGATTAATGGGGAACCCATATAGATCCCATAGATAACAATATAATGGTATAAGGATATTTCATAGATCTCCATTCACAAAATGAATCTTGAGAAAACTTCTGATACTCTAGGAAACTTGTGACCCATCGAATCATCAGCCGGGATGCAAGGATTTGAAGATTATAAGTGCTATCCAAATAAGAAATAGTCAAAGGGATGGTTTATGAACCATCCATACAGTCAAAGATCTATTTATTTTTCCTACTCACCTAACCCATATATGTTCTAATATAAATCAATGTGAACCCATTGGGGTTAATTTATCAAGGACAACTTATTCAATGGTCATGATCCAATCCATCGGTGATCATGGAATCAAGGAAAACATAAGGGCACTTCATGTCACTTGGATTTCAATAAGGTCCCAAGGATCTCATTTAATTAGTAAAAATAATGAATGAACCTTCATAGTTGTCCATTTATAAATGGAAATTATCATAATTAACAAGATATTCACCCATAGTGGTGATACTTCATTACACAATGAATCAATTTAAAAAAACCCATTATATCATAGTTTGAGTACCATAACCTCTTACCTAAATTGAATTTTCCAAAGATATTTTTTACTAATTTCACTTACATGTCCTCTAAAATCTCATTCTAGATCCACTCAAACATAAATCATCTCCATTGATCTGAACTCATGTCATATTCCATAAATAATTCAATATAAAAAATTATAAGTATGTTTTTAATTTAATTGACATGGATTAAGCTCTGACAAACTCTTTGGAAACCCTATCACATTGTAACCATAAACAATGACCTATAGGTTGTTAAATGTAGACCAATTGACCCCATACCAGATGAAATATCTATCTCATGACATTATGTAAAGGAAAACATAAATTATTTATTATGTTAAAAGATAATAAAAATAAATATACTTACATTCCATATAAAACTATGGGGAACTATGTACATATGACATCCTTGTACACTTTCTTCATAGGATTAAAGAAATCCCCATGATAATTAGGTGATTCTGCTTTGATTTTATTAAATATCCATTACAAACTATAAATATAGAAATAAAATTTAGAAATAATAGAATATTGTATCAATAAAGGACACAAGAGGTGAGGACATACCAACAATCCATGAATAATGAAGCTTGATCCAATGAAAAATATCCATTTTGAATTGGGGATGAGGAACCCAGTCGACGAGGAGTGAATTCATGAGGAGGATGTTAAAAATGAAGGATTATGATTAAATAATTAGATAGAAAAACTATAAATTTAGTTTTAAATGAACCATAAGTATTCTTAATAATTAACCAGTGTCATTGGCAATTCCCAAGAACACCCCTATCATAGGGTTGGATAGCATGATTTACAAAACCATGAACCTTCCATGTGAATTGGAATTATCTCATTCTATGACATTTCTTATTGTTTCACTGATAATGTGGGAAAATATTGTGCTAAGACCAACGTGCAACCAATGTTACATGGTTTACTATGATATCTGCACAATTTTCTCCAAACTATGAGCTAATCAATTCATCCATCCATGTTATATTGAAATTAAAATGAAAACCCTTTTCATTTAAGGTCCCAACCAATGATTTCTCCAGAATACGTATCCCAAACTATTCACCCAAAATATATTTCTCTTAAATCATTGGAAAATCAACCCCACAAAACCAAGAATTTCTTTAACACATGAGGAATCTATTTAGACTCATAGCATATACAAAAACCTAATCTCTAGATTCCAAAAATTTACAATTATCAAACATTAAACTCTTTCTACAATGGAACCATCCACTGAATTGAAAAATCAAATTCCACTAGAATTTAAAAAACGGTTTGTACAAATGTGATATAACAAATTTCGATTTTTTAGATTGGTTTTATTTGTTTTTGATAAGTGTCAATATGTAATTGTTAGTGATTTTTTTGTGACTTAGTGAGAATACACACACTAAAAATTATATCTTAATCCTATACACAAATGTGTAATAGAAAAATAAATCAATGGAATACTTCCCTTGAATAAATAAATAATCATATTCAAGTGGGTATCCCTTAAACATATTATTATTTTTGAGTTAACCAACATGAAAATTAAATATTCAATAATAGTGGATGGTGTAGTTTTTATAAACTTTTTTTAATGTATTTCATGAAACATTGAATAATGCTTTACCTTGTGTTATTTACTATTGTATTTATTGATAACTATCACTTATATTAAGGATGTGAAAATTTTAGTTAAAGATGAAAGATCAATAGAGGGAGGAATCATTGAAATATTATATTATATCTTGTATGATGTAAAATACATTATAGTATATCGTAATAGGTTTAGAAAAATTATAATTATTACCATGTTCAATTGGAAAAGTTATATATATATTGTGTTTTATAATTCCATTAATGAAGTTGAAAAATAATATTCTTATTTTTTTAATAAAAAATAGTTTGATCTAATATTTTTCCAAAGGAAATGAGATTATTAATGAATCATCTAATGAAATAGAAATACATAAAATTTTAATATTCATGTTTTTCATAATGAATAATTGAACTTTTTAAATAATAATGGACATATGCATAAACATCATTAAGTCATTTAAGAATAAAATCCCAATATGTAAACATGAATGTCATTTTCATAAGAATGATTTTCACCTATCTATGAATAATAAATGTTTTATTAAAGTTAATCTAAAATAATTTTAAGGATGTTGGTATGATTAAAAAAAATCCATAATAAATGTAACAAACATTCTTGTTCAATGTAATGATCAACACATAGTAAAAATCCAAATACATTATAGAGTGAAAATCTAGAGTTTCCAAAATTTTCTTTTCAAGTCGAATATTTTTTATGATTACAAATCAAATCTTCTTTGTTTTAAATATAAAAAACAACTAATATGAAATTTTATTCATTCCAATGATTTATGATAACATTATCTTTTTTGTAGAAGATAACAATGAAAGTGGAAGTTGAAGAGTCCTTTTCATGTATAAAAATATATTTCCAAAAATTATATATTCTGATTAAAATTATATTTTGAATGATTAAAAATATCAATTAACATTAAAAACATCATGAATCTATATATATACATAATCAATCCACAAGGTAAATAAGATTGGGAGATAATATCACTATGATTGTTATTTTGTATTTTCAAATAATCGATTTTGATAATATGTTTTACTGATATAAATTAATGTTGAATTGATATTGTTATAAATACATTACTAAGTTTTTAAATATCAAAAATTAATTATGATTCAAGCTGATAAAATTTTTGAGTTCATTTTCATGAAGAGAAAATGGATACTAAAGTTGAGATGAATTTTCTTAATGAAAATAATGATAAAATGAGGTGACTCAAATTTTTAAAATTAAAAATGAAATAAAATATGTAAATATATAATCTAATATTCAATATTTAGATTCAGAATGAGATATTTGTCAAGATGAATGAGAATAAGTTGTGTGATTTGATGAGTGTGATGAGATTCATTCTGGAATGAATTTATCCAAATTAGAGGATGTACTAGAATAATAAAATGTCTCGTGTAATGGAGGAGTATAGTTGAGATAAAATATGTGTTTATTTATTTTATTACATCCATTTAGAATTGATAGATGTTGGTAAATAGAGATTTATTTATTTAGATGGACAATATATAGAGGGTATCTATAGAATTATCATGAAAATACATTGGGGTATGAGAGAAAAATGATGGGGAAAGAAGATGTTTACTCTTATAATTTTATCGAATATAGATAATAAGACAAATGAAATTGTTAGATCATGGGTAACAACCATATACAAATTGTGATTGAGAACTAATGATGGATAATTGTAATGATTCTAGAATATGTTCTATATCAAAATATAAAAAATAAATTCCTCTTTCCTATATATAAATTCCCAAAATAAAGACATTATTATATGCCTAGAGAATATAAGAGATAAAATATCAAGGAAGAAAGTGATGCCAAACCCAATATAGAGAAGATTCACAATTTTGGATTCAATGAAAATAAAAAAATTAGACCCCAGAACATCAAATTTATTTTACTATTTTGTGAAAATGAAGATAAAATAAGTGGATAGGGAGGGACAAACACAATTAATCTCGTGAATTATTTGGGTATAAATTCATTCCAATAATGAGAGTCAAATGGATTTGTGTTGATCATGAAACCTCATTATTGAGTTGTAAATACCATACAAGTAGGTTATATGGATGATATGTTTAGTTGTTCTACAGGAATATACCAAGTAATAAGCATTGTTTTTAAAGTGATAAAATGTATTCAAAGACTCTATGTGAGGCAGAAGATTAAAACAGTTGATCCAACGAATCCACATACTGATTGGGATCTACCTAAAAATCAATTGTGGTAAATATTATAATATTATAATATTATATGAAATGTTTTTAATACCAATAGGATTCTAGAAGTTTTAAACATAGTGGGATGTATTTTTGTATATGTTTCATTATAAGTTAAAATGATATCTTCTGACACACCTTATAATTGATTATAATGTTATGACTAGAGAATTTTTTATTCATGGAAAATAACTATTGAGGTCAAGGGGTATGTATATTATGATTATTCTGAAATATAATGAAACAAATGTGATGAAATTTATAATCAATAATATATTGTATATTGTTGCATATACTTGGTTAAATAATAAATGATCCTTCTATTATAACTAAAATCTAGTTCAAATATAAAAGTTGAAAAATAGTTATAAGTTAAATTGGTATTTCGTAAATAGTTTTCCATAATTTATTCATTCTTCAATGTGGGTATGAACTATTCTTAGGTAACTGACAATAGTTTATAAAGCTGATAAAGTTATATATTATGACGAGAGAATTTCAGATAATTTTTATTTAATTTCTCATGTTATAACCTACCTTTTTTATAAATGAACATTTAAAAGATAAATATTTTGAGATAGTAATATACAAGTTTATTTGGTCATCGGTGATATATTCATATCATCTCATTTATATTATGTGAATGAAAATAATTTTTTTCACAAAGATGAATTTTATATCAAGTCTTATATTTTGAAAGATTTTTGAAATGGGAGGTTCTAGAAGTGGGTTTTCATGTGTAAATTATAGGAGGTTTGATTAGGTACTCTATATGGTTGATTGACCAGGAGGATAGAAAATAATACTTTCATTACATACTTCATATGAAATAATATTATTAGAATGCTACCTGTATAATAATTTTTGATGTACATCAGAATGATAGGTTATATGTAATTGCATTTATAGAGTGTAGATTTAGTAGGTAGTAAATGATGTTCTTAAATAGCACATGAATGTTTTATATGTTTGATAGGAGATAATAATTTTGTTAGTAAAAATTCAAATTAATGAACTATTCATGGAAGTAAATGGGATTTTTGGATTCCATGTCACTTGGGAGATTCATTATATGATATCTAAAGAGATAATAATATGATTCATTCGGATGATATAGAATAATATATGATATAATTTACAAAATAATGAATAACAATGAATCAAATATAACGACTTGAAGATATATTTTGATGAATTCTAACTTGAATAATATTATTTTTCATATCCATGTATCAAATTTTTTATTTTATTATAACGAGAATGTGTTAAATGTTATAATGTTGAATGTTTTCCATGGGCACTAACGTTTTTCCCTCTATAGGAAAATATAATAGAGTATGTACTAAAATTATTGGTTTTAAAATATTTGTAAATGGTTATGGAAATATCTAGAATGTAATATTTTTAAACATGGTGAAATTAGATATAGTTATTTATATGATTGGTAATTTTAAATATTTTAGAATATTTAATATTATCCACAATGCCTATTTTTTCTCTCTATGTTGAGGATAGAGTACATTTATTATCAATAAATCTTGTTTTTGTGAAATTATTTTAGGTAATATTTTAGTAAAACTTATATTTTACAATGTTTAGATGAATAATATTTTCATTTTTTTGTATAGGGTTATATTAGCACATATTTTCATTGATTTTATCAATTTATTAGAATTATTTTCTAATGAAATCATATGATTTATACTAGAGGGGGATATTGATTCAATTATTGAATCAATACCCTATAGCGAGAAAACATTAATTTCCATATATAGTACGGATTTTCTTGTGATTTGAGAATTGAATTTTCAACATTCTGAATCAAATGAGGATGGTTTTATCAGACACAGAATTTTTTATAGGTTTTATTTTGTTGTATTTTTCAAGTAGGAATATGGGTCCATTGAGTAATTTTATAAATTATTAGGTGTAAAAAAATGTAATATTAGAAATTCGAATTCCCTTCTACTAATTTTTGATTCATTGGACTAATTATAGAGATATTAATAATTATCCAACATTGAAATTTGAATTTCAATATAAAAAATTATTCTTATGGGAAAAGGATATAGCGAGGATATTATTTAAGAGTAATTTTGTTTACTATTAATTTAAAGTGAAATAATTTTCTTTTAGAAATTAATCCTCATATAAATATGAAATAAATGGTGAGAAAATTTCATAATTATTTGGATTTAATTATGGTGATCTCATTGATAGCCTCATATTGTACTCTTGGTCATAGGTGGAATATGTATAAGATTTTATAATTATATTAGTAAAAATAAATGGCGATCCCAATTATATTACACAGTCAAAGTGTAAATTATGGATAAAAAATGTGAAATTTTAATATAAAGTGGTACTTGAGTCTAGTATCATTGTATATATCAAAAAGGTTATGATACATATGTATTTGGGTGTTCTAATGATGTGTTTTTTATAACAAGATTTTAAGGTTTTTTGTTATATTATCACTGATTAATTTAAGGATTCTTTAAACATGTATAGATGATGATGATTCTAACAATGATGGGTGTGAAGTTTATACATGATGTATGATGTAAAAATATATTCTTCTAATTGAATGAGGGTCTTATATAAACCCTAATAAATAGCTTAATTGATCCTTGTAAGTTATGTTTTTTGAATTGTGATGAATTATAGATGTGAATAAAATGTGTACTAATGTGTCAAAATAATTCCATTACTATTATTTATTATAATATTTATGATTTCTAGACCAACATTTCCGAATCAAGATTTATAAACCAGTACACTATAAACTAGCTTTTATTCCACTTGTAGATTCCCAGACATAACTATTGTATAATTATATTAAATAAAGAGAATAATTTGTTACATACATTTCAATGACCATTTATGTAAAGTTAATTATATAATTTTGGGAAAGCATAAGCTAATACATCCAATTTCTTACTCAACTAATGGATATTTATCCACAATATAAGAAAATTATTAATCAATAATAATCCTTCAATGTCTCCCAAAAAATGTCCACATGAGATATATTACCATACACATCGTCTATAATAAATCTATTTATATCCTAAAGAAATGTAAATATAAGGATTGGTGAGATCAAATTTAATGTAGGTGAAAACATAAAATATTATAATAAAAGATCATAAGTGAGAATAACATGATCATAAATATAATGGAAGTAATGGATAACAAAAACTTATGACATGATCAATAGTAATAGAGAACATAATATATCCCTAGAAAACAATGAAAATTAATATATCTCATAGATAAAAACAGCTGAATTCAGGGTTATATAAGGCATAATAAAGGAAATATTTTTATTTTTATTTGGATATCAACTAATACATTACTAATATTTTCATGGACATATCCAAGACATCAATTTTCTCATCGAGAATGTAGATTGGTTAATTTGATGAATTAGGATTGAATATACGAAATACCCCACATTTTTCCTCATGAGACAATTTATGAATTGTGGTGAAATATAATTTTTGGCCCCACACCTACCTTGTTTATGTAAAATAAATTTATCATATAAGATAATTATTAATATATATATATAATCAACTTGTCCAGTGATAATATTTAGTAATCTTGAATTATCATATATAGATATGACATATTATTAGGTGAATATTCAATACATTGAGAAAAATTATATGGATAGTAATAGTTTTGAACCTTTGGAAAAATGGAAAATAATATTTTTAATTTATGAAAGATCCTCAATGTATCCCTTTAATATATTACACTTTATTACTCCATCCTAGAAACCATTCTTCAAAAATTAGGAAAAGTAAATATAAAATGGGCAAGATTATATTCCCAATAAGGGTAAACAAAAGAAATATATAAGCATAAAATGAGCATAAGGGTATTTAAATATTATCATAAAATTATGATAAGTATTCCATATACATAAAACATTTTAATCTTGAGTCATTATATAAATATTGGAAGACCATAAGACATAAATCATAATGAAATAATAGAAATTGACCACGGAGTTCATATTATTGGGATAATACATAGATTTTTGCCATAAACATTAGGCTATAACTATTTTTATAATTATAAATTGGGATAGTTTCACTCATTATGTAATGTAGATGAAATCAGTCCCTCATATAAAGAAATTTACATATAACTAGGTCCATGAATAATACTATAAACATGAAAGATCAGAATATACATAAAATTATGGACATAAAAGAAAAATTCATGCATAAAATTATGAACCAATAAGAATGTTGATGAATAACATTTTAAAATGAATCTAAGATCACAAAAAAACATATTTTCTCATAAGTTATCCATCCATACCAAATGCATTGGTTGTAGATATAGGTCTTGCATATTTAATAATTAAAATAATACAGATTTGTGTCATAAGATCATAAAACATTATTCATAACATATCCCATGAAATGAAATGGAATTCATTAAAATTTATTTATAACATACCCAATGGGAATGTGATAGGTTTAATAATCATTTCTCTATTTCATCCAAGTATAACCCAGTGATAAATAAGAGGGTTCCATAAGAATTTAATCATGAAATTACCTAGGGAAGAGAAATAGGTTTCATAAACATCATGGGATCACATACCTAAATCATTTAGAAAACTAATAATAATAATATCATTGGATCATATCCACAGAAATGAAAATGTAAAGTTAGTATCACATATATTAGATGGAAAATGATTTTGATCGATCATTCAAAATAATTCTTGAGGAAAAAATGCTTCATATTTAAAAGAAATAAAACAGAGAACATTTTCAAAATCATTTTTAATTGAAAATAAATTAGTAAACTTATTAATAAATATGCAATATAACTACTGTATATGAAAATAGGATGTTTCATTTAATCTATACACTTTAAAACAAATAGTCTATTCACATTTTCTGTTAAATACAAATAGGGATGGTTTGGTATGTAACATGAAGATTCATTTCAAAATAATTTTTAAACAGATAAATATGGGTATAAATATCATTAAAAAACATAGGATAATAATAAAACAGTATTGATTTATTTAGGAAACAAGGTTTTAAAAGGAAATATATTTCTAACCGAAGTGAGATATAATGTATGATTTTTTTAAAAAAAATATTTATAAATTATATTAAATATATAATATTGGATAAATTGTAATATTACATCAAAAATCCATTAATATCATGTGTATAAGAAAATTCATGAGAATTATTAATATTTTTATAATAATATTTCAGTAATTGAGACTTAATCATAAAGAAATCATTAATTGATGATATTGCAACTCGAATATATTTTTTAATTGGTCACTTTGAATAATTATCCCTATGAAAAAATAAAATTACATGAAACACATAATATAATTAATAAAATTATATTCTTTAAATAACTTTTAAAAGTTATAGTATATGCATCACATATATTGAGATAGGTTAATAACATAATATATGCCTCAAAGAAGGACAATTGAGACAAAAATCATTTACATATTTGGTAACATTTAACCAATAGCCCCCTTTAATGAGAGATGCTCAAATGGATATCTAAATACTAATAAAATAACAAAAATTAGTCATAAAATAAAATAATGGTAAGTATACACATGACATAAAATAAATAGGTGGTGAATTTGAATATGTCTCCCAGAAATCAAATAGAGACAAGAAAACTCTTACCATAAGTCATGACATAATTTACAATCGTTCAAAACTTTTATAAAATAGAAATAAGTATAATATAATTATATTATGGAACAATAAATATAAATTTCATTCCATATTTTATTTACTTATGTCTATTTTAAACATTTATTAACAATTCCATGTAAAAGTCACATTGTGGGTAATAACCACTTTGTTTTTCATATATTCCATCATTTTCTATTTTCAGTACTAATACAACGATCATTGTTCCATCGTATCCAAAATATTAATCATTATATAATTATCATATTTATACATAAATTATACATTCAATACCAATCATGTTATATTTTTTTGATAAATGATGTGTGTTACAATCATGGATATGGTATGTCAATTGTACATATGAGTAATATTTCAATTTTTCAAATATAAATATCAAAATGAGGTATGTTATATATTAAAATTAAATAATAATAATATCATAAATTAAATATTATATATGAATAAATTTCATCCGTGTTGTGCAATGATGAAAATAGAGAGTCGCATCCCTTCATGAAGTAATCTATATGTACATAAACAATGTTTTCATCTTTCAGTGTATGAAAAGGTATTAATGAACATAATATATTAACCATTAATAATGATAAATATTTCATGAATATCATAATTATGTCATGTAAATGAAATATATTTATTCTTATTGTATTCCAGCTAAATAATTAGTGCAAAACGAATCATATCGCTTCGTGTGGCGGTAGTCCACCGTACACATGACCAGTTTTATCATATCCCCATTGGAATTGAAATAAAAGAATGTATATATGATATAGTGACAACAATATTATATTTTGTTATTAGTAATATATATACATTATATGCATCATTATTCCCATCTGTAAGATGTGGTAATGGAAAGAAGAATGACATTTGTTCACGAGGGTCTAGTCCACTATACACAAGAAGGATTATTTTATAACCCATTTGATAGATATGGAGATGGGAGTAGGAAATTACCCTATGATAATAAAATCCCACTACATTTATGATAATAATGTTCTTATATCATCATGATATAATAAGAGTTTAAAAAGGTGGAGGAATAAATAAACCAAAAACCATCATTGATGAATGTTTCCTATTATTCTAGTAGCCTACTCATCTTTTCACAACAATCCATCATTGGATTGATTTATATACAAAATAACTCTCATAGAATGAGAAAATTGATTTTGGGAAGTGATTTGTTTAGGTATTTTCCAATCAAAGGATTTTAATGTGTGAAGAAGAGGGGATATTGGATGTCCTCTTATAAGTGGGGGAGAGGGAACACAAGGTATTTTTGAAAAACATTATGTGTTCCCACTTTTTTCAAATGTAAAAAGTGGCCAAATTTGGTCATTATTGAAAAATATATGTTAAACGGTCAAAATAGATCTACAAAATAGTTTTTATAAAAGTTCATATATCATTTTTACCATTAACATTTTATTTTAACCCCTGATAAACATATTTTTACAATAATTACAGTAATTAATTTTTACTATTTTCACTATTCATCTTTGGTCAAAATTTAATGAGTCCATATTATATAATATAAATTATTACAATTTAAAATATTGAATCTATTATTCCAGATTCAATTTATATAAGTGGTTATTTTTTAAAAAATTATTCCTTTAGATACAATGAGAAAGATGATTTTTAAAGAAATCATGTTCAAATCATTACAATGTTTAATATCAAAAATAAATATAAAATTTATTCAATTGAATTAAATTGGACTAATGGATAAATAATTTAACAAATATAAATTCTAAACAATTTAAAATATAATTTGTTTTATATAACAAAATCAAAAGAATATTATTTTTTAATTAATATATAGTATTTTAAACTATTCATCAGTAAAATGAATCATTTCAAAAAAATCCAAAAAATTCACTCAAAGATAATTTGGACATAATGATTTCAAAAAAAATTATTTTAAAAAATTAATTTTCTAATAGATTAAAAAATTAATTTTATTATTGTCCCTAAAAATATAAAAAATATTTTTTTGAAAAAATAGTTTTTCAAAATATATAAAGACTTTTCCAAAAATTAAATACTTTGTTATCAACATGTTTTATTTCATTTAAGGCATAATACATAACATATTAATAAGTAGTTTTCAATATTGACCTCACTATTATTAACAACTATGTTATAACCATTATGTTTGAATAACTGTATTAATAATATATCATGATTTTGATAAAACTCAGTGTCTCATTTAAAACTAGCTAAAATACTATTTCATGTACACTACTGGAGAAAATGCCTATAACAATAGGGATATATCAATGGTTTTCTAAAACCAATTTGATAATATGATTTCATAAGCCTATAACAACATTTTTAACAAACCATTTGTATATCCTCCTAAAATAATGGGTATTCAAATGGTTTTACTAAACCATTGGTATACCCAAACCCATTTACCTTGATTATGGACTCCCCTTTTCTCATTTAACTCCCTTCTTGATAAAAAATCTATGACCTTATTATTACTTATATATCCATAGAAATCACTCATCCCTTATTTTTTTTTCATTCGATTCTTATTCAATATCATATTGTTAAGTTAAAAATACATCATCACTTCATTAAAATATTATTTTCAATTATTTTCTTAGTCTAAAATAATTACATTTATTAATTTATTCATATTCTAGATTTATTTGTTGAATGTTATTTTTAATTATATTTAATATAATTTCATGGAGTTAACATATATTTCAGTTCATGTATCTAGTTAGATATTGGCTTGTATTCCAATTGAGGATGTCAAGAAATATTTCATGCTTTCAAATGTTTTATAATATTATAGTTTCTATTAATTAGTGTTTTTTATTGACTAAAAATTAGAAATAAATATTTTTTGTTTCCAATTTTTCAAATTTTAGATGAATAAGTTTATAATAATTTACAATTAGTTCATTTGTTTATGATTTTTCCATTATCTTAGTAGACTTTTTAATCTGTTATATTCTATAATTGAGAATGATTAAATTTTTATTTATGTTTTATCATTGTGCAGGTTAGGTACTTTTTATTTAGTTTTATTTTCTAATAATGATATTAGTTTAATGAATAATTATATTTACTAAGAATTCCACTTATTTTGATGTTAATTTTATTTTTTGGAATTTAAATTGATTCATATCTAAGTAGTAGTTACTAATGATAATATTTATAATCTAGTGTATATTCATGCACTATGGATTTTTTTTGAAAATAGAGTAATAAAAAATGATCATTTTAAATATTCTATTCATTTATAAATAGATTATATACATCCCAGTTTTAGTAATCATGTAGATTTATAAGTATATTCATGTATTAATATTTCATAAAAAATTACACTTTAATAAGTCAGAAATATGACTTAGTCTAAGTGTAATTTTTTATCCACTTAGAAAAGGGGGTTGTAACTATTTAAAATAGGTGTTTCAAATTAATATTGTGTTGTGGGGAAAAAATATTTTTAAATATAATTTAGTTTATGTATTTCTAATTAATTCCATATATGTTTTCAAATGAATGAAATGAAAAAAATTCAAAAGATATGGTAGAAATGTATGACAACCAATAATAACCAGAAGAGAGTGGTTGGTGACCCTCATTTGGTGCCTTTTGTAGTTTTGTATTTCAAATATAAATATATATATATCAATAACCTATAATTTCATTTCCTTAATTTTTTAACTACTAATTAGGATCCACCACTTAGGTGACAATAATTTTTTTGACGTGCCTAGTGGTACCAGCACTTAGCCAGACGATACGAGGGGTGGTTATAGAGCTACATGAACAAGTCGACATACCCAATCACACCCTTTACATCTCTCTAAATACCATCTATAACACATTCATATCCCTCAGTGTCGTTAGTGGCACTCAAGAATTTATGTTTCCTATGTTTTCTCCACCATTTTCATCTAAACCTAATCTCCCTTCAGTCCCTCATCTAATGATGGTTCCTACTACCCATATTTATAATATATTTCTAAATATGAATTTTCTGTATTATTTTAATCCTACTTCATTATCTGATAGATTCTATTTTCAGGATCATTTTACTTATACGGTGACACATTCTATAACGTCTCGGTTCTGAAAGCCAGGTAGAGATGCCCCATACCCAGTTGGTTACATGGCCTCAAGCACATTTACCATAATTCTAGAGGGTGCCAACTAGCAATGAGGGACTTGTGTGTGATAGTGGGGAATCTATTCCCTCAATGGTAGAGTAACACCATGGAATTAAAACAGAAAGAAATAGAGGAATTACCAATAACACCATACAACAGTAATTAGTGGAAGATTGTATGTAATAACTGGAGAACACATATATAAATGATGCATGATACATTTTTCTAGGAGAGTATCCAAACTAATTACAATGCTGGAATACAGTACTAAAATCAAGTACAAAAGAAAATCAAGTAAACAGCTCCACATCATCGCAGCCTCATCTTGCTCCCATGATCCCCAGCTCTACCACAATCAAGTACCTGAAGTAGAAGGGTTCCTTCCCTTATCTAGACTGGAAACAATATAATATATTTGGACCCAAATGTATGTCCCAAACATGGTTTGTGACAAATCCCAATAGAAAACCACCCATATATCTATGCCTAATAGTCAGTGATTATATATGGGTGGAAATAAAAAAAATGAAGTAGTAGACAAGGAAGTACACATAGTAACAATCCTACAAATTCAATTTCATTCATTTTCATATATCAAGTATGTAGCTAATCAAATGTAGGTAAACCTCTGGGATTTACTCGTAGCCTAACCCCTCTGGTTCAACCAAACAAACACAAGAAACTCCCTAGCAAATACACACAGTCTAACCCCTCCAGTTCAGATTTAGCACAGACTTTCTAAGGAAGAACTCAATATCAATTCCCCATTTAGTCTTGTATTGGTAAATAATAGGAACTCTGAGGAAGAACACGATGTCAAATTCCCCCTATGGCCCAAAAATAGGAACTACATACACTCTGAGGGAGGACATACATCCATCCCCCCTATAGTATAACAACGTAATAGTAAAACAATCACTCTAGAGAAGCCCTCAACTTCAATTCTCCCTATGGTATCCCTCAAAAGGTTCTCACAGCCATCTGTAATTCAATCATGCACAAATAATATGTGGTACCCAGAGTAAACCTTAAGAACTAATTGGATAAACAATCTAAAACATATCCTAGCATGTCAGATAATAATCACTCCAACCAAACAATACTAGGCATGGGAAACAAAGGCCACAACCAATAGGCAAAGCTAGATCAAATGGTCAAAAAATTGAAAACATGGGAAAACCATCTATAGCATGGAAAATTTAACCCTATTCACAAAAATTAACCTCTATCCAGACAAACAAGGCATAGAAGGTAATAATAGAGCTAAAACCATAAACACACAATACCTCGTTCATGGGTATTGGGATCTTTTTCACATAAGATTCAAAGAATAACTACGGAATGGAACAAAACACCTACCACAGAGTCGTGAGATCGATATATGTGAACTTTAGGCCTTCAATCACCCTAGAACATTGTAGATCTATAAAAACACTTAAAACATTCAATCGAGGATAACTCGCGAGAGAGTAGAAATAAAGAGACGATGTTTGAGAAAAAAGGATAACTCACCGATGTGATTCCAACACAATCGATGATGGTCAATTCGGAGAACGGAAAATGCGTTAGGGGCTTGTATAAGATCTGCAGCTGTGCAGATGATCCTAGGAGAAATAGGTTGAGAAGAAGTGTGTTCTATCTGTCAGATGAAGCCCCTATCCATTTAATGAAAAAAATAACACATCGTGTTCTTTAAAAGTACACGATGTGTACTTGCCTTTATTTTCCCCCTCTTTAAGTGGTCTTGAGGTCACAACACATGTCCATGGAATTTGCTGTTACATGGATTGTACATGGTCACCCGCGGCAACTGGGTACATGATGTGTAAATAAAGTACACGGCATGTACTCCAGAAATTTCCAAAAAACCCTCTTTTTTTTCAAAAACAACCAGAAGGAAAAAAAAATACTGAAAATGAAGATCCAGGTTCTTACAAACTTCCCCCCTTAAAAAAATACAACCCCAAATTTCCCTAGAAAGGCAGCGTAGAAGAAGAATCCTTAAACAGCTCTGGATACTGTGATCATACATCGGCCTCCCTCCGAAGTATCATCTGTACTCGCCTATGTTGCCACAACAATCGTACCAAAGGAACAGACCGGCCATGAAGAAACATTGAATTTTGATCAACAATATGGATAGGATGATACTTGAAATAGGAATCCAACTTGAGGTCAACCTCCTCGGGTTGGAAAACATGAAATGGGTCTGAGAAGTAACGTCAAAGCTGAGAAACATGAAAGACATCATTCATAGTCTGGTACCACTGAGGTAACTGCAGCCAATAGGCAACTGGATCAAATCTCTCCAACACCTCAAAAGAACCAACGTATCTCGATGAAAGCTTAACCTATTTCCTAATTTCTTGTGTCCCAACCTTGGTGTTACATGCAGGAAAACCTGATCTCCGACCTCAAACTTCACAGGTCAGCTCTGTCGATCAGCATAAGACTGCTATCATGATTGTGCAGTAGACATCCACTTCCAAGTCAACTCTATCTACTTTTTGGTCTCCTGGACAAGACGAGGTCCTAGCATTACTCCCTCTCCTACCTCCAGCCAACATAAGGGTGATCGGCAAGGATTACCGTACAAATCCTCAAAATTTTCCAACTGAATAGTTTCTTAAAAACTATTTTGTAGGAAGAATCCACTAGAGGTATGTGCTTCTCCCAATAACCACTAAAATATAGTATGCATGACCAAATCAAGTCCTCAATCACCTGAATCGTACGCTCGAACTGGCCATCTATCTGGGGATGGTAAATTGTACTCAGAAGTACCTATTTACCAAAAGCCCTCTGATTTCCTTGCCGGACCCAATAAGTAAAACATGCGTCCATATCTGAAACAACGGTGTGTGGAACCCCATGAAGATGTACAATCTCTCATATTTACAATCATCCTAGGTCATCAACGTTGATGTTATCCTTGATCGACAAGAATTGAGAAAGCTTCATGAGTCTGTCAATGACAACCCAAACTGCATCATTCCCTCAAGGCGACCTCGAAAAACCTATCACGAAATCCATAGCGACATCTGTAGAGACCCGAAGCTTAACGTACATAGGAATTATATTACTTTTGCGGAATACTTAGTACATAACAAAAACTCACACAAAGGACCATAATAGTTTAGTGTCTTTGGAAACTCGGAATATAATCTTCTAATCGTGGTGAAAGATCTTCAACATCTCCCATAAATATCTTCTTTTTTTTAAACCTAAATCCTTTCTTTATGCCCTGGGGAAAATAAAACAGAAAAGGGTGTGCTCAAATGCTCAGTAAGGGTAAAAAAAATAAATATCAATCACTCATATTCATAAGAACATATCTTTTGGAAATCTTAACCTGCAAAAGATATCATAATTTCATAACATGGGATAAATCATAGTAGTGAAATGTAATCCCAATAATCATAACTTAAAACATGAAACTTTGTGGCATACATACATAATCATAGAGAAACATTTCTTATTAGTCAAGACTCATTTCCAAGACTATCTTAGTGGACAAAGTCCATTTCTGAACCGAGTCACCCTTGTTTCAGTCCTGTTTCACTGAACCGGTATAACCTACCATTCCAGCAATGTCTATCTCATAAGATATAAAATCTTTACCCAATGCATTGGAGGGAGATATAGGTCCCAACCATCTCATAGTGATTCCATTCCTATGTGTGCCACAAAATCATAAATCATACATCATTGCATAACCAATGTAATAAAAATGGGAATCTTAAACATCGTGACATCATAAAACAATTCATATAAGATAAAGGAATTAATAAAAATAATTTCATCACAACATAATCAAATCAATGTAATAATAGGTATAAAAATATAACCCTTTATTATCTTAGATGGAAAATAATTTTGATAAAACACTTGAACTTCATTCTTGAGGAAAATATCCTTTCTACTTCAAAAACACTTTTTCTTTCTTAACATGTCATACAATTTTAAACTAAAAGATGTTGATTAAAAATAAACATGAAAACTTGTAAAGTATGCTTCTTGGAAATAATGTTTTAAAAATCCATTCATGCCGTATAAGTTAAAAAAACATTCTTCTCGTACTTTTGTTGGAAATGTCAAAAAGTACCTTGTACGAAAAACGACAAAAGATTTTTTTCATATCTTTTAATAAAAACTCCCCAAAGGGTAAAATTGGATATAAACTATTGTATAATGATGTAAATATTACATAATGAGGAAACATGGATGTGGATGATAAAATGCACCCCAGTAAATTCCAAAGTATAAACAATCTCGGATTAAAATGAGATTGTGATATTTCCCTTACCATAGGTCTGATTTGCTTCGTAAGTGTCTGAACCTCCTCTTCTTTGAAACTCCTCTTTGAGATCTCCTTTTAGGGAACTAAAATTGGTCTTTGAGGAATACCAGAACCTATAGAATGTTTCTAGGGAAGTGGAGAGAAGAAATTGGCCGGGGTTGGCCGATCTTGAAGCCTCAAAGTGGTGAGAGGAAAAGAGGGAGGAGGTTCCTTTTTATAAGGGAGGAGAGGGGCACCTTTGGAATAACTAAAAATATTATTTTATTATAAAGTCCAATTCGGTTTTTAATAGCTCCAAATTGATATATTTCGAAGATAAGGTGGGTATAGGTCGAAATCCTATCATCCAATAGAATTTAGACATGTTTAAGTATCAATTTTAACCTTATCATTTAGATTTAACTTTAAGTTAGATAATTTAACTTTTACCTTGTCTTCCTGTTTTCTAATACAATAAGGTTAATAAACTAACTATATCAAGCCAAACGAACCCCAAGTTGTTTATAATTAATATATATAACCTTATCTAAGTCATTTGGCCGAACCTTAGATTTTTAGGAATATAATAACAATTAATAATAAAATATTTGTTTTAAAAACTAATTTATGTCAATTTTGAAACTATTTGGTAATTGATTTTTTTTAAACTCATAACAGGATTATTAGTTCGAAAAAAGATAATTATATCAATTCTAACATCTCATATTAACCTATAAAATTATTTTAATTCCTAAAAAGTCTCAAATTATATTTATTTGGGTATTTATAATATCAATAATTCTAATTTTTTACTATTATGGTAATTACTGCATCATCATTGTGTCTTAAATAAATTAAATTATTTAATGTCTAAAAATTAAAAATAAAATACAATTATGTAGTAAATATTGTTAGCTTTCTAATTAATATTTATAGTCGAATGTATATTATGTATAACCCCATATTAAAAATGATTTACTTATTAAACTTTGATTTTAACTATTTTAACCATTCTTTAAATAAATTAATAATAAATGTCCTAATCTAATCCAAGTGGGCTTAAATGGTCATATTTTATTCCTAAGGTTATTTTTGGTCGAATTAAACTTATCCAATAGAATTAGGACATGTGTTAGGGTAATAATAATATCATTTTTACCCTTAATTACCCTATTTACTTTTAACCGTGGTAAAAAAGTCAAAAGTAACTATTCAACGAAAACAATTTTCATCTCATTGAACCACATTTTAGTCCTTGATATTAACCGTGTCTCTTGGATTTTCAAAATTCTACTCACAGAAGCGGTAAAATTAAGTTTTATGAAAAATTTAGTTTTTTAACTACCACTTAGTGGTTTCACTATTCATCAGAAAAATTAACGTTTCCCGAAAAATACAAAAAATTAGGCCTAAGCCATATTTGATATTATGAATTAAAAAATGATGACTATTTTATCAAATTCAAAACATATTAGTTACATTAACTATTTTAAAAATTAATTCCCGTCGTCAAAACAAATAGCTTGTTTTTAATAGATAATAACTACCAAAAGATTGACACTTGTTTATATCTGGTTTAAATGGGAAATTACATCCAATGACCAACATTGTATTAAATTGTAAAAATATATTCTAAATATACTTTAAAACCACTCAAATTAATAATTTATCACTATTAATTATTTTTATTAAAAAAGTTTTTTTTAATTAAAATTTAGTAATTTTCACTATTCATCAAAATATGAAAGTTATCCGAAAAGTACCAAAATTTCACCTTAGGATAAATTCGATACTCTAAATCCAAAAATGAAGTCCATTTTGAGAGATAATATTTCCAAAATTTTAAAAAGTTGTTATTACTATTCATAACAGCTAGTTTTAATAATATTTTAATAGCATATCGTTGTTTAGTGAAACTCGGTATTGCGTACTACACACGCTATCGAGGAAGGTCATCATTGTGTGTAATGCAAGGCAAGTCAAGGATGTGTGTTTTGAAAGCTCCTTTTGGTGTATCGTACATGAAATTAATGAAATGAAAAAGAATATTTTTCATAAAATTTCGGGGTGTTACATTCTACCCCCCTTAAAATGAATTTTGCCCTCGAAATTCGTCGGGGTTATAAATGGTTTACTACTAGAATGTTTCTTTAATAGAATCCCACATTGTAAAAAGGAATACCAAAACCAATATTTAAAAACAAAAGTATGAAACTTAACGGTTACCCAAATAAACTAATCACTGGGTTTCCACATAGGTGAAAATATGGATATTGAAGAGAAATCTAATCATCATGTTATGATGGAGAGTGGTAGAGAACATTGCTATGGAAGAGCCAGCAATCACAAAGCCATATATTTGTGACGATATAATGTACCATCTGATTCATTAGATATAAGAGCACTAGGACAACATTTTTGGTTTTCAAGATCGTTTCCCTAAAGTTGATGAAATTGGAATTAGAAGAAATACTTTCGTGATTTCGGTATAGTCTCACCGTTGGTCATTATTTGGACAATTTCCACTTCATCTCTTAAATAAATGAAGTTGAATTTGTAATTCGTGATGTGTTAGCAGATCATGTGATAGAATGATGGGTCATTCCATCCGTCTCAAATAAAAGGTTAGAAAAGTTATCAAAAAATACATAAGTCCATCTATAGTGAGATTAATCTTATATAGTTCTTAAAATGGACTTATACTTCATATATCATACTGCATAATATAATAAAACTAGTTTCTACTAAACAGGGACTTCCTGTAGGCCAGTGGTAGGAGATAAAGGCCAGTCGCACTTCGGTTGTGTGTTCGATTCCCACAGCCTTGTCCGACGCAATGGGCTGTCGCTCGTCCTGCAGGTTGTCCTTTTTCTAAAACTACATTACTATAACATCCTATCAATAATATCGAAAAAAAGTTCTATCCTTAAACAATACTAACTTATGTTCAGCATAATCCATTCCAATATTTAGGCTTATCTTAAATACTTCGGTCCAAGCTCATAGTATAAGAAAATTATTACTTGAAATGTCACATAACAATCACATGAATTCCATCATTTATCCCCCATATATCATAAGATATATCTTGTTGGTCAAATTACAAACATGTGAATACCTTAATCATGTATTCTCTTTAAGAATGAATACCCATTGAGCCTTAGTGAAAACATGAATGCAGTTAAAAGTTAACACTTTCCACATATCAAAATCCTCAAAATTCTTTATACACAAACCATGATATAACCTTCTCCTTATATCAGTCATGAGCTCATGAATACTATCAATCATTTAATTTTCTCCTTATCCCTTCATTATGCGCATATCTTCTACTTTCCAAAAATACTGGTACCATTCATCACATACTCTGAAAACATAAGGAAAGACAACAGTGTAACAATCCTTATATGTCTCTTTATTCTATAGTACCATGAGATTACTTATACAACATTACACTTGACAAACATGTAATCATTCCACTACATTCCTAAACCATTAACTGAGCTTCAACAATTCTTTCATCTCACATATCATTTGTAGTCTCTTCATCATCATCAACATAAATACTACCCATACGACCATAGTGATTCTCTTCATGAGACTTTCCCTTAGGGAATTGGTTTTCATAATGCCCGTACATTTTACATTTAAAATATTTAACCATTGTTGATGTCGTAGAAATACCATTATCCTCATCCCTGATGTTAACTAAACCTTTTCCTTTGCACTTACTGGCTTTGTGTCCTTCTTTTCCACACCCAAAGCATCTTCCAGTTCCTTTGAAACATTCTCCTTAATGTCTCTTCCCACATGATTTACATAGGGGAAATTGAACTTTCTTTCCCCTATGATCATCATGAAACTCCATCTTTCTCTTATTAGACGAGTCAGGAAACTTACCAAATTTTACTTTATTGATCATATTATGAGATTGATGATTCGGAATAATGATGATGTTTGGACCTCCAAATACCATTTCATTTGGTTGCTCATGAAGAATATCATTCCATTGTCCATCATATCCTCCATTATCGTGAATCATCTTGTTTCCAGCCATTTTCTAAAACCCAAAAAGAATAGTGAGAGAGGAAAAAATCATAATAAAGGGGGGAGTAACTTCAATATATAACATCTTTGGTTTAATCTAATATTGTTACCATAGTTCTAGGACTATATCCTATACGTATACTTATCCTTAGGGACATCCCTAGACATACTTTAGAAATATCTCTAGGGATCTCACTAACGTTTTCGCATCCTAGTTTCCAAAGGTTGACTAAAATTTTCTTCTCATACCAACTGTAGAGACCCGAAGCGTAACGTACATAGAAATTATATTAATTTTGCAGAATACTGAGTACATAACAAAAACACACACACAAGGACCGTAATAGTTTAGTGTCTTTGGAAACTCGGAATATAATCTTCTAATCGTGGTGAAAGATCTTCAACATCTCCCATAAATATCTTCTTTTTTTTAAAACCTAAATCCTTTCTTTATGCCCTGGGGAAAAAGGAACATAAAAGGGTGATCTCAAATGCTCAATAAGGGTAAACAAAAGAAATATCAATCACATCATTTTTATAAGAACATATCTTTTGGAAATCTTAACCTACAAAAGAGATCATAATTTCATAACATGAGATAAATCATAGTAGTGAAATGTAATCCCAATAATCATAACTTAAAACATGAAACTTTTTGGCATAAACACATAATCATAGAAAATCATTTCTTATTAGTCAAGACTCATTTCCAAGACTATCTTAGTGGACAAAGTCCATTTCTGAACCGAGTCACCCTCGTTTCAGTCATGTTTCACTGAACCGGTATAACCTACCGTTCCAGCCATGTCTATCTCATGAGATATAAAATCTTTACCCAATGCATTGGAGGGAGATATAGGTCCCACCCATCTCATAATGCTTCCATTATTATGTGTGCCACAAAATCATAAATCATACATCATTTCATAAACCATGTAATAAAAATGGAAATCTTAAACATCGTGACATCATAAAACAATTCATATAAGATAAAGGAATTCATAAAAATAATTTCATCACAACATAATCAAATCAATGTAATAATATATATAAAAATATAACCCTTTATTATCTTAGA
This sequence comes from Viscum album, assembly GCA_963277665.1. NCBI lineage: Eukaryota > Viridiplantae > Streptophyta > Magnoliopsida > Santalales > Viscaceae > Viscum > Viscum album. The sequence goes on along the minus strand of OY728159.1, from coordinate 472,706,596 downwards.
TGGAAAATAATTTTGATAAAACACTTGAACTTCATTCTTGAGGAAAATATCCTTTCTACTTCAAAAACACTTTCCATTCTTAACATGTCATACAATTTTAAACTAAAAGAAGTTGATTAAAAATAAACATGAAAACTTGTAAAGTAAGCTTCTTGGAAATAATGTTTTAAAAATCCATTCATGCCGTATATGTTAAAAAAACATTCATCTCGTACTTTTGTCGGAAAAGTCAAAAAGTACCTCATACGAAAAAAGACAAAAGATTCCTTTCATATCTTTTACTAAAAACTCACCGAAGGGTAAAATTGGATATAAACTATTGTATAATGATGTAAATATTACATAATGAGGAAACATGGATGTGGATAATAAAATGCACCCCAGTAAATTCCAAAGTATAAACAATATCGGATAAAAATGAGATTGTGATATTTCCCTTACCTTAGGTCCGGTTTGCTTCGTAAGTGTCTGAATCGCCTCTTCTTTGAAACGCCTCTTTGAAATCTCCTTTTAGGGCACTACAATTGGTCTTTGAGGAAGACCAGAACCTCTAGGATGTTTCTAGGGAAGTGGAGAGAAGAAATTGGTAGGGGTTGGCCGAGCTTGAAGACTTAAATTGGTGTGAGGAAGAGAGGGAGGATGTTCCCTTTTATAAGGTAGGAGAGGGGCACCTTTGGAATAACTAAAAATATTATTTTATTATAAAGTCCAATTCGGTTTTTAATAGCTCAAAATTGATATATTTCTAGGATAAGGTTGGTATAGGTCGAAATCCTATCATACAATAGAATTTAGACAAGTTTAGGTATCAATTTTTACCTTATCATTTAGATTTAACTTTAAGTTAGATAATTTAACTTTTACCGTGTCTTCTTGTTTTCTTATACTATAAGCTTAATAAACTTACTATATCAAGCCAAACGAACCCCAAGTTATTTATTATTAATATATATAACCTTATATAAGTCATTTGGCTGAACATTAGATTTTTAGAAATATAATAACAATTAATAATATAATATTTGTTTTGAAAACTATTTTATGTCAATTTTGACACTATTTGGTAATTCATTTTTTTAAAAATCCTAACAGAATGATTAGTTCGAAAAAATCTAATTAAATCAATACTAACATGTCATATTAACCTATAAAATTCTTGTAATTCATAAAAAGTCTCAAATTATATTTATTTGGGTATTTATAATATCAATAATTCTAATTTTTCACTATTATGGTAATTACTGCATCATCATTGTGTCAAACATAAATTAAATTATATAATGTCTAAAAATTACAAATAAAATACCATTATGTAGGAACTGTTTTTAGATTTCTAATGAATATTTATAGTCGAATTTAACTTATGTATAACCCCATATTAAAAATGATTTACTTATTAAACTTTGATTTTAACTATTTTAACCATTCTTTAAATAAATTAATAATAAATGTCCTAATCTAATCCAGGTGGGCTTAAATGGTCATATTTTATTCCTAAGGTTGTTTTTGGTCGAATTACACTTATCCAATAGAATTACGACATGTGTTAGGGTAATAATAATATCATTTTTACCCTTAATTACCCTATTTACTTTTAACCGTGGTAAAACAAGTAAAAAGTTACTATTCACCAAAAATTATTTTCATCTCATTGAACCACATTTTAGTCTTTGATATTAACCGTGTCTCTCAGATTTTCGAAATTCCACTCATAGAAGCGGTAAAATTATGTTTTATGAAAAATTCAGTTTTTTAAGTACCACTTAGTGGTTTCACTATTCATAAAAAAGTGAATGTTTCCAGAAAAATACAAAAAATTAGGCCTAAGCTATATTTGATATTATGAATTAAAAAATTATGTCTATTTTATAAAATTCAAAACATATCATTTACATTAACTATTTTAAAACTTAATTCCCGCCGTCAAAACAAATAACATGTTTTTAAGAGATAATAACTAACAAAAGATTAACACTTGTTTATATCTGGTTTAAATGTGAAATTACATCCAATGACCAAAATTGTATTAAATTGTAAAAATATATTCTAAATATACATTAAAACCACTCAAATTAATAATTTATCACTATTAATTATTTTGATTAAAAAAGTTGTTTTTAATTAAAATTTAGTAATTTTCACTATTCATCAAAATATGAAAGTTATCCGAAAAGTACCAAAATTTCACCTTAGGCTAAATTCGATACTCCGAATCCAAAAATGAAGTCCATTTTGAGAGATAAAATTTCCAAAATTTAAAAAAGTGGTTATTACTATTCATAACGGCTAGTTTTAATAATATTTTAATAGCATATCGTTGTTTAGTGAAACTCGGTATTGCGTACTACACACACTATCGAGGAAGGTCGTGATTGTGTGTAATGCAAGGAAAGTCAAGGATGTGTGTTGTGCAAGATCCTTTTGGTGTAGCGTACAAGACATTAATGAAATTAAAAAGAATATTTTTCGTAAAATCTCGGGGTGTTACAACATCATTCCATTTCCACTCAGGAATTGGTAACTACTTCAAAAGCACTATAGGTTGCTGATGTTATGCCTTAACCTACTGATAGGTTGAACACCTCATGATAAAACTAGAAACACATCTCTTCATACCTGGACACCAATACTAACAGTGTATATCTTGATACATCTTGGAGACACCAGGAAGAACAGACCAAAATGAGGAATGAAAGTCTTGCATCAGCTCCTCACTTTTGACTTTTAGCATCCACACGTGTCCATGAAAACAAAAGATCTCATCCCTGCCTACTCTCTATGTAGGAATAGGATACTCGTTTAATACACTCTCCCATAGGACTAGGCCTTTTTAATCTGATATTTTCCTCATCTGCACTCGATCAAGAACAGTAGAGGTAACAACTACATAAGATTGCAAATTTTTCCCTTGTCTATTTTGCACTTCCAAATGCATTTTAGAGAACTGATCCATAAGCTGCCACTCACTACTGGCCACCTGAACTGCCTTTTTTTGAGTTCTTCTGCTCAACACACTAGCCACTACGTTGCCCTTCCCAGGCATGTTGGCATGGTCAAAGTCAAAAGACTAAAGGTACTCAACCAACCTTTGCTGTCTCAAATTTAGGTCATGATGAGTAAAGATATATTTGAGACATTATTGGTTGGTGAATACCACAAAATTCTCTCCCAACATGTAGTGTCTCAAACAGTGTAAAGCATGAACAACTTCTGCCAACTCGAGATCGTGCATTGGAAAACTTCTCTCATGTGGCCTCAACTGCTGAGATTTGTAAGCAATGACTCCTTCCCCCATGCATAAGCACATCTCCCAGTCTGATACCTGAAGCATCAAAGTAAACATTATATCTCTTTCCCATCTCTGGAAGAACTAGTATCAGTGCTGAAGTCAACCTCCCTTTCAGCTTCTGAAAGGCTTACTCACAAGAATCAGACCACAAGTACTTTGTAGCCTTCTTAGTTAGAACTGTCAGTTCTGCTTCTAAGCCTGAAAAGTCTTGTATGAAACGTATGTAGTAAATAACCAGTCCTATAAAACTTCGGTCCTCAAATACATTCTTCAACTGCTCTCATTTAACTATTGCTCTCACTTTCTCTAGTATTTATTGATATTTCTGTCTCTGAGATAACATGACTAATGAATTGAATATGGTCCATCAAAAAGTTGTATTTTGAGAGCATAGTACATCACTAATGCTCTCTCAGTGTACTCAAAACAATCTCAAGATAATTATCATGGTTCTGTCGAGTGTGAGAGTATACCAAAATTTCATCCACAAAGACTACCATGAAATAATCCATGTATGGATGGAATACTCGGTTCAACAGCACCATGAAGACTGTATGCGTGTTCATGAGACAGAATGGTAAAACCACATACTCATATAGACCATTCGTGCTCTAAAAGGCTGTAAAAGGTATATTCGATGGTCTAACACACAAATGATGAAAACTGAAACTCATGTAAATCTCAGAGAACACCCGGGCTCCTTAAAGATGATCAAAGAGATCATTAATCCTCGGCAAGGTATATCGGTTCTTGACCGTCAACTAGTTCATCTTCCGATAATACACATGACGTCTGAGGGTACCATCTGCCTTCTTCGCAAATAGGAGAGGCAAACCCCAAAGAGAAGTATTGGGTCAGATGAAACCCTTTTCCTGCGACTCCTTCAACTACTTCATGAGCTCCTGAAACTCTGGTGTAGCCATCCTATAATAAGGAATGGACATCAGTGCCTTTCCTGGAACAATCATGATAGAAAATTCCATCTCTCTCTCTAGAGGAAAACCAAAAAAGACGTATAGAAATAAATCCCTAAAATGATCCACCTCTGGAGTAAAGTCCATCTGTGAAGTCCCCTAGTCATCCAGATATAGAATACCAATCTGGGTTGTAACTCCTCCCATCCCATGATGCTCGGGTCCTTCTCTACTCGCCGGGACACCCCACTCGCCCTTATGAAGAAACGATCCTCTATCTAGTTAAGTGAAACTCAGCCTACGAAAATAGAAACCGAAAACTTCCTGGAAGGGAACTAACCAGCCCATTCCGAGAATGACATCATTTCCTGTCATCTAAAAACCATAAAGGTCCCATAAGAATAACACCCACTAACCTCAAGAGGGAAATCCTTTCATTGTTGTATGCTAGTTGTTTTTTTACCCTATGGTGGGTCTAGCGTCAAGATATCTACAGAAGAAAAGATACAGAGCTCAAGCCTCTCCAAAACAAAAAATATATATAAAGCTATTGGTAGCCCCTGTATCGAAAAGAGGAGAAGCTAAAACTGAGGAAATTATGATCTTACATCGAACTGTAGAGGGTCTGGGATCCTTCTCCTACTGGGTCTGTTCAACTTCAAAATTATGACCTACACTACGACCCTATGACCCTATCTGACCACTCTGAGCTGATCCACCATGTTGTTGCTGAAATACTGGAAACCAGCTACCATGATCACGACCTCCACCTCATCCTGAATGGCTGGAATAACTGTAGTTTCTTTCCTAATGAGAAACTCGTGCTGCTGCACCTGAACGCGGAGTAATAGAATAATTCATTTCACCAACTGCTGGTGAGAAGATCTGATAGAAACATAGAAGATAACCCATATTTCCACATTATTGTCACTCCACTAGGTCTCTTGGGAAATGTGTCCATGTATGATCTCTCTTATCGCACTGTTATCACACCACCTGGCTAGAAAAGGATGTCTCTCTCTTACTATGATCTCCACACGTAGACTCCCTATAGTGCTTTCTGCTTCCAGTAGGGGGGATATCAACTCCAGATGTCGAACTGCCCTAGCTCACCACTCCATAATCCCTCATATAGCACTATGTGATCAACACCTAGTTGAATATAGAAGTGATGGAATTCAACCTAATGATTTCCACCTGATATCAGATTTCCTTCCTGAGACCATCCTCAAACTACCTTTCCAGAAATAACTCATCACCGCCTATAATAGGCATGAATCACTGCAGCTCTATGAAGCGATAAGAATACTCCATAATAGAAATAGAACCCCACTCTAGAATCAAGAACTCTTGGGCTCGATCAGCCCTCAAAATCTCTATGTAGAAGTATTCATAAAAGATATGCTGGAAATCATCCCAAGACATAACCTGCTAGCATACCGAATATGAGATAACATACCACCATCTCTTTGTGGAATCTCGAAGAATATACATAGGTAGCTTCACCCTCATCTATAGAGACATATCTAGATGCTTGAAGATAGAAAGAATGGCTTCTAACAATGACTTTGTAGCCTGATGTCCTACTTCCCCTGTGAAGGTGGGAGGATGATGTGGCAGGAAAACCCAAGTAAAATCTTCCATTGAAGGGTAAAGATGTGGTACTCCTCGAAAGATTTGCATAAAACTCATAAAACCCTCTCAGAACTATGTGTCAGCACCTGTGTTAGGAATGACGGATGGTGCCAAGACTGGAATAACTGGAGGATCCGTTTGTAGTCCCTGATCATCCATATTCGGTGTCTGATCACTACCCTATAACTGGTAGACAACCAGAGGATGTATCAGTGGCATGACTCTACAAGGTCAATCGCACACCTAAGATCAATATTAACAGGGACTGAAACCTTACAATCCTAAGAAGGGAAAAAGAGAAAGAAAGCATTCCTATTTTTCAAAAGGTGGATACCCACCATTTATAATTACTATATGGCGTGTTCCCTTAATCCTTCACATGGGCATGTACATATGCTAACTCTGGTCATGTAACACCCCTAACACACAACAAGTTGTCATAACACACGGCATGTACTTGAATCCTCTGTCCCTGCCCGAGTTCTTCTACACAGCTAAGCCTTGAGGTTATCTTAAATGAATACTTCACAGTATGTTAGTGCCAGACATGATGTGTACTAAATGAACCTCACTAACCTGTGTTGTTCATCACACAGTCAGTTACATGGCTCACTCTACACATCATGTTCCAGTTGAACACAAAATGTACTAGAAGGATTCCACCACCCCATGTTTTTCGTTACACAAACAGATACAAGGGTTATACTACACAATGTCTTCAAGGTTGAAACAACATGTATAACTTAATTTTTCACCCATTTGTGTCGTTAGTCACCAGGGTGGACACATGGTCTACACAACACGGATTGTACGTCCAACACATGACGTGTTCTACCAATATTTCCCATCCCCATGTATCTATCCACATATCCGGTGACACGGTTGGAGACTACACAACGTGTACATATAGAACACAGTGTGTACTTAAGAAAAATAGTTCCTTCATGAACAGAAGGACACATGGCGTGTATTTATCATTACCCTCTATGTATTTTTGGGTTTTCAAGATAGTATGCCTTAGAAACTACTCTGGAACCGAGAAAAACACTAAAAAACATTAAAGTTACAAATTTTAATTCGTGAGGGCCCAAACTCTCCATGAATCAAAGCTTGATATCTTATTAATGTCATACACAAGGAATAACAATGCAATGATCCACCAATTTCTTATACATGAGGGCCCATAACACCACAAGAACCAAAGTTTGGTGTCCACTCAAACAAAACCTTACACAAACCAATACCATATCAAAAAGAAGGTATTCTATCAAGGAATATATCACACTAGAAGAATATATTACAAAACATCTATCACAACAACATGCAATCACGAATGCACCCTATATGGAATGGCAAGAATGCATTACATGTGATTTCTTTAAAGTGCCTATATGATGCATGAGATGGAATACCCTCATCTCATCAGATTTAAATAGAACAGAACCTCAATAATATCAACAATAACATCACAAAACATGTGAATCACCCAATGGTGAAGTCAAATCAACTGTAAAAATTGAAAAATTAGAAAAGATGATATAACGAGGTAAATTTACTTTTCCCTATACACAGGTAAGATACTCCCTGGCACATATTATTAAAAACTACCTATTTCCTTTTTATCCTTGGATATAGGCTCAAAATAGTAAGTCAATAAGAAATGAATTCCTTTGATACCACTTTTTAACATCCTGGTTCCGGAATCCACCTAGAGATGCCCCGTATCTGGCTGGACACATGGCCTCAAGCACATTTCCATGATATCCAGAGGCTGTCAACTAGCAGTGAGGGCCTTGGGTGTGATAGTGGGGAACCATTCCCTCATTGGCAGAGTAACACAATTGAAGTAAAATAGAAAGCAATAGTAGATGTAGTAATAACATTATACAATAGTAATTAGTGGATGACTAGAAGTAATAACTGAAGCACATATATATAAATGATGCATGATACATATGACAAGGAAAGAAGACAAAAAAATCACAATTCTAGAATATAGTACTAATCCTAAGTTCAAAGGAAAAGTATGTAAACAGCTCCACATCATCGCAAGCCTCGACTTGGACCCATGCTCCCCAGCTCCACAACAATCAAGTACATGAAGTAGAAGGGTGCTTTCCCTTATCCAGACCTGCAATAATATAATCTATTTGGTCCTAAAATCATGACCCAAATAGGGTGTGAGATGAATCCCAATAGGAAACCACCCAAATATCTGGGCATAACAGTCAGGGAATACACATGGAAGGAAATAAACAAAATGAAGCAGTAGATAAGGAAGTATACATAGTAACTATACTATAAATTCAATTACATTCATTTTCATATATCAATTAAGTTGAAAATAAAAAGAAGGTAACACTCTAGGAAGTACTCACATCCTACCTCCTCTGGTTCATCAAAACAAACAATAGAAACCCTCTAGTAAGTACACATAGTATAACCCCTCTGGTTCAGCTTTAGAATGGACTCTCTGAGAATGCACTCACCGTCAATTCCCCCTTTACTCTCGCATCAGTAACTAATAGGCACTATATGGAAGAACTCAATTTATAATTCCTCCTATGGCCCACATCAAGGAACTACAGACACTCTAAGGGAGAACTTACATCCATCCCCCATATGGTCTCACAATGTAACAGTAAAACAGACACTCTGTAGAAGCCCTCAAAGTCCATTCTTCATATGGTCTCACAGACCTGGTTCTCATGGCCCTGTCTAAGTCAATAGTGAAAAAACGATATGTGGCAGCCAATATAAACCTCAATAACTACATGGATCAACAATATATAACATATCACAGCATGTCAGATAATAATCACTCCATCCTAACAATACTAGGAATAGGAAAGAAAGGCAGTATCTAACAGGCAAAGCAAGACCAAATGGTAAAAAACAAGAAAACATGGGAAAAACATCCCAGGCCTGGAAAAGTTAATCCTATTCACAAAAATTAACCTCTTTTTAAACAAACAAGGTATAGTAGGTAATAACAGGGATAAAACCATAAACACGCAAAACCCCATTCTTGGATATTGGGAACTTTTGGACATAAAATTCAAAGACTAACTACAGAAAGTCCCAAACCACCTAACTCAGCTTCGTGAGATCAATATACGTGAACATAAAGCCTTGAATCACTCTAAAATTATATATATCTTCAAAAATGCTTAAAAAATTCAACCAAGGATAACTCTCAAGAGAGTACAATCAAGATATGATGTTCTAGAAGAAATGAGAACTCACCAATGTGATTCCAACACAATCGATGGTGGTTGATTCAGAGAACGGACAGTGAGTCAGGGTCTCAGAAAAGATCTATGGCTGCACAGATGCTCTTGGATGAGATAGGTTGAGAAGAAGTGTTTTCTATCTGGAAAACACAACCCTGGACGATTTAATGAAAAAAAAGAACACAGTGTGTTATTTAAAAGTGCATGGCATGTACTTGCCTTTTCCGGCCTCTACCTTAGGCGGTCTCCAGGTCACTACACATGACCATGTACATGGCCATTACATGGATAGTACATGGTCACCCATGGCAACTGGGTACATGGTTTGTACTTAATGTACACAACGTGTACTCTTGAAATATCAAAAAACTCATCTTTTTCTCATAAACAACCATAAAGGAAAACAAACCTGAAAAGAAGTTCTTGGTTCTTACACATTATTTTCCTCAAGAGAAGACATTGGGTCTCAATCCATCTATATAGTTTGAGGATCCTTTAGAGCCCCAATATCTGGAATCACGCCCTGATTAAACAACCTCTGGTATATTTATATAACACTAGTAGATTGTTTTTACAATAATTTATTTTCATTATAATATGTATTGATATAAAAAAATTTCTTTCATATCTGGATCATGCACTAAGAGGCATGGGTAAATATGTGTGCATGTTTTGTGAGGAAACCACGCATAGTTGATATTTGAGTACAATAGGGAAAAATAAATTATTGAAAAAAAGTGTGAGAATGTAAGAGTTTTATGACGATGCTTTCCAAAGACTCTGTCATCATTCCCATCAAGGCCAACTCCTATAGACACCATCAAAATGTAGTAAAGGACAATGCATGGGCATAAATATGGGTAATAAAATTAATTGGATTTATTGTTAAATTTTCAGTCTATTTATATAAATTAATATTTTTGTTGCATATTCATTATAATTTTCAGGATGGTGACGATATTGGGATAGGATGTCTCATAGAATTAAATGAGATGTGGAGGGAATATAAGCATGATTTGTATAGTTTATAGAGTTATATAGTTAGATTGCATTTAATGTCCATTTCTAACATGAATTATTGAATAGTAGCACATTATCTAGAAATGATTGCTTATGGGAGGAGTAATGGGTTCAATGTATTAATCAAATTTGATGTTTCTAAAAAACAATTTCCAAAATTTTCATTAATATATTTCTTTTTATTATTGAAATTATTTTTATGAACCATCAAATTAAAATAAGAAAAAACAAGGATGTTATAGATTACATCAACACTTTTGGGTAGACAATGATGCCAGACCATGAGAGAAAGAAGGTGTGAATATTTGGATTTTAATTTTATGTCCAATTTTTTTCAGTGTCATTTCATTAGATTCAAAACTTATCTATTATTTAAACTTTAGATTTTGAATTATAAGTATTGGGAAATCTATAATAAACATCAATGAATGTTTCAATGTACTTTTAATTATATTTTGTAGATGTAGTATTTAAATATAGTAAATCTATATGTATTACTGATAAAAAATTACCACTTTCATGACTAACCACACATCAGAAACCACATCGCTACTAAAAACATTTATACACCAACCATAAATTTTAATTTGTAGCACATCTTTACCCATTTCAATGTGTATTGTATCCGACCAAATTACATTCATTTAATTATGTTCTTTCCAACCATAATATATTAATATCATCCATGTCGTTTCCCAAGTATCATTAATTTTTCCATTATATAATTTAATTTACTATCAAACTATATTTCCTAGATACAATGACTCAACCAAAAATATATATACTAGAGTAAGCACCATAACATCCCATGAATATAGTAATTTATCACCGATTAAACTTCTGAAACAACAATCAAATACCTCCCAACATTATCCATACCAATCCTACCACACAATAACACATATATCTAACCTCCACTACAAGAGAAACATGGCACCCTCACCGCAATTCAAACAAAAAATTATTCATAACAAATAAAAAACCTACCATATAAAGGGTAAACACCAATACATAATAGAAAATAATAATAATTACACTAAACAATATTATCAAAAAATCTCAATTAATCATACTTTTACATTTACACGACACCTCATGTATAAACAAAAAAAATATTAATTCATGATTTATTCATATATAACACTATTTTTTCCATTAAGTTATTTTTTATTTATATGAGTGTTAAATAAATTATAAAATAAAAAATGTACTATATGAATACTCAAAAATTAGTTAGGAAATAATTTTTAACATCCCTGTTCTGGGTGCCACCAAAAGGTGTCTGATACCCAGTTGGTCACATGGCCTCAAACACATTTTCCTGAACACCAGAGGCTGGTGACTAGTAGTGAGGGTCTTGGGTGTGATAGTGGGGAAACTATGCCCTGATTGGTAGAATAACACATCAAAAACAAGTAGGTAACAGTGGAAAAAGCATTAATACCATTAAATATGTGAATAGTGGAATACTAAAAGTAAATAAACAACTAGAGAACATATATAATTGATGAAAGTAAAATATGTCTAGGAATGTATCCAAACAAGTCACAATGCTGGAATATAGTACTAAACCAAAGTACAAGAAAAAATAAACTCTATTAGCATTGCAAGCTTCATCTGGGTCCCATGCCCTCCAGCTATACAAAAATCAAGTACCTGAAGTATAAGGGCCCTTTATCTTATCTATACATACCACAATATAAATTTTTTAGGCACAAAATCATGACCCAAACAGGGTTTGAGATGAATCCTAGTATGTAACCACCCAAATATCTATGCCTAACTATCAATGATTATACATATATGGTAGTAATTAGGAAAAATAGAGTCGTAAACAATAAAGTACTCTAAATTAAACAATCCTATAGTTTCAAATATGTCCAATTACATTTATTAAATAAACAACCAATCAATCTCAAGAAACCCTATGAGAAGTTCTCAAAGCCTAACCCATCTAGTTTAGCTTAACAGAGACACTCTTAGGAAGCACTCACTATCAATTCTGCATGTGGTCTTGTAATGGTAAACTACAGACACTCTTGGGAAACACTCAATGTTCAATTCCCCTTATGGTCTCACAATGTAGAGCTACAAACACTATGAAGGAGAACTTACATCAATCCCTCCTATAGACTCACAGTGTGAAAATTATAAAAAACTCTCTGTAGAAGCCCAGAGTGTTCATTCCCGCTATAGTCTAACTACACCAAGTTCCCACAACTCTATGTAACAAAACACGCACAAAAGATATTCTAGAGCCAAGGTAAACACAAATACTAGTTGGATAAACCACTGTAAATAATATCAAATCATTTCAGACAAGATCACTCCTTCCTAACAACACTGGTCATGGAAAACAAAGCAGCCTAACAGGAGGTTCTAGACCCAACAACCAAAACAATGAAACATGGGAAAACACATGCATAGGAAATTAATTAAACCCAATTCAAAATCCAATATACCTACTCAAGAAAACAAAGAATTGCCAGGATTATCATAGTTTAATTCCCTAAACCCACAATAACCCAAACTATGGTATTGGGAAATGTTGCACATATGATTTAAAGACAAACTATGGAAAGGCACAATCCACCTACCTCGACATTGTATGATTGATATAGTTGAAACCCATCCTTTGAATCAACATAGAATGTTGAAGATCTACCAAAACATCTAAAACATTCAACCAATAATATCTCATGAAAGTGGAAAAATAATGGGATGAGGGTATACAAAAAGGAAGAACTCACGATGGTGATTACAACACAATAGATGGAGGTTGATTCAGAGAAGGGATGGTCGATCGAGGGATCTAGAATAAATCAGTGATATTCGACACTCCTGGACGAGAAGATCTAAGAAGAAGATGTTTATTTTTATTAGACGTGACCCTGATCCGTATAATCAATTAAAACGAAATATACAATACATGTCCATTAAATGTAAACGACATGTATATTCCTTTACCAAGACCATATTTAGCTGGTCTCTAGGTCATCCCACATGTCCATGTACTTGGCCATTACACGGCCAGTACATGGATTCCTGCGGAAATTAGGTACACAACGTGTACTCCATAAATTTCTAGAAAATCCTATTTTTCTCAGAAACACCAAATAATCAAGATCCAAACCTAAAAAAATATCATGGTATTTATAAAATGCCCCCATAAAGAAATTTGTCCCTGAATTTCATGATGAAAATGGAAAAGAATAATCCTTGAATAGTTCTGGCCACTACGATAGAACAATGGTCTCCCCCTCCCAAGTCTCGTCCTATACTTTCCTGTACTGCAATAACACCCGTACTAGAAGAACAGACTGGTCAAGGAGAACCTTCTCACCTCTATCAACAATATATATAGGATGATTATCAAATGAGGAATCCACCTCCAACTCAACCACCTCGGGTTCAAAAACATTAGATGGGCCTGAGAAGTAACGTCGTAGCTATGAAACGTGGAAGAAGACATGAAAATCCAGGTACCTCTGAGGTTACTAAAACTAATATTCAACTCGACTGAACCTATAGCATCCCGCATTTTTATGACATAAACTTTCATTACATTTTACAAAACCGAGGATCTTTATGGTTTAGTGTCTTGGAAACCAGGTACTTAAAACATAAAAACATAAAACATTCTTCTTAAAAACTAGAAAGGCTTCTCCTCATGTTCATCCTAGGTTCATTACTGCATCTCATAACCTGGTGACATACATCAAAATAAAGGGTGAGAAGAAGGCCCAGTAAGGGAAACCAGATAAACATTTAACATGTGAACTTGAGATACATCAACTATGTCATGAAAAAGAACTTTAAGGCATGAAAAAGAAATCATGAGGCATATCATAATAAAAATAACATTTTTCATAACTTGAATATGTGGCTGCAACATTTAATATAGACAATCATGAACATATCACCAAGGTCCATCCCCAAGGTGTCATTTGAAAATTACCAAGGTTATTCACCAAGATATCGTGAAAATTGTAATCTCTAGTGGTTACATCATTACCCAATGCATTGGAGCGCTATCAGGGCGCACCCTTAAATTTGCATTTATTATCATGTGAGCCACATATATCATCATAAAAAATTTCATAAATAACCCATATAGAATAAAATAAATGGGTTTTATTTCATAATCATAACGTTTTAAAAACTGCTTTAAAGACATGATCTTAATGTCACTTTAAACCCACAGAAAGGGAAAGCGGGTCTCATGTATGTAAATCCCAGAATTAAAAATAGAACATTTTGATATATATGTGAATACCCTTGTAGAAATAAGATCTTTTAGTATTCCCTTTATAACATAAAATAATTTTGAGAAAAGAGAGAGGCATTTTGAGACGAAAATTCTACAGCATAACGACTATGTTACAAGGTTTTAGAAAACATTGAAAAGAGAGGGGATATGGGTCACCCACTCATAAATGATCCATAAAACATTAGTGGGACAGAATATTAGGTATTTATGAACATGGTAATGAAATTTTAAATATATACCATATGAAATGAAAAACATGGAAGTGGGACAAAAATAATATTTCTCTTATGAAAATTCAGCAGCCTAACAACGTCACTTAAACTTCAATAAAAAATGATTTGACAAGATCAAATAGGGTCTCTCATAATATGATCATAAGAGATCAGTATGATAGATATAGATATCATACCCCAACATAACAAAAAGTAACTTGCAAGACTTGACATGGAATTATAACTTTAAAAAGGGAGAAAGGTGGAAGGACCACTTAAAAATTCAGCATCCTAACGACTCCACTTAAACATAAAAATACTGAATTAAAGAGATAAAATGGGGTCTCTCATCATATGGTCATAAAATATCAGTATGATAGATATAGAGATCATACCCCAACATAAAAAAAGGAACTTGAAAGAATTGACATGAAAGTAGAACTTCAAAACGAGAAGGGTGAAGAACCACTTAAAAATTCGGCAGCCTAACGACGTCACTTAAAACTTCAAAATACTGAATTGAAGAGATAAAATGGGGTCTCTAATCATATTATCATAAAATATCAGTATGATAAATTTAGAGATCGTACCCCAACATAACAAAAAGGTACTTGAAATACTTTACATGAAAATAGATCTTGAAAAATGAGAAGGGAGAAAGAATCCGTTACAAAAATTTCGGCAGCCTAATGGCTCCACTTAAAACTTCATAAAACGAAATAATGAGAGTAAGAGGGGATCTCTCATTATGTGAGCATGAAAAGGGAATTAATAGGATTATAAAAGAACACCCTTTAATATAAGAACATGGATCATAAAAGAAATTACATGAAAGAGATTTCTTGAAAAGAAAGAGAGAGATCAGATCCATTACCTTAAAACGTAACTCTTAAAACTCAAAGGTTGGGACCTTGAGGGCTTGGGGGCACCTTGGGAGGACTCCTTGGGAGGTAATGAGACCAGAACATTGTTGGGGGAGAGTGGGGAGTCGAATGGATGAGAGTATGTCTTCGTATTTATAGGGAAAGTGAGGGGACAAGGCATTAATGGCCAAGGGACACCTCATTAGTGGTTTTGGCAAAACCATGGGCTTGCCCATGGTATTTGCCCATGTTATTGGCCACTTGGGACACCTCATACCTTATCTTACTATTCATAAGTCGACCATATTGATTACATACTTAATACATCATTTAATGGTGTCATTAAACACCCGTAACTTAAAAAATATATTTTCACTATTCATCAAAAATTCAACTTTCTCAGAATAATCCCAAAATTTCACCTTAACCAAATATCAATGCACTGATTTCAAAAATGAAATCCATTTTATAAAAATAATTTTCTAAATATTTTTAATTAAAATTTTAATTTAAAAAAGCACTATTCACTGAAAATTCATTTTTTTCAGAAAAATCCCAAAAAATTACCTTAACATAATATCGATGCTCTGAGTTCAAAAATGAAGTCCATTTTATAAAAATAATTTTCTAATTATTTTTAATTAAATTTTTTATTCACTAATACTTGAATAATAATTTATGAAACCGTTATTTAACCATTTTATTGAATCACATTACTTAATCAAAGTGCCTAGATTATTTTAATACTTTCTTTAAGTGAGATTACTAATCCATTTGGACACATTACTAATCTTAATCATAAAATCACTATTCATAATTTACTATTCATCAAAAATCAAGTTGATCTTATTAGACTCTAAATTTCGAACTGAACATAATTGTAGAAGACCATTTTTTTGAAAATCATTACACATTTTTAATTATTTAAGGTCTTCATAAACCTTTTTAAAATATACATTTTCTAAAATTCATCAAAAATATGCATACTATATTTATCCGGACATTTGAAAAGTCATAAACATCATCATAAGAAGAAATCCCAATTTTTATTTAAAACAAAGGATTACACAAGGCAGTTGCGGTCTCCTAACATAGCCCCGAATCACACCAGCATGGGACCTAAGTGTAAGGTGTGCTAAGGTGAGAGAATCTGAGGGAGGCTCAGCCAACATCGCACAAGTAGTAATTTCTATCAGTTTGAAATTCTCACAAAGGCGATTCCATTCTAGCTTCACACGATGAAGTTCGGCTTGGGTTTGGTCTAGAGCAAAGCCCAATGGTGCTACCTCCTTCCCAAGTTCTGTTAGATGGGCTTCGATCGGTCCAAGACTATTGGGTGAGGCCATCGAATCTTCTTTCTATAATAATTAACCAAGATTACTTGTATTTAGAGACAATAATCAAAACATTTAGTTTCCAGCAGTCATATTGACCAATGGTCATATAACAGTCAAAACCCAACGGTCTCATTTTAATTATACTCATGTTATCAAATGAAATATTTTTGTTGAGTATAAATATAAAATAAAATAACACATAAATTAGGAAACAAGATTTATTCAAAATTTTGGGTCGTTACAGACCCCCTCCAAAACCTCAAATGGTCTGACGTTTGTCGGAAAAATACTACCCTGTCTCTTAATCCTCTTTTGTCCCAACATCAGTGTGACACGTAGAAAAATCTGATCTCCGATATAAAACTCTAGAGGTCATCTCGGTCGATCAACACAAGACTTCTGTCATGACTATGTAGTGTACATCTAATTCTAAATCAGCTCTATCTATTCTATGGTCTCCTGGACATGAAGAGGTCCCAGCATTGCTTCCTCTCCTGCTTCCAGCTTAAATAAGGGTGATCGACATGGCCTACCGTACCAATCCTCAAAAGGTTCCATCTGAATAGTTTCCTGAAAAATATTATTGTAGGAAAACTCCACCAGAGGTCTATTATTCTCCCAAGAACCTCCAAAATCTAAGACGCATGCTCGATGTATGTCCTTTAGACCCTAAATCATATGCTCGGGTTGTCCATCTATCTTGGGATGGTAAGTTGTACTCAAATGTACCAGTGTACCCAAAGCCCTATGTAGTCCATTCTAGACCCGAGAAGTAAAACAGGAATCATTGTCTCAAATTATGGAGTGTGTAAACCCATGTAAACATACAATCCCTCGAATTTACATCCTTTCCATATCATCAACACTGAAGGTCTCCTTGGTCAGCAAGAAGTGTAAAACCTTCATGACTCTGTCAATGACAACACAAACTACATCGTTCACTCAAGGCAATCACGAAAATCCCATCATGAAGTCTATCACGACATCATTACACATACAGTCAAGAATGAGTAACTACTGGAAAATCCCTACTGGTATCTAATTCTCCACCTTCTCCTGTTGACAGGTGGGAAACCTCATGACAAAACCAGCGATGTCTCTCTTCATTCTGGGCCACCAGTACTAACAATGTAGATCTCAATATATCTTGGTAACTTCATGATGAACATTCCAGACCAAGGAATGAAAATCGCTAAAAATCTCCTCACGTATGTATGCTGACATGCATATTCCTCCAAGGAATTGATAGGTATCATCCTTGCCTATGGTCCACCCATAAATAGGGTCCTCTCCTGACACATTCTCTCGTAGAACGAGGCCATCAAAATTTGATATATTCCTCATTTGCACTCACTCAAGAAGAGTAGAGGTAACAATATTAGATGAAAGAATCTTCTTCCCTTTCCTATCATTCACCACCAAATGTATCTCAGAGAACAAAGCCATAATCTTGCACTTACAGCTAGCCTCCTGAACTGTCTGTATCTGAGCCCTCCGAATCAACACATCACCCACTATGTTTCCTTTCCCATGCATGTAGGAAAGCTCACTGTCAAAGTACTAAATTTACTGAACCCACCATCATTGACTCAAATTCAGATCAAACTGAGTAAATATATACTTGAGACTCTTGTGGTTCGTGTACACAACAAAATTCTTTCCCACAAGTTAATGTCTCCAACATCGTATTGCATGAACAACAGCTATGAACTCAAAATCATGCATAGGTTAATTCCTCTCATGTGGCCTCTACTTCTGAGACCCATATGCAATGATGCATTCCCCTGCATAAGTTCTAATCCCATCCTGGTACCTGACGCATAACATTAAACTATATATCTCTTCCCCGACTTTGTAAAAACTTGTATTGGGGTTGATTTCAACCTCCCTTTCATCTCCTAAAAGGTTGAATTGTAGGAATATATACACAAGTACTCTACACCCTTCTTAGTGAGGCCTGTTAGTGGTGCTAATAAGCATGAAAATTATTGTATGAAATGATTATAGTAGCTAGCCACCCCTAGAAAACTTTTTACCTTAAAGAATATTTTCAACTGTTCCCATGAAACTACTACTCTCACTTTCTTAGGGTCTATTGATACTTCTATTTATAAGATGTCATGACCTAAGAAGTGAATCAAGTCCATCCAAATGTGTCATTTTTAGAGCATATCATATAATTGATGCTCTATCAGTGTACTCGAAATGATCTCATGATGTGGATCTTGGTTGTGTCGAGTGTGAGGGTACACCAAGATATTTTACATGAAGACTACCACAAAAGAATCCATGTATGGATGGAACACTATGTTCATTAGTTCCATAAAAACTGCAAGTGCGTTCGTGAGACCGAATGACATAAAACCATACTCATATTGACCATACCTACTATGAAAGTCTATAAGAGGTGTATCATATTGTCTAATGTGCAAATGATGATATAGGAACCTCATGTTAATCTTCGAGAATACCTGGCCTCATCAAAGATAATCAAAGAGATCATAATACCATGGCAAGGGATATAAGTTCTTGACCACTAATTGGTTCAACTGCTGATAATCCACACAAAGTATGAGGGTATCATCCTCCTTTTTCTCATACATTATAGGAGAACCCCAAAGAGAAGTATAGGTTCAGATGAAACCCCTTTCTTTTAACTCCTCTAAATTCTACTTGAGCTCCTATTTCTCTAGTGTAGGCCTCCTATAAGTAGGAATAAACACTGATGTTTCTCCTTGAATAAGCTCAATATATAAGACTACCTCTCGCTCAGGATGAAACCTTGAAAAGTCATCTAGAAAGGCATCCATTATGTAATCGACCATTAAAGGAAATTCCATCTGTGAAGTTCCCTAGTAATCAAGATATAGACTAGAAATATGGGCTGTAAATCCTCCCAATCCATGATGCTCATGCCTTGATCTGCTCACCTGGACATCTCATTCACCATTATGTAGAAACAAACTACCCTCTAGTGACATGAAACTCACCCTACGACAATAACATTTGACAACATAATAGAATGGAACTAACCAACCCATTCTGAGAATGGAATCATAGACTATCATCTTTAATAAATATAGGTCCCATAAGAAGTGACACCCACCAGCATCAAGAGGGAAATCATTGCACTAACGTAAACTTTCCATTATTTTCCCCAACGGAGTGTCCAACATCAAAACATAAAGATAATTAAGGATACAGAGCCCAAGGCCCTCCATAAAAATAATAGATATGAAGCAATGGGAATCCCATATATCAAAAAGTGAAAAAGCTAAAACTGAAATGACTAGAATTATACCTCTTACTGTAGAGGGTCTGGAATACTACTTTTGTTGGGTCTGCTCCACTGCAAAAGTCTAACCTGTTCCATGTTCCTACGACCTTCCTTGTCCACCATTAGCTGATCCACCATGTAGTTACTAAAATCCTGGCGATTGGGTACCACGACCATGACCTCCACCAAGGACTGAATGTCAGGATGAAATCTAGTTCCCAGATTGATGATAAACTAGTGGTTGTGCTTCAAAATTTGAATTCATAAAAGAACCCCTATCACCAGATTCTGGTGTGAAAAACTGATTGAAACATTAATGATGACCCATCTCGCCACAAGATTGGCACTCAGCTGAGTCTCTCGGGAATTGTGGCCTCGTATTCCTACTCTTCTCACAATTTTAGCATACCACCTAGCTACCTGAAGGTGTATCCCATATACTCAGATCCCCACATGTAGACTCCCTGTGATGCTTCCTACTATCATTCGAAAGGGTACTAACTGTAGATGTCGAGCCACCATTGATCACTCCACCAAAATCCCTAAGGTTTTACTCTATGATTAGAACCTGGTTGACAATAGAGGTGATGGAAGTCAACCTAAAAATGTTCACATGAGATTTGATGTCATTCCTAAGACCATCCTCAAACTTCCTTGCAAGAAGTAACACATCCCCTACTAGAATGGGTGTGAAGCACTGCAGCTCTGTGAAGCGAAAAGTGTACTCCATGACTTAGAGAGTACCCTATTCCAAACCCAAGAACTCTTGGGCTTGATCGTCCCCCAAAGACTCTGTGTAGAAGTAATCGTAAAAGGGATATGGGAACTCATCCCATGCCATAACTTGTTGGCGCCCTGCCCGTGAGATCACATCTCTCCATCTCTTGGCAGAACCATGAAGCATATATGTTGAGATCCTCACCAACCTCTTTAGAGTCATCTCCATATGATCAAAGATCGACAGTATGGATTCTAACCATGAATCTACAGCTTGAGGTCCTCCATCCCTTGATAAGTAGGAGTATGTTGCTGCTGAAAGACCCGCATCATTTCTTCCGTAGATGGTGAATGATGCGAAACTCACTAGAATGTCTGTATAAACCTCATTAATCCTTCAAGGAATTGTGCATTAGCACCAACATATGGAATGATGGTTGGTTCAAAGACAGGCATAATGGTGGGACCTACAAGTAGCCCCTGATCTACCAGGTCTGGTGTCTGATCTTTGCCCTGAATCTGGTATACAACTAGAGGACATCTCAATGGAATGAATCTACAAGGTCAATCACACACCTTGATTAAATATTATCGAGGAATCAAACATATATGTTCAAGAATAGAATTGGAGAAATAGATCAGGAAATTCTTTCAAAACAAGGATACACAGTGTGTATCACCACTACACATTGTGTTCCATTAATTCTTTACAAGGACGTGTAAATCTTCCAAAACTGGTCGTGTAATACCCCAAAACATAGTGTTTTATTCCCATGAACATGACTTGTACTTGAATCATCTTTCCCATTCCAGAGTTTCTCTACACTAATATACACACTGCCCCTACGTGGGTTACCCTACATGGAGGTTCGCCCTAGACACGAAATTTATCCCTTATGTCATAACCATCTGTGTCATTAGTCACATTGTTGGATACATGGACCTTATTACATGGTGTGTTCTTCCGTGGATTTTCCAGCCCCATGTTTCTTCCCACACAGATAGTCACACAGTTAAGGACTACATGGAGTGTACTCAATGTACACGACTTGTACATAAGAAAATTAGTTCCTTACCGAATAGAAGGACACATGGCGTGTATTCATCAATACACATAGTGTATTCTTGGTTTTTCTGAACAGTAAGCCTCATAAACTACTCTGGAACCACATTAAACACTAAAATAAACATTTAAGAACCAAATTTTGATCCATGGGGGCCCATAATTTCTGCAAATCAAAGATTGACAACTTATTCATCTAATATCAAAAAAATTAATTGTTAAAGGTCAAAATGGTCCACCAAATTATAATCCATGAGGGGCCATGACACCTTAAGGATCAATGTTTGGTTCCCATTCAATGAAAACCCTACACATACAATACCCTATGAAATAGCAGTTATTCTATCAAGGATTCTATCACAAAATCATTCATATCTAGCACAATATTTATCATAGCAACATGAAATCAGTAATGCTCCTAAATGGCATGACATGAATGAATAACATGTGATCTCTAGAGAGTTCAAATATGATGCATGAGATGGAATACCCTCATCTCATCAAGTTTCACCTGAAATAGAACCTCAATAATATCAACACTAACCGTACAAAACATATGAATCAACCAACGATGAAATAAAATCAAATGAAACACATTCAAAATACAAAAAATTGAAAAAATTTAGGTAAATTAGATTTTCACAATACATGAGTTAGCTACTCCTAGGCACAACTTATTAACAACTAGTTTTTCATTCTTATACCAGGATATAGGCTCCAAACAGTAAGTAAAAAAAGAAAAGAACTATCTTTTGATAACACTATGTAACATCCTGGTTTGAGGTTCCGCCTAAAGGTGTCCCATACCTGGTCCTTCACATGGCCTCAACCACATTTCCCCAAACTCTAGAGGCTTCTGACTAGCAGCGAGGGCCTTGGGTGCGATAGTGAGGAAACTCTGCCCTCATTGGTAGAGTAACATAATGAAAACAAATGGATAATAGAAGAAGAAGCAATAATACCATGAAATAAGTAAACAACGGAAGACTAAATGTAAATAAATAAAAGGATCACATATATAAATGATGCATGTAACATATTTCTTGGAATGTATCCAAACAAGTCACAATGCTGGAATAAAGTACTAAACCAAAGTACAAGAAAACAAATAAACTATAGCAGCATCACAAGCCTCATATTGGTCTCATTCTCTCTAGCTCCACAACAATCAACTACCTAAAGTAGAAGGGTGAATTCCCTTATTTATACCTACATCAATATAATCTTGTTGGTCCCAAAATCATAACCCAAACAGGGTGTGTGACAAATCCCTATAGGAAACCACTAAAATATTTTGTGTCTAACTGCTAGTGAAAACATATATATGAAAAAATATATGAAAAATGAAGTAGTAAACAAGTAAGAAATCAAAGGTAAAAAATCATACAGTTGCAAATACATTCAATTGAATTTAATAAACAAACAACGAAATAGACTCAGCAAACCCTTGGGGAATTTCTCATAGTCTAACCCCTCTGGTTCATCGTAACAAAGAATCTCTGAGTAAGAACTCACCAAACATTCCCCCTATGTTCTCATAATGGTAAACTACAGACACTCGGGGGAAGCACACAATGTCCAATTCCCCATGTGGGCTCACAATGTGGAACTGCAGACACTCTGAGAGATCACTTACGTCCATCCCACTATGGTATTGTAATGTGAAAAGTATAACAGACACTTTAGGGAAGCCCTAAGCATCCATTCCCCCAATGGTATAACTACACCAGGTTCCCAAATCCCTTTTTAATCAAACAAGCACAAAATATATTCAGTAGGAAAGGTAAAACATGATTACTAATTTGAAAAATAGCTATAACGAATATCACAACATATCTGATAAGATTAGTTTACCCTAACAACAGTAGGCATGGATAATAAAGCAGGCTGATAGGTGGTTCTGGACCCAACGTCCAAAATAATAAAACTTGGGAAAACATATACATAGTAATTTAATTAACCCATATTCACAATCCAATATCCCTACTCATGAAAATAAGAAATATCATGCATTAACATTGTTAAATTCCCTAAACACGCAATACCCTGAACTAGGGTATTGGGAAATGTTTCACAAATAATTCAAATAAAAAATAATGAAAGGCACAAACCACCTTCCTTGATATTGTACAATCGATATAGTTAAAAACCATCCTTTGAATTGACCGAGAATGTCGTATATCTACAAAAACATCTAAAATGTTCAACTAAGAATATCTCATGAGAGGGGATAAATCAAGCGATGAGGCTCTTGAAAAAGGAAGAAATACACATGGAATTTCCAATTCAATCAATGATGGTTGATTTGGAGAAACGAAGGTCGATCGGGGGCTCCAGGAAGAATCAGGGATATTCGTCGCTCTTGGACGAGACGGGATGATAAGAAGATGTTTCATTCGATTAGATGCGACCCCGATATGTTTAATCAATTAAAAAGAATTATACATGGTGTGTCCATTAAAATTACATGATGTGTATATGCCTTTACCGGGCCCCACTTTAGGTGGTCTCCAGGTCACCCCACATGGACCTCTACTCAGCCATTACATGGCCAGTACACGGATTCCCATGACCACTGTGTACACGACCTGTACTCCTAAGTACACGGTGTGTATTCCTTAAATTTCTAGAAACTCCTCTTTTTCTATAATACACTAGAAATCAAGATCCAATCCTTAAAATAAGATTCAGGTTCTTACATAATGAAAAGTAAATAATATAAAAATTCATAAAACACATGTAATCTCCAATTCATTAACAATTTCATTAATTTGTTTCTATATCATTACTATTTTAATTCAAACCATTTTCCTATTGAATAAATACACAAGATACATTAAGATTTTTATATATGTTATAAAATGTGTGATCTTGAATCCCCTACCTCAATTGATGCTTCAACAACTTCTGTATGATAATGAGTATAAAGAACCAATCAAGATCTATCAAACATACAAGGATCCACCGAAAGACCAATTCATAACTATTATCCAGCAAACCCATGATAAAAAATCACCAAAACAAATAAAAAGACAACTTTTTTAACATCCTAAATTAGAAAAGTTAGAATAAATGATAGAAAAATAAAATAAAACCTCAGATAACATGATCAAAATCACATATATCTAAGGGTAAATATCTACAAAACTTAGTTTTTCTTTTATGGAAAGCTATGAATGAAATTTAATTTTTTTAAAAAAATTAAAAAAAAATTGCATCTTAAAATATAAATTCTTAAAATAAATTTGATAATCTAAATTTTTCAATATGATACCATAAATTGAGTATAATTAATCCTCATTATATCCTTGGTTTCTCACATATCTTTCTTATGCTGGTAGCCTCACCATAAAAATATAAATAAGTGAATTTGATTTTTTTTATAACGTTATCTACATTATCCATAATCTCTACTAGTCATTCATCATTAGAAATACCATGCTTCAAATAGTATGACCTCATATTTAAGTATATGTGATGTATTGGGTATTTAATTCTTATTGAGTGATGCATAGAACACATCATGATCCTCAAAATGGTTGAGTATAGGATCCAAATTATTTTCTACAATACCAATATGATAAAGTATTTTAATGGGACTTTTATATTTAGGGATTATTTTTCACTTCATTCTTTTATGAAGATGTTTATAAAAACAAATTCTCACCAATATAAAATTATATTTTGTGTCAACAATTATACATAACGTTTTTCTATAAACATTTTTTAGTATTTATAGGTTGTTGAATATATCTAACCATCACTAGCACATAATAAACAATATCATATCCCAATAACTCTCTTTCTATAACTTAATTCCAATACAAATAAAGCACATCATTTGGAGCCATCTAAATGCTTGAGTAAAATATATTTTTATGAGGAAACTAAACTCTAAGAAGGTGTGGTTCCAACCACATTTTACATACATTAATCACTATATTAGAATATCATATATGATTTTATTTTTTCTCGTTGTGATGAAACTATGCTCCATATCAAAATATTTAAAAATTCTTTACAAAAACATTGTGGTAATCCTCATAACCTGATCGGATACAATGGAATATGGTACTCTCTAAAACCTTACCATAGTTATATTATATATTCTAGAAATAGGTTCCTAAGATAAATATTCTCTGATAACAATAATGTTTTTGACTTAATAAAGTGATCACCTTGACATCAAAGATATGATAAACCCTATTTGTCACTAATAACTTTAATCATACATCCATAAAGTGTAAATGTATTCCACTTGAAATGACATTGTAACTTAATTTATTTAAAAATCCAAAGGGTTGTATTACAATAATTACCATAAAAATATATCTATAATCTTGATAAAATAAAATAACATAATACCTCATAATGGGGTTACAATGAATATAAACTTATGATCAAACTCAGAATAATAAACCCATAATGGTATCCATAAATGTTATGTTTATAATACATGTATACTTATATGATTACAAATTTTAATTGACCCTTTTTGCCTTATATTTTATTTTGTCTTGTATAAAAAAAATTCATTGCAAATTGGGTTCATCATGGTACTGTTAGAATATTACATGTGATTAAATTATTCTAGAATCAATGTAATGGGAGATAATCATATGAAATTTTACTGAAGAATGAACAAAAATATTTTCATTGGTCCAATTCATAACAAATAAATCATTAAATTACCAACTTAGGATAGTAGGATAAGTGTTCCATAATATCCATGATGCACTTCATCAATTATGATAGATTTTTTTTATTTTTCCTTTTTTATCTGAGGTAGTTTTATCACATATATTTTCACTTATAATGGGGAATTAATTCACATAATTCCGAAAATCCATTCACATGAACAATAAAGTGTGGGGGCACATTTTTTTATCTATCTATCTATTCATCACATTGACTAACCTCTACACATCACACCCACATTATATTTCTCTCTAGAAACACATCCCATAAATTAAACAACTTATTGTTCCTTTTGAGAAATCATTTTAGTGCTCATTCCCAATGTTATGGAAAGTATTAGTTTAATTTTTTTTCTTCCCTCCATGTGAAATATTGTTAGATTATCCATGGAACCCAAATTTAATTTTTTTATCAAAATAACCAATATAGAATCTAGATTCTATTACCACTATTTTTTATATCTAATTATTTCATAATATTATCCAACATATCTAATGGAGAACACCCATCACAGATTTTAATTCCCCCCATAAAAATTGATAAACCATATTTTCAAGATGAAATATAATACAAAAAAAGTACCAAAATAGTCATATAACATTTTATTAATTGTACCAAAAGTTGTACCATATTTCTATTTTATATTGTGTAGTTTCATCTCTCTTTTTGTATGAATGATGTAGGGAAATTAATTACTCAACACAGGCCTCTAAACTAATCCCACATCAAAAATTAAATTTCATCTCATTTCATTGTATTCTTGGTAATAGTTTATTATTTATTTGAGTTTCCTAAAAAAAGTAGTTATATATAATGAATTTTTGATGCTCTAAAATCTGGAGAATAGAACACATCTTTTTATTGGTTTTGATATATTGATCAGCAAACAGGGAGTCAGCAGAACCACTGAAAGATAATGGGACATTCTTCATGAAGGGATCAACATAATGTTGTTCCATAACTTCTTCATCTTGAAGTCCATCATCAATCATGTACTGTGAAATTTGTGTGAGAATAAAAATGGGGTTTTGAATTTTAGCACCCAAAATATTTATTTTCTCATGGGAATAATCATTCCATAGTATATTGAATTCAAAATTCACATTTTTCATTCAAGTTAGATCCATAGACTAAAAAATGATATTGTGAGAAACATTAATCATAACCAGGAACCACATAATCAGGATGAATTTATTAAATGGCGTTTAAATAATTCCAAAATATATTTAATCTATGACACTGTAAGTTTATGCAATGTCATTCAATGAAATCCACTATTTATATTTTTGATTTTTTAAAGAGTTATTGAATATAAATGGAATTTTTCAGGGGAATGTCAAACTAGGTGTATAGTAAGGCCCACTCTCATGAACAAAGTGACAATCCATTTGAGCTCAATACACTATTTTTAGAGTGAGTAACCAAAAATACTTTTGTTCCAGAGAGACATAGAATTTTATTATCACAACATGGATTTAGTGTTTTTGGAAATCACTCAGTATATCCTTTACCAAATTTCCTAGAACTTTTCCAATACATTGAGTCTTCCATACACTTCTCTTTAGAATTATTAATAGATATATCCTTATAAATATATATAGTTATATCACTAATGATTTCTCATCATTGTTTCTAAATTTTAACTAAACCTATCATTTAATAACTATTAGAGAGACAAATGATTTTTATACTAGGATATTACATATTTTTGATTAATACTCAATACATTACGCAGACACACACCTATGGACCGTAATAGATTATAGCCTTTAGAAATGTGGAACAAAATATTGATAATTAACAAAATATTATAAATTTATCCCATAAATATCATCCATTATATTACTATAACATAAAATCTATTCCACATAACATTAGGAATGAAAATAAAAAATAAATGGTGAGATTAGATGCTCGATAAAGGTAAAAAAAGTAAAATACTAAAGAATAACAAGAGAATATGTCTCTAAGAACATAATAATAAAATTTTAAAATCATACCATTCATGTCAAAGATCATAATCTTGATTCATTACATAAATATTATATTTTTTAATAAAATAAATTATAAGGAAATCGGAGAACATGAGGCATGAGATCCTAACATTAGAATGAGAAAACAAATCTTTTAATATACAATATCTTATAACATTTTGAACATGTATAAACAGGGATAGGTTCTTTAATTAAGTTAAGGACATGAATATGGTCCCTTTCATAAACATATCGACATTTAACCAGGTCTATGCATGACATTATGGAAAAGAAATATTGTTCCACAAATAACATTAGGTTCATTAAGTATAGTTCCATGCATAACATTATAAACATGTAATTCGGTTCACACAAAACATTTTAAAATTTTAATTAGGATTATGTATTACATATTTACTAATGAGTTACCCTTCTTTACACATTAATTAGAGGAAGATATATGTTCCACCCATAAAAAATTCAAAATATACATATTTGTTCCACTTGGTCATTAAGCATTCAGAATATTTTATCCCATGTAATGAAATGGGTTTTATAAAAAAAATCATTATTTCATAAATATATGTAAAATGGATAGGTTTCATAATCCTTACAACATTTCATCACAACCTAACCTATGAAAAAAATTGTTTTTTATAATAATTTTATCATGTTATAACCCATGGAAGAGAAACACATTAGAAAAACATTATTCTATGATAAATATAAACCTTTTATAGAATAAAAAAGAATTATATCCTTGTATTATATCCCTACTATGGAAAATGTATCATCAAAAAACTTCATCTTATATGGAAAATGATTTTGAACAATCATTGAAATTTTTTCTTGAGTAAAATATCCATTCTACTTTGAAAAAAATTACAAATAATAAAACATTTTGTAAATAATTTTCTCTAGAAATAGGCTTGATAACATATAAAGGATTATTCAAAGAATATAATTGTCATGATGATGGGATTATTTGTTCATGATGTACACTTTAAAATAAATATTGCATAGATATTTTTGGGAAATCCCATTGAGAATCATTTAGAAAGAGACATGGAGAAAATTTAAAAAAAAAATTAAAATGTAAAAAATGTGTAAAATTTTCATTTATAAATCATTAGAGAATAATAATAATTTTTTTAAACAATTTCTAGAAACATTGTTTTCTAAGAAAACATATTTCTGGCCTAAGAGAGAGATAATGTATGTTTTTTTCATAAAAACATATTCTAAATTATTTTCATTACCCAATAGAAGAACAATTATTCTTTACATAAACAAATCATGAAAAATGGAATGCAAACAATTCATGAAAATATTTTTTAGGTATATTATCATATTTCTACAATTGATAGTTATGTACAAACAACCCTAATGAACAATGATATTATAACATAACACTCTTACCATTTTGGTAACATTGAATCATAATCACCCTAAAAAATAAAATTAAATAAATATGATAAGATCATGAACAAAAGGATATAATCGTACAAATTTTTAAAACTGGAATTATATATATATTATACAAGGGGATAAGTATATACAAGAACAAATGTCTCAAGAAAGGAAAATTAGGAAAAAATCCTTTACTGCTTTGTTAATATTTTAACACTAACCCAATGGAAGATATATCTTAAATTGAATATGTAAATCCAAATAAATTTATTTATAAAAGTAATAAAATAAATTCATGGATTTTATAAGAACCATGTAAGATATAAAGGTATAGAATGTTTATATGTCCCCAAAAAATAAAAGTGACAATATAAACCCCATACCGTAAATCATGACTTTATTATAACTTGTATAAACCTCATGTATAATAAATATATGTTTATTATAAATATAATAATTTACCATTATTTTTTATATCTTACATATATGATTTACTTATGTCCTTTTACTACCCATTTATTCTCAATTACATGTTAATGTTGTGTTTAGGGTAATAACTACATATTTTTCTTATATGCCTTCATTTGTTATTTTTCCCCTTTAACATTGATCATCATCCCATCGTATACAGAATATTATTCATTTAATTATTTTAATATTTACAAATTAATTAAAATTTTAATATGAATCATGAAAAATGGTTTTCAAAAATTAATTATAATACGATCAGGGGAACGGTATATCGTATATATGAATGAGCAACATTTCCATTTTTCAAAAATAATTATGGAAACTAGGAAATTATTATATTATCATTAAATAATTATAATTATGTTATAAATTCCATATAATATAATTATAAATGTCATCCATGTGGTTTTGTGATGAAAATATAGAGTCAAGTATCATCATGGATGTGGTGGTCCACAAGTTTGTGAATGATGTGATAATCTCTGAGAGACTAAAATGGTAATTAAAATAAAGATATATTAATCTATTAGAATAAAATCATGAATATAATAATTATTTCAGGTATATCACATAGATTTATCATTATTAACTTCCGTGGAATGTGTTCGTGAAAAATGAATTACATCACTTCGCGATCTGGTAGTCTGTTGTACATACAAGAGATGTTTTCAAATCCCCTATAAAATGTAATGAAAAAAAAGAAATATAGGATATTATTACTAAAGAGATATCCTTATGTCATTAATATCATATATATATATTATATTTATCAATATACATGGCCATGAGAGGTGGTAATGAAAAAATGAATGATATCAGATCGTCATGTGATAGTCTACCATATACACAAACGATGATTATGTAACCCATTTATAGAAGAATAGATAGTTTTAGGTATTTAACAAAACATAAAAATGTATCTATATATTTATGATAATTTTTTCATTATATCATCATTTTATAATAAAAAATGTAGGCTTTTTAGGATAAAATTAAACAAAAACACTCATTGACGAACATTAACTTTTCATTTGGTATCCTCATTAGGGTTGTACCAAAAGCCCTCTGTGGTAGGATTTATGTATAAAATAATACATATAGAAATTTTGGGTGGATTATGGTACGCTATTGTTTCTATTATTTTGAATTTTTTTATTGTCTGAATTACAATGGAGAGGGGTTTCCTTTTATAACTGGGGGTGAGAACACTATCTTTTTTTAATAAATTGAGATCTCCCGTGTTTTTCACATGTAAAAAAAGTACATAGTAATCCATTATCAAGACTTATAGGTTTGATGCTCATAATATGTCTATAAAATCATTTTTAGAAATGGGTCTTGGTCATTTTAACACATATAGTTTTATTTTAACCCTCTGGTAAACAAAATTTAACCTTTACCATGGTGATTAATTTTTAATATTTTTAAAAATAACATTGGTAACAAAATTAATTTACATTGTTATTTAATATATATAATAGTTTCTAAAAATATGGAATCCATTTTTCCAAATTCCATCCAAAGAAGTGGAAAATTTAATATTTAAATTAAATCCATAAATGCTACGTCAAAGCAGGGATTAAAAGAGAAAATGGTGAAAAATATACAATTTTTTATATCAAAATTAAAAATGAAGTTCATTTGAATGAAGTAAATTGAATTATTAGATTTATTATTTAACTGATTTTAATATTAATTCAGTTTAAATAAATATATTTCTTTATAAATAAGTTACATAAAAATTGAATTTTTTAATTAAAATCCCACATTTTTCACTATTTATAAAAATAATGAAAAGATTCATAAAAATGCCAAAACATCACACAAAACTAATTTTTTAAGAACATTTAAAAAATTATGATTATATTAAAATTTTATTTTTTATAATATTTTAGTAAATAATTTTATTAATGTTTACAAAATGAAAACAAAATAATTTTTTTAGAGAATATTTTTTTTAATATATAAAGACCTTATAATAAATTAATTAAATTTATTGTAATATTGTATTTATATAAAAATAATATAAATAATATTTTAAAATTATCTATTATTATTCATATCATTATTTTTAATTAATACGATATAGTGGTTGTGTTATGATAACTATGTAAATAATAAATCATGGTTTTGTGAAAACTCAATGTCATGTGTAACATAGGTTATCCGAGTGTTGTATGTAGTGAATAATTAACATGTTGTTTCATGTAATGGAATAATAATTTGGTGTCGATTATTATACATGAGTAAATTAGTTATGTCTTGAATACAATCCAAACATATTGTTTCTTGTAACTATAGATATCAAAGAAATTTAGTTTATTCAAAAGTATATGTTAAAATTCATAGAATTACATAATCTATATCTAAATAACAACATATGATATTTCAATAATTTTACCAATATTAATAAAATAGATAACATTATCAAAAAACATATAGATGCATATGGTTAATTTTAAAATAATAAATATTTTTTATTCCTATATAATCAATAATTATCAACATTTGAATAAAAACACTAAATTTACACATTTCCTCAATCAATAAATTCATAGATTTATATGTATATATCCCTAAAGTAGATACCATAAGAATTAATTCTATGAAATTAATTCAATAATTACCCCACTCAATCTATGTATGGAATTGGGATGATCATCCATGAATTGAAAGATTGGAAATAATCTTACTCAGAAAGCATTGACATTAAATGAAAAATTATTTATATTCATGGTGTATGGTGAGAATGATAAAGGCCATGATAGAGAATATCATTGATATAAAACAATTTCATATAAGAAATCTTTATAAATAAATTATATGGTTTCAAAATAACCTACCCCCAGTGTAATAAAGGAAACCTAAATGGATGCTCATGCAAATGAAATAAATCCTTGCATTAAAATTCATGGAATAATATAACACAATAAGGGATAAATAATCTAATTTTTGATACCATGAGATCAATCCAACTTTTTTAAAAAAAATATAAATTTTATATAGAATTAATCATTAAACATAAATCCCCTAACTGTATAACCTTTGGAATATGATAAGGAAAATTTAGGATAATATGTATAATATCATTTTGAAAACATTTTTAATATTGACATAAAATTTAAACTAAAATGTCATATTCAAATGAGACCTTAAAAAATAAAAAAAGAAATATTTTGAAAATATTTAATATTAAATATAGCCTTTAATAGTGGATTCTTTAAAATTAAAAAATGATTAATTGAGGTAATTTTAAGTTAAAATATAAAAAATTTGATTCCAAAAATAATCCTTTTAATACTTGAAACTATGTTTTTTGAAATACCGTATATAAAAAAGTGTAATAATATTTCATTATTGATAATTTATATTTCAAAATTGAATTATATAATAACATATAATAAAATATATTTTTTTTGTTTACCTAATTTTTGAAGAAAAAATTTCATTATAACGATTTATACCTCCAAAACATTATATTTACGTTACCAATATCACTTAGGGGAATGATATCTCGAGATGTTGGAATTATTTTAAAAAGGGATTATGTGGGAGAAATGTATATCCTTGTAAAAATGCATAAAATACCACATAATAAAATAAAATGATATATTGTAACCTTCTTATATGTAATACGTTCAATAGACGATCTTAAATCAATGATTGAAAGTTGTCCAACCAAAAATACTTTCTAATTGGGGGAAAACTGAATTAATATAAAATTAAATAGGGGAAAAATATTTTCCTATTAAATAACATTAAATATAATATGTTCTACGAAATACATCCATGGGTTGTAAATTCACCATAAAAATAAAACAGGATGAATAAAATATATTATGTCTCAAACAATCAGATTTGAGACTAAGAAAACTCTTACCTTTTATATAGGATTAATGAATTATTTCAATCGTAATGTATAAAAACATAGATATAATAATAATTTTTAGGACCATAATAATATATATTTCATTTATAATCTTCATTGGTTTTCAATATGTACATGAATTATATGTAGTTATTACCTATTTTCAATACTAGTTATCAGTAATATTGATCATTTTGAACTAGTTTCACAAAAGTGATGTTGGTATTCATTATTATTAGAATTTTCAATATGAAAATTTATTTAAAGTTAAAATAATATATTTCTAATTTCCTTTATATAGGTATAATTTCATTACATGTTTTTTTGGAAAAAATCCATGAAGATGAAATCGAAGATGATAATGTTTCATATATTCATGAAAAACGAAAGGAGTTTTATTAAATAATTATTTTTTTAATAATGTTATCATTCCAAAAGACATTATTGGGATATTTGTATAATACTATGCCACTAAAAATTTTCCCATAGTAATCCAAGATATATATTCATTTCTTTGATAATTTTGGTGGTTAAACCACCCAAACCTGAACATAAAATGATTTAAAAATAATTATTTGGTTATTTTATTGTAATATAATAATACAAAAATAATAATAATAATAATTTGTTTTTATTAGCATTATTAATAAAAAATTAAATTATTTATATTAATAATTAAAATATATGAAAATATTATATAATAAGGATAAAAATACATTCAACTTAATATGCTTGTTTGAAGGATTGAATTAACTCTGAAATTTTGGTGATCATATCGATAATATGTTATCCAATTTTTTATACAAGAAAAATAATTATTCTATAAAAAATATATTTATCCGCATAATTTTTTTTGGTCTATCCATTCATGGAATACATTAATATAAAATAGAAATCAATCATTCTATAGATTTAATAAATGACACAAATAGATGATTAATAATTTAATTTTCCTAAAAATGATACAAATATATAATTTTTTTATCATTTAATAGTATAAATTATGTTATAAAAATATTTATTATTTAATATATTCAATATCTATACCATCCACAAAATTATTTCTTAGAAAATGAAACATAATTCTTCCTAGAGGATGTAATCCTCACGCATGTACAAATTTCATATTAATTTCCATTAACTGAAAAGGGGGAAGGTGTTTAGTGGTTATTAACATAGAATAATAAAATTCATTATATAAATATTAACTATTTCATTACCTAATTATTTAAAAATTATAATTATAGAGGTATGATAGAAAATAAATATATCAGGTACAAACAGTTACTCATGTTTAAAACATTGTGTTTTACTTGGATAATTCTTTTTAAAATGAGGGATTAGGTTAATATATATTAATGATATTCCAAATAAAAAGGAATAGTATTCTTGTAGGTGGAGAAATGGAATATTATCTGGAGAAAACCAAATTGTATTAGTTATATCAATGGGGTATTGAGAGGCCTATTTTATAAGCCAGGACATATAAAGGTTTTGTAAATAACTATAATGTTTTAATGATAAAATGTCACATCCAAGGAATGTGATTAAAAAATTGGTAAATTAATGATTGAGGAAGAGATATGTTTGATAAAGTGTCTAAAATTAAATTTTTAAATTTTCATTAACATTTTTAAAAACCTTTAACATAAGATTTTCCACTTTATTCATTCTAACTTTTTCATTGGTAGCTACTTTCAACCTTAGTAATTTTCCCTTCCATGAATGAAAAAAATTGATTTCTAAATAATTTTGATCTAAGGATTCCAAAATTACAATACATTATATTTTAGTTAATATTTAATAGTAAAAAATTTATTTTTAAGAAAATAGATACAAAGTGTAAATGAAAACAATTTGTTATAAAATTTTAACTATATTCTATTATATCAGAGATAGGGCTTTAATCTATAAAAAATATTATCAAAATTGTAATTCTATATATAAAATAAATAATGTTTCTTCAAAAATCATTCAAAAATATTTTTTTACATAATTACATTTTAATAATTTCATTAAATGAAGGTATTTTTAAAAATTGTATATTACACTATCCACATTAGAATCATTCTTTTTCAAAAATAATAATTAAAAAGTAAACATAAAATATATTGAATTAATGATTCTAAAAATAATTTTCTTATTTTCAAAAAAAAATTCTAAAAATTATATATTTAAATTTTAAACACAAAGATGAAATGTAATGAAAATATATTTTTATAAGAATATAGGATTTTTAGAATATTAAACATTCTCATTAATATTGTCTTTAATTTTTTAATTAAATTATTATTCACTAATTATTAATGTAAAATATTTTTTATTATCAATAATATCATGTTTCACAAAATACACATTCATATCTGAGAAATATTTAATATTCAAAAAATAATTTCTAATGATACTATAATCATATTAGTAATTTTAGTTATATCATTATAATTTTCATTATTTTTAAAAGTACAAATTATTTTTTATGAATATTTCTTAATGAAATTAATCCTATTTAATCATTACAATTCATTGGTTATAGTTTAACATTCTTACATAAATATTTACATCTTAAATATTAATATAGTGGTTTCATTTACGTCTTGTGTACACACAGAGTAATCTTTCGAATGAATATAATTATTTAATGGTAATTATATATTGACTAAAAATTATATTTGTTATTTCAACATATTATTTTATGAAAAAATGGGAAAACTGAAACAAAATACCTACAAGAAGTAAACTAGATCAAGACAACATGGAACTACCCATCCCTAGTAACTACATTATTATGTCAAGCCTCTAGCTCACATGACTGCTTGGCAAGCTGTCCCATTCAAGGTTGTAGGGACCTTGTGCCAATGGAAAATCCATACCCACTCTTTCATCAAAATATTAATGGCCATGCTCTGATGAATAATTTCTTCTATATCCCTATATGGAGCTAATCCTTATAGATTGATGGTTTCTATCACCATGAAAATTCAAAATAAAACAAAAATAAAAAACTGAAACATATCCCACGTAATTCAGATTTCAAAAACATCAACAGATAAATTTTATAATTTCAAATCCAAACAATCACTAAAATGCATCAACCGATAGTCATCGTTGATCTCTCTATGTTGGAAACTCAAACTCACATCCCAAAGGACCATGAATACCACTACACTACTCTACCTCAGTGACAATGGAGAAATCTTGTAACTATAGAAAAGAACCAAGAAAAAATAAATATGAATAAACATCACTGATACTATGTCTCTTAACCATCGCATCAAAATCATCATCATCACATAAACTAAAAACCATCAGAGCAACCTGATGCACATCACAAATGCAACTAAAGCAACCAAAATGTGCATCACAGTGGTGACTGGATAAGCTAAAAAGCACTTCACATGGGAAACTAGAGAAAATAGAGATGCACAATATAGAGACCACTAGAGTAGTCTATGATTTCATCAAAATTACAAGAACAAAAAATTAGTCGAAAACCAACATATAACCATGAGGGAGAGGAAAAATGAACTAGAGAACCCAGTGCGCTTCACAGAGGCAATTGGAGAATCTGAAACGCACCCCACATAGGTGAATAGAGTAGCTAAAAATTCATATCCAAGAGCCCTTGGGGAAACCAAAGATGTGCATCGTAGAGGCCTCTGAAGCAGTGTAAGAGCACACATGGATTACAAACACAACCACCACAACCACTGTCACATGTCCTTCCCTGCACCAGTGTTATGCCATAAGCATCCCACTAGACATGAACATCTTTAGTTTCATCAAGATCATCAAAAACAATGTAGTAAAAAAGAAACGAATCCACCCAAAATATTTCTTGCCTCCATAAAGTATATAAAAAACCCAACATCATCCTCAACAAATTTAAATCTCAACAAATAACCACTATTGGGAAACATATTCATCTAATTGTATGCATGTTGCATATGAGAAGAATAGTACCACTTACAAAAAAACCTTCACCCATCATGTCTTCATAAGACCTGAATCCAAATCGAGACTAAAAAATCTCAAATCATCATGAAATGAGTTATATATTACATAAATCGTGGGATTAACATATAAATAGTGGCGATGACATTGGGAAACTCTTCGAGAGAAAATATTAGGTGATGAAGATGAGTCGGGTCTGTGAGGCTCGGTATCTTTCACAACAGCGAGGATAGATTTATATATTGAAAAAAATTATAGGTTTTTTATGTTGCATTCATATCCTTTAATATTTTGATGATTCATAGTGAGGTTAGGTTTCATGGATATGAATTTCTTGTCTGTTCCTTCCTCAATAGTGAATCATTCCTTCTGCGCATTGTCAAGAATGAAGATGATGTTTGAGCCATCTCTGAAAAAACCCTTCTCAAAATCAATTGATGCTTTATTTACAAAAAATAAAATAAAATTTAAAACTATTTGATATCAATCCATTAATAATGTGTTTTCCAATACATATACCAAATAATATAACCATGTTCGAAAATAAATTTTCAAGGTTATTAATACAATTTAATATCAAGTTCCAAACTGTTAATGTAGAAAAGATGAAGTGAAATCAATAGTTTTTTCACAATTTCATCAAAACATATTGAATAATCTATAATATAATTGATTAATATCATTCATTGATAAAAATAAACAAGAGATTAATTAATTAATTTCTATTATATTATCAATCTCAAAAAATTAGGTAAGATAAAGAGACACACCTTTTCCATCAGAATAACCAAATACTGAAATTTTCAGCAGTTTAGGTATGCTTCCTTATTTTCTTATACGATTTAGTGGTTTATATATAAAATAGATTCTCAAATAAAATTTCCTAATCCAATTACTATATAATACTAAAACTATAATGGTTATGAAATAACACAAATATAAATAATAAAATATCATCTGGAATATGTCTTTCCCAATGAAAGCTTCTTTTTTTAATAATTGATACTTTTATTTTAACCTATGAATGTGTTTTTTACAATCATAGATAATTAATGGTAATTTTTAAAATTGGTTTTATATCTTAATTAATTAAAAACATAAATAAATTATTCATTTTAATTCTAAAATAGTATATTATTAAGCAAATTATATTCCCATGGAGTATCAAATAATGTGTGCAGTTAAGCCATATTGACTTGAACTAGGTGAGGACTGAATTAATACCAACTCCACCCGTATTATTATTATTTATCTAAGGTAATTTTTTGAAAATATTATATCAATATGTAGTATCTAGAATGATATGTAATCTTTAGGGAAAAAAATAATACCAAATATAAAAGAAATTATGATGTTATCTAATACTTATCAATATTTATTAAATGTATACCTAGACTTTCACAATATTTATCTTAACCAAATTCAAAAATAAATGGTGATTTGATTACTTTATCGTTAAATATAATATTATCCCAATGGTTTATCAAAACCATTAAAATTATGATTCAACATTACTAATTAACCCAAAACATTTTCACAACAAATATTTTAGCCTCAAAAGTTCTCTAAACCCATCTCATATACCAACTATGATACCCTAGACTCATACTCCTAGACCCTTTTATATAAACTTATACTACACAAATATGTTGTGACACCTTCTATAGATTCCTAGATATATTTGTTGAGTAATTACACAACGTAATCAAAATATTTTGTTTATATACAATCCCATGAATGTTTTGGTATATAGGTTTATTTAATTATAAAAAATAATAAACTAATAAAGGTAATTTGTTAACTAATTTATAATATCTTCTATTTTATAAGAAACTATTTAATCCATAATAACCCTTTATAATCTCCCACAAAATATCCACACAAGCTATCTCGTATGAGATATCTTGTGTAATAATATTCATCATATCACGGGGGAATGAAAAATTAATAAGGGTTCAGTTGAAATTATTAATAAGGGCAAGGATAAGAAATTAAAATAAATGATAAAAAATTAGTATATTATTTCCTCTATTTCTGTTGATTATGGAATTATTTAATATTTTCTATTTCATCCATAATCAAATGAAATAGAGAACATGATATATCCATTTATAGTTATGAAAATAAATGGATCACATGGATGATAATAAATAATGTAATAATGATTG
This sequence comes from Viscum album, assembly GCA_963277665.1. Lineage (NCBI taxonomy): Eukaryota > Viridiplantae > Streptophyta > Magnoliopsida > Santalales > Viscaceae > Viscum > Viscum album. The sequence continues at coordinate 472,666,227 of OY728159.1, read as the reverse complement.
AATTCATAATCAAGAACATCTTTATCACACCATAAATACCTTATCCATGACATCAATATTTCTATATGTATCCATGAAATATTTTTTTTCATAAATATCACAATAAAGAGATCATTCAGAATTTGGATGAAAAACACTAAATTTCCAAACATATATGTCTCAAGAGACCTAATGATTTATCGAGTGTCTGTATAATTCATCTCCCCAATCATAATTTGATTATATAAAATTCAATAATTATGTTAGTGAATAATTATATAATACATAGTCATATTTTAAAATGGTAATCATATTTGGAATAACAATGTATAGAAATATAATATGTCTTCCAATGTTAGTAAAAGTGATAACATGATCATAACATATCTAATAAATAATAGTGTACTGATAAAAATACATAGTTTACTTTTTCAGTAATCAATAAACATTCATGTCACAGTAATATATATATACATACTATTTTTTATTAAATTTTCTATCCTTAAATAGAAGAGAATATTATGTATGTATCCATCAAGATGAAACTATATAGATTTATGGAATACTATTAAGTAAATATTTTTCTTAATAAATTGACATATAACATTTAGGTGACCACACATCAATTAAAGTAAATCAAAATAGGTAATTCAAAATGCAATGAGATTGTAGGAAAACACATATGTGTTTATAGTGGGTGGTAATTAATTCCCGAGGTAATGAAAGATAATATTATTTATAGAGGAAATTGTTACTAATTTTATATAGAGTTAGACTGTGGATGGTTTCAAGAAATCATATCTCATGTTTAACAATGGAAACTTAGAAGGCTGTTGACAAATATTTTTTTAAATAATTCCTTGAATGGTGTAACATAAAAAGTTATCAATAATAGAATCATTTAACACCATGAGTTCAATACCTTAAATGAAAAATATGAATTTTTTAGAGAATAAATCTGAAAACATAAATCCCATGAGTGTAAATCCTTTAGAAAATGGAAATTAAAATTTTGGTGGAATCTTATAAGATATTTTAGAAAAACTTTTTATCATTGAAGTGAAATTCCAATTTACATGAAACATTGAAAAGTTAATTTTCAAAAAGTGATGTGATATATTTTGAAAAAAATTAATTTTATAAATAATATATGATAATGGATCATTGAAAATTTGTTACATTTTTCAATTTTAATTCTTGATCTAAAAGGGAAAACATTTTTTTTGAATGAAATATGATTAATACGTGAAATTAATTTTTTCTAAAAAAAACTTTTATAAATTGTCATAAATCCTTTATAATATGAAAAATTAATTTTCCCAAAGAGGATTATCGAATACTATACAATAAAATATTATTGTGGGTGAACCCAAATTGGGAATAACAATTTTCAAGAAAACAATTTTTAACTAAATGAAGGATATTTAAGTGACCTGTATCCCTTACATGTAACATATCCTAGAGAGTGATAAATATTTTTCAATTTTTTTATTTGGTATGGATGTATATCACGATAAAATTGGAGAATAAAACATAATTCAAACAAATAGGTGAATATACCTAACTTATATAAAATAAATTGAAGATAAAAATTATAAGTGTAAGAATTAACGAATGATTTACTAAAAAATAACAAATACAATGAAAATAACTAAATTAATATCCACATGAATAATGGAACACATCATCATAGAAAATTCCCAAAACATAAAAGGGAATGATAAACATACATATATGGGAACTAAATATTCCATACAATTAGAACATGGTTCAAAAAACGTATTATATCATAAAAATAATAATTGCGACAAAGAAAACCCTTACATTTTGTCATAGAATCCATGAAAAGAATATAACCACATACATACAAAATCATATTTAAATATTTTATTTTGAAACCATACTCATATATTTTAAATTTATAATCACTATTTATAACCATTCTCTAATTTTTTTCTAAATGTGACCCTTAATAAAAAACATTAATATTTTTAATTTAAAAAATAATTAAAAATGTCTATAGACATGATATTTTAAACAATATCATTCATGAAGTGAAACAATGTCTAAAGGGAGGTCATCAAACCAGGTGTTCACCATACCAATTCATTTATTAGTAAAACCACATACCATAAAAGTTTCCTCCTAGAAGATATGTGTAATAATGAAGTTGAGTCCCATAATAATTTCAAAACATTCTAACCATTAATCAGTTAGTCTCTATGATAGATGAAACATACCATTTCTTCTTGATTGTACAATAGTAGTTAATCCAAATTCTATCCATAAATTATTCACTCACATAGAACATGAAAATGACAATTCATTAATGATAACTTGAATTTTGGCTTCAATAGATTATATCAATCCACACGATCTAAAGAAACCTCCAAGAACACTTTCACCATGATCATAAAAGATATATCATCACCTATAAGGACCCATGATCCCTTGTAATGCCCCATAAAAATTATCTTTAATCCAGTTAAAAATGTGAGGCTTCCAATCCACTTCTAAGGTCTCATCTAGTGGTTTAAAATTTCTAGAAATAACTAATCTTCTCATGATATTAATATATTAGATTATATATTTATATTAATTAATTTTTATTTCATTCAAAATATTTATTAAAATAATGACCCTCACAAGTGAAGTCTTAATGATGAAGAGAGAAAAACGATGCATCAAAGAATTATGGATGTACGAGATAGTGTGGATCAACATGGCTGAATATTATCTTGATCATTATGAAGTATTTCAATAAAAATAATATTGGTATCAGTTAATTTAAAATTTTTCGTTAACTCTATATCATTTATGTTTCTATAATATATGTTCTATGATATTTATAGAGGTATAATATTAATTTAGGTTAGTTTTTGTTTCTAACCATGAAGACTAAATCGATGGTGATAATGTTTCAGTGATTGTTACATATTTATTTTATTCAGATTTAATTATTATAATAATAATGTTATAATTACAAAACAAAAAATTGATTATTTATAAATTTATATGACATTATAGTTATAATTAGTCCATAATAGTTATCCAGGATATATATTGTAAGAACTTTTTCCTTATTTGATGCATATAACCTTTTAATTTTGGTCTAAATCTTTGTTTTTTATTTAATATGGATACTTACTGGCTTCATGGTTGGTAGAGGGTATTTCATGGATAGTTTGGATCATGGAACCCATCTTATGGGGAAAATAAGTTGGGCCGATATTTTCGTATAAAATTTGTGACCCATTATTAAGGGTTTTATAGAATCGTGTGAGGTTGTCTTTGCCTCTTTCTAGAGGTGCACTATTTTAGAAACCATGCATCAAGGGTGCATGTACTTGTGGGACCACCTATCATTTTTAGGACAATAAATATTTTAGGATATTACATGGTTTGTTAAACCATTCAGATAAACCAAGAAAGGATCTTATTGATGCAAGGAAGGATGAATGGTTGGGGTACAAGTTTTTCAGCCACGCAGCAAAACTGTTCGAGCCAGATATTTTGGTAAAAAGATTTAATTTTCTTTAATGAGTTATAAGTTTAAACCTATTAATTATTTTTACTTCTTATATAGTGGGCAGTGGGTATCTCTCCCATTTTATCTTATACCTCAATCAAATTTGGATTCTCGATATCACTCTGATGTAGTTTCTGATTCACCATTTGTCCATCTCCATGGAATTCCACTAGTATAATCATTATTTATTTTAAGCCATTCTAAGTTTTCCTTTATCATGATGTAGTTACGGATGTGAAGGCTCATATGAATTATTTTTTTCTTTATTATCAATTATTCACAATTATTCTATTCCAAGATAATGTAATGATGATACTAGAGAAGGAGAGTTGTAGGAGCAGGAGGCAGATGGTTTATTAATTATCCCCTTTTTGATGTTTTTAACGTGTTCTATTGCGCTTCACACAGTTTTCATTGTGCGTTGCATTAAAATAAATCTTCATGGAGTTTCCTAACTTGTTAGAACCCAAATCAAATAATGGTGTACATCCTTGGAGTGTGTCATACCTTTGGTTCTTCCCTTTTTATGCCTAATTGGATTTCTGGATTTTACACCCAAAACATGTAATAAAGTGTTTTTATTTCCATCTAAATTATAATATCATATTGATATAGCTTTATTTTATTTGTATATAATTACTAGTTCTCATTAAAATTATAATTAATAAATTTATTTGATTAAAAGTGAGTTGTAATCCCACATCAGCTAATTAAATTCAAAATTCTTACACACTTTTCATTATTAAATATATATATATAATATATGAATATTTCCTTACTTCATATTAAATCCCATTGATATTACTACTAAATATGGGTGGGAATAAATATCATTGATGAAAATGATAAATGTTCATGGTGGTCCCCATGCATATGTTTTATAAATATTCATGGGGTCCCTCTTGTTTTACACTAAAACGACATGATGAGCATTGAACATGTCATCTCGATACATGATTGGAAACCATTTTGTAAATGTGATACGATACAGGCATGTAGACCTTGATATAATTGGTATATTTTATGATCACGATGTCTCTTATGATACCATACTAGAATGACCCCACTTGTGATAGTATACATGCATGGATTCCCTTATTGGGTAACCTTGAATGGTGTCCCATATAAATTTGATACTAGGATTGGAGTCCCCTTTACTCTTATGTTACTAGGAATGGCATCCCATATAAATGTGATACCATGCATTGAGTACCTTTATACTTTTTCATAGTTATTTCATTATGAGCGAAAGTGGGTAGTGTCAACCAGGATTCATTTAGAACCAGTTCTGACACATTTACATTTATTAATATTTATTTTAATTATTATATCTACACACATCCATGTTATACACACATATTTTATATTTATAGAAACAAATTTTAGTGGCCTACTGTGTTTATCTAACACCCTATATGGCTACCTATTATACCTAGGAAGAAAATATGCTTGTAGGTGGTCCTAAGGGGAATCATCTTATCAATGATGCTTGAATTCATACATAAATTTGGATAAATCGTGGTAGCACATGACCAGGAAGGATATCATGATTCTTGGATGGTCTTTTGGATTTTTTATAGCATTTATAGTAGTGTTATTTTCTGCATGTATCCATTTTTTCATACCTTATAAAAACATGACATAAATTATCATTATTGTTTATTTTATTTGTTTTCTAGTTGTTATTTTATTATCAGTTTCATGATTTTTATGTCAGTTTCTACTAGCGTGAGTTACTGGTCTAGTCATTTTAGTGTTTATTTTAGATATTCCATCTATTTCTATATTCTTCTATATTTACCATTTTTTACTAATCCATTGTGTTACAGTTTGGTAATGAGGGAATAGTCTCTCCACATACACCACCTAGGACCACACATCTAGTTGGAAGAAACTCACATTCACAAAGAAGCATGTGAGGCCATGTGTCCCACAGGGATTAGGGCATCATTTTGTCGCATCCTGGTTTAGAAAGAAGTTTAATATAATTATATTATGGAACAATAAATATAAATTTCATTCCATATTATATTTACTTATTTCCATTTTAATCATTTATTAACAATTCCATGTAAAAGTCACACTGTGGGTAATAACCACTTTGTTTTTCATATATGTCATCATTTTCTATTTTCAGTACTAATACAAAGATCATTGTTCAATCGTATCCAAAATATTAATCATTATATAATTATCATATTTATACATAAATTATACATTCAATACCAATCATGTTATATTGTTTGGATAAATGATGTGTGTTACAATCATGGAGACGGTATATCAATTGTACACATGAGTAATATTTCAATTTTTCAAATATAAATATCGAAATTAGGTATGTTATATATTAAAATTAAATAATAATAATATCATAAATAAAATATTATATATGTATAAATTTAATCTATGTTGTGCATTGATGAAAATAGAGAGTCGTATCCCTTCATGAAGGCGGTAATCTACATGTACATAAATAATGTTTTCATCTTTTAGTGTGTGAAAAGGTAATAATGAAAGTGATATATTAACCATTAATAATGATAAATATTTCATGAATATCATAATTATGTCATGTATATTAAATATATGTATTCTTATTTTTTTACAGGTAAATAGTTAGTGAAAAACGAATCATATCGCTTCGTGTGGCGGTAGTCCACCGTACACATGACCAGTTTTATCATATCCCCAATGAAATGGAAATAAAAGAAGGTATATATGATATAGTGACAACAATAGTATATTTTTTTATTAGTAATATATATAAATTATATCCATCATAATTCCCAATTGTAAGATGTGGTAATGGAAAGAAGAATGACATTTGTTCACGAGGGTCTAGTCTACCATACACAAGAATGATTATTTCATAACCAATTTGATATATGTGGAGATGGGAGTAGAAAATTACCCTAACATAATAAAATTCCACTACATTTATGATAATAATGTTCTAATATCATCATGATATAATAATAATTTAAAGATGTGGAGGAATAAATAAAACAAAAACAATCATTGATGAATGTTTCCTCTTCTTCTAGTAGCCTACTCATCGTTGCAAAAAATCCATCATTGGATTTATTTATATACAAAATAACTCTCATAGGATGAGAAAATAGATTTTGGGAAGTGATTTGTTTAGGTATTTTCCAAAAAATGGATTTTAATGTTTGAAGAAGATGGGATATTGGATGTCCTCTTATAAGTGGGGGAGAGGGAACACAAGGTATTTTTGAAATAAATTATGTGCTCCCACTATTTTTCAAATGTAAAAAGTGGAAAAATTGGGTCATTATTGAAAAATATATGTTAAACGGTCAAAATATATCTACACAATTGTTTTTTTAAAAGTTCATATGTCATTTTTACCATTAACATTTTATTTTACCCCCTGATAAACATATTTTTATAATAATTACAGTAATTAATTTTTAATATTTTCACTATTCATCTTTGGTCAAAATTTAATGTGACGATATTATATAATATAAATTATTTTGATTGAAAATATTGAATCTATTATTCCATATTCAATTTATATAAGTTGTTTTTTTTTTTTAAAAATATTCCTTTATATACAATGAGAAAGATGGTTTTTAATGAAAATATTTTCAAAACATTACAATTTTTAATATCAAAAATAAATATAAAATTTATTCAATTAAATTAAATTGGACTATTAGATATATATTTTAACAAATATAAATTCTAAGCAATTTAAAATATAATTTTTCTTATATAACAAAATCAAAAGAATATGACTTTTTAATTAATATATAGTATTTTTAACTATTCATCAGTAAAATGAAACATTTCAAGAAAATCCAAAAAAATCACTCAAAGATAATTTGGACATAATTATTTCAAAAAAAAATATTTTAACAAATTAATTTTCTAATAGATTAAAAAATTAAGTTTATTATTGTCCCTAAAAATATAAAAAATAATTTTTTGAAAAACTAGTATTTTCAAAATATATAAAGACTTTTCCAAAAATTAAATACTTTGTTATCAACATGTTTTATTTCATTTAAGGCGTAATAAATAACATATTAAGAATTAGTTTTCAATATTCACATCACTATTATTAATAACTATGTTATAACCATTATGTTTGAATAACTATATTAATAATATATCATGATTTTGATAAAACTTAGTGTCTCATTTAAAACTATCTAAACTACTATTTCATGTACAAAACTAGAGAAAAGGCCTATAACAATAGGGATATATCCATGGTTTTCTAAAACCAATTTGATAATATGATTTCTTAAGCCTATAACAACGTTTTTAACAACCCATTTGTATATCCTCCTAAAATAATGGGTATTCAAATAGTTTTACAAAATCATTGGTATACCCAAACCCATTTACCCTAATTGTGGACTCCCCATTTCCCATTTCACTCCCTTCTTGATAAAAAAACCTATGACCTTATTATTACTTCTACATCCATACAAATCACTCATCCCTTATGTTTTTTCATTCGATTCTTATTCAATATGATATTGTTAAGTTAAAAATACATCAACACTTCATTAAAATATTATTTTCAATTATTTTATTAGTTTAAAATAACTACATTTATTAATTTATTCATATTCTAGATTTATTTGTTGAAGGTTATTTTTAATTATATTTAATATAATTTCTTATAGTTAACATATATTTCAGTTCATGTATCTTGATAGATACTGTCTTGTATTCCAATTGAGGATGTCAAGAAATATTTAATGCTTTCAAATGATTTATAATATTATAGTTTGTATTAATTAGTATTTTTTATTGACAAACAATTATAAATAAATATTTTTTGTTTCCAATTTTACAAATTGTAGATTAATAAGTTTATAATAATATACAATTAGTTCATTTTTCTATGATTGTTCCATTATCTTAGTAGTATTTTTTAATCTGTTATATTCTATAATTGAGAATGATTCATTTTTTATTTAAGTTTTATCATTGTGCATGTCTGGTACTTTTTATTTAGTGTTATTTTCTATGAATTATATTATTTTAATAAATAATTATATTTACTAAGAATGCCACTTTTTTTATGTTAATTTTATTTTTTGGAATTTAAATTGATTCATATCTAAGTAGTATTTACTAATGAGAATATTTATAATCCAGTGTATATTCATGCACTATGGATTTTTTTTAAAATAGATTAATAAAAAATGATCATTTTCAATATTCTGGTCATTTAAAAATAGATTATATACATCCCAGTTTTAGTAATCATGTAGATTTATAAGTATATTCATGTATTAATATTTCTTAAAAAATTACACTTTAATAAGTTATAAATATGACTTAGTCTAAGTGTAATTTTTTATCCACATAGAAAAGGGGGTTGTGACTTATTAAAATAGGTGTTTCAATTTAATATTGTGTTGTGGGGAAAAAATATTTATATATATAATTTTTTTATGTATTTCTAATTAATTCCATATTTGTTTTCAAATGAATGAAATTAAAAAAAAATCAAATGAAATGGTGGAAATGGATGACAACCAATAATCACCAGATGAGAGTGGTTGGTGAACCTCATTTGGTGCCTTTTTTTAGTTTTTTATTTCAAATATATATATATATATATATCAATAACCTATAATTTTATTTCCATAATCTTTTTAACTACTAATTAGGATCCCCCACTTTGGTGACAATATTTTTTTTGACGATCCTAGTGGCACCAGTACTTAGCCAGACGATACGAGGGGTGGTTATAGAGCTACATGAACAAGTCGACATACCCGATCACACCCTTTACATTTCTCTAAATACCATCTAGAACACATTCATATCTCTCAATGTCGTTAGTGGCACTCTAGAATTTAGGTTCCCTATGTTTTCCCAACCATTTTCATCTAATCCTAATCTCCTTTCATTCCCTCATCTGATGATGGTTCCTACTACCCATATTTATAATATATTTCTAAATATGAATTTTTTATATTATTTTCATACAACTTCCTTATCCCATAGATTCTATTTTCAGGATCATTTTACTTATACAATGACACATTCTATAACGTCTCGGTTCCGAAAGCCAGGTAGAGATGCCCCATACCCAGTTGGTTACATGGCCTCAAGAACATTTCCCATAATGCTAGAGTGTGAAAAATATCAATGACGGACTTGTGTGTGATAGTGGGGAAGCTATTCCCTCAATGGTAGTGTAACAGCATGGAATTAAAATATAAAGAAACATAGGAAGTAGTAATAACACCATACAACAGTAATCAGTGGAAGACTGTAAGTAATAACTGGAGCACACATATTTAAATGATGCATGATACATTTTTCTAGGAGAGTATCCAAACAAATTACAATTCTGGAATACAAAACTAAAATCAAGTACCAAATAAAATCAAGTAAACAGCTCCACATCATCGCAAGCCTCATCTTGGTCCCATGCTCCCCATCACTACAACAATCATGTACCTGAAATAGAAGGGTTCTTTCCCTTATCTAGACCGGCAACAATATAATCTATTTGGACCCAAATGTATGTCCCAAAAATGGTTTGTGACAAATGCCAATTGGAAACCCCCCAAATATCTATGCCTAATAGTCAGTGATTATATATGGGTGGAAAAAAATGAAGTAGTAGACAAGGAAGTACACATTGTAACAATCCTACAAATTCAATTTAATTCATTTTCATATATCAAGTAAGTAGATAATCAAATGTAGGTAAACCTCTGGGATGTACTGATAGCCTAACCCCTCTAGTTCAACCAAACAAACAGAAGAAACTCCCTAGAAAATATACACGGTCTAACCCCTCCAGTTCAGATTTAGCACAGACTTTCTAAGGAAGAACTCAATATCAATTCCCCCTTTAGTCTTGTATCGTTAAATAATAGGCACTCTGAGGAAGCACTCAATGTCAAATTCCCCCTCTAGCCCACAAAGAGGAACTACACACACTCTGAGGGAACACTTACATCCATCCCCCTATATTATAACAACGTAATAGTAAAACAGACACTGTAGAGAAGCCCTCAACATCAATTCTCCCTATGGAATCCTTCAAAAGGTTCTCACAGCCATCTGTAATTCAATCATGTAAAAATAATATGTGTTACCCAGAGTAAACCTTAAGAAAAAATTGGATAAAAAATCTATAACATATCATTTTATGTCAGATAATAATCACTCCAACCAAACAATACTAGGCATGGGAAACAAAGGCCGCAACCAATAGGCAAAGCAAGATCAAACGGTCAAAAAATTGAAAACATGGGAAAACCATCAATAACATGGAAAATTTAACCCTATTCACAAAAATTAACCTCTATCCAATCAAACAAGGCATAGAAGGTAATAATAGAGCTAAAACCATTAACACAGAATACCTCGTTCATGGGTATTGGGAACTTTTGCACATAAGATTCAAAGAATGACTATGGAATGGAACAAACCACCTACCTCAAAGTCGTGAGATCAATATATGTGAAATTTAGGCCTTCAATCACCCTAGAACGATGTAGATCTAGAAAAGGACTTAAAGCATTTAACTAAGGATAACCCGCAAGAGAGTAGAAATAAAGAGATGATGTTCAAGAAAAAAGGATAACTCACGGATGTGATTCCAACGCAATCGATGATGATCGATTCGGAGAACGGACAATGAGTTAATGGATTGTATAAGATCCGTAGTCGTGCAGATTCTCCTAGGTGAAATATGTTGAGAAGAAGTCTGTTCTACCTGTCTAATGAATCCCCTATCCGTTTAATGTAAAAAATAACACATCGTGTTCTTTAAAATTACACGATGTGTACTTTCCTTTCTTATCCTCCTCTTTAAGTGGTCTCCAGGTCACAACACATGTCCATTCACTTTTCTGTTACATGGATTGTACATGGTCACCCGCGGCAATTGGGTACATGATGTGTAAATAACTACATGGTATGTACTCCAGAAATTTCCAAACACCCCTCTTTTTTTCAAAAATGACCAGAAGGAAAAAAAACATACCTAGAATGAAGATCCAGGTTCTTAAAAACTTCCCCCTGTAAAAAAAAATCCTTCCTCAAATTTCCATAGAAAGGCGACGTTGAAGAAGAATCCTTAAAATGATATGGATACTATGATCGTACATCGGCCTCCCTCTGAATTATCATCATGTACTCGCATATGTTGCCATAGCACTCGTACCAAAGGAACATACCGGCCATGGAGAAAATTTTAATTTCGATCAACAATCTAGATAGGATGATACTTGAACAAGGAATCCAACTCGAGCTCAACCTCCTTGGGTTGGAAAACATGAGACGGGTCTGAGAAGTAACATCAGAGTTGAGAAACAAAAAAGACATCATTCATAGCGTGGTACCTCTGCGGTAACTGTAGCCAATAGTCAACTGGATCAACTCTCCCCGACACCTCAAATGACCCAACGTATCTCGATGAAAGCTTAAAATATTTCCTAATTTTTTTTTGTCCCAACCTCGGTGTTACATGCAGGAAAACCTGATCTCCGACCTCAAACTTCAGAGGTCAACTCTGTCGATCAGCACAAGACTTCTAAGGTGATTTTGTAGTAGACATCCACTTCCATTTCAACTCTATCTACTTTTTGGTCTCCTAGACAAGATGAGGTCCTAGCATAGCTACCTCTCCTACCTCCAGCCAACATAAGGGTGATTGGCAAGGATTACCGTACAAATCCTCAAAATTTTCCAACTGAATAGTTTCTTGAAAACTATTTTTGTAAGAAGAATCCACTAGAGGTATGTGCTTCTCCCAATAACCACTAAAATATAGGATGCCTGACAAAATCATGTCCTCAATCACCTGAATCGTACGCTTGGACGGGCCATCTATCTAGGGTTGGTAAATTGTACTCAGAATTACCTATGTACCCAAAGCCCTCTGATGTCCTTGTCGAACCCAATAAGTAAAACATGTGTCCCTGTCTGAAACATCGGTGTGTGGAACCCCATGTAGATGTACAATATCTCAGATTTACAATCATCCTAGGTCATCAACATTGATGTTATCCTCGATCGACAAGAAGTGAGAAAGCTTCATGAGTCTGTCAATGACAACCCAAACTGCATCATTCCCTCAAGAAGACCTTGAAAAACCTATCACGAAATCCATAGAGACATCATTCCATTTCCACTCAAGAATATGTAACTACTTCAAAATCACTATAGGTTGTTGATGTTATACCTTAACCTACAGATAGGTGGAACACCTCATGATAAAACTAGAAACACATCTCTTCATACCTGGCCACCAATACTAATAGTGTATATCTTGATAAATCTTGGAGACACCAGGAAGAACAGACCAAACTGAGGAATGAAAGTCTCACATCAGCCCCTCACTTTTGACTTTTAGCATCCACACGTGTCCACGAAAACATATGATCTCATCCCAGCCTACTGTCTATGCAGGAATAGGTTCCTCGTTTGATACACTCTCTCATTGGACTAGGACTTTTGAATCTAATAGTTTCCTCATCTGCACTCGATCAAGAAGAGTAGAGGTAACAACTACATAAGATTGAAATTTTTTCCCCTGTCTATTGTGCACCTCCAAATGCATTTTATAGAGAAGATCCATAAGATCCCACTCACTACTGGCCTCCTGAACTGCCTGTTTTTGAGTTCTTCTGCTCAATGCACTAGCCACTACATTGATCTTCCCAGGCATGTAGGCATGCTCAAAGTCAAAAGACTAAAGGTACTCAACCAACCTTTTCTGTCTCAAATTTAGGTCATGATGAGTAAAGATATACTTGAGACTTTTTTGGTTGGTGAATACCACAAAATTCTCTCCCAACATGAAATGTCTCAAACAGTGTAAATCATGTACAACCGCAGCCAACTCGAGATCATGCATTGGCAAACTTCTCTCATGTGGCCTCAACTGCCGAGATTTTTATGCAATGACTCCTTCTCCAATGCATAAGCACATCTCCCAGTCCAAAACCTGAAGTATCAAAGTAAACATTATATCTCTTTCCCATCTCTGGAAGAACTAGTATCAGTGCTGAATTCAACCTCCCTTTCAGCTTCTGAAAGGTTTACTCACAAGAATCAGACCAAATGTACTTTGCAGCCTTCTTAGTTAGACCTGTCAGTTGTTCTTCTAAGCCTGAAAAGTCTTGTATGAAACGTATGTAGTAAATAACCAGTCCTAGAAAACTTCGTTCCTCAAATACATTCTTCGGTTGCTCTCATTTAACTATTGCTCTCACTTTCTCTAGGTTTATTGATATTTCTGTCTCTGAGATAACATGACTAATGAAGTCAATATGGTCCACCAAAAAGTGGTATTTTGAGAGCATAGCACATCACTAATGCTCTCTCAGTGTACTCAAAACAATCTCGATATAAGTATCATGGTTGTGTCGAGTGTGAGATTATACCAAGATATCATCCACAAAGACTACCATGAAATAATCCATGTATGGATGTAATACTCAGTTGAACAGCACCACGAAATCTATATGCGTGTTCATGGGACAGAATTGTAAAACCACATACTCATATTGACCATTCATGCTCTAAAAGGCTGTAAAAGGTATATTCGATGGTCTAACACACAAATGATGAAAACCAAAACTCATGTAAATCTTAGAGAACACCCGAGCTCCTTGAATATGATCAAAGAGATCATCAATCCTCGGCAAGGAATATTGGTTCTTGACCGTCAACTGGTTCATCTTCCGATAATACACACGAAGTCTGAGGGTACCGTCTGCCTTCTTCGCAAATAGGAGAGGAAAACCCCAATGAGAAGTATTGGGTCAGATGAAACCCTTTTCTTGTGACTCCTTCAACTACTTCATGAGCTCTTAAAACTCAGGTGTAGCTATACTATCATAAGGAATGGACATCAATGTCGCTCCTAGCACAATCATGATAGAAAATTAAATCTCTCTCTCTAGAGGAAAATCAGAAAAGTCTTATAGAAAGACATCCCTAAAATCATCCACCTCTGGAGGAAAGTCTATCTGTGAAGTCCCCTAGTCATCCAGATATAGAATACCAATCTGGGTTGTAACTCATCCCAACCCATGATGCTCGGGTTATGCTCTACTCACCTAGAAATCCCACTCGCCCTTATGAAGAAACGATCATCTCTCTAGTTAAGTGTAACTCAACCTATGAAAATAGAAACTGAAAACTTCCTAGAAGGGAACTAACCAGCCTATTTCGAGAATGACATCATTTCCTGTCATCTATAAACCATAAAGGTCCCATAATAATGACAGCCACTAACCTCGAGAGGGAACTCCATTCACAGTTGTATGCTAGTTGTTTTTTTACCCTATGGTGAGTCTAGCATCAAGATATCTACAAAAGAAAATATACAGAGTTCAAGGCTGTCCAAAACAAAAAAAAATATAAAACTATTGGTAGCCCCTGTATCGAAAAGTGGAGAAGATAAAACTAAGGAAATTGTGATCTTACCTCGAACTGCAGAGGTTCTGGGATCCTGCTCCTACTGGGTCTATTCCACTTCAAAATTCTGACCTACACTACGGCCCTATGACCCTACCTAACCACTCTGAGCTGATCCACCATGTTGTTGCTGAAATAATGGAAACCAGCTACCGTGATCGTGACCTCCACCTCATCCTGAATGGCCGGAATAACTATAGTTTATTGCCTAATGAGAAACTCGTGATGCTGCACCTGAACGCGGAGTAATAGAAGAATGCATGTCATCAACTGCTGGTGAGAAGATCTGATAGAAACATTGAAGATAACCCATATTTCCACAAGATTGGCACTCCACTAGGTCTCTTGGTCAATGTGGATATGTATTCTCTCTCTTCTCGCACTGATATCACACCACCTGGCTAGAAGAAGATGTCTCTCTCTTACTATGATCTCCACACGTAGACTCCCTACAGTGCATTATGCTTCCAGTAGGGGGGATATCAACTCTAGATGTCTAACTTCCCTAGATCACCACTCCATAATCCCTCATATAGCGCTATGTGATCCACACCTGGATGACTATAGAAGTGATGGAAGTCAACCTAATGATTTTCACCTGATATCAGATTTCCTTCCTGAGACCATCCTCAAACTACCTTTCCAGAAATAACTCATCACCGCCTAGAATAGGCATGAAGCACTGCAACTCTATGAAGCGATAAGAATACTCCATATTAGAAAGAGAACCCCACTCCAGAATCAAGAACTCTTGGGCTCGATCAGCCCTCAAAATCTCTAGGAGGAATTATTCATAATAGATATGTTGGAACTCATCCCAAGCCATAACCTGCTGGAATCCTGTATATGAGATAACATCCCACCATATCTTGGTGTAATCTCGAAGAATATACGTAGGTAGCTTCACCCTCATCTATGGAGGCATCTCTAGATGCTTGAAGATAGAAAGAATGGCTTATAACAATGACTTGGTAGCCTGAGGTCCTACTTCCCTTGTGAAGGTGGGAGGATGATGTGGAAGGAACACCCCAGTCAACTCTTCCATTGAAGGGGAAAGATGTGGTACTCTTAGAGATATCTGCATAAAACTCATAAAACCCTCTCGGAACTATGTGTTAGCACCTATGTTTGGAATGATGGCTGGTGCCAAGACTAGAATAGCTGGAGGATCCGTTTGTAGTCCCAGATCAGCCATATTCGGTGTCTGATCACTACCCTATAACTGGAAGACAACCAAAGGATGTATCGGTGGCATGACTCTACATGGTCAAGCGCACACCTTAGATCAATATTAACAGGGACTAAAACCTTAGATGTGTTTGAAGGGAACAAGAGAAAGAAATAATTCTTGTTTTTCAAAAGGTGGATACCCACCATGTATAATTACTACATGGAATGTTCCCTTAAGCCCTCACATAGGCATGTAATTCTACTAACTCTGATCGTGTAACACCCCTAAGACACAACATGTTGTCCTAACACACGGAATGTACTTGAATCCTCTGTCCCTGGACGAGTTCTTTTACATAGCTAAGCCTTGAGGTTCTCTTAAAATAATACTACACAGTATGTTAGTGCCAGACACGGTGTGTACTAAATGAACTTCTCTAACCTGTGTTCGTCACACAGTCGGTTACATGGCTCACTCTACACAGCATGTTCCAGATGAACACAACATATACTAGAATGATTACACCACCCCATGTTGTTCGTTACACAACTGGATACAAGGGTTATACTACACAATGTCTTCAAGGTTGAAACAACATGTATATCTTAATTTTTCACCCATCTGTGTCGTTAGTCACTAGGGTGGACACATGGTCTACACAACACGGAGTGTACGTCCAGCACATGATGTGTTCTACCAATATTTCCCTACCCCATGTATCTATCCACATATCTGGTGACACGGTTGGAGACTACACAACATGTACATATAGAACACAGTGTGTACTTAAGAAAAATAGTTCCTTCACGGACAGAAGGACACATGGCGTGTATTTATCATTACCCGCTATGTATTTTTGGGGTTTTCAAGATATTAAGCCTTAGAAACTACTCTGTTACCCAGAAAAACACTAAAACAAACATTAAAGTGCCAAATTTCAATTCGTGAGGTCCCATACACCACACAAATCAAAGCATGACATCTTATTAATGTCATAAACAATGAATAACAATTGAATGATCCACCAATTTCTGATACATGAGGGCCCCTAACACCACAATAACCAAAGTTTGGTGTCCACTCAAACAAAACCTTACACAAACCAACACCATATCAAAAAGAATGTATTCTATCAAGGCATATATCACAATAGCATGCATATATTACAAAACATCTATCACAACAACAGGCAATCACGAATGCACCCTATATCGCATTGCAAGAATGCATGACATGTGATTTCTATAAAGGTCAAATATGATACATGAGATGTAATACCCTTATATCATCAGATTGAAATAGAACAGAACCTCAATAATATCAACAATAACATCACAAAACATGTGAATCTACCAATGGTGAAATCAAATCAACTGTAAAAATTGGAAATTTAAAAAAGATGATATAACGAGGTAAATTTTCTTTTCCCTGTACACGGGCAAGATAATCCCTTGAACAAATTATTAAAAACTACCTATTTCCTTATTATCCTTGGATATAGGCTTAAAATAGTATGTCAATAAGAAATCAATTCCTTTGATACCACTTTGTAACATCCTGGTTCCGGAAGCCGCCCAGAGATGCCCCGTATCCGGTTGGACAAATGGCCTCAAGCACATTTCCATGAATTCAGAGGATGCCGACTAGCAGTGAGGGACTTGGATGTGATAGTGGGGAAACCATTCCCTCATTGGAAGAGTAACACAGTTGAAGTAAAATAGAAAGAAATAGTAAAAGTAGTAATAACATTATACAATAGTAATTAGTGGAATACTAGAAGTAATAACTGGAGAAAATATATATAAATGATGCATGATACATATGACTAGGACAGAAGACAAAAAAATCACAATGCTAGAATACAGTACTAATCCTATGTTCAAAAACAAAGTAAGTAAACATCTCCACAGCATCGCAAGCCTCAACTTGGACCCATGCTCCCCAACTCCACAACAATCTAGTACATGAAGTAGAAGGGTGCTTTCCCTTATCCAGACCTGCAATAATATAATCTATTTGGTCCTAAAATCATGACCCAAATATGGGGTGACATAAATCCCAATAGGAAACCACCCAAATATCTGGGCCTAACAGTCATGGAATATACATGGAAGGAAATAAACAAAATAAAGCAGTAGATAATGAAGTATATATAGTAACTATCCTACAAATTCATTTACATTAATTTTAATATATCAGGTATGTAGATAATAAAAAGAAGGTAACCCTATAGGAATTACTCACATCCTACCCCCTCTGGTTCAACCAAACAAACACTAAAAACCCTATAGTATGTACACACAGTCTAACCCCTATGGTTCAGCTTTAGCATAGACTCTCTGAGAATGCACTCATCGTCAATTCCCCTTTTAGTCTCGCATCGTTAACTAATAGGCACTATGATGAAGAACTCAATGTATAATTCCTCTTATGGACCACATCAAGGAGCTACAAACACTCTAATGGAGCACTTACATCCATCCCCCCTAGGGTCTCACAATGTAGTAGTAAAACAGACACTCTGTAGAAGCCCTCGAATTCCATTCTTCTTATGGTCTCACAGAACAGGTTTTTATGGCCCTGTATAAGTCAATAGTGAAAAAATGATATGTGGTAGCCAATATAAACCTCAATAACTACATGGATAAACAATCTATAACATATCATAGCATGTCAGATAATAATCACTCCATCCTAACAATACGAGGAATAGGAAATAAAGGCAGTATCCAACAGGCAAAGCTAGACCAAATGGTAAAAAACAAGCAAACATGGGAAAAAATCCCAAGCATTGAAAAGTTAATCCTATTAACAAAAATTAACCTCTTTCTAAACAAACAAGGCATAGCAGCTAATAACATGGATAAGACCATAAGTACGTAATACCCCATTCTTGGATATTGGGATCTTTTGGACATAAAATTCAAAGACAGACTACAGAAAGTCCAAAACCACCTAACCCAGCATCGTGAGATCAATATACATGAACATCAGGCCTTGAATCACTCTAAAATGGTATAGATCTACAAAAATTCTTAAAACATTCAACCAAGGATAACTCGCAAGAGAGTAGAATAAAGATATGATGTTCAAGAAGAAATGAGAACTCACCAATGTGATTCCAACACAATCTATGGTGGTTGATTCAGAGAATGGACAGTGAGTCAGGGTCTCAGAGAAGATCTATGGCTGTACGGATGCTCTTGAATGAGATAGGTTGAGGAGATGTGTTTTATGTCTGTCAAACACAACCCTGAACCATTAAATGAAAAAAAAGTACACAGTGTGTTCTTTAAAAGTACATGGCATGTTCTTACCTTTTCCAGCCTCTACTTTAGGCGGTCTCTAGGTCACTACACATGACCATATACATGGCCATTACATGGCTAGTACATGGTCACCCATGGAAACAGGGTACAAGGCGTGATCTTAATGTACACAACGTGTACTCTTGAAATTTCAAAAAACTCATCTTTTTCTCAAAAACAACCATAAAGGAAAACATACTTGAAAAGAAGTTCTAGGTTCTTACACATTCTCAGCCTCGAGAGAAGACATTGGGTCCCAATCCATCCATATAGTTTGAGGATCCTTTAGAGCCCCAATATCTGGAATCACGCCCTGATTAATCAACCTCTGGTATATTTATATAACACTAGTAGATTTTTTTACAATAATTTATTTTCATTATAATATGTATTAATATAAAAAATTTCTTTCATATCTGGATCACCCATTAGGAGGCATGGGTGAATATACGTGCATGTTGTGTGAGGAAACCACACATAGTTGATAGTTGAGTACAATAGGGAAAAATAAATTTTTGTAAAAAAGTGTGAGAATGTAAGAGTTTTATGACGATGCTTTCCAAATACTCTTTCATCATTCCCATCAAGCCCAACTCCTATAAACACCTTCAAATTGTAGTAAAGGGAAATGCATGGTCACAAATATGGGTAATAAAATTAATTCGATTTATTGTTAAATTTTCAGTCTATTTATATAAATTAATATTTTTGTGGCATATTAATTATAATTTTTAGGATGGTGACGATATTAGGATAGAATGTCTCATAGAATTAAATGAGATGTGGAGGGAATATAAGCATGATTTTTATAGTTTATACAGTAATATAGTTAGATTGGATTTAATGTACATATCTAACATGAATTATAGAAATGTAGCACATTATCTAGAAATGATTGCTTATGGGAGGAGTAATGGGTTCAATGTATTAATCAAATTTCTGGTTTCTAAAAAACAATTTCCAAAATTTTCATTAATATATTTCTTTTTATTATAGAAATTATTTTTATGAACCATAAAATTAAAATAAGAAAAAACAAGGATGTTATAGATTACATCAACACTTTTAGGTATAAAATGATGCCAGACCATGAGAGAAAGAAGGTACGAATATATGGATTTTAATTTTATGTCCAATTTTTTTCGATGTTATTTCATTAGATTCAAAACCTATCTATTATTTCAACTTTATATTTTGAAATAAAGTATTGGGAAATCTATAATAAACATCAATTAATGTTTCAATGTACTTTTTATTATATTTTGTAGATGTAGTATAAAAATATAGTACATCTATATGTATTACTGATAAAAAATTACCACTTTCATGACTAACCACACATCAGAAACCACATCGGTACTAAAAACATTTATACACCAACCATAACTTTTAATTTGTATCACATCTTTACCCATTTCAAGGTGTATTGTATCCAACCAAATTACATTAATTTAATTATGTTCTTTCCAACCATAATATATTAATATCAACCATGTCATTTCCCAAGTATCATTAATTTTTCCATTACATAATTTAATTTAGTGTCAAACTATATTTCCTAGATACAATAACTCAACCAAAAATATATATACTAGAGTAAGCACCATAACCTCCCATGAAAAAAGTAATTTATCACCGATTACACTTCCGAAACAATAATCAAATACCTCCCCACGTTATCCATACCAACCCTACCACACAATAACACATATATGTAACCTCCACTATAAGAGAAACATGGTACCCTCACCGAAATTCAAACAAAAAATTATTCATCACTAATAAAAAACCTACCATATAAAGGGTTAACACCAATACATAATAGAAAATAATAATAATTACACTAAAAAATATTATCAAAAAATATCAATTAATCATACTTTAACATTTACACGACACCTCATGTATAAACGAAAAAAATATTAATTCTTGACTTATTCATATATAACACTATTTTTTCCATTAAGTTATTTTTTATTTATATGAGTGATAAATAAATTATAAAATAAAAATGTACTATATGAATACTCATCAATTAGTTAGGAAATAATATTTAACATCCCAGTTCTGGGTGCCACCAAAAGGTGTCTGATACCCAGTTGGTCACATGTCTTAAAACACATTTTCCTGAACGCTAGAGGCTGCTGATTAGTAGTGAGGGTCTTGGGTGGGATAGTGGGGAAATTATGCCCTCATTAGTAGAATAAAACATCAAAAACAAAAAGATAACAGTAGTAGAATCATTTATACCATCAAATATGTGAATAGTGAAATACTAAATGTAAATAAAAAATTGGAGCACATATATAAATGATGAAAGTAAAATATGTCTAGGAATGTAACCAAACAAGTCACAATGCTGGAATATAGTAATAATACAAAGTACAAGAAACAATAAACTCTATTATCATCGCAAGCTTCATCTGGGTCCCATGCCCTCCAGCTATACAAAAATCAAGTACCTGAAGTATAAGGGCCCTTTCTCTTATCTATAGCTACCACAATATAATTTTTTTAGGCAAAAAATCATGACCCAAACAGGGTTTGAGATGAATCCAAGTATGTAACCACCCAAATATCTATGCCTAACTATCAATGAATACACATATATGGTATTAATTAAGAAAAATGGAGTCATAAACAATGAAGTACTCTAAATTAAACAATCCCATAGTTTTAAATATGTCCAATTACATTTATTAAATAAACAACCATTCAATCTCAAGAAACCCTATGAGATGTTCTCAAAGTCTAACCCATCGAGTTTAGCTTAACAAAGACTCTCTGAGGAAGCACTCACTATCAATTCTGCATGTGTTCTTGTAATGGTAAACAACAGACACTCTTGGGAAACACTCAATGTTCAATTCCCCTTATGGTCTCACAATGTGGAGCTACAATCACTATGAGGGAGCTCTTACATAAATCCCTCCTATAGGCTCACAATGTGAAAATTATAAAAAACTCTCTGTAGAAGCCCAAAGTGTTCATTCCCGCTATGGTCTCACTACACTAGGTTCCCACAACTCTGTGTAAGAAAATGTGCATAAAAGATATTCAAAATCCAAGGTAAACACAAATACTACTTTGATAAACCACTACAAATAATATCAAATCATATCAGACAAGATCACTCCATCCTAACAACATTGGTCATGGAAAACAAAGCAGCCTAACAGGCGGTTCTAGACCCAACAACCAAAACAGTAAAACATGGGAAAGCACATGGATAAGAAAGTAAATAAACCCAATTCACAACACAATATCCCTACTCAAGAAAACAAAGAATATGTAGGATTATCATAGTTTAATTCCCTAAACCCATAATACCCCAAACTAGGGTATTGGGAAATGTTGCACATATAATTTAGAGACAGACTATGGAAAGTCACAATCCACCTACCTTGACATTATATTATTGATATAGTTGAAACCCATCCTTTTAATCGACATAAAATGTTGAAGATCTACAAAAACGTCTAAAAAATTCAACCAATAATATCTCACGAAAGTGGAAAAATAATTGGATGAGGGTCTACACAAAGGAAGAACTCACTATGGTGATTGCAACATAATAGATGGAGGTTGATTCAGAGAAGGGATGGTCGATCGAGGGATCTAGAATGAATCATTGATATTCGACACTCTTGGATGAGAATATCTGAGAAGAAGGTGTTTCTTTTGATTAGATGTGGCCCTAATCCTGTAATCAATTAAAACGAAATATACACTACATGTCTATTAAATGTGCATGACATGTATATGCCTTTACCAAGACCATATTTAGCTGGTCTCTAGGTCACCCCACATGTCCATGTACTTGGCCATTACACGGCCAGTACATGGCATCCTGCGGAAACTAGTTACACAGCGTGTACTCCATAAATTTCTAGAAAATCCTATTTTTCTCAGAAACACCAAATAATCAAGATCCAAACCTAAAAAAAGATCCTGGTATTTAGAAAATGTCCCCATAAAGAAATTTTTCCCTGAATTTCATGAAGAAGGTGGAAAAGAATAATCCTTGAACAACTCTGGCCACTATGATAGTACAATGGTCTCCCCCTCCCCAGTCTTGTCCTATACTTGCCTGTACTACAATAACACTCGTACTAGAAGAATAGACTCGCCATGGAGAACCTTCTTACCTTGATCAACAATATATATAGGATGATTATCAAACGAGGAATCCACCTCCAACTCAACCACCTCGGGTTCAAAAACATGAGACATACCTGAGAAGTAACGTCGTAGCTAAGAAACGTGGAAGAAGGCATGAAAATCATGGTACTTATGAGGTTACTACAACTGATAGGAAACTAGAATGACCCCCTCCAAAACCACAAATGGTCCAACGTTTGTCAGCAAAAGATTACCCTGTCTCTTAATCCTCTTGTGTCCCAACATCAGTGTGACACATAGAAAAATCTGATCTCTGATATCAAACTCTAGAGGTCATCTCCGTCGATCAACAAAAGACTTCATCCATGACTGTGCAGTATACATCTAATTCTGAATCAGCTCTATCTATTCTATGGTCTCTTAGACAAGAAGAGGTCCCAACATTTTTGCATCTCCTACTTCCAGCCTAAATAGGGGTGATCGGCATGTCCTACCGTACCAATCCTCAAAAGATTCCATCTGAATAGTTTCCTGAAAAAATATTATTGTAGGAAAATTCCACCAGAAGTATATTATTCTCCCAATAACCTCCAAAATCTAGGACTCATGCTCGATGCATGTCCTCCAGACCCTAAATCATATGCTCGGTTTGTCCATCTATCTTGGGATGATATGTTTTACTCAAATGTACCAGTGTACCCAAAGCCCTATGTAGTCAATTCCAGACCCAAGAAGTAAAACGGGCATCCTTGTCTCAAATTATGGAGTGTGTAAACCCATGTAAGCATAAAATCCTGCGAATGTACATCCTTCCCATCTCATCAACACTGAAGGTCTCCTTGGTCAGCAAGAAGTGTAAAACCTTCGTGAGTCTATCAATGACAACCCAAACTGCATCGTTCACTCAAGGAAATCACGACAAGCCCATCATGAAGTCTATCATGATATCATTCCACATCCAGTGAAGAATAAGTAACTACTGGAAAATCCCCACTGGTCTCTAATTCGCCACCTTCACCTGTTGACAGATGGAAAACCTCATGACAAAACCAGCGATGTCTCTCTTCATGCAGGGCCACCAGTACTAACAATGTAGATCTCAATACATCTTGGTAACTTCATGATGAACATCCCAGACTGAGGAATTAAAATTGCTCAAAATCTCCTCATGTATGTATGCTGACATGCATATTCCTCCATGGAATTGATAGGTATCATCCTTGCCTGTGGTCCACCCATAAATATGGTCCTCTCCTGACACATTCTCTCGTAGAACGAGGCCATCAAAATTTGATATATTCCTCATTTTCACTCACTCAAGAAGAGTACAGGTAATAATATTAGATGAAAGAATCTTCTTCCATTTCCTATCATTCACCTCCAAATGTATCTCAGATAAAAAAGCCATAATCTTGCACTAACAGCTAGCCTTCTGAACTGCCTGTATCTAAGCCCTCCCGATCAACACATCATCTACTACGTTGCCTTTCCCATGCATGTAGGAAATCTCAATGTCAAAGTACTAAAGGTACTGAACCCACCATCATTGTCTCAAATTCAGATCACACTGAGTAAATATATACTTGAGACTCTTGTGGTAAGTGTAAAAAACAAAATTCTTTCCCACAAGGTAATGTCTCCAACAACGTAATGCATGAACAACAGCTACGAACTCAAAATCATGCATAGGTTAATTCCTCTCATGTGTCCTCTACTGCCGAGACCCATATGCAATGATACATTCCCCTTCATAAGTTCTAATCCCATCCTGGTACCTGATGCATCACAGTAATCTATATATCTCCTCCCGGACTTTCTAAAAACTTGTATTGGGGATGAGTTCAACCTCCCTTTCATCTCCTGAAAGGTTGAATTATAGGAATATATACACAAGTACTCTATAACCTTCATAGTGAGGCCTGTCCGTGGTGCTAATAAGCGTGAAAATTATTGAATGAAATGTCTTTAGTAGCTAGGCACCCCTAGAAAACTTTGTACCTCAAAGAATATTTTTGACTGTTCCCATGAAACTACTGTCTCACTTTCTCAGGGTCTATTGAAACTTCTATTTATAACATGACATGACCCAAGAAGTGAATCCAATCCATCAAAATGTGTCATTTTTAGAGTATATCATATAATTGATTCTCTCTTAGTGTACTCAAAATGATATCATGATGTGGATCTTGGTTTTGTTGAGTGTGAGGGTACACCAAGATATTGTACATGAAGACTACCACAAAAGAATCCATGTATGGATGGAACACTGTGTTCATTACTGCCATAAAATTGTAAGTGCGTTCGTGAGACCGAACGACATAACCCCATACTCATATTGACCATACCTACTCTGAAAGACTATAAGAGGTATATCATATTGTCTAATGTGAAAATGATGATATAGGAACCTCATGTTAATCTTCGAGAATACTCGATCTCATCAAATCTAATCAAAGAGATCATAATACCATGGCAAGAGATATAAGTTATTGACCACTAATTGTTTCAGCTTCTGATAATCCACACAATGTATGAGGGTATCATCTTCCTTTTTCTCAAACATGATAAGAGAAACCGAAAGAGAAGAATAGGTTCAGATGCAACCCCTTTATTTTAACTCCTCTAACTTCTACTTCAGATCCTATTACTCTAGTGTATCCCTCCTATAAGAAAGAATAAACACCGATGTTTCTCCTTGAATAATCTCAATAGATAACTCTACCTCTCGCTCAGGATGAAACCATGAAAAGTCATCTATAAAGGCATCCATTATGTAGTCGACCACTAGAGTAAATTCCATCTATGAAGTTACCTAGTAATCAAGATATAGACTAGAAATATGGGTTGTAACTCCACCCAATCCATGATGCACAGGCCTTGATCTGCTCACCTGGACATCTCATTCACCATTATGTAGAAACAAACTACCCTCTGGTGATGTGAAACTCACCCTACGAAAATAAAATTTGACAATATAATAGAATGGAACTAACCAACCCATTCTGAGAATGGAATCATAAACTATCATATTTAATACATATAGGTCCCATAACAAGTGAAACCCACTATCATCAAGAGGGAACTCCTTGCACTTACGTAAACACTCCATTATTTTCCCCAACAGATTGTCCAACATCAAAACATCAAGAAATTTAAAGATACAGAGCCCAAGGCCCTCCATAACAATAATAGATATGAAGCAATGGGAATCCCATATATCAAAAAGTGAAAAAGATAAAACTGAGACGACAAGAATTATACCTCTAACTGTAGAGGGTCTGGAATACTACTTTTGTTGGGTCTGCTCCACTGCAAAAGTCTGACTTGTGCCATGTCCCTACGGCGTTGCTTGTCCACCCTTAGCTGATCCACCATGTAGTTACTAAAATCCAGGTGAGTGGTTACCACAAGCATGATCTCCACCATGGACTGAATGTCTGGATGAAATCTAGTTCCCAGACTGATGAGAAACTGGTGGTTGTGCTTCTAAATTTTAAGTCATAGAAGAACCCCTATCACAAGCTTCTGGTGTGAAAAACTGATATAAACATTAATGATGACCCAACTCACCACAATATTTGAACTCAGCTGAGTCTCTTGGGAAATGTAGCCTTGTATTCCCACTCTTCTCACAATTTTAGCATACCAGCTAGCTACCTAAATGTGTATCCCGTATACTCAGATCCCCATGTGTAGACTCCCTGTGACGCTTACTACTATCAGTCGAAAGGGTACTAACTGTAGATGTCGAGCCGCCATGGATCACCCCTTCAAAATCCCTCAGGTTTCTATCTATTATTAGAACCTGGTTGACAATAGAGGTGATGGAAGTCAACCTAAAGATGTTCACATGATATTTGATGTCATTCCTAAGACCATCTTCAAACTTCCTTGTAAGAAGTAACACATCCCCTCCTAGAATGGGTGTGAAGCACTGCAGCTCTATGAAGCTAAAAGAGTACTTCATGACATAGAGAGTACCCTATTCCAAACATATGAACTCTTGGGCTCAATCGTCCCCCAAAGACTCTGGGTAGAAGTAATCGTAAAAAGGTATATGGGAACTCATCCCATGCCATAAGTTGTTGGCGCCCTGCCTGTGACATCACATCTCTCCATCTCTTGGAAGAACCATGAAGCATATAAGTATAGATCTTTCCCCTTTTCTTTAGAGTCATCTCCATATGCTCAAAGATCGATAGTATGGATTCTAACCATGAATCTACAGCTTGAGGTCCTCCATCCCTTGATAAGTAGGAGTATGTTGCTACTGAAAGACCCGCATCAGTTCTTACATAGATGGTGAATGATGCGACCCTCGCTAGAATGTCTGCATAAACCTCATTAAGCCTTCATGGAATTTTTCATTAGCACCTACATATGGAATGATGGTTGGTTCAAAGACAGGCACAATGGTGGGACCTACTAGTAGTCCCTGATCTACCATGTCTGGTGTCTGATCGTTGCCCTGAATCTAGCATACAACCGGAGGACATCTTAGTGGAATTAATCTGCAAGGTCAGTCACACACCTTGGTTTAATATTATCGAGGACTCAAATATATATGTTAAAGAACAGAATTAGAGAAAGAGATCAGGGAAGTCTTACAAAAACAAGGATACACAGTGTTTATAACCACTACACGCTGTGTTCCATTAATTCTTTACAAGGACATGTAAATCATACAAAATTGGTCGTGTAATACCCCAAAACATAGTGTGTTCTTCCCAAGAACATGACATGTACTTGAATAATCTTCCCCATGCCCGAGTTTCTCTACACTGATATACACACTGCCCCTACATGGGTTACCCTATATGGAGTGTTCGTCCTAGACACCACATTTATCCCTTATGTCATAACCATCTGTGTCATTAGTCACATTGTTGGATAAATGGACCTTATTACATGGTGTGTTCCTCCCTGGATTTTCCAGCCCCATGTTTCTTCCCACACAGATAGTGACACGGTTAAGGACTACATGGCGTGTAGTCAATGTACATGGAATGTACATAAGAAAATTTGTTCCTTACCAAATAGAAGTACACATGACATGTATTCATCAATACACACAACATATTCTTGGTTTTTCTGAACAATAAGCCTCATAAACTACTCTAGAACCCCATTACACATTATAATAAACATTTAAAACCAAATTTAGATCCATGGGCCCCCATAATTTCCGAAAATCAAAGATTGACAAATTATTCATCTAATATCAAAAAATCTAATTGTTAAAGTTCAAAATGATCAACCAAATTATAATCCATGAGGGTCCATAACACCTCAAGGATCAATGTTTGGTGCTCATTCAAAGAGAACCCAACACATAAAATACCCTATCAAATAGAAGGTATTCTATGAAGGCTTCTATCACAAAATCATTCATATGTAGCACAACATTTATCATAGCAACATGAAATCAATAATTCTCCCTAAATGGCATGACATGAATGAATAACATGTGATCTATAGAGAGTTCAAATATGACGCATGAGATGGAATACCCTCATCTCATCAAGTTTCAACTGAAATAGAACCTCAATAATATAAACACTAACCGTACAAAACATATGAATCACCCAACTATGAAATAAAATCAATTGCAACACTTTCCAAATACAAAAAAATGAAAATTTTTAGGTAAATTTGATTTTCCCAATACACGAGTTATCTACTCCTAGACACAACTTATTAACAACTAGTTTTTCCTTCCAATCCCAGGATATAAGATCCAAACAATAAGTCAAAGAAGAAATGAACTAGCTTCTGATAACACTATGTAACATCCTGGTTTGAGGTTCCGCCTAAAGGTTCCCCGTACCTGGTTGTTCACATGGCCTCAACCACATTTCCCCAAACTCTAGAGGCTACCGACTAGCATCGAGGGCCTTGGGTGCGATAGTGAGGAAACTCTGACCTCATTGGTAGAGTAGCATAATGAAAACAAATGGATAATAGAAGTAGTAGCAATAATACCATGAAAAAAGTAAACAACGGATGACTGAATGTAAATAAATAACAGGAGCACATATATAAATGATTCATGTAACTTGTTTCTTGGAAAGTATCCAAACAAGTCATAATGATGGATGAAAGTACTAAACCAAAGTACAAGAAAACAAATAAACTCTAGCAGCATCACAAGCCTCATATTGGTATAATGCTCTCTAGCTTTACAACAATCAATTACCTGAAGTAGAAGGGTGAATGCCCTTATTTATACCTACATCAATATAATCTCGTTGGTCCCAAAATCATAACCCAAACAGGGTGTGTGACAAATCCCTATAGGAAACCATAAAAAAATTGCGTCTAACTATCAGTGAAAACATATATATGGAAAAATATATGAAAAATGAAGTAGTAAACAAGTAATAAATAAAAGGTAAACAATCCTACAATTACAAATACATTCAATTGAATTTATTATACAAACAACCAAATAGTCTTAACAAACCCTTGGGTAATTTCTCATAGTCTAACCCCTCTGGGTTATCTTAACCAAGACTCTCTGAGTAAGAACTCACCATAAATTCCCCCTATGTTCTCATAATGGTAAACTATAGACACTCTAGGGAAGCACACAACGTCCAATTCCCCCTATGGGCTCACAATGTGTAACTGCAGACACTCTGAGAGATCACTTACGTCCATCCCACTATGGTATTGCAATGTAAAAAGTATAACAGACACTTTAGGGAAGCCCTAAGCATCCATTCCCCCTATGGTAAAACTATACCAGGTTCCCAAAGCCCTTTGTAAGCATACATGCACAAACTATATTCAGTAGGAAAGGTAAAACCTGATTACTACTTTGAAAAATAGCTATAAAGAATATCACAACATATCTGATAAGATTAGTTTACCCTAACAACAGTAGGAATGGATAATAAAGAAGGATGACAGGTGGTTCTGGACCCAACGTCCAAAATAGTCAATCATGGGGAAACATATACATAGTAATTTAATTAACCCATATTCACAATCCAATATCCCTACTCAAGCAAACAAGTCATATCTTGCATTAACAATGTTAAATTCCCTAAACACGCAATACCCTGAACTAGGGTATTAGGAAATCATTCACATATAATTCAAATAAAAACTAAGGAAAGGCATAGACCACCTTCCTTGATGTTGTACAATGGATATAGTTGAAAACCATCCATTGAATTGACCAATAATGTCATATATCTACAAAAACATCTAAACTTTTCAACTAAGAATATCTCATTAAAGGGGATAAATCAATGGATGAGGCTCTTGAAAAAGGAATAAATACATGTGGAATTTCCAATGCAATCAACGATGGTTGATTTGTAGAACAGAAGGTCGATCGGGGGCTCCAGGAAGAATCAGTGGTATTCATCGCTCTTGGATGAGACGGGCCGATAAGAAGATGTTTCATTCGATTAGATGCGACCCCGTTATGTTTAATAAATTAAAAAGAATTATACAAGGTGTGTCATTTAAAATTACACGATGTGTATATGCCTTTACCAGGGCCCGCTTTTGGTGGTCTCCAGGTCACGCCAAATGGCCTTGTACTCATCCATTACATGGCTAGTACACGGATTCCCATGGCAACTGGGTACACGACCTATAATCCTAAGTACATGGTGTGTATTCCGTAAATTTCTAGAAACTCCTATTTTTCTATAATACACCAAAAATCAAGATCCTAACCTGAAAATAAGATTAAGGCTCTTACATAATGAAAATTAAATAACATAAAAATTCGTAAAACACATGTGATCTCCAATTCCTTTCGAATTTCATTAATTTGTTTCTATATCAATACTATTTTAATTCTAACCATTTTTCTATTGAATAAATACACAAGATACATTAATATTATTATATAAGTTATAAAATGTGTGATCTTGAATCCCCTACCTCAATGGATGCTTCAAAAACTTTTGTATGAGAATGAGTATAAAGAACCAATGAAGATCCATCAAACATACAAGGATCCACCAAAAGGCCAATTCATTACTATTATCCATCAAACCCATGATAAAAAATCACCAAAACCAATATAATACCACTTTTTTAACATCCTAAATTAGAAAAGTTAAAATAAATGATATAAAAATAAAATAAAACCTCAAATCATATGATCACAATCACATATATGTAAGGGTAAATATCTACAACACTTAGTTTTTCTTTTATGGAATGATATGAATGAAATTTAATTTTTTTAAAGAATTCAAAAAAATTGGTGTCTTTAAATATAAATTCTTAAAATAAAATTGATACTCTAAATTTTTCAATATGATACCATCAATTGAGTATAATTAATCCTCATTATATCCTTGGTTTCTCACATATCTTTCTTATGCTGGTAGTCTCACCATAAAAATATAAATTAGTGAATTTTATTGTTTTGTAGAACTTTATCTACATGATCCATAATCTCTACTATTCATTCATAATTAGAAATACCATGCTTCAATAGTATGACCTCATATTTAAGTATATGTGATGTATTGGGTATTTACTTCCTCTTGAGTGATGAATAGAACACATCATGATCCTCAAAATTGTTGAGTATAGGATCCAAATTTTTTTCTATAATCCCAATATGATAATGTATTTTAATGGGACTTTTATATTTTTGGATTACTTTTCACTTCATTCTTTTATGAAGATGTTTATAAAAACAAATTCTCACCAATTTAAAATTATAGTTCGTGTCAAAAATTATACATAATGTTTTTCTATAAATATTTTTCAGTGTTTTTAGCTTGTTGAATATATCTAACCTTCACTAGCACATACCAAACAATCTCATATCCCAATAACTCTCTTTCTATAACATCATTCTAGTAGATATAAAGAACATCATTTGGATCCATCTAAATTCTTGAGTAAAATATATTTTTATGAGGAAACTAAAATCTAAGAAGGTGTGTTTCCAACCACATTTTACATACATTGATCACTATCATAGAATATCATATAAGATTTTATTTTTTCTCATTGTGATGAAACTATGATGCATATTGAAATATTTATAAATTATTTACAAAAACATTTTGCTAATCCTCATAACCCGATCAGATACAATGGAATATGGTACTCTCTGAAACCTTACCATAGTTATAATATATATTCTAGAAATAGGTTCCTAAGATAAATATTATATGATATCAATAATGTTTTTGACTTAATAAGGTGATCACCTTGACATCAAAGATATGATAAACCCTATTTTTCACTAATAACTTTAATCATACATCCATAAAGTGTAAAGGCATTCCACTTGAAATTACTTTGTAGATTAATTTATTTAAAAAACCAAAGGGTTTTATTACAATAATTACCATAAAAATATATCTATAATCTTGATAAAATAAAATAACATAATACCTCAAAATGGGGTTTCAATAAATTTAAACTTATGATCAAACTTGAAATAATAAACCCATAATGGTATCCATAAATTTTATGTTTATAGTACATGTATACTTATATGCTTTCAAATTTTAATTCACCCTTTATACCTTATATATGATTTTGTCTCTTATAGAAAAAATTCATTCCAAAAATGGGTTCATCATTGTACTGTTAGAATATTACATGCGATTAAATTATTCTAGAATCATTGTAATGGGAGATAATCATATGAAATTTTACTGAAGAATAAACAAAAATATTTTCCTTGGTCCAATTCATAACAAATAAATCATGAAATTACCAACTGTAGATAGTAGGATAAGTGTTCCATAATATCCATAATTCACTTCATCAACTATGATTGATTTTTTTTATTTTTCCTTTTTTATTTGAGGTAGTTTTATCACATATATTTTCACTTATAATGGGGAATTAATTCACATAATTCCAAAAATCCATTCACTTGAACACTAAAGTGTGGGTGGAACATTTTTTGATCTATCTCTCTATTCATCATATTGACTAGCCTCTATACATCACACCCACATTATATTTCTCTATGGAAACACATCCCATAAATTAAACAACTTATTGTTATTTTTGAGAAATCATTTTACTGCTCATTCCCAAAGTTATGGAAGGTATTAGTTTAAATTTTTTTCTTCCCTCCATGTGACATATCGTTAGATTATCCATGGAACTCAAATTTAATTTTCTTATAAAAATAACCAATATAGTATCTAGATTCTATTACCACTATTTTTTATATCTAATGATTTAATATTATTATCCAATATCCCTAATGGAGAACACCCATCCTAGATTTTAATTCAGGCCATAGAAAAATTGATAAACTGTATTTTCAAGATGAAATATATAACCAAAAAAGTACCTAAATAGTATTATAACAGTTTATTAGTTGTACCAAAAGATGCACCATATTTCTATTTTATATTGTGTAGTTTCATCTCTCTTTTTGTATGAATGATGTAGGTAAATTAATTACTCAACATAGGCTTCTAAACTCATCCCACATGACAGATTAAATTTCATCTCATTTCGTTGTATTCTTGGTAAGAGTTTACTATTTATTTGAGTTTCCTTAAAAAAGTAGGTATATATAATGAATTTTTGATGCTCTAAATCTTTAGAATAGAAAACATCTTTTTATTGGTTCTGATACATTGCTCAGCAAGTAGGGAGTCAGTAGAACCACTGAAAGATAATGGGACATTCTTCATGAAGGGATCAACATAATTTTGTTCCATAACTTTTTCATCTTGAAGTCCATCATCAATCATATACTGTGAAATTTTTATGAGAATAAAAATGGGGTTTTGAATTTTATCACCAAAAATATTTAACTTCTCATCGGAATAATCATTCCATAGTATATTGAATTAAACATTCACATTTTTCATTCAAGATAGATCCATAGACTAAAAAATGATATTGTGAGAAACATTAATCATAACAAGGAACCACATAATCATGATGAGTTTATTATATGGTGTTTAAATAATTCAAAAATATATTTAATCTATGACACTGTAAGTTTATGCAAGGTCATTCAATGCAATCCACTATTTATATTTTTGATGTATTTTTTATAGAGTTATTGAATATAAATGGAATTTTTAATGGGAATGTCAAACTAGGTGTATAGTATGGCCCACTTTCATGAACAAAGTGACAATCCATTTGATCTCAATACACTATTTTTAGAGTTATTACACAAAAATACTTTTTTTCCAGAGACACATACAATTTTATTACCCCAACAGGGATTTAGTGTTTTTGGAAACCACTCAGTATATCATTTACCAAATTTCGTAGACATTTTCCAATACATTGAGTCTTCCATACACATCTCTTTAGAATTATTACTAGATATATCTTTATAAATATATATAGATATATCACTAATGATTTCTCATCATTGTTTCTAAATTTTAACTAAACCTATCATCTAATTACTATTAGAGAGACAAATGATTTTTATACTAGGATATTACATATTTTAGATGATTACTCAATACATTACCCAGACACACACCTGTGGACCGTAATAGTTTATAGCCTTTGGAAATATGGAAAAAATATTGATAATTAATAAAATATTATGAATTTATCCCATAAAGATCATCCATTATATTACTACAACATAAAATTTATTCCACATAACATTGGGAATGAAAATAAAAAATAAATGGTGAGATTAGATGCTCGATAAAGGTAAATAAAAGTAAAATAATAAAGAATGACCAGAGAATATGTCTCTTAGAACATAATAGTAACATTTTAAAATCATACCATGCATGTCAAAGATCATAATCTTGAGTCATTACATAAATATTATATTTTCTAATAAAATAAATCATAAGGAAATTGGAGAACATGAGGCATGAGAGCCTAACATTAGAATGATAAAACAAATTTTTTAATGTAAAATATCTTATAACATTTTGAACATGTATAATAGGGATATGTTTTTAATTAAGTTATGGACATGAATGTGGGCCCTTTCATAAACATATCGACATTAAACCAGGTCTATGAATCAAATTATGGAAAAGAAATATTGTTCCACAAATAACATTATGTTCATTAAGTAAAGTTTCATGCATAACATTATGAACATGTAATTAGGTTCACACAAAAAATTTTGAACATGTAATTAGGTTTATGTATTACATATTTACTAATGAGTCACCATTATTTACACATGCATTAGAGGAAGATATATGTTCCACCCATAAAAAAAATTCAAAACATACATATTTGTTCCACCTGGTCATTAAACATTTAGAATATCCTATCCCATGTAATGAAATGGGTTTTATAAAAAATCATTATTTCATAAATATATGTAAAATAGATATGTTTTATAATCCTTATAACATTTCATCACAACCTAAACTATGATTTTTTTTATAATAATTTTATCATGGGATAACCCATGGAAGAGAAACACATTAGAAAAGCATTATTCTATGATAAATATAAACCTTTTATAGAATAAAAAATAATGTCATCCTTGTATTATATCCCCAGTATGAAAAATTTATCATAAAAAACTTCATCTTATATAGAAAATGATTTTGATCAATAATTTAAAATTTTTCATGAGGAAAATATCCATTCTAATTTGAATAAAATTACAAATAATTAAACATTTTGAAAATAATTTTCACTAAAAATAGACTTGATAACATATAAAGGATTATTCAAAGAATATAATGGTCATGTTTATGGGATTATTTGTTCATGATTTACACTTTAAAATAAATATTGCATAGATATTTTTTGGAAATCCAATTGAGAATCATTTAGAAAGAGACATAGAGAAATTTTTTAAAAAAATTAAAAAGTAAAAAATGGGTAAAATTTTCATTTATAAATCATTAGAGAATAATGATAATTTTTTAAACAATTTCTAGAAACATTGTTTTCTATGAAATCATATTTCTGTCCTAAGAGAGAGATAATGTATGTTTTTTCACAAAAATATTTTCATAATTATTTTCATTACCAAATAGAAGAAAAGTTATTATTTACATAAACAAATCATGAAAAAATGTATGCAAATAATCATGAAAATATTTTGTAGGTATATTATAATATTTATACAATTGATAGTTATGTACAAACAACCCTAATGAACAATGAGAATATAACATGAAACTCTAACAACTTTGGTAACATTGAATCATAATCACCCTAAAAAATAAAATAAAATTAATATGATAAGATCATGAAGAGAAGGATATAATCATACAAAATTGTAAAACTGGAATTATATATATTATACAAGTGGATAAGTATATACAAGAACAAATGTCTCAAGAAAGGAAAATTAAGAAA
This sequence comes from Viscum album, assembly GCA_963277665.1. Lineage (NCBI taxonomy): Eukaryota > Viridiplantae > Streptophyta > Magnoliopsida > Santalales > Viscaceae > Viscum > Viscum album. The sequence goes on along the minus strand of OY728159.1, from coordinate 472,629,401 downwards.
AAATCCTTTACTTCTTTGTTAATATTTTAACACTAAACCCATGGAAGATATATCCTAAATTGAATATGTAAATCCAAATAAATTTATTTATAAAAGTAATAAAATAAATTCATGGATTTTATAAGAACCATGTAAGATATAAAGTTATAGAAGGTTCATATGTCCCCAAAAAATAAATGTGACAATATAAACCCCATACCGCAAATCATGACTTTGTTATAACTTGTATAAACCTCATATATAATAAATCTACGTTTATTATAAAAATAATAATTTTCCATTATTTTATTTATATTACCATATACAATTTACTTATGTCCTTTTACTACCCATTTATTCTCAATTACATGTTAATGTTGCGTTTAGGGTAATAACTACAATTTTTTCTTATATGCCTTCATTTGTTATTTTTCCACATTAACATTGATCATGATCCCATCGTATACAGAATATTATTCTTTTAATTATTTTAATATTTATAAATAAATTATAATTTTAAGATGAATCATGAAAAATGGTTTTCAAAAATTAATTATAATACGATCAGGGGAACGACATATCGTATATATGAATGAGCAACATTTCTATTTTTCAAAAATAATTATGGAAACTAGGAAATTATTATATTATCATTAAATAATTTTAATTATATTATAAATTCCATATAATATAATTATAAATGTCATCCATGTGGTTTTGTGATGAAAATATAGAGTCAAGTATCATCATGGATGTGGTGGTCCACAAGTTTGTGAATGATGTGATAATCTCTGAGAGACTAATATGGTAATTAAAAAAAATATATATTAATATATTAGAATAATATCATAAATATAATAATTAGTTCATTTATATCACATATATTTATCATTATTAACTACCATGGAATGTGTTCGCGAAAAATGAAATACATCACTTCGAGATCTGGTAGTCTGTTGTAAATGCAAGAGATGTTTTCAAATCCCCTATAAAATGTAAAGAAAAAGAAAAAATATATGATATTTTTACTAAAGAGATATCATTATGTCATTAATATCAGATATATACATTATATACATCAATATACATAGCCATGAGAGGTGGTAATGAAAAAATGAATGATATCAGATCGTGATGTGATAGTCTGTCGTATACACAAACGATGATTATGTAACCAATTTATAGAAGAATAGATAGTTTTAGGTATTTAACAAAACATAAAAATGTTTATATATATTTATGATAATTTTGTTATTATATCATTATTTTATAATAAAAAATGAAGGGTTTGTAGGATGAAATTAAATAGAAACACTCATTGACGAACATTAACTTTTCTTTTGGTATCCTCCTTAGGGTTGTACTAAAATCCCTCTGTGGTAGGATTTATGTATAAAATAATACATATAGAAATTTTGGGTGGATTATGGTATGTTATTGTTTCTATTATTTTGAAAAAAATGTTTTTATTTTCTGAATTACAATGGAGAGGTGTCTCCTTTTATAACTAGGTGTGAGAACACTATATTTTTTTTAATGAATTGAGATATCCCGTGTTATTCACATGTAAAAAAAGTACATAGTAATCCATTATCAAGAGTTATAGGTTAAATGGTCAAAATATGTCGATAAAGTCATTTTTAGAAATGGGCATTGGTCATTTTAACACATATACTTTTATTTTAACCCTCTGGTAAACAAAATTTAACCTTTACCATGGTGATTAATTTTTATTATTTTTCAAAATAACATTGGTAAAAAAATTAATTTACCTTGTTATTTAATATATATTATATTTATTAAAAATATGGAATCTATTTTTCCAAATTCCATCCAAATAAGTGGAAATTTTAAATTTTAAATTAAATCTTGAAATGCTACGTCAAAGCAGGGATTAAAAGAGAAAATGGTGAAAAATATACAATTTTTTTATATCAAAATTAAAACTGAAGTTCATTTTAATGAACTAAATTTAATTATTAGTTTTATAATTTAATTAATTTTAATATTAATTTAGTTTAAATTAAAATATTTCTTTATAAATAAGTTACATAAAAATAGAATTTTTTTATTACAATTCCACATTTTTCACTATTTATAAAAATAATGAAACATTTCGTAAAAATCCCATAACATCACACAAAACTAATTTTTTATGAACATTTATAAAATTATGATTATATTAAAATTTTAATTTTTATAATATTTTAGTAAATAATTTTATTAATGTTTACAAAATTAAAAAAAAATCATTTTTTGAGAAAATATTCTTTTAATATATAATGACCTTACAATAAATTAATTAAATTTATTGTAATATTTTATTTATAGAAAAATAATAAAAATATTATTTTAAAATTATATATTATAATTCATATCATTATTTTTAATTGGTAGGATATACTGGTTGTGTTTTGATAACTATGTAAATAATAAATCATGTTTTTGTTAAAACTCAATGTCATGTGTAACATAGGCTATCCGAGTGTGTTATGTAGTGAATAATTAACATGTTGTTTCATGTAATAGAAGCAGAATTTTGTGTCCATTATTATACATGAGTAAATTCGTTATGTCTTGAATGCAATCCAAACATATTGTTTCTTGTAACTATTGATATCAAAGAAATTTAGTTTATTCAAAAATATATGTTAAAATTCATAGAATTACATCATCTGTATCTAAATAACAACATATGATATTTCAATAATTTTACGAAAATTAATAAAATAGAAAAAATTATCAGAAAACATATAGATGCATATGGTGTATTTTAAAATAATAAATATTTTCTATTCCTATATAATCAATAATTATCAACATTTTAATAAAAAACACTAAATTTACACTTTTCCTCAATCAATAAATGCATAGATTTATATGTATATGTCCCTAAAGTATAGACCATACGAATTAATGGGATGAAATTAATTCAATAATTACCCCACTCAATCTATGTATGGAATTGGGATGAAGATCTATGAATTGAAAAAATGGAAATAATATTACTCAGAAAGCATTGATATTAAAAGAAAAATTATTTATATTCATGGTGTATGGTGAGAATAATAAAGGCCATGATAGAAAATATCATTGATATAAAACAATTTCATATAAGAAATATATATAAATAAATTATATGATTTCAAAATAACATATCCCCAGTGTAATAATGGAAACCTAAAAGGATGCTTATGCAATTGAAATAAATCCTTGCATTAAAATTCATGGAATAATATTACACAATAAGTGATCAATAATCTAATTTTTGATACCATGATATCAATCCAATTTTTTTTAAAAAAATATAAATTTTATATAGAATGAATCATTAAACATAAATCCCCGAACTGTATAACCATTGAAATATGATAAGGAAAATTTAGGATAATACGTATAAAATCATTTTGAAAACATTTTTAACATTGACATAAAATTTAAACTGAAATGTCACATTCAAATGAGACCTTAAAAAATATAAAGAGAAATATTTTTAAAATATTTACTATTAAAAATAACCTTTAATAATGGATTCTTGAAAATTAAAAAATTATTAATAGAGGTAATTTGAAGTTAAAATATAAAAAATTTGATTCCAAAAATAATCCTTTTAATACTTGAGACTATGTTTTTTTAAATACCGTGTAGAAAAAAGTGTAATAATATTTCTTTATTCATAACTAATTTTTCCAACTAGAATTATATAATAACATATAATAAAATATTGTTTTTGGTTTACCTAATTTTTGAAGAAAAATTTTCAATATAACAATTTACACCTCCAAAACATTATATTTAAGTTACCAATATCAATTAGAGGAATGATATCTCGAGATGTTGGAAGTATTTTAAAAAGGGTTTTTGTGGGAGAAATGTATATCCTTATAAAAATGGATAAAATACCACATAATAAAATAAAATGATATACTGTAACCTTCTTATATGTAAAACGTTCAATAGAGGATCTTAAATCAATGATTAAAAGTTGACCAACCAAAAATACTTTCTACTTGGGGGAAAATTGACTTAATAGAAAATTAAATAAGGGAAAATATTTTCCTATTAAATAAAATTAAATATAATATGTTCTACAAAATACATCCATGGGTTTTAAACTCCCCATAAAAATAAAACAAGATGAATAAAATATATTATGTCTCAAACAATCATATTTGAGACTAAGAAAACTCTTACCTTTTATCCAGGATTAATGAGTGATTTCAATTGTAATGTATAAAAACATAGATATAATAATAATATTTAGGACCATAATAATATATATTTCATTTATAATCTTCATTGGTTTTCAATATCTATATGAATTATATGTAGTTATTACCTATTTTCAATACTAGCTATCAGTAATATTGATCATTTTGAACTAGTTTCATAAAAGCGATGTTGGTATTCAATATTATTAGAATTTTCAACATGAAAATTTCTTTAAATTTAAAATAATAGATTTCGCATTTCCTTTATAAATGTATAATTTCTTTACATGGTTTTTTTGGAAAAAATACATGAAGATTAAATTGAAGATGATAATGTTTCATATATTCATGAAAAACGAAAGGAGTTTTATTAAATAATTAGTTTTTTTAATACTTTTATCATTCCAAAGAACATTATTGGGATATTTGTATCATATTATACCATTACATATGTTCCCCTAGTAATCCAAGATATATATTCATTTCTTTGACCATTTAGGTGGTTAAAACACCCAAACCTAAACATAACATGATTTACAAATGATTATTTGGTTATTTTAATGTAATATGATAATACAAAAATAATAATAATAATATTTTGTTTTTATTGTCTTTATTAATAAGATTTTAAATTATTTATATTAATAATTAAAATATATGAAAATTTTATATAATAAGGATAAAAATACATTCATCTTAATATGCTTGTTTGAAGGATTGAATTAACTCTGAACTTTTGGTGATCATATCGATAATATGTTATCCAATTTTTTATACAAGAAAAATAATTATACTATAAAAAATATATTTATCCACTTAAAAGTTTTTTGGTCCATCCATTCATGGAATAGATGAATATAAAAATAGAAATAAATCATTATATAGATTTAATAATTGACACAAATCGATGCTTAATGTTTTAATTTTCCAAAAAATGATAAAAATATATAAATTGTTTTATCATTTAATAGTATAAATTATGTTATAAAAATATTTATTATTTAATAGATTCAATATATGGACCATCCACATAATTTTGTCATAGAAAATAAAACATAATGCTTCCTAGAGGCTCTAATCCTCACACATGCACAAATTTCATATTACTATTACTTAACTGAAAATAGGGAAGGTGTTTAGTGTTTATTAACATAGAATAATAAAATTCATTATATAAATAGTAATTATTTCATTACCTAATTATTTAAAAAATATAATTATAGAAGTATGATAGAAAATAAATATATTAGGTACAAACAATTAATCATGTTTAAAACATTGAGTTTTCCTTGGATAATTCTTTTTAAAATGAGGGATTAGGTTAATATATATTAATGAGATGACCAATAAAAAGGAATAGTATTCTTGTAGGTGGAGAAATGGAATGTTATCAGGAGAAAACCAAATTGTAGTAGTTATATCAATGGGGTTTTGAGAGGCCTATTTTATAAGCCAGGAGAGATAAAGGTTTTGTAAATACCTATAATGTTTTAATGATAAAATGTCACTTCCAAGGAATGTGATTAAAAAATTGGTAAGTAAATGATTGTGGAAGATATATGTTTGATAAAGTGTCTACCATTAAATTTTTAAATTTTCATAAACATTTTTAAAAACCTTTAACATATGATTTTCCACTTTAATCATTCTAACTTTATCATTGGTAGCTACTTTCAACCTTAGTAATTTTCCCTTCCATGAATGAAAAAAATTGATTTCTAAATAATTTTGATCTAAGGATTCCAAAATTACAATACATTATATTTTAGTTAATATTTAATAGTAAAAAATTTATGTTTAAGAAAATAGATACAAAGTGTAAATGAAATCAATTTTTTAGAAAATTTTAACTGTATTCTAATATATTAGATATAAGGCTTTAATCTATAAAAATTATTTTCAAATTTTTAATTCTATATATAAAATAAATATTGATTTTTCAAAAATAATTCACAAATATTTTTTTACATAATTAAATTATAATAATTTCATTAAATCAAGGTATTTTTAAAAATTGCATATTACACTATTAACATTAGAATCATTCTTTTTCAAAAATAATAATTAAAAACTAAACATAAAAAATATTGAATTAATGATTCTTAAAATAATTTTCTTATTTTCAAATTCAAATTCTAAAAATTATATATTTAAATTTCAAACACAAAGATGAAATGTAATGAAAATATATTTTTAAAATAATATAGGATTTTTAGAATATTAAACATTCTCATTAATATTTTTATTAATTTTTTAATTAAATTATTATTTACTAAATATTTATGTAAAATATTTTTTTTATCAATAATATCATGTTTCATAGAATAAACATTCATATATGAGAAATATTTAATAATCAAAAAAAATTCTAATGATACTTTAGTCATATTAGTAATTTTAGTTATATTAGTATAATTTTCATTATTTTTAAAAGTAAAAATTATTTTTTTTGAATATTTTATAATGAAATTAATCCTATTTAATCATTAAAATTCATTAGTTATAGTTTAACATTCTTACATAAATATTTACATCTTAAATATATATATAGTGGTTTCATTTATGTTTTGTGTACACACAGAGTAATCTTTCGAAGGAATATAATTATTTAATGGTAATTATATATTGGTTAAAAATTAAATTTGTTATTTCAACATATTATTTTATGAAAAAATGGGAAAATTGAAACAAAATTCCTACAATAAGTAAACTAGATCAAGACAACATGGAACTACCCCTCCCTAGTAACTACATCGTTATGTCAAGCCTCTACCTCACATGACCTCTTGGCAAGTTGTCCCATGCAAGGTTGTAGGGACCTTGTGCCAATGGAAAATCCATACACTCTCTTTCATCCAAATATTAATGGCCATGTTCTGATGAATAATTTCTTCTATATCCCTATATGGAGCTAATCCTTATAGAGTGATGGTTCCTTTCACCATGAAAATTCAAAAAAAAAACAAAAACAAAAAACTGCAACATATCCCACGTAATTCAGATTTCAAAAACATCGACTGATAAATTTTATAATTTAAAATCCAAACAATCACTAAAATCCATCAACCGATAGTCGTTGTTGATCTCTCTATATTGGAAACTCAAACTCACGTCCCAAATGACCATGAATACCACTATACTACTTTTTCTTCAGTTACAATAGAGAAATCTTATAACTATAGAAAATAACCAAGAAAAAATAGATATGAATAAACATCACTGATACTATGTCTCTTAACCATCACATCAAAATCATCGTCATCACATAAACTAAAAACCATCAGAGCAACCTGATGCACATCACAAAGGCAACTAGAGCAACCAAAATGTGCATCATAGAGGTGACTGGAGAAGCTAAAATTCAAATCACATGGGAAACTAGAGAAACTAGAGATGCGCAATGTAGAGACCACTAGAGTAGTCTAAGATTTCATCAAAATTACAAGAACAAAAAATTAGTCAAAAACCAAATATAACCACGACAGAGAGGAACAATGCACTAGAGAACCCAGAGCACATCAAAGAGGCAACTTGAGAATCTAAAACGCACCCTACAGAGGTGAATAGAGCAGCTAAAAATTCATATCCTAGAGCCCTTGGGGAAACCAAATATGTGCATCGTAGAGGCCTCTGATGCTGTGTAAGAGTACACATGGATGAAAACCACAACCACCGCAACCATTGTCACATGGCCTTCCCTACACCAGTGTTATGCCATAAGCATCCCACTAGACATGAACATCTTCAGTTTCATCAAGATCATCAAAAACAATGTAGTAAAAAAGAAATGAATCCAACCAAAATATTTATTGCCTCCATAAAGTATAAAAACAAACCCAACATCACCTTTAACAATTTTAAATCTCAACAAATAACCACTATTGGGAAACATATTCATCCAATTGTATGCATGTTGCATATGAGAACAATAGTAGCACTAACAATAAAACCTTCACCCATCATGTCTTCATAAGACCTGAATCCAAATTGAGAATAAAAAATCTCAAATCATCATGAAATGAGTTATATATTACATAAAGCATGGGATCAAAATATACATAGTGGCGATGACATTGGCCAACTCTTCGAGGGAAAATATTACGTGATGAAGATGAGTTGGGTTAGTGAGGCTCAGTATCTTTCACAGTGGTGAGGTTAGATTTAGAAATCGAAAAAAATTATAGGTGTTTTATGTAGCATTCATATCCTTTAATATTTTGATGATTCATATTGAGGTTAGTTTTCATGTCTATTAATTTCTTGTATGTCCCATCCTCAACAATGAATCATTCCTTGTGCGCATTGTCAAGAATGAAGATGATGTCTGAGCCATCTTTGAAAAAACCCTTCTCAAAATCAATTGGCGCTTTATTTACTAAAAATTAAATAAAATTTTAAACTATTTGATATCAATCCATCAATAATGTGTCTTCCAATACATATACCAAATAATATAACCATGTCAGAAAATAAATTTTCAAGGTTATTAATACAATTTAATATATACTTCCGAACTGTTAATGTAGAAAAGATGAATTGAAATTATTATTTTTTTCACAATTTCATCAAAACATATTGAATACTCTATAATATAATTTATTAATATCATTCATTGATAAAAATAAACAAGAGTATCATTAATTAATTTCTATTAGATTATCAATCTCAAAAAATTAGGTACGATAAATAAACACTCTTTTTCCATCAGAATAACCAAATACTGATATTTTCAACAATTTTGGTATGCTTCCTTATTTTCTTATATGATATAGTGGTTTATATATAAAATAAATTCTAAAATAAAATTTCCTAATCCAATTACTATATAATATTAAAACTATAACGGTAATGAAATAACACAAATATAAATAAGAAAATATCATCCTAAATATGTCTTTACCAATGAAAGCTTCTTATTTTAACAATTTATACTTTCATTTTAACCTATGACTATGTTTTTTACAATCATAGATAATTCATGGTAATTTTTAAAATAGGTTTTATATCTTAATTAATTTACAAAATAAATAAATTATTCATTTTAATTCTAGAATAGTATATTATTAACCAAATTGTATTCCCATAGATTATCAAATAATGTGTGTAGTTAAGCCATATTGACTTGAACTAGGTGAGGACTGAATTAATACCAACTCCACCCTTATTATTATTATTTCTCTAAGGTAATTGTTTGAAAATATTATATCAATATGTAGTATCTAGAATGAGATGTAATCTTTAGGGGAAAAAATAATACCAAATACAAAATAAATTGTGATGTTATTTAATACTTATCATTATTTATTAAATGTATACCTAGACTTTCAAAAAATTTATCTTATCCAAATTCCAAAATAAATGGTTATTTGATTACTTTATTGTTAAATCGAATATTATCCCAATGGTTTATCAAAACCTTTAAAATTATGATTCATCTTTACTAATTAACCCAAAACAATTTCCCAACAAATATATTATCCTCAAAAGTTATCTAAACCCATCTCATATACCAACTATGATACCCTAGACTCATACTCCTAGACCTTGTGATATAAAATTATACTATAAAAACATGTCGTGACACCTTCTATAGATTCCTAGATATAATTTCTGAGTAATAACACAACGTAATCAAAATATTTTGTTTATATAAAATCCCATGAAAGTTTAGGTATATAGGTTTATTTAATTATAAAAAATAATAAACTAATAAAGGTAATTTGTTAACTAATTTATAATATCTTCTATTACATAAGAAACTATTTAATCCATAATAACCCTTTATAATCTCCCACAAAATATCCACACAAGCTATCTCGTATGACATATCTTGTGTAATAATATTCATCATATCATGGCGGAATGAAAAATTAATAAGGGTTCAGTTAAAATTATTAATAAGGGTAAGGATAAAAAATTAAAATAAATGATAAAAAATTAATATATTATTTCCTCTATTTATGTTGATTATGGAATTATTTAATATTTTCAATTTCATCCATAATCAAATGAAATAGAGAACATGATATATCTATTTATAGTTATGAAAATAAATGGATCACATGGATGATAATAAATAAGGTAATAATGATTGAATTCATAATCAAGAACATCTTTATCACACCATAAATACCTTATCCATGACATCAATATTTCCATATGTATCCATGAAATATATATTTTTCATAAATATCACAATAAAAAGATCATCCGGAATTTGGATGAAAAACACCGAATTTTCAAACATATATGTCTCAAGAGACCTAATTATTTATCGAGGGTCTGTATAATTCATCTCCCCAATCATAATTTGATTATATACAATTCATTGATTATGTTAGTGAATAATTATATAATACATAGTCATATTTTACAATGGTAACCATATTTGGAATAACAATGTATAGAAATATAATATGTTTTCCAATGTTAGTAAAAGTGATAACATGATCATAACTTATCTAATAAATAATAGTGTATTGATAAAAAATACATAGTTAACATTTTTAGTAATCAATAAACATTCATGTCATAGTAATATATATATATACATAAACTTTTTTATTAAATTTTCTATCCTTAAATAGAATAGAATATTATGTATGTATCCATCAAGATGAAAATATATAGATTTATGGCATACAATTAAGTAAATATTTTTCGTAATAAATTGACATATAACATTTATTTTACCACACATCAATTAAAGGAAATCAAAATAGGTAAGTCAAAATGCAATGAGATTGTAGGAAAACAAATATGTGTTTATAGTGGGTGGTAATTAATTCTTGAGGTAATGAAGGATAATATTATTTATAGAGGAAATTGATATAAATTTTATATAGAGTTAGACTGTGGATGGTTTCAAAAAAACATATCTCAAGTGTAAGAATGGAAACATAGAAGGTTGTCGATAATTTTATTTTTAAATAGTTCCTTGAATGGTCTAACATAAAAACTTGTCAATAATAGAATCCATTAACACCATGAGTTCAATCCCCTAAATGAAAAATTTGAATTTATTAGAGAATAAATATGAAAACATAAATCCCATGAGTGGAAATTCTATAGAATATGAAATTAAAATTTTGGTGGAATCTTATAAGATATTTTAGAAAACCTTTTTATCATTGAAGTGAAATTCCAATTTACATGAAACATTGAAATGTTAATTTTCAAAAAGTGATGTGATATATTTTGAAAACAATTAATTTTATAAATAATATATGATAATGGATCATTGAAAATTTGTTACATTTTTCAATTTTAATTCTTTATCTAAAAGGGAAAACATTTGTTTTTGAATGAAATATGATTAATACGTGAAATTAATTTTTCTAAAAAAAACTTTTTATAAATTGTAATAAATCATTTATAATATGAAAAATTCATTTTCCCCAAGAGGATTATCGAATAATATACAATAAAATATTATTGTGGGTGAACCCAATTTATGAATAACAATTTTCAAGAATACAAATTATAACTAAATGAAGGATATTTAAGTTACCTATATCCCTTATATGTAACATATCCTAGGAAGTGATAAATATTTTTCAATTTTTTTATTTGATATGAATGTATATCATGAAAAAATTGGATAATAAAACATAATTCAAACAAATAGGTGGATATTCCTAACTTATATGAAATAAATTGAAGACAAAAATTATAAGTGGAATAATTAAGGATGAATTAATAAAAAATAAAAAATACAATGCGAATAACTAAATTAATATCCACATGAATAATGGAACATTTCATCATAGAAAATTACCAAAAAATTAAAAGGGAATGATAAACATACATATATGGGAACTAAATATTCTATACAATTAAAACATGGTTCAAAAAATGTATTATATCATAAAAATAATAATTGAGACAAAGAAAACCCTTATATTTTCTCATATAATCCAAGAAAAGAATATAACCTCCTATATAAAAAATCAAATTTAAATATTTTATTTTGAAACCATACTCATATCTTTTAAATTTATAATCACTATTTATAATCATTCTCTAATTTTTTCTAAATATGACCCTTAATAAACAAACATTAATATTTTTAATTTAAAAAATCATTAAAAATGTCTATAGACATGATATTTTAAAAAATATCATTCATGAAGTGAAACAATGTCTAAAGGGAGGTCATCAAACCAGGTGTTCACCAAACCAATCCATTTATTAGTGAGACCACCTACCATAAAATTTTCCTCCTAGAAGATATGTGTAATAATGAAGTTGAGTCCCATAATAATTTCCAAAAATTCTAACCATTCGTCAGTTAGACTCCATGATAGATGAAACATACCATTTCTTCTTGATTGTACAATAGTAGTTAATCCAAATTCTATCCATAAATTATTCACTCACATAGAACAATAAAAATACAATTCATTAATGATAACATGACTTTTGGCTTCAATAGATTATATTAATCCACACCATCCAATGAATCCTGCAAGAACACTTTCACCATGATCATGAAAGATATATCATCACCTATAAGGACCCAGGTTCCCTTGTAAAGCCCCATCACAAATATATTTAATCCTGTTAAAAATGTGAGGCTTCCAATCCACTTCCAAGGTCTCATCTAGTGGTTTATAATTTCTAGAAATAACTAATCTTCTCATGATAGTAATATATTAGATTATATATTTATAGTAATTAATTTTTATTTCATTCAATAGATTTATTTAAATAATGATCCTCACAAGTGAAGTCTTAATGACGAAGAGAGAAAAATGATGCATCACAGAACTATGGATGTACGAGATAGTGTGGATCAACATGGATGAATGTAATCTTGATCATTATGAAGTATTTCAATAAAAATAATATTGGTATTAGTTAATTTAAAATTTTTCGTTAACTCTAGATCATTTATTTTACTATAATATATGTTCTATGATATTTATAGAGGCATAATATTAATTTATGTTAGTTTTTATTTCTAACCATGAAGACTACATGGATGGTGATAACGATTTAGTGATTGTTACATATTTGTTTTATTCTGAATTAATGATTATAATAATAATTTTATAATTACAAAACAAAAAATTGATTATTTATAAATTTATATGACATTATAGTTATAATTAATCCATAATTTGTATCCAGGATATATATTGTAAGAACTGTTTCCTTATTTGATGCATACAACCTTTTAATTTTGGTATAAATATTTGTTTTTTATCTAATATGGATACTTACTGGATTCATGGTTGTTAGAGGGTATTTCATGGATAGTTTGGATCATGGAACCCATATTATAGGGAAAATAAGTCAGGCCGATATTTTAGTAGAAAATTTGCGACCCATGATTAAGGGTTTTATAGAATCGTGTGAGGTTTTTTGTGCCTCTTTCTAGTGGTGCACTATTTTAGAAACCATGCATCAAGGGTGCATGTACTTGTGGGAGCACCTATCATTTTTAGGACAGTAAATATTTTAGGTTATTACATGGTTAGTTAAACCATTCAGATAAACCAAGCAAGGATATTATTGATGCAAGGAAGGATGAATGGTTGGGGTAAAAAAATTTCAACCGCGCAGCAAAACTGTTCGAGCCAGATATTTTGGTAAAAAGAATTAATTTTCATTAATGAGTTATTAGTTTAATCATATTTATTATTTTTATTTCTTTAATAGTGGGAAGTTGGTATCTCTCCCATTTTATCTTATACCTCAATCAAATTTGGCTTCTCAATATCACTCTGGTGTAGTTTTTGATTCACCATTCGTCCATCTCCTTGGATTTCTACTAGTATAATCATTATTTATTTTAAGCCATTCTACGTTTTCCTTTATCATGATGTAGTTACGGATGTGAAGGATTATATGAATTATTTTTTTCTTTATTATCAATTATTCACAATTATTCTATTCCAGGATAATGTAATGATGGTACTAGAGATGGAGAGTTGTATAAGAAGGAGGCATATGGTCTATTAATTATCCCCCTTTTTATGTTTTTAACATGTTCTATTGCACTTCACACAGGTTTCATTGTGCGTTGGATTAAACTAAAACTCCATGGAGTTTCCTGACTTGTTAGAACCCAAATCATATAATGGTGTACATCTTTGGAGGGTGTCATACCATTGGGTCTGCCCTTTTTATGCCTAATTGGATTTCAGGATTTTACACCAAAAACATGTAATAAAGTGTTTTTATTTTCATCTAAATTATAATATCATATTGATATAGCTTTATTTTATTTTCATATAATTACTAGTTCCATTGAAAATTATAATTAATAAATTGATTTGATTAAAGGTGAGTTGTAATCCCACATCAGCTAATTAAATTCAAAATGCTTAAACCCTTTTCATTATTATATATATATATATAATATGAATATTTCCTTACTTCATATTAAATCCAATTGATATTATTACTAAATATGGATGGGAATAAAGATCATGGATGCAAATGATAAATGTCCCTGGTGGTCCTCATGCATATTTTTTATAAATATTCATGGGGTCCCTCTTGTTTTACACTAAAACGACATGATGACCATTGAACATGTCATCTCGATACATGAATGGAAACCCTTTTGTAAATGTGATATGATACAGGCATAGATACCTTGATATAATTGGTATATTTTATGATCATGATGTCCCTTATGATACCATACTAGAATTACCCCACTTGTGATAGTATACATGCATGGATTCCCTTACTGTGTAACCAAGAATGGTGTCCCATATAAATTTGATATTGGGATTGGAGTGCCCTTTACTACAATGTTACTAGGAATGGCATCCCATATAAATGTGATACCATGCATTGAGTACCTTTATACTTGTTCATAGTTATTCGATTATGAGCCAAAGTGGGTAGTGTCAAACAGGTTTCATTTAGAACCAGTTCTGACACATTTACAGTTATTAATATTTATTTTGATTATTATATCTACACACATCCATGTTATACACACATATTTTATATTTATAGAAACAAATTTTGGTGTCCTACTCTGTTTATCAAACACCCTATACAGCTACCTTTTGTACCGAGGAAGAAAATATGCTTGTAGGTGGTCCTAAGGGGAATTATCTTATTAATGATGCTTGAATTCATACATAAATTTGGATAAATCTTGGTAGCATATAACCAGGCAGGATATCATTATTCTTGGATAGTCTTTTGGATTTTTTATAGCATTTATAGTAGTGTTATTTTCTGCATTTATCCATTTTTTCTTTCGTTATAAAAACATGACATAAATTATCATTATTTTTTATTTTATTTGTTTTCTAGTTGTTATTTTATTATCAGTTTCTTTATTTTTATATCGGTTTCTACTAGCGTGAGTTACTGGTCTAGTCATTATAGTGTTTATTTCAGATATTCCATCTATTTCTATATTCTTCTATATTTATCATTTTTTACTAATCCATCGTGTTACATGTTGGTAATGAGAGAATAGTCTCTCCACATACACAACCTAGGACCTCACTTCTAGTTGGAAGACACTCACATTCACCAAGATGCATGTGAGTCCATGTGTCCCATGGGGATTAGGGCATCATTTTGTCGCATCCTGGTTTAGGATGTCACAAACTGGCATAAGGGATCTCATTTTATTTATTTACTATTTTGAGACAATAGATAGGAGAATAATAATGCTAAGGTATTTGACAAAAATGTGTACCTTGTATTATCTAACCCATTTATAGAGAAAAAAATTTACTCAAATATAAATATTCATTTTCTACATTTTTCTTATTACAATTGATTTGATTACACTGTTGGGTGGTAAAAATTAATTATGATATTACTGTTGATATAATTCTTGTTTAATCACTTATACTTGGTTGGATGGGATGATGGTAGGGAAGCATTGAGCATGTATCATATTATGAACCTCGTATGAAATACACATTCTAGGAATATTCCATTCCATAAAAGAGCATTATGTAATTTGAGTAAACTATGTTTTCCATGAGTTCTTTGAGTGTTATAATTAGACATTTTAATGGAAAAAAATTATCATAGGAATTGATAAATATAATTAGTTCTAAGAGTGTATTCTATAACCTGACATTATATTCTTAAAAATTCTATATCTGATAGCCTAAGAAGTCAATAATGGAATGTTGAGTCATAGAAAAATTTTTCATGGACTAGAATATATAATAGTATGAATTATATGGGAGTCTAATTTCAGTTAATAAGGTGAATGTGACCTTATAAATCAGAATTTTTGAACCATTAAGTTCCACTATTTTAAAAAAAATATAAATATTAATTTGTGGTGCAATTGATATTTTTCAATGAATGTTCTAAATTGTTTCCTAGAATTATTAGTTAAAAGTATGTGAAACCTCTTTTATTCTATATAAATGTTTATATCACCTAGATCAAACACATTGAGATGGTTGATTGGTGATACTGCTGCATAAAAATAAAATATACTTATTCTATTTATATATTTCTGGATTATTCTATTATTGAATCCATTATGAGGTGTGTGTGTGTGGAAATTTTAGATTAATTCTACCACAAAATCCTCTAGTCGTATGCCAAGTGGGTTCAGATGACCATGCTCTATATGTAGTGGGTCTTTAATGGATAGTTATACCTCCATTAGTGCCTTCTAAGGATGCTCTTACATTTCTAGATACAAATAAAGATTATCGATTTTGAGGATACTTTTTTGGGATTATTAACACTCTATAGAGAGATCTCTTCTCTTAACCTTATATGGGAGAGATTACTCAGGAGTTCCAACTATAGAATCCATCCATGTTTTTAGGGGATGGAGGACCATAGGACTCAGATTTATTGCTCAATATGGTTATTTCTATATTCAAGCATCTAGACAGTCCTCCTAAGAGGATATTTAATCTCACTAAATATAAAATTAAAGGACCCTCAAAACACTGGTGGGATATACTAAATTAGGATGGTAAGTATTGTGAATCAAAGTTGAGGGATTTCCAGTCAATCTACTTGATTATTTATTTCAATAGACTCTAAGGACCTATCATGCTCAAAAATTTATGAACCTATACAATGATTTTATGATAATAATGGACAATTTATCTTTTTTTAAAAATCATAAATGCTTTACATCTATTTAAACTATTAATGATCCAATGAATGGGATATGATTTTTGGATGGTATGAGACATACTATTATTTCTATGGTGTTCATTTTCCAAATTAATACCATATATGAAATATTGAAGAAAAACCTTATGACTAATCAGAAGAATAGATAAGTAGATGGTGTGAGAAAGGGTGGTTGGGGACCTAGAAATAGTACTACTCTGGCTAGAGGTCATAAGAAATTCTTTGAGACTATCTGCAAGGGTAGAGGAATCTAGTTGACACCAATAGATAGTTATGTTGTAATTAACATGTGTAGTAAACCTAGTAATATGAGTTTTCTGTGTCCCTAAGACCCCATCAAGTGGTGAGGATTCGGAACATTGAGTAATCTACAACATTTCTATAGTACCTTCCCTAATGTTTTGTGTAGGAGAGGTTCTCATATTACTCCACCATCAAGAGATGGTTCAATTATACCTTTCCACATAGGAATCTAAATTACTACTGCCCATACATTTAGAAGAGCAGGTTGTAGATGTGTTAGTATAAGTTTAAATATACATCACAAACCAGGAGAAACTTCTCAAGATAATAAGGTTATATCATAGGTTAGTGGATTAGGGTTGATTTTTTTAATGTAGCATATAATTGAGATTTTTTGTTTTAGGTCATCTACTATTTGCTTTCAATCTTGTAGCCTCTACTATCATTTCCACATTATTTTATATAGGTGAATCATAATATTTCATATTTTTACCTATTGTGGAAATTCATGGGAATTTTTTTGAGTACCCTTGTGGAGTTATGATGATCAAGATGATAGGATATGGTGTTATACCAAGGATGGAATAGTTGGTTTCATAACATGCCTATGTGGATTGTTATTAACATAGGTTGGTAGGTACGTCACTATATAATGGTAAATATATACCCAAGGGTGAGTGGGATGTTAAGGCAAGTATAACTATACCTATTCTTCATGGGATAGGTTGAGTGACCACCTATATTTCTATCATTTATATTGATGATTAGGGGATTTATAATAATACATTCTTTATTGTATTCAATCAATTTAGGGATGTATCCTATGATGAATTTTCCATACTTCCTCCTATGATAGAGGTAGAGTTTACTATCAAGCTAGTTCCTTGAGTTGAAATGGTACCAATTCTTCCTTAGAGGATGAATACTACTGATTTTTAGGATATAAATTACTAGTTGGAGGATTTAACGGCCAGAAGTTTTATAAAGAATAGTACATTTCCCTAAGGCTCAAAGGTCCTTTTCTCAAAAAAGGAGGACATAAATCTCAAGATTTACATGGGTTACATAAAAATAAATAAATTTATATGGACAAGACTATATCCCTTATCTCATAAAGATGATAATTTTTTACATCTCATAGGAGTGATGGTTTTCAGAAAGAATGAACTGTGATCTTGTTATCATTAGGTTCTATTCAGTCCATCAAATATTCCACACAAGGCTTTCTATAATTAGTACATCTTATATGAGTATCTTTTTATTTTTTTGGTATTACAAACATTCCCTACATCTTATTGTGTATAGATAATATAATTTTACCTCAATATATGAATTCATGTTTCATTTTTTGTAGATTTTATATTTATGTATTCTCATACTCAGAGCGACCAAGCCACAAATCTAGTTGTCATTTTGAATACACAATGAGAGAAATATATGTGTAATAGTCTTATTAAATTTTATTTTTTGGATAAAAAAGGTACACTTCTTGGTTTAAAATATCTCATAGGTAGGTCATTTTGTAAACCTAGAGAATTTGAGAGTTCTGGTTACTTAGGATAATCCCAATAATGTCTTTGACATACAGAGTTACTTGGGTCTATCCTTATACTACCAAAGGTTTACAAAAGACTCATAAACCATATAATCACGTCTTCTGTGCTTGAATAATAATATTGTTCGGTTTATATGGTCTTAATCCGTTGAGAAATCCTTTCAATGGTTGAAAGTGAGATTGAATTTAATGTTGATCCTGATTATTATTCAGCATGGGACAATCTATATAGTCTATTTTGACTCATAAATTATTGGTGTTCGAGAATTTCTAATGCAATAATATTGAGTCGTTGCTTACTAGTCAAGGTAGTTGAGAAATCTCAAGAGAACATACACAAAGTATGTGTAACACCCCATGGTTTTAAAAAAATAAATGAAATGCATGAAAATTTGTTTTAATTAGATATTTATAACTGGTATTTAAAAATAAGTTTTCAACTTCTATATTTTGAATTTTGAAAAACGGTAATCTATAATTGTGATCAGTAAGTTATTTGAAATCTAATGGAAACAACATGATTTTTTAGTGAAAAGTAACCTACCCTTATGAATTGTAATATGAATAGTAATATTACCCTTATGAATAGTAAATCATATTATTATTTTATTTTCCTAAGGATATAAGATAATGAGATGTCGATTAATGTTTCAAGGTGTTATAAAAAGAGTTATAGATTTAAAAATTTTATTTTTGAATAAATTATGATTTAAAAAAATTAAATTCATAATATTTCCAAAATTATTTTCAAATGATGGAGTTTATTTCTGATTTCTATAAATTGAAAAATGGCTAGGGTGAATTTTTTGTATTTCTTTAAAATAGTTTATTTTTCAATGAATAGTAAAAATATAGTTTTTAGTTTTGGTGTGATTAATGAAATCATTAATTATGTAATAATTATGTAATAATTCTTGTAGACTTTTGTATAGTAATATAAGATATTTGGTGTCCTAGGTGGAAACAATCATGGGAAAATACCATGGGAAAGCCCATGTTTTTACAAAAACCACTACTGAGGTGTCCCCTGAAAATTAATAAAATATTCCTTCAGTGTTTCTTTAAATACAAACCAATTCCTTCATTAAATTCATTACGAATTCCTCCTAAACGAATATTATGACTCATTACCTCTCTAGTATACCTCCCAAGGTGTGATCATGCCCCCAAGGTCCCAACCTTCATGTCGTAGGATTTACTCTATAAGGTAATATAATTCTCAACTTCATTCATTTTTCATTGAAGTTATCTTTTATGTGGTATAACTTTCAAGAATCCATAACATGTTATTATTTTCATTTTATTCAATATCTATATTGTATTATGATTAATTTATTTATAGGTGACCAATGACCACTATACTTTTATAGTTTTCTAAAAACATGATCCACACCTGTTATGTTGCCAAATTTTCAGAAGGGATTTGTCAACTATTATTTTATTTCATGTTCCATTATTTTATTATTCCATCCCCACCTCTACTTATCCAAGATGAATTTATGATCCAGTATCTTATATATTCTATATTTCATAATGTTTATGGAAGATTCTTTATTATACTTATTCTCCCCTCTCACTTATTCATGAAATTAAAATATCGTCCGTGTTGTGTCGATTTACCAACATCGTGGAAAATGGGATTGAAATTTCTTTTACATACTTCAAGACCGGTCATGAAACTATTTTAATGGTAGAACCAGATTAAATTTATTTATTATCTATTATATAAGGTTATGTAATAATTTTTTACACATGTTATTTATTTATTAAACAAAATGAGTTCATTATAATCAAAGAATTGCAAAAATAACTCAAACAAATATCATTAATGTTTTAAATTATGAATTATCCTAATAAAAAAAATTCAAAATTCAAAATGATATAATTTATGTTTATAAAAATATGTAAATACTATTCCATTTCAATTCTAGAGTTACACATTCAATCGACAAGAATATTCTTCCTGAAACGATCATGGAAACCATGTAAAGAACACTCCTGAAACAATGTAAATAACAAAATATTACAAATAAATGTGTCGAATGATGTTGTATAATGATAATATAAGGTTTAATAAACATTAATTGTTTTCATTAGGATATTTATAAAAATATTTTAACCATTATATAGGAGGTTTAATCACTTTTAAGGAGAACCCGATGAAAGGGAACTCCTAACCCAATTTCTATTCATTGGGTAAACCTTATTCTTTATTAATTATGTGGTATTAAGATTATTGGTGTGATTAATTTTTGTTAATTTTATGTTTCAATATGTATATTTCCAGTGTATACACATATCTATTCCATTCTTTTAATTCTCACTCCAATTATATTTTAAGGGACTTTCCCTTTAAAAAACATTTTAAACCCCCCATTAATAAATTTCAAAGGAATTATATTTTAATATTTATATGTAATGGGTAGTTTCTCTAGATTTCATGATATTTTATTACCATGGTATGTTCCTTGGACATTATTTTTGTTTATTTTCTCCCATTATACCTCATGCTATGATAGGTGAGCCCCATTATATCTCTCCAATGCATTAGGTAATCTGGAGAAGTATGTTTACCAAAAGGTTATTCCATGTATAAGGGTGAATGTAAGAGTGATATGGTAAATATATCGCAAGGAATCTACATGATTTTTCTATGCATATGAGTTTTTATGATTATGGGTTTTATTGGTTTTTTATGTTATCACTTGACTAATGGTTTATTTATTTATATCCCTTACTGAGTTTTATACTCAACTCATGATTAAATAAAATCATAGTGTATAAGGATAGTAATAGAAAGAGAGGATTCATGATTTATGATATTTAGTTTTGTCAAAGAAATAATGTTTTATGTTTTAATGTAATATATTTTTAAAAAATGGACACTATTTTATTAGTATCCTCTTTTTATGAATATGGTATGTTATGTATGTATGATATCATAATTATTTAATACATTAAACCTGAAAATATCATCAATGTGTAATAATGTATGTTATTGTCTAAAATTCATGATTATATATTGTATTAAGGTCGGGTCCTTATAATTGGTATCATATATAGTTTATATAACATTGGTGGTTATGATGATGTTAAAATAATACCATAAATGATTTTTACTATATGTTAATTTGAAATATTATAGAATTTAATGATTAACATGTTACTTAATCTATGTTATGCCTGTTCATAATGGTTTTCCACAGAAGAAATAGGGAAGCTGAAGTAGGAAGGCACCATGAGGCTGATGTTCGTACGAATATGCAGCCGAAATGGTGGGAATTAGAAACGAGTATTTTGTGAAAGCAATGGCTCCGTTGACTCAAGAAATAAACGTGGGGTATCCATGCTGGATAGGAACATGATATAACATGAAGAAACATGTCTTTGGTCATGAATTTTATGAGGCAACATCCTCCAACATTTAGTGGAACCACAGATCCGGTGATAGCCTAAGGATTGATCAATGCTCTAGAAAAGATATTATTTGTCATGGGATGCTCAGAACATAAAAAGTTAATACATTTAATTTATTTTTTGGAAGGTGAAGCTGATAAATGGTGATATCTGGTTAAGAATACGAAAGAATGAGATGATCTTGACAATCTTGAATGGGATGATTTTTAGAGTCTTTTTTTTGGAAAAATATTTTCCTAAAACTATTTGACTTAGAATGGAGAATAAATTTTTGCAACTGACATAGAGAGATAATGATTTTGTGGTAATATATAAATCAAAATTTTATAGGACTTTCTAGGTACATACCAGCTTTTACTTGTGATTTTTATAGTAAAATTAATATAGTTTACTCTAGTTTGAATCAATTTCATGAAAATATATAGCTTCATAAGTGTTTAAAAGCAATGGAAAACTTATTTTTTGTGTGGAAAAAGTATAGATGGAGTTTTCTAACATATATGTACCTCATGGTGACTAGAATAATAAGATATCAGGTTTGTAGGCTTTGGGTAAGAATTCGTCAAAAAAATATAGAGGTAAGAAAATCAATTTACCTTCTTGTGAAAAGTGTGGTAAAAAGAATCCTGGTTAATGAATTGTAAATTATGGGAAATTTTACCAATGTGGAAATTTTGGGAATATTTTTCGTGAGAACAAGATAAATAATTCTAAAAGTAATGAGAATTCGATTGTGAGATTCTTTAACTATAAGAAATTGGGTAATTTTGAATTTTTTTTTTCTGAAGCTAGTTACTCAAGCAGGGAATCAGTAATATTGGAAGCAGAATGGATTGGTAAAATCATTTTCAAACACTTCAGTAGATTTTGAGCTATTAAATGAGGTGTTAACAAGTATTTTTCTTGTTTTTATAGATTTCACAAAAGAGTTGTTTGATTTAGGGTCTACACGTTCCTCCTTTTATGAGAAATTTTCTAAAAAATTTGGAATTCAACCTCATGAAATGAAACAAAATCTCATGGTAAAAACACCTGGAAAAATATTTTGTAAAAAAGAAATTATAATAATATTCCTATAATATTTTGTGGAAATATTTTACCTTTAATCCTTTTTATTTTTCCTTTAGTAGAGTTTGATGTTTTCCTGGGTATGGATTGTCTTTATTTTTATCATCTTAAGATTTATTACAGAGAAAAAGAAGTAATTTTTCAGAAAGAATATTATTTGGTGTACAATAATGAACCCATACCATTAATAACATATCAAGAAGCTAAGACTTTTCTAAATGATTGAAATGAAATTTATTTAGATCATATTTGTGAAGATTATAGAACTATCCAGACTAATGATGTACTAGATGGTAAATGAATACCTTGATGTTTTTTATGGTGATTTTCCCATTGTTATTCTTAATAGAGAGGTTGAGTTTACTATTTTCATATTTCCTGATGCAAAGAAAATTTCTAAACCCCCTTATATAATAGACCAAATTAAACTTATGGAATTAAAAAAGTGTTTTCATGAATTATTATATAAAGGCTTCATTCATCCTAAAACTTCACCATGGGGAGGTCATATATTTTTTGTAATGAAGAAAGATGTTTCAACGAGACTTTCTGTTGATTATAGAGGCTTGAATAACATTATTATTAAAAAATTATTCTTTGACTCATATTGATTATTTTTTTAATCATATCTAGGGAACCCAATATTTTTTTAAGGTTGACATGAGGTTGGGGTACCATTATTTGAAAGTAAAGGATGAAGATATCCAGAAGACTATGTTATGTACTAGATATGGTCATTATGAATTTGTATTTATTTCTTCTAGGTTAAATAATTCACCTACTATATTCATGGATCTTATGAATAGAATATTTCAGGATTTTATGGATAATTTTTTGGTCGTGTTTATTGTTGACATTATGGTATATTCTATAAGTAAATAGGTTCATGAAAAAAAATCTAAGTGTTGTTTTTAAAACATTAAAAAAAATACACATTATGTAAAATTTAGAAAGTTTATTTTTTGTTTGAAATAGATTTATTTTCTTGGAATCATTTTAAAATAGGATGGAATAATAGTTGATCCTACCAAAACAAAAGTGGTTGATTAATGGACAAGACCTAAAAATGTTACCGAGATTCATAGTTTTATTGGATTAGTTGGTTATTATTGACGGGTTATAAAATAAATTGCACAGTTATCTAGACTTCTAACTATGTTAAAAGTAAAGGGGATAAATTTGTTTCAAAAGGAGAATGTAATGTTTTATTTCGAGAACTGATGTATAGATTGGTCAATGCTCCAGTTTTGGCATTGGCTTCTTCAAATGGTGAGTTTGTCATATACATTGGTGCTTAATTTAAGGGATGTGGTTGTGTTATGATAAATAATGATCTGATAATTACTTATGCTTTAAGAAAAATAAAACCAAATGAGTTAAAATATCCCTCACATTAATTGTAATTGGAAGCTGTGGGTTTTTGTTTGAAAATATGGAGGCACTATTTATATGTAGAAAAATGTCAAATATATACTAACCACAAAAGTCTGAATTATATATTCACCCAAAAGGAATTATACTTGAGGAAGAGAATATGGATTGAACAAATAAAGTATTATGATTTCATGATTAATTAACATCCGGTAAAAGAAATTTGGTGGCCGCCTTGAGTCGAAAACATCATGAATCATTAACCATGTTACATTTTGAACATGATCCTTTTATTAATGAATTGATGAATTTTTGCGTAACATTTGTTTTTGCATGTAATACATATGTTTTGTTTCAAGATTCAGTGAAGTCGTAATTATAAGACATAATTAATCAAGCGTTGAAAGAATACCAAGATCTATAGAAAAAGGTAGAATAGGATAAAATGGGTAGGTTTCCAGAATTTAACCTTGAGAAAAATTGTGTTTTATAAATTGGAAAAATGTTGTGTGTTCCATGTGTTTCCGAGTTAATGAAATATTTTTTGGGTGCAGCTCAAAGTTCTCTATTTTCAGTTCATCTTGGATGTACTAAGATGTATAGAGACCTTCAATAGTATTACTGGTGGGATGGACTGAAAATGGATATTACAGAATTTATACTGAAATGTTTGACATGTCAACAAGTAAAAGTAGATAGGTAGTTATCAAAGGAGATGCTTCATCCATTTCTAGTGCTAGAGTGAAAATGAGAGAATATATCCATGGAATTTATTGTGGGACTACTTAATAATTCTCAAGGTAATAATGTGATTTGGTTTGTTGATGATAGGCTGACAAAATCTAAACATCTTATTACTATTCGATATATGATTTCATTGGATCGGGTTTCTCGAATGTACCTCAAAGAGATTGTTGGGTTACAAGGAGTTAATCTTTCCATTGTATCTGATTGAGATCGAAGGTTCACTTATAACTTTTAGAAGGGCCTTCAATTTTTTTGGGGACATAAATAAATTTTAGTGTAGATTTTTATCCTCAATTTGATGGGTAGTCCGAATTAATGAATCAGACATTGGAATACATGCTTCAAGATAATTCAATGGACTACCAGGGAAGTTGGGATCAACATTTTTCTTTTGTTGAGCATTCTTATACCAACTGTTTTCAATCCAATATACAGATTGAACCTTTTGAGAAATTGAATGGGAAACAACGTCGAAATCCATATTTTTTGGATGTAGTCAGGTAAAGGATATTGATGGGACTAAAATTATTAGAGGAAATGGCTGAGAAATTGATTATAATCCAGCATCACATGAGGACATCCTAGATCAGGTAGAGATGTTATGTAGACAATAGGGGAAAGCATTTTCTTCTGAGATAGGTTATCATTTTTTTCTTATAACATCACCATGTAAAACTGTTATTTTCTTTGGTATGAAAGGAAAGATATATCCACATTTTATTGCAACTTATGAAATTATGGAGAATGTTGGACTATTGGCCTATCATGTAGCTTTACCTCAGATTTTATCTCATGTACACAATGTTTTTCATGTTTTGATGTTGAGAAAGTATGTTCCAGATTCATCTCCTGTCTGGAGCCCAGAAGCAGTTCAGTTGGAATAGAACCCTTCATGTAAGGAGAAACCAGTTCAGATTCTAGATAGAAGGGAATATATATTACAGAATAAGATAAACCACTAGGTAATGTTTTTTTTGGAGAAACCACGTGGCTGATGAAGAAACATGGGAATTTGAATTTTCTATAAGGGAATGGTACCCACACTTGTTTAATGAGTAAATAAAATTATGAGAATGCAATGTCCAGAAGGTGGGGATAATGTAACACCCTAAGGTTTTAAAAAATAAATGAAGGTCATGAAACATTATTCTCAGTAGATTTATTTAACTAGTATTTAAACATAAATTTTTAGCTTCTGTGTTTTGATTTTCGAAAAATGGGCATCTACAATTGTGATCAGTACGTTATTTGAAGTCTAATAGAACCAACATAATTTTTTAGTGAATAGTATCATACCCTTATGAATTATACTATAAATAGTAATATGAAACTTATGAATACTAAATCATATTGCTATTTTATTTTTTAAGGATATAAGATAATGATATATAAATTAATTTTTCAAAGTATTAAAAAAAGAGTTATAGATTTAAAATTGTTATTTTTGTATAAATTATGAATTTATATAAAAATTATATTAATAATATTTAAAAAAATTTCTGAAAAAAAGAGTTTAATTTTTAATTCTAAACATTGAAAATGGTTACGGTTAATTTTTGGTATTTTTCTAAAACAGTTTAATTTTTAGTGAATAGTAAAAACACAGTGTTGAGTTTCAGTTTGTTTAATGACATCATTATTGATGAAATAATAATGTCCTAATTCTAGTATACTTTTGAATAGTAAAATAATATATGAGGCGTCCCAAGTGTCCAATACAATGGTAAAATATCATAGGCAATCCCATGGTTTTTGAAATACCACTAATGAGGTGTCCCTTAGAAATTAATAAAATATTCCCTCATATTTTCTATAAATACCAACTCATTCATTCATTCCATTCATTCCAAAATCTTCCTAAAAAATGATATTGTCTTACTACCTCCATATTACTCTTTACAAGGTGTCCACAATCCCCCACATTCTCAACCTTTAAGTCATAGGATTTACACTACATGTTAAGATAATTATCAACTTCTTTCTTTTTCCATTCAAGTTCTCTTTTATGTGGTATAACATTCAATTTTAAATACCATGTTATTATTCCATTTTCTTCCCTCTCTATACTAAATTATGATTAATTCATGTATGGGTGAACCTTTTCCCCTCTCTTTTTAATTTTTTCTAATACCATGTTGCATAGCTATTGTGCTGCCGAATTTTTATAAGGGATTTCTCAACTATTCCTTTATTTCGAATTCCTTTATTTGATTCTTATTTCCATACAACCCCTTATCCACGAGGAATGAATGATCAAGTATCATAAATATTCTTTATTTAGTCATTTTTATGGAATATTCACCATTATACTTATTTTCCTCTCCCACTTAGTAAATAAATTAAAACATCTTCTTTGATGTGTTGATTTACCGACATCGTGGATGATGTGATTTTAATTTCTTTTAATTCCATCCATACTGGTCATAAAACAATTTTTAGGGTTGAATAAAATTATAATTTATTTATTATGTCTTGTTTAAGGTTCTAGAATCATTTTTACATAGGTTATTAATTTATAAATCAAAATTAGTTCATTAAGATCGTCAAAATCGCCAAAATGACCAAAACAGATATCAATAATGTTTTAACATATGAATCATTTTCATGTAAGCATTAAAATTTTAAAAGGTATAATTTATGGTTATTGAAATATATAAATATCATTCCATTCCAATTCTTTAGTTTCACTTCCAATCTAAAATAGTATCTATCATTAACTGATCATGGAAACCATGTTAAGAACACACCTGAAACAATGTAAATAACAAAATATTACTAATAAATGTGTCGAATAATGTTGTAAAATTATCATATAATTTGTTATAAATGTTAATATATTTCATTAAGATATTAATAACACACTTTAAAACTATTATAGAGGAGTTTTAAACACTTTTCAATTAGGAAGAACATGAGGTAAATCAATTCTTAACCTAATTTTCATTCTTTGGGTTAACCATCTTCTTTATTAATTATATGGTATTAAGATTATAGGTGTGATAAATGTTTTTTATATTATTTTTCACTATTTTTATTTATAGTGTATACACATATCTATTCCATTATATTAATTCTTACTCTAATTATATTTTAAGGTAATTTCCCTTTAAAATCCTTTTTAAAATTCTCTTTAATAAATTTTAAAAGGATTGTTTTTATATGTATATATAATGAGTGGTTTTTTCTGATTTAAAGATACTTTATTACCATTATATTTTACTTGTAAATTATATATGTTGGGTGTATCACATAATGGCTTATGATATAATCAGTGAGCCCCATTATTGCTCTCTAATGCATTAGGTACATCAGAGATGGAAGTCAATAAAAAGGTTATTCCATTTGTAGGGGTGAATGTAAGAGTGATATGATAAATATGTACCAAGAAAACTACATGTTGTCTCTATGCATTTGAGTTTTTATTATTATGGGTTTTATTGTTTTTTATTTTATCACTTTACTAATGATTTCTTTCTTTATATCCCTTACTGATTTTTATACTCATCTCATGTTTTTTAAATGTTTTTCACATGATATAAGGATGGGAAAGAGAAAGAATGGAGTTGTGATTTCTGATATGGGGTGTTGTCAAAGAAATCATGTTTTATGTTTTATTGCTTTATATTTTGAAAAAATTAGATACGATTTTATTAGTATCCTCTTTGTATGAATTTGTAATGTTATGTATTACAGATGTCCTACTTTTTTAAAACTCTAAACCCAAAAATATCATCAATGTGAAAAAAGTATATTATTGTCTAAAATTAAATATTATGTAATTTTTTATAGATGGGTCCTAATAGTATGATCTCATGTTATTAGTTGATGTACATGTCATGTGTTTCTAGAGGAATTACATATTTGGAGATCATTTTGTGGTGTTTATAAACCAAAAAATACTCAAGTATATTTTTTAAAAGAATTAAATAAATATCATATTGTCAAGATGGGTTTAATATCTACCTCCCCATGACATAGAGCTTTCATATAAACCTAAAATTGGCAATGTTGTTGCCAACACACTAAGTAAGAGAACTCAGACATAAGATGTTTAGGAGGCCAATAAAATATGAAATCTTATTGATCTATTTTTTGAGATTCATATAGAGTTGTAAGACTGAATGAGATAGTTTCTACTTGCATTAATATTAGTAGGAACTTCACCTGCGTAGAAATTAATGAAGAGACTCTCTTCAAATGTTGAAGGTTCAGTCAAAGGAGATAGTATTTCTAGTGAGGACCTGCCTCATGATTGGAATATCAATGATGAATACATACTTTGTATACAAAGGATTATCTAGTTTCTAATAGTTGTGAGAGAGGAGCTAATTTCGAGGTCACATTATTCACAATGAGAACTTCACCTATGTATCTCCAACATATATCATGATATGCATCAATAGTAAGGATTTCCATGATGAAATGTAAGATTTTATGTTTTATCGATAGTAATTCCAACTTTTATTTGGTAATGGTTCAATAACAGGGACATATAGTCTTAGTATAACCATTTTCCATCCCGGTAATGAAAAGGGAGGATGTTCTTATTGATTTGTTCATCATGTTACTGAGGTATCCTCAAGGTAGAAACATAGTTTGGGTAGTTGGGCATTGACAGAAAAACGTATCCCAATTTATTTATATCGGAGATTAGTTGATGATCTAGGAATATTGTTCCTTCATGAGATCATATGATAGCATGAGGTCCCTCATACTATTATTTAATATAGGTATTATCACTTCACATAATGGTTATGGATCGTGTGGAAAAATGATATGGGTATATAGGTTATTTTGAGAAAACTTTTCACCCACAGAATGGTGGAAAATTTGAGTGGACTATACACGTTCTAGAGGACATGTTCTGGTCATGCGTCCTTGATTTCAGAAGTTCCTAAGAAAATCATATTCCTCTAATAGAGTTCACCTATAATAATAGTTATCAGGTGATGATTCAGATGTAAACTTATAAGTCCTTGTATAGTTGGCCATGTCCTTCACCCCTATTGTGGTTAGTGGGAGGGAGGAAGTGTACTAGGTACTCATATCATTTAGGATACTTTATTTTAGGATCAGCTGATTTGGAGGAAAATGTCTACTGATCAGTCTAGACAAAAATATTATACTAATCTCCATCAAGGACCTCTAGAGTTTGAGATCTAGGATCTTATATTCTTATGGGAATCTCCCAGACATGGTAATAGTTTGATATAGAGGAAAGGGAAGATATCTTCACACTTTCTCAAGCCATTTGTGACTCCAGAGAGAGTGGGTCCAGTAGCCTCTCATTATGTATTACCTCAAAGCCATTGTTCCATGAATGACCTCTTCCAAATTTCACAACATAAAAAATCTCAGAAAGAAATTTCTCATACATTTCATTTTGATGATGTTGAAATGAATCATGATTCTTATTTTGAGGAGTATCCTATAAGAATTATTGATTATATCGTGAAGGATATATGAGGATAGTATGCTCATTTAATATGTCTTCTATAGAAGAATGGATTGTCACATGATGAGGCCTAGGAGCCGGAGGCTGATGTATGAGCTTAGTGGAAAGATTTATTTTTAGATGATATTTTTTCACCATTTGAAGGAGAACCTAGGGAGGATTTACATTAAGTGGGATGACCATATGAACTGGTAATTATTTGAGGTATGAATCCATTTAATTTTGGTCCATGTATTTTTTATGTACCAAATATGGATGCCTGATAACTTCATTTAAATTTTAGGGCTGTCTGGGACTATTTAGAGACTAAAACCCAACATTTATAATATATTTTTTGAACCAAATAGTTAGTAAATACTATGAATACCAAGCTTCATGGTTTTTTAGAACATTGTGTGTTGGTCTGGGCCTCTGTCTATATGTGCACATATTGGGAATCCAGACATTAGGGGTTACACGCCTGTGCGGGAGCACCTAAAAATTTAGTAGTGAAAAATCATATAGTTTTTTCAAGGTTATCCAAATCGTGAACATGAATCGTGCAATGTTCCACTTGAATTAATGATGGGTGTACAGTTGGCAGATGTTTTGGACTACCATGTGGCCAGACTGTGTATCTAAGAAATTGTGAGTAATATGGTCGAATATCCATTAATGAGTTATAAGTTTAAACCTATTATTTATTTTTTCATTATTCTCCAGAGGGTAGTGGGATTTTATCCCATTATAGATTATTACGCCCTCAATTAAAGATTCTTGATAACTCTCTAATACAATGTTAAATTCATATTCTGTCAATCACATTGGATTTCCACTTGTAAGATCATAAATCCTTTTATGCCATTCTATGTTTTCATTTCTTGTGACTAAGTTATTTGGGTACGGGCTCACATGCCTCATTTTTAAGTAATTCTTCCATTCTTAAGATTTAATAAAATAAAAGATGATTTAGTGGTCTATACTAGATGGGTATATTTTTATAATCACAAGATAGGTGGTATATTAATTAACACTCATGATTTGATGTTTTATAATTTGTGTTGTTATTCCCCACACGAGTTCACCATTACATTCCTTAAATTTCAACTTCCTTGATTTGGTTAACTTGATAAAACCCATATCATATCATGTTCTACAACCATGGAGTCATCCATCCCATTGGGCATTCCATCACTATGCCTAATTTCATTTCATGGTTTTACACCAAAAAACCTAATAAAGTTTTAGATTTACTTCTAAAATATAATATCATATTGATATGGATTAAATGTAGTGCCATAGCAGGGCTATTTCCCTTGAAATTTATTATTAACAAATTGAATTGATTATAGGAGTGTTATAATCCTACATCACCTAATTATCTGGAATATGGTGACACCCTTGTCATTATTAAATGTAAATGATATATGAATATTTCATTGGTTTGATTTAAATCGTGTGGATATTTTTACTAATGAAGGATGGGAATGATGACATTTTATGAGTATGTTAAATGGATATTGTGACCCTTAAGTATATTTTATATAAATAGGCCAGGAACCACACCTGTTTTACACTAAATGGATATGAAGACCCTATACCATGCTAAATTGATAGTATTATAGAGAACATTATATAAATGTGATATGATAGTCGAATGGAGACCCTAATATAATTGTGATACTATACAGGAATGATGTCCCTTGTGATACTATACAAGCTTGATATCCCTTATGATACTATATTTACATGGTGTACATTACTCCGATAACAGATATGGAATCCATTATAAATGTGATTTTGGGAAAGAAATCCCCTTTACTACTATGATACTCATGATCGAATCCCATATAAATGTGATACCATGAATTTATTCCCTTGATATTTTTTTAGAGTTATTCCGACAGAGGTCAAAGCATGCAGTGTCTTCTTAGATTCTATCAAGAACCGAAGAAGACCCATTTACAGTTTTTACTAATGTTTTTCATAATTATATATGCACACAACCATGTTATAAAAAAATGGATATTTATAGACTCTGTTGGTAGTGGAATAATGAGTTAATCTCACACCCTATACAGGACACCTATGAATCCCTAGAAGACTGTATGATTTCAGGTTTAGAGAAGGGGAATATTCCTCTTATGGATTATTGATTTCTTATATAAATTATATTGGAGTTTAGTAGGATATGAAAATACATGATGTTTTAATTCTAGGACCGACATTTGGATTCTTTTTTTATAACATATATAATACCACTACTAATTTCTTTTATCCAAGTTTTCTTACTTTATAGCCCATGAAATACATTATCATCATTTGGTATAAGATTCACCTTCCATGAATTAGCTGATTATTCTATACTTTATGCAGATATCTTCTACCTATATGGTTGGTTATTTTTCTATTATTAATAGTATCTATTTCCAATATGGTATCTGTTTATATATGCTTCCCCTATTTACCGATTTTGATTATCTATTGTGTTCCACTCTATTAATGAGTGTATAGTCTCCCCATATATACATCATTGACCCTCACTAATATTCATCATCCTCTATTGTTCAGGGATATTTTCCTATGTCCATCCATCCAACAGGGATCAGAGCAATGTTTAGTGGAATTCAGGCCTGATACGTCACATAAATTCACTTCAATTTTAATTTTTGCAGTCAAAACTACTAAAACATTAACATACCATGAATAATGGATGGTTACATGTGGGGATAGTGTTAATATAATTATAATAGAACCATAAATATCTAATTTTTTATTAGTGTGATGTATAATAATTTTAAGTATTTATAAGAATCATTTTATGGTATTAACATATTTAAGATATGTATAAAAATATTTTCCATTTAATATGATTATTTAAAATGATTGAATT
Source organism: Viscum album (assembly GCA_963277665.1). NCBI lineage: Eukaryota > Viridiplantae > Streptophyta > Magnoliopsida > Santalales > Viscaceae > Viscum > Viscum album. The sequence continues at coordinate 472,595,382 of OY728159.1, read as the reverse complement.
AAGGATTATTGTATATATATCATATCATTAATAATTTCTCCAATTTAACATCCCAAAACGTAATTATATCTTAAATAAAAAAAATATATCAAATCCATTATCATTCCTATATGTTTAAGGTAGCGATGAAAATAAAAATATAAATCATTCCGTCCATATTGGTGGTAATACACATGCACACATGGTTAATGATTTTTGAAAAAATATTGAGAGAAATATATTACATTATTTTTTATTTATGAATATAAATTACTATATTAATATAATAATTATATATTAATTTAAATATGACAACTATCCATGTAATGTGGTTAGGAAAAAAAGAATCATAAAACTTTGTGGAGGTTGTAGTCTATATTCATGCATGACTATTGTTTTTTTCATTAAGGGAAAATGGGATAGATGGTAAATGGTGATTACCATAGAATATTTAAATTATTTATATAATGATAATATATGTGAATTTAAATTTGGATTTTGAAATTAATGTTTAAAATAATGATATAAAGGGAAGTATTTAAGGAAAATTGATTACATAAATTGATAACTTTGAGTTTTCCTTGGAGAATTACTTTGAGAATGAGGTATTAGGATCATTTATTTCTACTAGAAGCACAAGTAAGAGTTTTTGGATTCTATATGAAGTAAAAAAAATTTGTTACATGAGTAAAATTAATTTTAGGAGTTCTGTTGAAGGTGTTTTTAAAAACTCAATTTAAAAGCGATAGGGGGTGTTATTTTTTGTAAACACCCATTCATATTTAATAATGGAAAGCCAATCTCAAGAACTATGAATCAAAAATAGAAGAATAATGGAGTAGGGAAGCGATAAAATATATAAATAATTTAAAATATAATTTGACACATTTTGTAAACTTTTTTTCAATTTATTAACATTAGGTTATCGAATTTTATATTTTATATATTTTTTCAATAACGTATTTTTATCATAATAAATTTTTCTTTTATGAAACGATAAATTTTTGTCTATTTACATAATTTACACCTAATGAAAAAAACATTTAAATACATTTTATTTATTTTATTATATAAATGGGATAACAATTATTTTTTAATAAATCAATTCATATAGTGTTAAAAATAATTTCATAGGGAAAATGGATCTTATGTTATAAAATAACTGATATAGTATTATAAACTAGTGAAAATATTTATAAATTTATATTTCACTTAAAACATAAAAAAAATTAAAAAGGTTTGAACATTTTATACGTCATACAAACATACTAATATTGGATTTAAATCATGATATTTATTAAAATGGTTTATTCCACTATATAGAATAAAATGAATCCTTATGAACATAACCCAATAATTAATCATTAGGAAATATATATGTGATTTATCCAAAAATAATGTTCATTTTATCAAATAAATAGTTAAAAAGGTTAATATTTTTCTTTTGAATAAAAAAATTGTCATATATTGAAAAAATATATTTATACAAAAATAAATTTTTTAGAATAATAACCATTCTCATTATTTTTTTATATCATTTACTAATTAAATTACAATTAACCAATTAATCATATTATACTAACCCATGATTAACATACATGGATAATAAATTATTTTAGAAGAATATTCAACATATAAAAAATATATATCCCCGACAATGGTAATAATTTAGTGTCTTTGGAAACTTAGAATAAAATATTATAACTCGATGAATGATCTTCAATATTTCCGAAAAATATATACCCTTTTAGTAAATCAACCCCAAAAAATTCTTCATAATATGTGGAATGGAAACATAATAAAGTGTGGAGTTCATATGCCTAGTAATGGAAAAAGTGAGATACATAATCATAACATGAGAATAAGGACATGAGAACATGATAATATCATTTTAAGGTCATAAAATCCATATGAAAGATGATTTAATTGAGTCTTGGAATTAATTTTGTTGTTTATAAGTAATGAATCATAATGTAATCATAAAAATCCCTGAGACCATAACTTAGGAATAAGACATAAAATTTGTGGCGAACACATTAGAATATAAAATGATTTTTATAGTAGTCAATGAATTATATTCAATTCTATCATAGTAGTATGGGATCACTCCCCATAACAAATTTGAAGTCATGGAACAATCCCATAACAAACTAAGTAGTCATGTTCTACTTCTAAGACCATATTATTGGAAAAATTTCTTTACCAAACCAATTCCACTCATTATTGCTTCCATGTTTACCTAATGAGTTATAAATATTTACCCAAAACATTAGAGGGACATATTGGTCTCACCCATCTCATAATTAAATTATACATTATGTGTTCCCAAAGATCATAAAAAATCATATCATAACCCTTGAATTGAAATGGTAATTACAAACATGTAATCATATCAAAAACTTTGTAAAAAGTGATAGTCTTCATAATTACTTCATCAATGCATTAAAAGTGAAAAGAAGTGGGATTTTTAAGCTTATAACCCATGAAAAAGAATTATGATTCATAAGAATATATCTTGGAGAAGATATATGAGTTCCATAAACATATTTCTAAAGAAAAGTAAACAATTTAAGGATAGAGTATAAATGTATCGTTTGGATCATTTTCCCTAAAAGGAATGAATAGCAGTAGAGGATGTGATAATATATGAAAAAAATTTGTAATGACACTTTAAAAACATTTCATGAGGAAAATATCCTTTCTTCTATGAAAATTTCTATTTAAAACATAAATCAAATTGAAAATTTTTTCATTGAAATAATAATAATGAATCTTGGAAACATTTTCAAAACAGTTATCTTTGAATTCTTATAAAAGAATCCTAATTTTTTTTTGAAATCATTTATCCTTGAAAACACATTATAAACCTTTAATGAAAGTATGAAAACATTTGAAAAAAAATTCATTGAAAATAGATTTTAAAACTTATAAATGAATATTTTAAATGGATAATGTTTTACAAAAACATTCTTTGAAAATCAGTTTTTAAGATCATTTTAAAAAAAATTAATAAAATTTTTTATAACATGGTTTTGGAATAAACTGATTTTTGATCGAAAATATAAATGAAATTAGATTTTATTTCAAAACATTTTTTAATTATATTTAGTACAAAGGATTGGAAAAGGGTTCTTATAAATGAAGATATCATGACTTACATGAGGATAAAAAAATTCATGAGTGTTCTTGAGAGATGGATTGTAATATTTTCACAATGGAATCATAATAATAAACAATATTGATAAATAAAGAGATTTATTCAATAAACTATTACACCTTTTTAATATTTAATCATACACCCCATGTGGGAATATGAAATTAAAATATTTTTAAAATATCATGAATAGAAAGATATTAATGATATAACATGTAAAATTAAAATATATACACCTTGTAATAGACTTGAAGTTCATTAGAAAAATGTCCTTTAATGAAGGGAAATTGAGACAAAAATATGGTACTAATCTGGCCTCATTTGAACTGTAAAACCCTATAAAATATAAATCATCAAATGGATATTTTAATACCCATATATTAAAGGAAAATATTTATATTATATATTCACGGAACCACACAAATGAAATTTGTGGCGATTAAGGCATAAATCACATAGTTATAAAAGTCAGATAAGAAAATGCTTACCTTAAATATTGATGTTATTCATACCTGTTAAATACACCAAATAATAATATAAGTACAATATTTTTTATCAAATTTCATATATTATTTTATTATGACATTATATTACATGTTTATAAAAAAATTAAAGTATATGGGAGAGAAAGGAGAGGGTGATGAACTAGAGGGTAACCCAAAATCTCTAAATGTTAAAGTGGATTCTATAAATATTAATCTTAATTAAAAGTGATTGAAATATTTTGAAAATTTGATTTATTATATTGGGAATAAGTATATTTTTCAATTTTTGTCATCAAGGGTGGTGGATCGATTCTGCGTTGTTAAAGATATTAGTAAAAAAACATACTGAAGTGGTAAAATCTATTGTGAATCCCTCATTCTCAGATGTTGACCAACACCCAAAAAAATAATAAGTGTTACATTTACCATGTATCAGTGGATCCAATTATTATTTAATAGTGGCTAAATATTTGTAAATACTCTATTATAGTGTGTTTTAGTACTTATAAAGGTGAATGGATATGGAGATTTAATTAAATAACTCAATAAATTGTGTAAATATGATGATTTTAGGATTTAATATTGATATCCATGGGATGAGGGTAAAAACATGTTGCGTCCTAATCTAATTAATGAAAAATAGACACCTTGTTCTTTGGATCAGTATCTTGAAAGCCTTATTTCTTACTCATTCAAGAATCAGACATAAATTATTACCTGAAAAACAAAAGAATTATCAAATATAGGCATGTATTCAAATTTTTAGATGGAATTGGTTATACTAAAACTCATGAATTATCTAGGACATAAAATCCTATTTTTAGAATCTAATTCAAATGTAAGAGAAAACTAATAACCCCATCTTTCATATTATTCAAGGATGCTTCTGGAAGTTTACATGTCTAACACACCTGATGATTATTTTCTACTTACCACATGGTATGATAGTACCAAGATTGATGTCAAATATGAATGAAATACCAAATTTTTCCTCATATTTAAATTATATTTTCATCTCATTTCCTACTAAAATAGGGAGAAAGTGTGTACCTTTTTCATGTTCCATGGGAAAAAAGAAGTTATTTTTCCAAAGAAGAATATTAAGGACACAATCCCTCCATTTAAATCAATACATCACTCAATCTATAAACCCTCCAAGGATCACCTGACACAATGATAGAGAAATTATTATCTTGATGGACAATATGGATTTTATATTACAACCTATAAAGTTAAGGATACCAATTCTATTATTGAGGATATTTTTGTTTAATTCAATACATCTAAGATGACTCATGATCATCTTATTGTGGGTAAACGTGGCTCACCTAACAATGAAATTCAAATGTCTGTGAGTGTTGAAAGATATCCACATATGGTCTCACATTGATATCTAGTTGAATATGAACCTGAAGCTACCATAACACATGATGTACCAGGTGATGGGGACAAAATACAAATTCACAAGGTCATTGATCAAACATCACAAAACCGTCTACATGTGTCTCTAAAGATGCATTATGGAAGTGATCCTATTACAGTTAGAAATGTGGTACTAGATGGTAATGGGGATATGAGAATATATATGGTGCATACTAATAAGGATAAACTTATTACAGCATCAAAAAAATTACTCTAGATAAAAATTAACATGCTCGTACAAGTGTTGTGGAAGAAACAGTTGTTAATGTAGGTTCTATTGAGGATTTAAATATGGGAATCCCTTTTTATGAAGTGACATGTTCTATGACAGCTAGAAGGATTAATCCAGGAGAAAACACATAGAAAATCTTGCAGTCCATGAACAAGTTCTTTCTATTGAGTGGTGTTTTTTGGTTTAATGATATTAATCAATTAAATGTAGTTGAACCTGATGAGCTCAATATAGATAAAAATATGTATGATATTAATACACTATCCAAGGGCCTAGTCACTATTCCAAAATGTTAGAATGTCATAAAAGTGATGGATCTAGTTCAAAGTGAAAGAATAATAAAATAGAAAATGAATAATAGAAAAGGACACATCAATGTGGCACCAAAAATAGACCTCATACAAGGGATCATTACAAGAAGAAATGAAGATCATTCATTGTCATTGTTAAGGCCTTAAAAATTACTCAATGGTCGGATCCCTTAGAAACCATTTTATGGCCTATAAATCTATGATTATTTTTATTTCTGAACATAAATTGTGTTTTAAAAAAGTAATAGCCTTCAACTCGGCATCAATTGGATATAATTTCATCTTTAAGGACTTGAATAAGAGTAGCGTGGCTCATCTAAGGATTATTAGTAATGATGGAATTAATATTCATATATGAATTATTAAATCATAGAATATTCTTATTTCATCCAGTACTCAATTTTGCATCATATCTATCTCTTTTCTGTATATTTACACATTATACATAAGAATAAGGGATTTATGTAAAGAACTCAATTTCATTGTTGAATCTATGAGAAAAAATGGATTATTTTTGGAAATTTCAATGAAATATTGATACTAGATGAAATTATTGGTCTAAATATTAATATGATTACTTTACTAGAATTATTAAAAAAAATTAATCAATGTATCCATGTGAAAATTCAATTTTTGGAGATGAGCTCACATAGAGGGCATATGTTGTACGTGGAAGGTAGGACAGTATTCTTGATCTATTCTTTATTCAGATTGGTAACCCATGATTGGTTATTAGGGTGTCAAGTTATTCACTCACTAAACATCATTCAAATCACAATACTATAATTTTTGAGATTTATATTCATCTTAAATGGTCATCCATGTACCACTTAAAATTTTATAGTGGATGGATTTTTATTCCTAGATACTGGGAAATAATCATTGATTCATTGAAAATTACACCTTATGGAATTCCCATATGGACTGTTAATGAAAACATCAAGTATTTTGATGGAATACTTAATTAATTAATCACAACATCTTCCTCTAAGATTTACTATGGAATTAATAATTTTGAAGAACATTTGGAAAATTATCAACATAAAAATAATCATAAAGACATCACATCTAGGGAAGAAGAACATGCCAATAATAGGTTGGAGGATCTACTTGTTAAATATCAAAAGGTTGAATTGATGTCAATTTAACATTAAATGGAAGAGACATGGGGTAATAACACAAAAATAAATTTCATAGGCAACATAATGATAAGAGAACAAAAGCATAGAATAGATATATTTGTGTCGATGAACATACCTATACTCTTGAAGACAATATCTCTAATGTTGTGGTGGTATATGTTGAAATGTAATATTCATATGATGGAAATGAATATACCTCCAAGATTATTGATAATATTTCCATGTGTATTGAGGAGTATCAATGTCAAGATATTATAATGGCCCCTTCAAAATAGGAAGTAAAAATTTCTCTCCTTTCTCTTAATATGAAGATAGAAGTCGTTCATGATGTCTTCACAAATATTTTTTGTTTTATTGGGACATTTTACAGGAGGATATTATCAATGCAATCGAGGATTTATTTATTCATTCCAATATGTCATATGTGAAAAAATAACACATTATTGTGTTAATACCCAAGAATGAAAATGTTATTATCATATAGTATTTTAGTAATGTTTCCCTAGTAAATTATATCCCAACAATTATCAGTAATATTATCATTATTAGATTAAGAGAATTGATCAAATAAGATTCAAACCCAAATTATTTTTGGTATGTTCCTAACTTGAATATTTATCATTTTTTATCCACTATATCATAAAGTAATAATATTATGAATATTAAATCCAAAACAAGATTCTTTTCTCCCGATATCGATATCTACAAATCATTGGATATATTTTAATGGAGGTTCTTTTATGTTGTTATAAAAAATGGATTTTCATGTGAGTTCATCAAACATATATGCACAATTATTGGATCATCAAGGCTTTCCATTCTTATTAATGTATACCAAAACAATATTTTTCATTACATTAGAGGTGTTAGGTAAGGTTATCCTCTCACAAGAAACATTTATTCTTTTTTTTAGGATTATCTGTATTGATGAATCAACGAGCATACACAGATGTTCCTTTATAAGTGAATCAATGAAAATATAGATGTGGATTCTCCATCACTACTCTTTTATGATGATTAGACTATTATTATTGGACATGTTTAAAATTAAACCACATCTAAAATCAAATACCGGTTGACACTCTATGAAGTAGTTTTTGGAAAATCCATTAGCTTCAACAAGTAATTCGTTTGTTTTTGTAGTGGAGTACCTATTGGAAAACAAATCAAGACCGTGAGATCACATAGAGTGAAAAGGGGAAGATTTATATATAATTATCTTGGGGATTCCTTATTTTATGGAAAGGTGAGAAGCTAATATCTTAAGGTCATATATTCATGTATTATTAACCATGTGGAGAAATGTAAAAGTAAGATCATGTCGTAAGATGCAAGAGTATGCCCAGTTAACTTGGTGATTTCCTCAAAGTTTGTCTATTCCTTGTCTTTATAAAAATAGTCATCAATCCTCATAAGGGAACATGATTACCAGATTATAATCATTATATGGACTGTTTTGGTGCATTATAGAAAACTATTTTAAATTTCAAGGAAGGAATGTATTAAAACAATTGAGATGTGAGGTCTTGGGATCAATGAACTCATATTTTTCAATGATTTAATTATTAATAAATTTATATGGCCTCTCTTGACTATGGATGGCTCTTTCCTTGAGTTGTTATCAAGTAGGTTAAAATGTATACTTTCTTATGGGTACCCTCATTATCTTGTATCTTCTTTATGGACCTCCATCAAACAATCTTATTATGACTTTATAAAGAATTAAAATTAGATTTCATGTAATTATAATTCTTTTAAATTCTATGAGATTACATGGAAGACAATACACTCTAGGAAATAATGGTTATTTCATTAGATAAGACTCACATGAAAATTTTTTAACTACTAAAAATAAATAACAAAATAAAAGGGATATTTCCCCTTCTGGTTAATATGGAAATCAAGAGACGCACATTACTTCACAAATGAAATATTATATGAAAAAAATAGAATTGTTCAGTTTAATGCAAGAGAGTATTAGATGATTGAGTAAACTTGCTCCTTCATTCTACAATCATAGTTGATGAAGTCCAATTTACCTTTCAAAAAACCCTATAGATTTATTATTTTATGGTAAATCTGTAAAAGAAAATTATCTAACCATTATCAACTAATGAGGGTAGGTCATCATCTTGGTTCTACATTTAATTTATGCTTCCAAGATGAGGAGAAAATTAAACACCTATTGGTGGTATTCAAATTTTCAGAGAGGTTGTGGAATTATGTTATCATCATTTTTAACTAAAAACTGTGAAAAAACATGAATCTAGAAAACCTCAAGATATATATTGAAAAACTATCAGAATTTGAATATATTTTTTTAGAAAATATGTGAAATTGATTCTATTTTTCTTTGTATGGAAATTAAGGAACATCTGCATATTCAGCAATCATTAGACCACATTCCATGAAGCATTTGATGCACTGCATAAGTAAATACCTGTGGCAGCAGCTGTACAGATTGGAGAGAGGATAAAATACCATCAACAATCTTACAACTATTATAATTTTTTATTTTTAGAGAAATCATAAGAATGTGTGGACATAAAACTATCTATTATGGATTCCTCAAATCATATCATGTATAAAAGTTAATTATAATGGTTTAGCAGATGGAACCCTAGGACCATCATGATATGAATGTGTATTTCTCATGAATCCTGGTTTCATGAAAGGATGCTCCCAAAATTATAATGGTATTGGGGTGGAATATGAGGCAAAATTATTGGAGGTAATTATTTACATAGGCCATTCTAATTACCATAACTGGAGTTTTTTATGGGTTGAATCCAAATTTGATCTCGCTTCCAATGCCTTGAAAGATAGAACCTAGAATTTTCATTGTAGACTCTGTCCACATTTGATTTATTTCCTCAACCATGTAAAAAAAATCAACATGAAGGTATTATATGTGTACAGGGAAGAAAATCAAGTGGATGATTAATTGTCAAAGAGAGATATCATGCAAATGAGTATGTTTTGGTCCTTCAACACCCAAAATTTATGTGCATCATTGGTTGATGAAGACATGTGGGGTGTAATACACTCTAATCATTGTAAATGTCTTTATAATATTTGATTTAAAACTATTTTTTATCAAAAAAAATTTATGGCTTGGAAACCTTGGATCTTTTGGAATGTTACTCATTTATTAACAATTTCATGTTAATTTTTCATTTCGTGTAATATCTACATTGTTTTTAATATATGTTTTGACTTAATATTCTTGATAAAATTACAATTAACATTTATTTATTATTTAAATAATAAAAATGTGATATAAGTATTATATATAATTAGTATATAAATATTTATATTAGTATATAAAAGATAGAATAATGAAATGTAATATATCATTCATTGTTTCGTAGTACCTTGGAACGTGTGTTCTAGGGTACAAATCACTTCTTACAGGCAGTTTCCATTAGATTTATTCACGGAACCGAAAACATCCAACAATTATTTATCCAAAAGGTACCTTCTTTCCAAAGGATGGCATTCGTTAAATTTGATCTTTTCAATACTTAAGAACATGCATTGATCGATAGGATGGGAGGTTATACCCATCATACCCTTTTGAGGGAAATTTTCGTCTACATCGGGACACTCTATACAAATTTATGACATATTCAGGAATCCTAATTAATTCAAAAATTATAACATAGGTTTATATTAGAATTTGCAATCACTTGTTAAAATGTGTAAAATTTAAAATCATCTGTATATATTCGAGGTTCTTCATAAATAGAGATATCTATATGTATTAGAGGTTTTCCAACAATGGTATCCTATAATATACTATTTACAGATTCTTTTAATCGTCATTATAATGATACTAGTTTTTAAGACACTCAGTTGGGCACTCTAGAATTTATTGTTGTCCATGGAGATGAAGGATTTTTTTTATATTAGGATCACATCCATAAAATGGGAAACCTATGTATCCTTGTGAAAAGAATCATAACCCTCATAGTTCGATGCTAGTTAATGGGAAACATCATACATTTTATGGTTGTGTGATAAGGACCTAACCATAAAATTTAATGTTATGTGGAAAAGACATCTAAGTGAAAGGTATTTTGTCAATGTTTCGTGTGAGACTTATGCCGAAATAGCCCAAGGAAAATGGAAAGAATATGGGTTTCCACATAAGAGTATACCCTTTAGGGAATATTTCTTAGGGAAAACAAGTTTGATTTGAAGTGTTGGGCTTGAACCTCAAGGAGGCTTCCTATGTATCCCATGTGGATGGGAATCAAAGCCCATGTAGTTCGATATGTCCCATGAGAGTGTATAGTCCTTTGTGAGAAATGAGTTTTGGCTTACTTCTTGAAAAGGATTCCTTAGTGATTAGGGGGTTTAATTTGGGGCTTATTCCTAAAGAGGATTCCCAAATTAAAGTAATGTGTTTGGATTCTTGAATAGTATATCTAGAGAGCTCGGGTCCTGACAAGGCTTCCTACGTATCCCAATTATGGTGGGAATTAGAGTTTTTGTATTTTATTCTCTAAGGGTGTTTGTGAAAATGTTGTAATCATTAGGAATCTCTAATACCACACAAGTCATGAAAATTGTGAGAAACTAGAGGATTTGAAAGATTCAACAAACACTCCGACACTTTTCCTCCTCTATTAGTGGAAGTGGGTGTGCCTACGGTGGTGATGATGGATGACAGTATGGAGAATGGGGAAGAGAGAGAGGTGACGAACCTTCCCTCTATTAACATTACATTGGAAAATGGTCCATTATAATGAATGATTGAAGGGGATGAAACTACATAGGAGAAAGATTGAAACCTACTACTTGAATGGATGGGGGATAATGCCAGGATATCTTCTATATTGGATCCTTATAGGGGAGGGAGATTTCTCATTTTATTGTATAGAAATGCAAGCATGAACCATACCTTCCCTATCGGAGACCTGAGGTTCTGGGTCTTAGAGATAAAAATGGGTGGATAGAACCCACACCCAAATCCTCCAAACTAGGAACATCCAAATACTTTTCCTAGGAAAAATGTCCATGTGACTGTGGATATAAAAACCCATAGACACTCCATAAATCCTTAACCAATTGTGAATTTTTTTAAATCCACTAACTGTGGATATAAAAACCCAAATAAAAGACATGTTTATGTGACTTTCCAAAAGGTTTGACAGGTCAAGAGGTTTTGGTGGAGGTTTCAATAGAATCCCATTTAGACAAGGGAGATAATGAATAAGAATCTTTTCCCTGAATGGATTTGAATAATGATTAATGTCTTGTAGACTAAAGAGAGTATGAGAATCAAATAAGTTCACCCAATTAGGTACTAGAGAAAAATTATGACTGCGCAAGTGTGCTTGGGTTACCTAATTTTCACTTAAGTGACAATCAACGTGGATGTTAACACATAGGTGAGACTTGACTCAAGCCTTCATGTGTATTCATAGGTAATCCCAGTGGTGGGACACTCAAGTACCTCTGAGAGTAATAGCTGGCGGGAAAGTGTTTCCAATTCATGGAGGTTGGGCACTTTAGGCACATAAGTGTTATGGATCTCAAACACTAATATTACTTATGTCTAATTATCCTCCTTCCAATCTTCTCCTCTATGTGTTAAAGAACTACCTTGAATGTTTTGGAAGACTTGGGTAAATAACTAGGGTTACTAGAGCAGCAATTAGATTTCAAGGAAATTTTTCAATAAAAATGAAGGACCCAAGGGTCTATTTATAAGAAAAAATGTGACCCTAGGCAAAAACTAGATTGGGCGCACAAATGTCTTGTGTGCCAAATTGTTACATTCAAGTACCTTTCGCACCGATGATGATTTGGATAGACAAGGGAGACACAATGAGGACATATCCAAAATAATTACTACATTCGGCTCCATCATGGTGGCGCACAGGTGTTTCTACATAGGTACCTAGGAAGACACTTTAGAGACTTATCCAAAATAATTGCACCGTACTGCATTGCATGCGCCCCTGCACCCCTAGTTGGGGTCAGGTTCGGGCTGTGGTGTTAGCCCTTTGAGCCACTACCTTCACTACCATCACTGAACCCAATGAAATTTTTTTTGTTGGACTATAAAATTTTCATTCTTGGTTGAGGTCATTTTTCAAAATAGTGTATGGAATACATTTCATGGTGTCTATATTCATGGAGAGGTTAGGTCGTATGTATGCTTGAATGTTGTTTCTATTTTTATTTTCATATTGAAAAAAATTAATTATATAATATTTATATATATTACATAATTAATGTAGCATTATTATGTCATATATTTCATGTAATTTTACTAAACAATCCGTAATAAATTCTATGTAATGTTTGAAAGAATTACATAGCTTTGAGGAGGTGGTAGTCCACACATCCACAAACAAAGTTATCATATTTACTAAAATTGAAATAATGAAGGTATGTTTCCAATAATAATTATATAATAATAATAAATATAATATATAATATATATATATATATAATTAAAATTTCTATAATAATTCTCATCCATGATAGGTGGAAAAAGTAAAATGAACAACATTGCTTTGTGTAGTGGTAGTTTTCCAAACATAATAACAGTAAGTTAATTACACATTAGATGGAAATGATTACAAGTTTAGGTTGAAACCATAGAATTATATAGAATGAATTTATTTATTATAGTTACGTTACTATATAAGCATGGAATAAGAATATTTCATGTGGTGGATAATAAAAACAAAGCAAAGGATATTGAAAAGGATGTTACCTCTTCTTTGGGTAACTCCTTTTAGTTTTCACCTAGGGGCTTTAATGGATATATTTAAGCCCAATGGGATGATTATAGGAGTATTTTTGGGTTGTTTTTTTTAATATTTTGGTTGATTTTATGTGATAAAAAGTTTTTTATAGGTGTGAATAAGTGGGAGGGGTGAGTTTCATTTTTTAGTGGCAGGGGAGTGGAATTCTTGTAAATATAAAAAAGGTAATGCTATTGAGAGGTATATCTTATATAATATGCCAAAAATAACTATTAAAATAATATTAAAAAGGGACTTCATCAAAATAGGTCCATAAAATGGACTTTTGACGTGTTTTATGGTCATTTTCCCTCTCAAAATTAACATTAACCCATTAAGAAATCTTGTTATTACATTAATTTCTATAAGTAATTTTAATATCTTTCACTAATATATGTATTCAAACAATAAGTTAGAATTTTTTGAATTTATAAATTAGGATGAATCCAAATATTGAAACCATTTTTAATGATTCTATAAACCGAATATGAAGAATTAAATTAATGTAAATCCCACAGATGGGATGACAAATTGGGGTTTTAAAGTAATAATTTTCAATAAAATTATATATTGTTAAATCAAAATTCAATGTGAAAATGATTCCAGGGACATAAATAGTATTAATTTATGTACAATTCATATAATTAAACATTATAACCAAACAAAAATATAATTTAACTATATAAATAAAATTGAAAAAAATCAATTTTGTATTTAATTATGTGTTTTCACTATTCATCAAAATATTAAACTACTCCAAAAAATACAAAAAATTAACCCAAATTAAATTTTAATATTCAAATTCAAAAATGTATTACTATTATATCAAAAAAATTATAAAATTTTCAAACATTATATATTAAATGGGTTCTTTATTAAAGGATGGTAAATATACCTTTATGAAAAAATACATCTTTTTATTCATAAAATTGGATTTATTCTTATCTTATACCTATAAAATATATTGGATGAGTATAAAAAATATTTATTGAATATATATTATATAAATTTTATTGAAAACAGCAATCAATATGGTTTGTTTAATTTATCTAGATAAAAGTGAGTTTGTACTTAGAAAAAATAGTTTTCTTAGAAAATAAATTACTTTATTTTAAAATAGTTCTTACATTAAATTATACTAATTGGTAAATAAAGGATTCATTTTATATACATTTTTAAATAATAGTTTTCTAAATGTAGTTAATCTTATTATTAAATTCAATTTCAACACAGATATGGTAGCTATAATATTATTTTAATAATCATATTAATAGTATATTGTAGTTCTGTAAAACATGGCCTTTCATATATCACAATATCTTGATGGAACATGGAATTTTCTATAACAAAAGATACATATAGAGTTTTGTGTATTGTAATCTAACATAAGTGTATCTTGTAATTAAATATTAACTTATGTTTGTGTATAATGAAATCCAAATTTAGTGCTTTTATATCTAATAAAATATATTTAGTGTTAAATGAAATGAAAACTAGTAAAATATTAAATTATTTCTAAAATATAATTCACCAAAATCATGGGATGTTACATATATAAAATATATGTTATCATCATTAATGAAAATTTTCAGGGAATAGTAATTCATATCATATAAAAAGAATGTAAAAAACATTTCAAAGAATAAAATTATCGTATTAGTTGTATTAGCTAAATCAATTGAAGATTGTTCATATTAATAGTTCCCATTATATATTTTTCTATAAATATTTCATGTATTGTTTTATCATATTAATTATATTTAATTAAATTTCTCAATAATAATGACCATAAAAAAATAATTATATTTCATCTAAATATATAACATTTTGGTTTAAGTTTGGTGTTGTAAGTTGAGAAAGATATCAAAAATAATGAATTATTTAAAGGTAGTAAAATATTATAATATTAGTTTGTTAAAATTATATGATACATTGAATAGAATAATTGATATATGATCTTGAGTTTCATGTCACATTGTGGTGTTATATTTTGGTTCCACTTCTTATTTGGTGAATGTTTTTTTTTTGGTACAGAGGTTCGTAAACACGATCTCCTAATGGAAATATTTTATTCTCTAACTATGAATATTAAAATAATGTTTAACATATTGTTTCTATTTCCAATTACTCTTAAAAAAATTTAGCGAGACTTGGTTGGGTCTCATTTGGGGTTATTTGAGTTTAATATTTTAGGATATTTAAAAAAATTGGTCTTGTAAATAGTTGCACAATGTATTCTCAAATTGTAAGCCCTCTAAAAGAAAACTTTGCATCCCAAGGTAGTGTGATTATCTGAAGTCAGCACATAAGTATTAAATCCGTGCACCCTGTTAGGATAAATGTTGTGGCCCATTTATATCATGATCATGGCTTGCGCAGAGTTCATCTAAACTATGTGCCTATTCCCAGGAAACCATACAGATGGGTTTTTAAGTGATTCAAATTTTAAATAAAAAATTTTGAACCACTATTTTCTACACCTGATGAACCTGTATGACCTAATATTTGTTTCTAAAATTCATGGATCTCCTAGAAAGATTTTATTCCCACGTATACCTCCTGGAAGTCATTTAAAGATTGAGTAACTCCCTTCAATCATCTTTCTGTTAGTTTTTATTATTTATTCCCATTATCCTGTCATCTTTCTTATTATATCTAGAGTTACATAGATCTTTATGTTGATTTGAGGATATAATACCTGCTTTCTTGGATCTAAAAATAGGTTTGATTCATAGATCCTTGTTCCCTTCATTCTCCATTAGAGTTCTCCTTTTATGGTTTCGTGATTCGAGATCTGTTGATCTTGAGATAGGTGGTTCTATTACGATGACAATTTATATTATCCCTAAATTGATTTATTTAATTTCAATAATTTTAATTAAATAATATTTATTTATTTTTTGATTTAAATTTAATATTTTTTTGGAAATACCAAATTATATTGAATATTCATTTTTAAAAAAATTGGGTTTTTCTATTAAATTAGAAAATCACCAATTCCATTGAATTCGGTTGTGTTTCATAAAATTTGTAAAAACAGTTGTTAAATTTAAATTTTGTATATGATAGAATTATTTTCAATTAAATTATGGACTTTATTAGTAGAAATGGTGTTGATAGAAAAATGTGAAGAATTCCAATTCAATTAAATAGGGGGTTTATTATGAAATTGATGGATTTTTTTGGAAATAAAACTGTTATATTAAATTTTGATATTTGATAGTGAAATATAATTATAAAATAATTTCAAATATATATTTGTGAAAATGACTAAACATGGTGTACATTGATTGTGGGTTCCCTATAAAATTTGTAATATTTTTGAAATGAATTTCTAATCCATGTTTTGTACTTCAGAATGTGAAAGAATTAGGTAGTCTGTGAGTTATTCGGATGACGCTTAATGGTTTACAACATTATTAAACATCATATAAGAACATCACATCCCATAGGAAATATTTATGAGTCCTCCTTTTCCACATTTCAAAGAGAATTATATATGTAAAATGGTTAACCTTGAGTGTGGGGTCCCTGTAGGCTAAAACTATCATACCTTATTTTTGAGTATGACCATGTTTCCGGATTTTTTTTATTTCAAATGACTATATCCTATTGGTATAAACAGTTTTACATGCCTTCTAATTTATATAAATGGTTTTGTATAAAGATTCTATAAAATTAAATTGTGAAAAGCCCAATTTGTGTAATTCATCATTTTTAAATTATTTTCATCAATTGAGAAGATAATATTTTTTTAAATAATTTTCATCATTTTTAAATGCAGGGATTGTTTTAAAGAATTGTGCTCTTTATTTTTCAAAACCTTTTTGTTTTAAATTGAATGCTATCATGGGTTAATTTCATATTGGAATCTATTAAGAAACCTTCGGTGAAATCTTACTGGGTATTTATCTCACACCCTACTTATTCCTATGGGTGTTTGTAGATTACCTCCTTCCAGGTTTGATTAGGGGTAATAAATCTTGTAGATGTTTTTATTGTTGTTGACCAGTAGACTTGGCGAGTTGCGTCTGAGTTGGGACTTCTGTTGTTTTCTCATCATGTATTTCTAATACTATATTTTTGGTACTTGGGATTGTTTATGCCTATTTTATTTACGGTACACTACTTCCATTGGATCTTATTTTGTATTCATACTATCATGTTTTTTTCTTCCATAATGATTTTTGTAAAACTATACCCAATATCATTTTGTATGGTGCTAGGTGCAATTCATTAACTCATGGGGATCAAGATTTCTATTTAGGATATGTCTAGTCTGGATTGATTATCAGGTTACTAGGGAAAATAGGATGGTTCCTGACAAAGGGATACAGGAGTGTAGATTGATGTTTTTTCTTTACGTTAGTTTGAATTTGTGACATATTGTTAGAAAAAAGGAGGTCATTGAAATTGTGTCCCAATACATTGTGTACTGTAGTGACCCTTATGTCCCTAATGGTGGTAATGGAATGTTTTATTTAGGATTAGTTATAGTATTTTCCATTTTTGTTTTGGATAGTTTGAAATAAGAATCTAGAATATTCTATCTATTGGGATTGATATCCCTTATTACTCAAATTTTTATTTTATATAATGTATTCATTTCTGTCTATTGTTATTGTGTAGAATGATTCCTTTGATATGATATCAATATCAAATCTAGGAGGAAGACACTATTGAACCACAGTGAGTGAATCCTCCCATGGACCACAGCCTGGTTGAGGTGATTCTTTTAACTATCCAAGCTCAAAGATAAGAACCACCTACAGTTACCATTCTGGATACATGTGTGGAACCATATAGGGACATTCACAAGATTTGTTCTAGATATTTCCATCACTGTAATCCAAAACCATTGAAGGGACCAAATTATCCTATAGATACAGAGAAGTTCTTGATAAAAATGGGGTGATTTTTTGGGTTCCTAGACACTCCCAGCAAAATCAGAGTGAATTATGACACCTTTGTATTGAAGGGCATAATGGGAGATGGTTGGACACTATTCTGATGAATATGAAAAAGAAGAATGAGGGATTAGATTGGGAGTAATTCAATGTTATTTCAACTAAATAGTTCTATCTAGAGTTGATAATGATAACCAAGGCTACTATATTTTTCAAACATGAGAAGGTTGATAGGACCATGAAAAAATATGAAAACAGTTGGGTTTAAATCATTCACCTTACACCTGAGATAGTATCAAATGATGGATCAGCTGTTTGAGTTAGGAATTTTTCAGGATATTTTTTCTAGGGTTTTATTACTAAATGTTCTATCTTTTGAAGATGTGATGGATAGAGAACTAACAGTTGAAATGGACCTAGTTATCGTGGTAGGGTTATCATGAGTTTATTTTTCTCCCAGTGACATTGTTGTATCATTAAATGGAAAGATAAAGTGTGATGATTATGGTAGAATTTCTCGACAAAAAAATCATTATAGACCACATTAAGTACCAATAAGAGGTCTTTTAATTTTCTACCATTGTGGTAATACAGAACATTCAAATAATGTTTTCACTAAAAACCAATGAATTGTGGCTCAGGCAGATGTTCATACCACTTAAATTTTAGGATGGAATGTTTGAGTATGATATACTCTATAATAACAAATGTATGATCGAAATAAGAATGAGTTTCTCGGATACAATATTGGAGGTGAATTGTACCTTTTAGAAATTCCTTTCGAACTTTTACGAATGGTTAGGTTTAACAATGTTAAAAAAGACAATTCACAAGACCTCTATAAGTTCTAATAACTTGCTAAATTCCAGAAAAGTGATTCCAGAAATAAAACATAGCTAAAGTTTACCAAGATGAAGATTCTACATTAATGTGTATAGAATATAACTATATCAGAGTACAAGTAATGAAATATAAGAAATTTATATTTTCCTTAACAATAAAAAATGCAGCAAAAAACAGAGTATTAAAACTACTAGTAACAATTATAAACTCTTTTAACCCAAAGAGGAGGGTATCCAACAACATTGGATAAAAGTTCCCTTGATATATAATTTCAAGAAATTCTGTCTTACCCTCACCAAGGTAAGCCTTTGATATGAAGATCAGAGTCTATCATGCTATCCTAGCAAGCCCTCAATTATCAGGTAGTCAGCACCTTTGTCTTCGTCAACAAGGAAGCCCTCAACTTCAAGGTGTTGGAACCTCTGTCTTCCTATCCACGGAAGTCTTCGATTATACACAACATCAATCGGAGTTGCACGAAGCAAAACATTACAAGGAAAAGTTTGAACAAGCTGTTCAAACATTATACACGAAGCATGAGAGATGATAAGAGCCTCTCTCTCTCTCTAGAAATCACATCAAGAAGTCATGAGCATCAAAATTCCAAAAGTCCTGAGCATGTTTAAATGAGCTCCTATATATAGGTGAAGCTCCAATGATCGGCTTCATCCTCCAATGGTCATATTCTTCCTTAATTTAGGAGGGAGCTGTACATGTGTCATTCAAACATTGATTAGTTAATAACTGAAAGCACGACATCATTTTATAACAAAATGAGTGTAAGCATAACCCAAACTAATATTCAGAATTAAGGTAAATGAATGTTCAGAATCTAAGTAAAAACTATATTCGGAGTCTGTAGTACTAACATATTCATATTCGGTTTTTCTTAAAAAAATTGTAATGAGAATTCGTAATTATAATTACTCATCATAATTCTTAATGAGAATTCGTAATCAGAATTCATCATCAGAATTAGTAATCAGAATTTGTAATCAGAATTCATCATCAAAATTCGTAATGAGAATTCGTAATCATAATTCATCATCAGAACTGTTATTCAGAATTTATAATCAGAATTCATCATCAGAATTCGTAATGAGAATTCGTAATTAGAATTCATCATCAGAATTCGTAATGAGAATTTGTAATCAGAATTCATCATCAGAATTCGTAATTAAAATTCCTAATCAGAATTCATCATCAGAATTTGAAATGAGAATTCGTAATCTAAATTCATCATCAAAATTCATAATGAGAATTCCTAATCAGAATTCAGAGTTGAACTTCATAAAACTTTATAACAGGGAATTTGGAGTAGAACTTCATAAAGGTTCGTAACAGGAATTCAGATCCTAAAACAGAATGTTTCATATCTATGTATTATACTATTATGAGGTTTTAGATATAGATAAAATTTTTATACTTAAGAAAAATATTGATATGAACAATGAAAACAAAGTATGGGTAAATTTCATTTGGAATGAAAATTTTCCTTATAGATGTAAAATAAGGGTAATATAAAATTTTCATTAAAATAAGGTATTTTTGATTTTCAAAACAAGAGGAATGATCAAGTCATAAGAAAACCTTGATGTCTTAACAATCCCCCCATTATATGAATAAATGGAAAAGTAATAAAGAAAACCTTATTGACTCAAAAATATCCCCCTTTTTGGGAAGCATAAACATCATTATGAAAAAGAATGTCAGAACATAGAATAAATTTCTAGACATTGAAATTAAATCTTATCTACCTTTTTCATGGATAACTGTAAATACGAGGAACTCCCCTTTAAGATTTGGAACTCTACGGATCGTATTCTAGATATTTGGAATGGTATTTTCATTACAAATATGGAAGTATTCATAATAAGAACTCCCCCTTACATAAACTCCCCCTTAATTTGGGATAGTTCTTCTTATACATAGAAATTTTTACTCTCCCTTTTGAGTTATTTTTCCTTCTCCCCTTTTTTATTTTCAAAAAGAGTTTGAGGAAATGGAAAATGAATGTTGTACCTGAAACATTAAAGACATACAAACAAGACAAGTATCGACAATTTCATTATGACTGGAAACATTAGTATAAGGGAAAAAATTAAAACAAAATATCAGAGTGGTCTATTTTGTTTCTTTTTCCTTGGGCATTATCATCTTGACAATTGTTTTCAGCTTCTTCATCTCTTTGTGGTCCTCTTCAATTTGCTTCATCAAGGGTGTGGTCTTTTCTTCTTGGGCCTTCTGGACCAATGCCTGAGTCTTCATGGCCTCTTCCCAAGCCTTTACCAATTCATCTTTCTTCACAAGTTTTTCTTGCATCTCACTCCGAAAATCCTTCTCTGTTTTCATTCTTTGAACAATATAGCTCTTCTTCCCATTCAGATCTTTTACATCCTGAATCAAAGTATTTTCTTCTAATCTTAGCTTTTCCTGATGATTATTCATTTGGAATCCTTAGAATCAAAAGCTTATTTTACATCATTCTGTAAGTGATCAAGATATTCCAAATATTTATTGATTTTCATTGACCATAAAGTAATTTTTCTACAAGATTTTAGGTGGTCCTCATAATTGATAAGAAAACTTCTATGTTCTGCCTCAATCTTCACACATTTATCCATCACCATGGATACAGATTATGACTTTTGATTCATGTTGTGCTGAAGCATTTGGCATCTTGAATCTATTGTAGGAAAGATCGGAATGGTATCTACCAATTTATATAGGGACTCAACAACAAAATCATGTCCCAAAGCAGATGATTCTGAATCAAACAATTTAGAAGGAGATGTTTCTTCCTCTAACTCTACCGACTTCCTCTTAGAGGATCCTCCTTCTTTTTTCTTCCTGATAATATCTTTTGTTGGGGTGTTAATAGCTAATTGTTTAACCTTATCCACCTTCAGAATTGTTTCCTCATCGGGAGATTCTTGTTCACTCTTGGATAACTTTATATCTTGTCTTTATTAGTTTTTTTTTGAACTCTAGTTTCAACTTCCTCAAGATGGATAAAGTCATGATTATGAATTTAGTCATTAGATTGGTTAATAACTTCCTCTTCACCCTTCTCTTCCTCTGCGGGTATAGCCAATTTTGACGATCTGGCTTGAGAAGTCCAGAGTGAAACTTTCTCGGATGGGCTTCCCTTATCTTGATATTCTTCAATTTTCTTAATTATATCATCAGAACCACCACGGCTCTCAGCTTGCTAAAATTCCTCCACAACTTTCTGAACATTCTCCATCACATCTTTCTCAATTTCCTTCTCCCTGGAATTTTCTAGAGTCTTTGTTCCTGGAGTCTTAGGCAACTATTCCACAAAGAAATATTTCAGCGTTGGGATGTTCTTAGATGTAATTTCAGAATCCCTCAGAAGGGATTGAAAAATCTCATCCTCTTCCATCTTCTTCTTTTTCTTTTTCTCCTTTGTTTAGTTCTCTATATCATCAGCATCTTTTTCTTTAAAGGCCTTAGCCTCAGCAGGGTCCAAGACAAACTGTGGAACCCCTTATTTCCTCTTTTCCTTGAGCTCTCTCTACTTTTCTACCACCTCATCCAGATAGGATTTTTACTTTTTCGGTTTAGGAGGTGCGGATTGGACTTCCTTTGATTTTGGGGTTTTATCTTTATCTTGAACTTCCTTCAGCATCCTTTTCTTACCAGCCTTCTTTGAGGGTTCAATATTTTCTACATTTTCCGGATTGGGTTCTGACTCCTCCTTTGGTAGATCATAGAACTCACCTGACTATTTCGAGAAACCAAATTTCATTATCTTCTGAGTGTCATCACTGATCAGCATCACCTTGCAATTTCTTGTCTTGGAGCTACATGGGATTTTGAAAGATTCTAGGCACCAAACAATCAACTTAGAAATCAATGCCGAATACATAATTATCGGAGCTCTGAGGTTACCATTCATGATGTTCTGAATCGTAATAAAAATATGTCTCATTAGATTCACCTTTCATAGATTTACAAAAAAGTCTAAGATGTACATGTCACTCTTCTTCAGGGTATCCTTATCACCTTTCCTTGGTACGATAAACCCTTGAACCCAAAGCTATAGAATCTGATTGTTGGTTGAAAGATGGGTTATTTTCATTATAGTCTTGATCTCAGAAAGACCAATGCACTCCATAGCCTTTATCTTGACATAACTACCCTTAACCTATGGTTTCTTATGAGAGAAAAATTCTACCTCTCCTTCATAGGGTATTCCAATAAGGCTAGCTGCCTTGTTATAAGATAAAGCATACATCTTCCCTTAGCTTTTGAATGTGAATTTCTCCCTTCCATATTCATTAAAAAATGTCTCACTCATAAATCTCTATGAGCATGTTCGGATACACCACATCTTGAGCTCATGTTTTAGAAATGGAAATATCTTCCCATCTATTGAGTTTCATGGTCTTCGAAATTAGATAATCATACTTATTTAAAAGTTTTGTTATACCAACCATTCCCTATAAATCTTCCACTCCGAGATTGGTGTGACTGAAGACATATCCTGAGAAGGTGCTTCTATAGACATTCAGACTGAGCACTTTTGAAGAATTTGTAACAAGCTTAAGAACGGAGGTAGAGCTTCAAGACGCGAGAGCTTGGAAACCGAGATGGGACAACAATCGGGGGTCCCCTTTATATAGGCGATGGAGGGGACCTTTCATCATTCAAGACCAATCTAACGGTTGAGAAACTCTCTGATCAGATATGACTATTGAAAACATGCCCTCAAGAAAACTTGAATCCGATATTTTGAGGTTTTAATAAAAACATTTGGAATTAAGGAAACCTGAATCTGGGAAATTTTAAAAAACAAAGGAAACTACCAGAAATTAATAGTGACTATAAAAAATTAAGTAAAAAATCATACCTTTTGAATTGGCTAGGAAGTTTATTCGTAATAGTCGATATTCTTCTTGAAGAAAATTTGACTACGAAAAACACACTATGAAAAACTAAAAATCTAATATTTTTATTTCAAAGATTTTGAGAAAAAACTTTATTATGAAAATATTCATTACAAAAATTTAAATAACCAACTACGAAAAAAATTATTACTAAAATTTTGAAAAACTAACTACAAAAACTTTCATTGTGAATATTTTAAAAACTAACAAGAAAAACGTTCATTGTGAAAATTTAAAAAACTAGCTATAAAAACTTTCATTATGAAAATTTGAAAAACATTAATGACATATGTACCCCTCCTATGAAAAAAAGTTTATTAATGTAAAGAGATTGGTTGAACAGATAATTAATGGAGGAAGATTACCTCATGGTTATCATTCATAATATCTATTTAATGTATTTAAATCTATCAGAGGGTAAATATTTTGTGAAAATATCAGCAAGTTGATCTTTCACTCTGAATAATTGAAGAATTATATCTTCTTTTTTGTGTGATACCTAAGAAAGTGATTCCTAATATCTATGTGCTATGAACGAGAGTGATGGGAAGGGTTTTTACTAAGGGAAATGGCACTTGTGTTATCACAAAAAGTTTGAGTCTTTGTAAAACTCAAGCCGTAGTCTGTGAGTGTGTGTTGCATCCACAATACTTGAGCACAACAACTTCTAGCTGCTACATATTCAGCTTTAGTAGTGGAGAGTGCTACTGAGTGTTGTTTCTTGAAGAACCAAGAAACTAATGAATCTCTTAAGAAATTTCAAGTTCTGTATGTACTCTTTCTATCCATTCTACATCCACCAAAGTCAGCATCCGAAAAACATTTTAAAACAATATCATTTCCAGAAGTGTAAAATAGTCTTAAATCCATGGTTCCCTTTAAGTAGTGAAAAATTATTTTCACTACATTTAAATGAGATTACTTAGGATTAGATTGATATCTTGCACATAAGCATACTGAAAACATTATGTTTGGATGACTTTCTAACAATTAAAGTAGACTTACTATCATACCTTTAAAGGATGTTTGATCTACTATTTTCCTAGCTTCATCAAGATCAAGTGTGTTTGAGGTACCAATAAGATTACTTATACTTTTAGTATTTTTATATCCATACTTTCTATGAAGATCATTAATATACTTATGTTGATATATGTAGATTCCTTCTAGTTTTTGAGAAATTTGAAAACCAGGGAAAAATGTTAACTCACCCATCATACTCATTTCAAACTCAAATTTCATTAGATCCTCAAAGGAACTAGTTAATGATTGCTGAGTTGAACGAAATATAATTTAATCAACATAAATATTAACAATCAAAACATTTCTCTTGTCCTTTTTTATAAAAAAGGAAGGATCTTTATTCCCCTTAACAAATTTATTTTGAAGAAAATATCATGTAAGTCTATCATACCAATATCGAGTGGCTTGTTTAAAGCCATACAAAGCATTGGTTAGTCTAAAAAAAGGATCATGATTTTTTGTATCTTCAAAGTCATGAGGTTATTTAAAAAAACATCCTTTTGAAGGTAACATTTATGAAAAGAACATTTCACATCCATTTGAAAAATTTTGAAATAGAATAATGCCTCAAAACAAAGTAGAATCTGAATATATTCAAGTCTAGCTACTGGAGAATAGTTTTCTTCATAGTCTATTCCTTCTTGTTGATTATAGCCTTTAATAATTGATCTAGATTTATTTCGTACTATAATTCCATTTTCATCACACTTATTTTTGAATACCCATTTTCCACCAATAATAGAAGATTCTTTATGTCTTTCAACAGTGGTCCAGACTTTATTCCTTTAGAATTGATTTAGTTCATCTTGCATGGATTTAATCTAATCATCATCACCTAAAGTTTCATTAGTTCTTTTTGGTTCCAATTGGGAATGGAATGGTAGATGATCTACTTCATTTCTTAAGGAACATCTATTCCTTAGAGGTTGATTTACATCACTAATGATACTGTCACTGGGATGATTCTTTAGAAACGACTGGTTTGGGTTTTGTAAGACCTGTTCATCAACGTAGGGTAGGAAATCATCTGGGGTAAATGTTTCAGAAGTATCTTCTTGAACATTTTCCTTATCATAATGACTTTCTATCAAAGGTTGATAATAAGTTTTTGTAAACACATCCGAGGAAGTAGGTTGAGTTTGTTTAAAAACAAAAGGATCTGTTTCATCAAATTTAACATGTACAGTCTCTTCAACAGAACAAGTGTTTTTTTTGAAAACTATATATGCCTTAGAAGTTGTGGAGTAGCCTAAGAAAATTCATTCATCAGATTTTGGAACAAATTTATGAAGTTTATATTTAGTATTCAGAATCGATACCTTGCAACCAAAAACCTTAAAGTAGTAAAGACTAGGTTTTATACCATTCCATAACTCATAAGGAGTTATATTAAGAAAAGGTCTAATCAAAACTCGATTTATAGTATAACAAGCAGTACTTAAAGATTCAGTCCAAAAAAAATTTTCAACAGAATACTCACTCAATATGCTTCTAGATATCTCTTGAATAATTCTATTTCTTCTTTCAACAACATCATTCTTTTGAGGTGTTTTGGGTGCTGAAAAGTTATGATTATTTCCTTTTCTACTACAAAAAATGTCAAAATCAGAAATTTGAAATTCTCATCCATGATCACTATGGATTGTTTTCAATGGAAGGTTTTTCTCATTTTTAACTTGGGCTCTAAAACTTTCGAAAAAAAAGCTTCAGACTTCTTTGCTAGAAAATATTCCCACGTATATCTTGAGTAATCATCAACTAAGACAGATACATAATAATTTCCCCCAATGCTTCCAATTTGTTTTGGACCAAAAAAATCCATATTCACTAGCTGTAATGCACCAGTGGATGAGACTTCATCAATTTATTTAAAAATTTATTTGTGTTTCTTTCCATATTGACAAGGTTTACAGACTTTTGAAGAGTTAAATCTAAGATCTGGTAGATCATTAACTAGTCTCTTCTTATAATGTTTGCATAAGTTCCTAAGGTTACGATGTCCTAACCTTTTATGACACAAGCATGAATGATCTTCCATTGCACTAAGGCAAGCTATGTCTTGGCTCCTAAGATCTTCTATGTTTAGTGTGTAAACATTATCTTTCCTATTGGCAGAAAGAATAAACTCTTCCTTAGAATTGTGTAATAAGCACTTATCATTCGTAAAATTCACATGGTAGCCTTCATCACATAATTTAATTGTTCTTATTTGGTTGTTCTTAAGACCCTTAACAAATAAAAAATTTGAAATAAAAGTTTTTTCCAGACAAATGATGTTACCTATACCAATAATTTCTCTCTGAGCATTATCTCTGAATGTTACTTTTACTCATTTCTTCTTGATAATCTTTTCCAAATAGTTTTTGTTACCAGTCATATGACTGGAACATCCACTATCCATGTACCATGTATTGATGCTGGTACTTTCCATATATTCTTGAAAATAAGAAAAAGTTAGGTTTTAAGAATCTAAACTTTCTTGGATCAGGAAATTTCAGAAAGTAAAATTTTGGGAACCCACATCTTCTTTGAAAAATAAGATTCATGGAATCCTAAAGATTGGGTTTCATTTAGATAACAATTCTTTTCCCAATTACCTTCACATTGAAACATAGTATAGAATGGGGAACTTTGAGGAACAAAGTAATTGTTACTAAAAATCAGTTTAGATCTTGTGTAACCAAAACAAGAAGTATTCCTTCGAGGTCATATTTGTGAATATATTTAATCAAAATTTTCCTTACCTAGGGTAAAGTTTGACAAACACTTCCTCAAAGAGAATATTTCTGATTTGAGTTTTATAATTATGTTCTTGTCTTCAAAAACATTTGAAATAGAGCTAGGATCGAAAAAAAATTCATAGAAATTTTCGTTTCCTAGACCTTTAGAAAGTGTAATGTTCTCAGAACTTACTTCCTAAAGATTTTTTGAAATTCTTTCAAAATCTGAATTTTTCATATCAATATCTTTAGAAAGATCTAATATTTCCTTTGTAATAATATTATTCTTATAATTTTTCTT
This sequence comes from Viscum album, assembly GCA_963277665.1. Lineage (NCBI taxonomy): Eukaryota > Viridiplantae > Streptophyta > Magnoliopsida > Santalales > Viscaceae > Viscum > Viscum album. The sequence continues at coordinate 472,567,186 of OY728159.1, read as the reverse complement.
ATCATGTTTTTTTCATGAGTTTTTAATTCTCATTCTCAAAGAGCTTGGCAAACCTATAAACTTATTCATAGGTAGGTAAAGTATTATCTTCATCAGAAGAAGATTCTTCATCCGAAGAGTTATAATATTTACTATCATTATCCTTTAAGGAAACATTGGTTATTGATTCGGTATTGTGTACCTTAGGCATCAAGCAATGATTATCAATAGGTAGCCTGACTAAAAGACCAAGATTCTTCTGTCCAGAAGATTCATAATCCAAAGATTCATCTGAAGAATCTCCACCACTAGCACTGCATGTGTCATTGGCTTTCAACACATTCATAGCTTTGGAATTTTAATAATTCTTTCAATTTTTCTCAGAATGATTTTCCTTTCTTTCTTTTCTTTTGAGTATAGGGAAGTCAGGTCTTATGTGTCCAGCTCTCTTGTATTCATAGCATGTAACTTCAAAATCTTTCTTATCATTCCTTTCCTTCTTCTTATATTTGGATTGAATGTTCCTCTATCTAGATATCTTGTTCATCCTTTGAGCAAGATTTTCTAATTAATTTTCTGAGGATTCACATCCAATAGATTCAGAATGGATAATAACTTTCATAGATCCGGATGTAGTAACTCTCTCAGGATTATTGGATTTCATATGATTAGAAGTAGTAGTAAAAGCTAAACTGCCATTTCCATTCTTCTTCTTCACAATATCAGCATCTCTCTTCATTCTAGTCTCATTCTGAAGAAGAGTTCCAAAAAACTCATCATGGGTAATCTGAGTGACCATTCTATTCTCATCAATTACAGTCCTTTTTTATTCCCATTCATTTGGTATGATGTCAATGATCTTGTCAATAATGGCTTCATCACCTAATCCTCTTTCACCCAATTATTTTAAACTATTCACAATAGTCATGAATCTATGTTTCACAATGAATATGGGTTCACCATAAGGAAAAATAAAACCATGATATTCATATCTAATCATGGATCTTCTGGTCTCAATTACTTTGGATGTTCCAAAGTGTGTAGCTTCTAGTTTTTTCCATATATAATTTTCTACATTACAATATGAAATTTGGATATATATATATATATATATATATATTTCTAGTAATTGAACAAGGTAGAGTATTTTGTACCTTATAATTGATTTGATATTCACACTTTTCTTGATTTGTAAAGGCACTTACTTCTTCATCAGGAATTGTGTATCCAATGGTAGAATACAAAAATTTTCAACCCCAGTGTTGATAATTAAATTCATTATGTGATATCTCCAATATTCATAATCATTATAATCAAAGATAGGTGGTCTGGTTGGATTAAGTTTTCTTATGGAACCAACATTTATTCCTGTCATTCTTAAGAAAAGTATTTCCACAAAAACTTGTTAGTAGAAATGGTTTGTAAAAACGAAATTATTTTAAGCAAGAAAATATAGAGTAAAAGTATCTCTACGAAAAAATAGAATCCAAACTATGAGTCCGAAAAACAGATTCCAAAAAAATGAATCCGGAGGTGTGAATCTGAATATGTGAATCCAAAAATTCTATTCCAAGATCTAATTCCCTTATGAATCTAATTGTAATATTAATTCAGATTGAACCAATTCATCTGATACCAATTATTAGGATGGTATGTCTATGTATTATATACTCTATAATAAGAAACGTAGGATTGAAATAAGAATGAGATTATCAGATACAAGAGGGGTGTGAATTGTACCTTTTAAAAATTCCTTTGGAACTTTTAAGAGTAGTTATGTTTAACAAAGTTAAAAAAGATAATTCAAAAGACCTCTAGAAGTTCTGATCACTTTCTAAATTCCAGAAAAGTTATTCCAGAAATGAAACTTAGTTAAAGATTAAAAAGATGAAGATTCTACCTTAAAGCGTAGAGAATATAACTATATCATAGTACAAGTATAAAAATATAAGAATGTTATAATTTCATTAACAATACAAAATGCAGCAGAAAAAAAGGGTAGTAAAACTACTGGTAACAAGTATAAACTCTTTTAACCTAAAGAGAAGGGTATCCAAAAACCTTGGATAAAAGGTCCCTTGATTTATACGATCAAGAATGTTTGTCATAACCACACTAGGGTAAGCCTTCGATACGAAGATCGGAGTCTGTCTTTCTATCCCATTAAGTCCTCAACTATCAGGTAGTAAGAACCTCTGTCTTACTCAGCAAGGAAGCCTTCAACTTCAAGGTGTTGTAACCTCTATCGTCCTATCCCAAGAAGACCTCGATTATACACAGAAACAATCATATTCACAAAAAGAAAAACTGCACAAGGGAAATTTTGAACTAGATGTTCAAAATTTCTGCACGAATCTTGAGAGTTGATAAGAGCCTCTCTCTCTAGAAATCACTTCAAGATGTTCTGAGCATAAAAATTCCAAAAGTCCTAAGCACATTTAAATGATCTCTTATTTATAGGTGAATCTCCAACAGTTGGCTCCCTCCTCCAATGGTCATATTCTTTCTTGAATTTTGGAGGTTCCTATACGCGTTCCATTTAACCAATGATTAGATTTTAACTAAAAGAAATACATCCATTTATAACAAAATTAGTGTAAGAATAACCAAAACCAATATTCCGAATTAAGGTAAATGAACGTTCAGAATCTAAGTAAAAATCGAATTCAGAGTCTGTAGTACTAAGATATTCATATTCTATTTTTCTTAAGGAATTCATAATGAGAATTCGTAATCAAAATTCCTCATTAGAATTCGTAATTAGAATTTGTAATCAGAATTCATCATCAGAATTCATAATGAGAATTCGTAATCAGAATTCATCATTAGAATTCTTAATGAGATTTCGTAATCAGAATTCATCATCAGAATTCGTAATGAGAATTCGTAATCAGAATTCATCATCAGAATTCATAATGAGAATTTTTAATTAGAATTCATCATCGGAATTCGTAATGAGAATTTGTAATCAGAATTTATTATAAGAATTTGTAGTGTGAATTTTTAATCGAAATTCATCATCCGAATTCGTGATGAAAATTCATAATCATAATTCCTCATCAAAATTCGTAATGAAAATTCATAATCACCATTCATCATCATAATTTGTAATGGGAATTCGTAATCAAAATTCAGAGTTTGACGTCATAAATGTTCATAACTGGGGATTCGGAGTAGAACTTCATAAATGTCTGTAACAGGAATTCGGATCCTAAAACAGAATGTTTCATATCTATGTATTATACAATTCCAAGGATTTAGATATATACTTAAGAAAAATATTGATACAAAATGATGAAAACAAGGTAGGGGTAAATTTCCTTTAGAATGAAAATTATCCTCATAGAAGTAATATAGGGGTAAAATAATATTTTCCTTTAAATAAGGATTTTGTGATTTTCAAAACAAGATAAATGATCAAGTCATAAGGAAACCTTGACAACTTAACAATATCCCCCTTATATGAAAGAATGGAAAAGTCTTAAGGAAACCCTTATTTACTCAACATTAAATAAATTCTACCATGTTTATCTTACTTTACATAGAGGAATGGGATTGTCGACTCCTCCTAAAACTTCAATGAAATTATATGGTTTACAAGTAAAAGGGTTCCACCAATAGGAATTGAGAATGATGAAACTTTACATAGTGTAAGAGTTTTTTATGGAACAGTAAATGTGTTCAGCAACCGTGATAGGTAGCATTACTATATATTCTTCATTATTGACTTCAATATTTGATACTGGTATATCACATTCTATTATTTCAACTCTTATTTTTAGTCTGATTAATATTCCAATGGATATTTTTTATAAGTTATGGATATTATTACACCCCTTATTATGATCATATATTAGAGTCCCGTTAGTTTTTCTTGTGTATTCTCTCCATCAGATTTCATGCTTACATGGAATTTTATTATTCTCTACATGAAACCACTAGAGATCATTTTGAGGATGGATTGGATTATTTCTTTTAAATACCAGCTTGATTTTTATCTTCGATGGAAATCCTTTAATACTCCCAGTGGTGTGTGTTGTGTTTTTTAAAGGATAATGGGACCCATGGTCTAGTAAAGTCAAAACTTATTATCTAGAGTTGGGGAAATTAATAAAAGTGATTTCATTTTATCTAGAGCATAAATATTTGAGTGGTGATCTCCCTCTAGTTGTCTTTGTGTTTTCCAATTTTTTCTTTCTAAATTCTTTAATTTTACCTTGGTAAGGGAGGCTTAGTTCTCTATTGACATAATGATTTGTACTCAACCAGTTTATATTTATTCTTACTACAAGTATATATATAAAATGATAAATTTGATTTCTTGTTTAGAAGATATTTTAGATAAAGTATTCATATTCTAAACTGTGACACCTTGGTCATCACCTCTTCTCTTTATTAAGAAAGATAATGGTTCACTTTTACTATATTTTGATTATCAAAAACTTAATAGAGTTACGATGAATAAAAATATATTTTTCCAATTATTGATGATCTATTTGACTGGTTTAAAGTGGTTATGTGGTTATCAAATATTGATCTTTACTCTGGTTACCATTAGTTGAGTATAAAATAACTAACATTTATAAAACTGTCATTCAGAGAAGGCATATCCATTATGAGTAAATTGTTATTAACTTTAGTATTTCATATACTCCCTTAATTTTTATGGGATTAATGAAAAATTATTTCCATGTGTATATAGATACATTTATGGTGGTATTTTTGGATGAAATTCTTGTTTATTATACGTCTGAGGAGGACCATGTGCATCATCTAAGAACAGTTATGGAATTACTATGAAATCACTAATATTAGGCCATGATTTTGAATTTTGACTTATGGATAAAAAAATTAAAAATATTAGGACATGTGGTGTTAGAACATTGTATTTCAGTTGACCCTAATCAGGGATAATCTATTAAAAAATAGGAACAACAATAGAATGTTTTCGAGATTCGATGATTCTTGGGTCTAGATGGGTATTACTGATGGTTCATTAAGAATTAACAATATTTGGAATCTTTAATGACATTGCTAACTCAGAATGGATTATGTTTTTTTAGATGATAAATTTAATTATTATTTTTTTGAGATAAAATCCTTATGACTACTACTCCGGTGTTGACTATACCATAGGTCGGGCAATGTTATGTGGTCTTTTGTTATGCATTGGGGCCAGGTTTAGGTTATGTGCTTATGGTAGGTGATAATGTTATTTCTTATAGATCGATTCATATTAGACCAGAAGAGAATAATTTTCAAACCCATGACCATGAACATCAAAATTTTGAACCACACACTTATGATTTGGAAGTACTACCTTTATAGAGAATGGTTTATCATACATTCTGACCAAAAATTGTGACTTATATCTTCTTTAAAAATGATTTGAATATGTTCTAGATGCATTGATTAGAATAAATAAAATCTTTAAACATTTAAATATATTATACTCATGTGAATATATTTTCGTCACATATGCTTTGAGATGGAATCATCTGACCCCAGATGTAAAGGAATCTTCGGAAGAGTAGAATTTGATGAATCTCTTTTCACAGTTTCATATTGGAATCCCAAAATCAATGGTTAATGCTTATTTATAAAATTTATAGTTTTTATCTTCTCTTATCGAGATGAATGTTTGGGAATAATATATCAATTATGAATTCTATATCCCTAGAGACTCCAATTATGGTGGTGAGATCATTCCTGAGTGGTTTTTCTCCAAAAAGGGAATTCATTGCTTTTAGAAAAGTTTTGTTATTACGATAGTAGCATGGAAAGCTATTATGGGAGACTGCAATGAATCCCAGTGGCTTGTGAACCCAGGGACCATGAAGACGTTCAATGTCATTTGGTGGTTGTTTTGGGTGGTAGGTATTAGATGCGGTGTCTCAGAGTCTCTCTCTCATTTCTATATGTTCTATAAGGTGAAGGTCAAGCACCAGAAACCTTCCGAATTTCTTATTCCACATATAGTGACTACATGGAAGTGGGATGATATTTCTATAGAATTTGTTGTAAGGTTTACTCATACCCATATAAATAAGAACGTGATGTGGATTCTGATCAATATTATAACTATGATAGCACACTTTATACCCATTTGTAATACAACCAAAATTGATGTGTTGGAAGATATTTATATGAACGTGTTTTATTGATTTCAAGAGGATCAATCTACTGTATTTTCTTAAATGGATCATCTGTTCACATATCATTTTTTTAGAGGCCTTCAAGAGGCACTAGGATATCACATCTATTTTAGTATGACATAACATCCACCATCGTGTGGCTAGATAGAAATAGTTATATATATATATATATGATTATATGAATATATCATATGTTGTCATATTTGGTGGGGTCTGGTATTATCAATATGGGATGGTAGAGTTTTCTTTTAATAATGGTTACCTATCTGTTATCTGAATTCCTTGTTTTGAGACCTTGTTTGGATGACAATGAATATTTTCATTGTTTTGATCAGAGGTTGATGAATGTTCTTTGGTTGGACCAAGATTTTTGAAAGAGATTGCATTGATGATTTAATATATTCATCATAGAATGTTAATGGAACATAACCTATATATTTCATTTGATGACTATCTCCATAGAACATTTAAATTTTTAGTTTTTGATCTGGTGTTCTTGAATGTTTCACCTCTTTTGGGTCATCGATGGTTTTTGAAGAAATAGATGCTTCCTCATATTTTTTGAGACCTCTAGACGTTATTAAGAATGTGGGAAAATCTTATTACCATTTATCACATCCCCCATAGTCAATATTAATACATAACATGTCCTATGTATCTCAACATTGAAAGTATTTTTCTAGTCCCTTACATGACATGAGTTGGCATAATCTTGAAGTGAAATATGATTTATCCATGACATAACAGCCATTCATGATAGTTGATTCTAAAATCAAGTCACTTCATTGGAGGATGATAAATTTGGTTAATGTACTATGGTATCACATTTCTAGTAATTATGAGATTGGGGAGAGGGAGTCACTGATGAGTGATCAGTGCCCACATATTTTTGTTATGAAAGATTATTAATAGGAATTCAGGGAAAAAAATTTCTATGATAGGGTGGTTATAACATCCCATTACATTTCTATGGTATTACTAAACACATATTTTTATTGATCATATTTTGGGAATCACTAGAGTATTTCTTGATAAATTTTTTAGATTTAAAAAAAATTGGGCATTTTTATGGTTGGCGCATGATTATCCCAAACCCTACGCCCTCTTAGTGAAAATCGTACAACCTAAGGAAGTGAGATTTTTCACAATTTTTACATGGTTAGTCAAGCCATGATACATATTAAGAGATAATTTGTTATCCTTTTTAATATGGAAAAAATATTGTTTATTGTTTCTTTAAAGTATGACCCTCTTCCTAGGAAACAATTTGGATGGATTTTTAAGTGATATGAATTTAAATTAAAAATTATGAAACCCCTCTTATAGACTCCTAACAGACCAGTATGACCAAATATTGGTTTCTCCCATCCTTGTACCTTTTTATAATATTTTTTGGTCCCCCATATCCCACCCAAAATTGATTCCAAACATGAGTAATTCCCTACAATATCCTTTTGGATAGTTTCTTTTTCAATTTCCCATTCTCAGATGATCTCCCGTCTTCTCTCCAAGATTCCATGAATCCCTATGTGGATTTGTGGATCTAAAACCCACTAGTATGGATAAAAACCTAATATATATCCATAGATACTACTTTTCATCATTCTCCATTGGGGTTTTAAATTTATATATTTGTGGTTCGAGATCTGTGGATCTTAACATTGGTGGTTATGTTACGATGACCAATTTATATTAACACTAAATTTATTTGTTTAATTTCAATCATTTTAATTAAATTAAATTTTAATGTTTGGATCGAATGGATTTAAATAGTTTTTTTTGTAAATAGATAGTTTTTTTTTGAATTTGGGGTTTTAAGTAAAATTGGTTGCTTGCATGAAATTGGATGAACCCCAATTCCATTTAATTGTGGTAAATTTAGGGAAATATGAAAAAAAATTGATTAATTTAAATTGTTAATTTTATGGAATTTTCTCAATTAAAAATTTGAATTTATTTGGGGAAATTATTTTGATCGAAAAATGTTAAAAACCATAAATCCTTTGAATTGTGGGTTTGTTATGAAATTGGTCAAATTTTTTTGGAAAATAGAATTTTGAATGTAATTGAGAAATTGGATTGTGAAATTGAATGATGACTTAATTTCAAATCCCTATTTATGTAAATGTATTAAAAATATTTAGATAGACACCATTTGGTTTTATCATGATGAAAATATTTTTTTTACATTGAAAACATGTTATGCTTTCTAAATATAATGTTGGGTTTTTTGAAATGGATGATGGGATGAATTGTATGTTTAGTAGTCTTGAAATAAATTTCCCATCATTTATTTAAATGATAAAGGGAAAAAAAATATATACTTATTGACTTATTTGGATGGATATTTATGATATACAATGTTATAAAATACCATATCTGTAACAGCCCAAGATTTTATAAAAAATATTCTTTTTAATTTTATTAAAGTCTTGTGTTGTATGCTACACCAAAATGAGCTTGCACAACACGCATCCTTGACTTGCCTTGCATTACACGCAATCACGACCTTCCTCGATAGCGTGTGTAATACGCAATACCGAGTTTCACTAAACAATGATATGCTATTAAAACTAGCCGTTATGAAACGTAATAATCACTTTTTGAAATTTTATAAATTTTATTTTTCAAAATGGACTTCATTTTTGGACTCAGAATATCGAAATTAGCCTAGGGTGAAATTTTGGTATTTTTCTGAAAACTTTCAATTTTTGATGAATAGTGAAACCACTAAGTGGTAGGTTAAAAACTGAATTTTTGCATAAAACTTAATTTTACCGCTTTTGTGAATGGAATTTCGAAAATCCGAGAGACACGGTTAATATCAAGGACTAAAATGTGGTTCAATGAGATGAAAATAATTTTTTGGTGAATAGTAACTTTTTACTTTTTTTACCGCGGTTAATAGTAAATTGGGTAACTAAGGGTAAATATGATATTAATATTACCCTAACACATGTACTAATTCTATTGGACAAGTGTAATTCGACCAAAAACAAACTTAGGAATAAAATATGACCATTTAGGTCCACTTGGATTAGATTAGGACATTTATTATTAATTTATTTAAAGAAGGGTTAAAATAGTTAAAATCAAAGTTTAATAAGTAAATAATTTATAATATGGGGTTATACATAAGATAAATTCGATTGTAAATATTAATTAGAAAGCTAAAAAGATTTCCTACATGATGGTATTTTATTTATAATTTTTAGACTTTAAATAAATTAATTTATTTATGACACAACGATGATGTAGTAATTACCCTTTTAAGGAAATATTAACATAATTGATGTTATAAATGCTCAAATGAATGTAATTTAAGACTTTTTATGAATTCCACTAATTTTCTAGGTTACTATTATATATTAATGTTGATTTAATAAACTTGGTTTGAACATATAATTCTGTTATGATTTTCACAAAAATCATATATCAAATAGTGTCAAAATTGACACAAAATAGTTTTTAAATCAAATATTATATTATTAATTGTTAGTTTATTCCTAAAAATATAAGGCTCGGCCAAATTACTTAGATAAGGATATATATATTAATAATAAACAATTTGGGGTTCTTTTGGCATGTTATAGTAAGTTTATTAACCATATAGTGAAAGAAAACAAAAAGACATGGTAAAAGTTAAATTATTTAACTTAGAGTTAAATCTAATTGATAAGGTTAAAATAATACCCTAAACTTGTCTAAATCTTATTGGTTGATAGTATTTCGACCCATCCCAACTTTAGCTTTGAAATAAGACCCTTTGGAACCATTATAAACTGATTTTGACTTTAATATAAAATAATATTTTGAGATATTCCTAAGGTGCCCCTCTCCTCCCTTATAAAAGGGCACCTCCTCCCCCTCCTCCTCACACCAATTTGAGCACTCAAGCTCGGCCAAACCCTGCCAAAATCTCTTCTCCACTTCCCTAGAAACATCCTAGAGGTTCTGGTCTTCCTCAAAGACCAATATTAGTGCCCTAAGAGGAGGTCTCAAAGAGGCGCTTCAAAGAAGAGGTAATTACCGTTACCAATTCTTTAATCTTTATTTCTTCTTCCACTTCCTCTTCTTAGGTTGTTTCATTATGAAGTAATAACATCAGTATCACTCATATACTGATATGTTATTATAAGTATGAAACAACCCTATTTCACCATCTATCCATCCTACGGAAAAAGAAATCACTGCGCGTGCGTACGTACAGAATACCGTCTCCACGCCGTGGTGTAATCTATTTTTCCACCATCACTTTACAAGGATGGGTATAATGGTGTAATGAGTAACTATTTATGATTATTATAAAGTAATATTGATACTGAAATAATATTTATATACTCCAATACAGTTCCACGATCATAGGAACGATATCATCACTCGTGCGTACGTACGGAATACCGTCTCCACGATGTGATGCGACTCATTCTACATGATCATCATTACATAGTAATTATATAAATGAATTGAATGAATAAATATGATATATGTTACACTAATACCATTCTGTATATAAGGTATATATAACCTTAAAAGAAGAATAAGAATGTATTCGGCAAAACACGCATAAGAACAAAAGGCAATAAAGACCCGAGTAACAAGTAACAATGAAATATTACTAACAAGAAGCTAAGAATATGACCATATATGATATCATATCAATATGTATGATTCTGGAATAAGTCAATAACATTTTTTAAACCATTATACAGGAGCTTCAGACACATACAAAGCTAATCGGGCCTAAGGTAAGGGAAATATCACAATCTCATTTTTATCCGAGATTGTTTATTCGTAAGTATTTACTGGGGTGTATTTTATCATCCACATCCATGTTTACTAAATATGTAATATTATTCCCATCCACCTACAATTTTTTAAATCCATTTTTACCCTTCGGTGGATTTTTAGTAAAAGAAATGAAAGGAATCTTTTGTCGTTTTTCGTACGAGGTACTTTTTGACTTTTCCGGCAAAAGTACGAAGAATGTTTTTTTTAACTTATACGGCATGAATGGATTTTTAAAACATTATTTACAAGAAACTTCCTTTAAAAGTTTTCAAGTATATTTTAATCAACTTCTTTTATTTTAAAGTTGTATGACATGTTATGAATGGAAAAATGTTTTTGAAGAAGAAAGGATATTTTCCTCAAGAATGGAGTTCAAGTGTTTTATCAAAATTATTTTCCATCTAAGATAATAAAGGGTTCTGTTTTTATCCCTATTATTACATGGATTTGATTATGTTGTGATGGAAAAATTTTTATGAATTCCTTTATCTTATATGAATTGTTTTATGATGTCATTTTGTTTAAGAATCCCATTTTTATTACATGGGTTATGCGATGATGTATGATTTATGATTATGTGGCACACATAAGAAAGGATTCATTATAAGATGATTGGGACCTATATCTCCCTCCAATGCATTGGGTAAAGATTTTATATCTCATGAGATAGACATGGCTGTATTGTTAGGTTACACTGGTTCAGTGAAACAGGACTGAAACGAGGGTTACTCGATTCAGAAAGGGCCTTTGTCCACTAAGATAGTCTTGGAAATGAGTCTTGACTAACAAGAAATGATTCTCTATGATTATGTGTGAATGCCACAAAGTTTCATGTTTTATGTTATGATTATTGTGATTACATTTCACTGCCATGATTTACCCCATGTTATGAAATTATGATCTCTTTTACAGGTTAAGATTTCCAAAAGTTATGTGCTTATGTATATGATGTGATTGATATTTCTTTTGTTTACCCTTACTGAGCATTTGAGCTCACCCTTTTATGTTTTCTTTTCCCCAGGATATAAAGAAAGGTTTTAGGTATAAAAAAAAGAAGATCATTATGGGAGATGTTGAAGATCTTTCACCATGATTAGAAGATTATATTCCGAGTTTCCAAAGACACTAAACCATTACGGTCCTTGTGTGTGTGTTTTTGTTATGTAATAAGTATTCCGCAAATGTAATGTAATGTCCATGTACGTCAAGATACGGGTCTCTACAGTTGGTACCAGAGGAAAGGTTTAGTCAACCTTTGGAAACTAGGATGCGAAAACATTAGTGAGATCCCTAGAGATATTTCTAAGGTATGTATAGGGATGTCCCTAAGGATACGTATACGTATAGGATATAATCCTAGAACTACGATACCGATCTTAGAATTTAACCTAAGATGTAAGATATTAAGGGTACTCCCCCTTTACTATGTTGTTTTTCCTAGCATTATTTTTCCTCTCACACTATTCTTTTTGGGTTTTAGAAAATGGCTGGAAACAAGATGATTCATGATAATGGAGGATATGATGGACAATGGAATGATATTATTCATGAGAAACCAAATGAAATGGGATTTGGAAGTCCAAAAATCATTATTATGCCGAATCAGCAATCTCATAATATGATCAAAAAAGTAAAATTTGGTAAGTTTCCTGACTCAGCTAATAAGAGAAAGATGGAGTTTCATGATGACCATAGAGAAAAGAAAGTTCAATTTCCCTCATGTAAATCATGTGGGAAGAGGCATCAAGGAGAATGTTTCAAGGGAACTGGAAGATGCTTTGGGTGTGGAAAAGAAGGACACAAAGCATGTAAGTGCAAAGGAAAAGGGTCGGTTAACACCATGGATGAGGATAATGGTATTGCTACGACATCAAAAATGGTTAAGTGTTTTAAATGTGGAATGTATGGGCATTATGAAAACAAATGCCCTAAGGGAAAGACTCATGAAGAGAATCAGTATGGTCATATGGGTAGTATTTATGTGGATGATGATGAAGAGACTACAAATGATATGTGAGATGAAATGTTTTTTGAAGCTCGGTCAATGGTTTGAGAATGTAGTGGAATGATTACATGTTTATCATGTGTGATTTTGTATAAGTAATCTCATGCTACTATGGAATAAAGAGACATCTATGGATTGTTACACTGTTGTCTTTCCTTGTGTTTTGAAAGTGTATGATTAATGTTACCAGTATCCATGAAAGGTTATTCAGATATTTTTGGAATGTAGATGATATGCGCATAATGAAGGGATAAGGAGAAAATTAAATGTTTGATAGTATTCATGAGCTCATGATTGATATAAGGACTAAGTGATATCATGGTTTGAGTATATAGAATTTTGAGGATTTCGGTATGTGAAAAGTGTTAACTTTTAACTGCAGTCATGTTTTCACTAAGGTATTCAAGAGAATACACGATTAAGGACTTTGAATGTTTGGAATGTGACCAACAAAACATATCTTATGATATATGGGGATCGATGATGGTGTTAAATCTCTGGTAATCATTTTCACTATATTATGAGAGTCGACTGCAGTATTATGGATAAGCCTAAAAGATTGGAATGGATTATGTTAGACATAAGTTAGTATTGTTTGTTTTTTCGATATTATTGATGGGATGTTATATAGTTTTGAAAAAAGGACAACCTGCAGGACGGGCGACAGCCCATCGCTTCAGACAAGGCTATGGGAATCGAACCCACAACCGAAGTGCGACTGGCCTTTATCGCCTACCACTGACCTACAGAAAGTCCCTGTTTAGAAGAAACTGGTTTTATTATATTAAGCAGTATGATATATGAAGTATAAGTCCATTTTAGGAACCATATATGATTAATCTCACTATAGATCGACTTATGTATATATTTTTTTCTAACCTTTTGTTCGAGACAGATGGAATGACCCGTCATTCTATCACATGATCTGCTAACACTTCACGAATAACAAATTCAACTTCATTTATATAAGAGATGAAGTGGAAATTGGTCAAGGCACGAACAATAGTGAGATTGTACCAAAATAAAGTAAGTATTTATTCTAATTCAAATTCTTCAACTTTAGGGAAATGATCTTGAAAACCAAAAATGTTGTCCTAGTGCCCTTATATCTGATGAATCAGATGGTACCCTAGATCGTCACAAATTTATGGCTTTGTGATTACTGGCTTTTCCATAGCCATGTTCTCTACCACTCTCCATCAGAACATGATGGTTATATTTCTCTTCCATATCCATATTTTCACCTATGTGGAAACCCAATGATTAGTTTATTTGGGTAACCGTTACGTTTCATACTTTTGTTTTTAAATATTGGTTTTGATATTCCTTTTTACGATGTGGGTTTCTATTAAAGAAACTTTCGAATAGTAAACCATTTATAACCCCGACGAATTTCGAGGGCGAAATTCATTTTAAGGGGGGTAGAATGTAACAGCCCAAGATTTTATAAAAAAATATTCTTTTTAATTTTATTAAAGTCTTGTGTTGTACGCTACACCAAAAGGAGCTTGCACAACACACATCCTTGACTTGCCTTGCATTACACGCAATCACGACCTTCCTCGATAGCGTGTGTAATACGCAATACCGAGTTTCACTAAACAATGATATGCTATTAAAACTAGCCGTTATGAATAGTAATAATCACTTTTTGAAATTTTATAAATTTTATTTTTCAAAATGGACTTCATTTTTGGACTCAGAATATCGAAATTAGCCTAGGGTAAAATTTTGGTATTTTTCTGAAAACTTTCAATTTTTGATGAATAGTGAAACCACTAAGTGGTAGGTTAAAAACTGATTTTTTGCATAAAACTTAATTTTACCGCTTTTGTGAATGGAATTTAGAAAATCCGAGAGACACGGTTAATATCAAGGACTAAAATGTGGTTCAATGAGATGAAAATAATTTTTTGGTGAATAGTAACTTTTTACTTTTTTTACCGCGGTTAATAGTAAATTGGGTAACTAAGGGTAAATATGATATTAATATTACCCTAACACATGTCCTAATTCTATTGGACAAGTGTAATTCGACCAAAAACAAACTTAGGAATAAAATATGACCATTTAGGTCCACTTGGATTAGATTAGGACATTTATTATTAATTTATTTAAAGACGGGTTAAAATAGTTAAAATCAAAGTTTAATAAGTAAATCATTTATAATATGGGGTTATTCATAAGATAAATTCGATTGTAAATATTCATTAGAAAGCTAAAACGATTTCCTACATGATGGTAGTTTATTTATAATTTTTAGACTTTAAATAAATTAATTTATATATGACACAACGATGATGCAGTAATTACCCTTTTAAGGAAATATTAACATAATTGATGTTATAAATTCTCAAATGAATGTAATTTAAGACTTTTTATGAATTCCACTAATTTTCTAGGCTACTATGATATATTAATGTTGATTTAATCAACATTGTTCGAACATATAATTCTGTTATGATTTTCACAAAAATCATATATCAAATGGTGTCAAAATTGACACAAAATAGTTTTTAAATCAAATATTATATTATTAATTGTTATTTTATTCCTAAAAATCTAAGGTTCGGGTACATGACTTAGATAAGGATATATATATTAATAATAAACAATTTGGGGTTCGTTTGGCATGTTATAGTAAGTTTATTAACCATATAGTGAAAGAAAACAAAAATACATGGTAAAAGTTAAATTATTTAACTTAGAGTTAAATCTAATTGATAAGGTTAAAATAATAACCTAAACTTGTCTAAATCTTATTGGTTGATAGGATTTCGACCCATCCCCACTTTAGCTTCGAAATAAGACCCTTTGGAACCATTATAAACCGATTTTGACTTTAATATAAAATAATATTTTGAGATATTCCTAAGGTGCCCCTCTCCTCCCTTATAAAAGGGCACCTCCTCCCCCTCCTCCTCACACCAATTTGAGCACTCAAGCTCGGCCAAACCCTGACAAAATCTCTTCTCCACTTTTTCTAGAAACATCCTAGAGGTTCTGGTACTCCTCAAAGACCAATTTTAGTGCCCTAAGAGGAGGTCTCAAAGAGGCACTTCAAAGAAGAGGTAATTACCGTTACCAATTCTTTCATCTTTATTTCTTCTTCCACTTCTTCTTCTTAGGTTGTTTCATTATGAAGTAATAACATCAGTATCACTCATATACTGATATGTTATTATAATTATGAAACAACCCTATTTCACCATCTATCCATCCTACAGAAAAAATCATTGCGCGTGCGTACGTACGAAATACCATCTCCACGCCGTGGTGTAATCTATTTTTCCACCATCACTTTACAAGGATGGGTATAATGGTGTAATGAGTAACTATTTATGATTATTATAAAGTAATATTGATACTGAAATAATATATATATACTCCAATACAGTTCCACGATCATAAGAACGATATCATCACTCGTGCGTACGTACGGAATACCGTCTCCACGATGTGATGCGACTCGTTCTACATGATCATCATTACATAGTAATTATATAAATGAATTGAATGAATACATATGATATATGTTACACTAATACCATTCTGGATATAAGGTATCTATAACCTTAAAAGAAGAATAAGAATGTATTCGGCAAAACACGCATAAGAACAAAAGGCAATAAAGACCCGAGTAACAAGTAATAATGAAATATTACTAACAAGAAGCTAAGAATATGACCATATATGATATCATATCAATATGTATGATTCTGGAATAAGTCAATAACATTATTTAAACCATTATACAGGAGCTTCGGACACATACAAAGCTAATCGGACATAAGGTAAGGGAAATATCACAATCTCATTTTTATCCGAGATTGTTTATTCGTAAGTATTTACTGGGGTGTATTTTATCATCCACATCCATGTTTACTCAATATGTAATATTATTTCCATCCACCTACAATTTTTTAAATCCATTTTTACCCTTCGGTGGGTTTTTAGTAAAAGAAATGAAAGGAATCTTTTGTCGTTTTTCGTACGAGGTACTTTTTGACTTTTCCGGCAAAAGTACGAAGAATGTTTTTTTTAACTTATACGGCATGAATGGATTTTTAAAACATTATTTACAAGAAACATACTTTAAAAGTTTTTAAGTTTATTTTAATCAACTTCTTTTATTTTAAAGTTGTATGACATGTTATGAATGGAAAAATGTTTTTGAAGGAGAAAGGATATTTTCCTCAAGAATGGAGTTCATGTGTTTTATCAAAATTATTTTCCATCTAAGATAATAAAGGGTTCTATTTTTATCCCTATTATTACATGGATTTGATTATGTTGTGATGGAAACATTTTTATAAATTCCTTTATCTTATATGAATTGTTTTATGATGTCATGTTGTTTAAGAATCCCATTTTTATTACATGGGTTATGCGATGATGTATGATTTATGATTATGTGGCACACATAATAAAGGATTCATTATAAGATGGGTGGGACCTATATCTCCCTCCAATGCATTAGGTAAAGATTTTATATCTCATGAGATAGACATGGCTGGATGGTAGGTTATACCGGTTCAGTGAAACAGGACTGAAACGAGGGTTACTCGATTCAGAAAGGGACTTTGTCCACTAAGATAGTCTTGGCAATGAGTCTTGACTAACAAGAAATGATTCTCTATGATTATGTGTGAATGCCACAAAGTTTCATGTTTTATGTTATGATTATTGTGATTACATTTCACTACCATGATTTACCCCATGTTATGAAATTATGATCTCTTTTGCAGGTTAAGATTTCCAAAAGTTATGTGCTTATGTATATGATGTGATTGATATTTTTTTTGTTTACCCTTACTGAGAATTTGAGCTCACCCTTTTATGTTTTCTTTTCCCCAGGATATAAAGAAATGTTTTAGGTATAAAAAAAAAGAAGATCATTATGGGAGATGTTGAAGATCTTTTACCACGATTAGAAGATTATATTCCGAGTTTCCAAAGACACTAAACCATTACGGTCCTTGTGTGTGTGTTTTTGTTATGTACTAAGTATTCCGCAAATGTAATGTAATGTCCATGTACGTCAAGATACGGGTCTCTACAGTTGGTATCAGAGGAAAGGTTTAGTCAACCTTTGGAAACTAGGATGCAAAAACATTAGTGAGATCCCTAGAGATATTTCTAAGGTATGTCTAGGGATGTCCCTAAGGATACGTATACGTATAGGATATAATCCTAGAACTACGATACCGATCTTAGAATTTAACCTAAGATGTTAGATATTAAGGGTACTCCCCCTTTACTATGTTGTTTTCCCTAGCATTATTTTGCCTCTCACACTATTCTTTTTGGGTTTTAGAAAATGGCTGGAAACAAGATGATTCATGATAATGGAGGATATGATGGACAATGGAATGATATTCTTAATGAGAAACCAAATGAAATGGGATTTGGAAGTCCAAAAAATCATTATTATGCCGAATCAGCAATCTCATAATATGATCAAAAAAGTAAAATTTGGTAAGTTTCCTGACTCAGCTAATAAGAGAAAGATGGAGTTTCATGATGACCATAGAGGAAAGAAAGTTCAATTTCCCTCATGTAAATCATGTGGGAAGAGGCATCAAGGAGAATGTTTCAAGGGAACTGGAAGATGCTTTGGGTGTGGAAAAGAAGGACACAAAGCAAGTAAGTGCAAAGGAAAAGGGTCGGTTAACACCATGGATGAGGATAATGGTATTGCTACGACATCAAAAATGGTTAAGTGTTTTAAATGTGGAATGTATGGGCATTATGCAAACAAATGCCCTAAGAGAAAGACTCATGAAGAGAATCAGTATGGTCATATGGGTAGTATTTATGTAGATGATGATGAAGAGACTACAAATGATATGTGAGATGAAATGTTTTTTGAAGCTCGGTCAATGGTTTGAGAATGTAGTGGAATGATTACATGTTTATCATGTGTGATTTTGTATAAGTAATCTCATGCTACTATGGAATAAAGAGACATCTATGGATTGTTACACTGTTGTCTATCCTTGTGTTTTGAAAGTGTATGATTAATGTTACCAGTATCCATGAAAGGTTATTCATATATTTTTGGAATGTAGATGATATGCACATAATGAAGGGATAAGGGGAAAATTAAATGTTTGATAGTATTCATGAGCTCATGATTGATATAAGGACTAAGTGATATCATGGTTTGAGTATATAGAATTTTGAGGATTTCGGTATGTGAAAAGTGTTAACTTTTAACTGCATTCATGTTTTCACTAAGGTATTCAAGAGAATACATGATTAAGGACTTTGAATGTGTGGAATGTGACCAACAAAACATATCTTATGATATATGGGGATCGATGATGGTGTTAAATCTCTGGTAATCATTTTCACTATATTATGAGAGTCGACTGCAGTATTATGGATAAGCCTAAAAGATTGGAAGGGATTATGTTGGACATAAGTTAGTATTGTTTGTTTTTTCGATATTATTGATGGGATGTTATATAGTTTTGGAAAAAGGACAACCTACAGGACGGGCGACAACCCATCGCTTCGGACAAGGCTGTGGGAATCGAACCCACAACCGAAGTGCGACTGGTCTTTATCACCTACCACTGACCTACAGAAAGTCCCTGTTTAGAAGAAACTAGTTTTATTATATTAAGAAGTATGATATATGAAGTATAAGTCCATTTTAGGAACCATATATGATTAATCTCACTATAGATCGACTTATGTATATAATTTTTTCTAACCTTTTGTTCGAGACAGATGGAATGACCTGTCATTCTATCACATGATCTGCTAACACTTCACGAATAACAAATTCAACTTCATTTATATAAGAGATGAAGTTGAAATTGTTCAAGGCACGAACAATAGTGAGATTGTACCAAAATAAAGTAAGTATTTATTCTAATTCAAATTCTTCAACTTTAGGGAAATGATCTTGAAAACCAAAAATTTTGTCCTAGTGCCCTTATATCTGATGAATTAGATGGTACCCTAGATCGTCACAAATTTATGGCTTTGTGATTACTGGCTTTTCCATATCCATGTTCTCTTCCACTCTCCATCAGAACATGATGGTTAGATTTCTCTTCCATATCCATATTTTCACCTATGTGGAAACCCAATGATTAGTTTATTTGGGTAACCGTTACGTTTCATACTTTTGTTTTTAAAGATTGGTTTTGATATTCCTTTTTATGATGTGGGTTTCTATTAAAGAAACTTTCGAATAGTAAACCATTTATAACCCCGACGAATTTCGAGGGCGAAATTCATTTTAAGGGGGGTAGAATGTAACAGCCCAAGATTTTATAAAAAAATATTCTTTTTAATTTTATTAAAGTCTTCTGTTGTACGCTACACCAAAAGGAGCTTGCACAACACGCATCCTTGACTTGCCTTGCATTACACGCAATCACGACCTTCCTCGATAGCGTGTGTAATACGCAATACCGAGTTTCACTAAACAATGATATGCTATTAAAACTAGCCGTTATGAATAGTAATAATCACTTTTTGAAATTTTATAAATTTTATTTTTCAAAATGGACTTCATTTTTGGACTCAGAATATCGAAATTAGCCTAGGGTAAAATTTTGGTATTTTTCTGAAAACTTTCAATTTTTGATGAATAGTGAAACCACTAAGTGGTAGGTCAAAAACTGAATTTTTGCATAAAACATAATTTTACCGCTTCTGTGAATGGAATTTCGAAAATCCGAGAGATACGGTTAATATCAAGGACTAAAATGTGGTTCAATGAGATGAAAATAATTTTTTGGTGAATAGTAACTTTTTACTTTTTTTACCGCGGTTAATAGTAAATTGGGTAACTAAGGGTAAATATGATATTAATATTACCCTAACACATGTCCTAATTCTATTGGACAAGTGTAATTCGACCAAAAACAAACTTAGGAATAAAATATGACCATTTAGGTCCACTTGGATTAGATTAGGACATTTATTATTAATTTATTTAAAGAAGGGTTAAAATAGTTAAAATCAAATTTTAATAAGTAAATCACTTATAATATGGGGTTATACATAAGATAAATTCGATTTTAAAGATTCATTAGAAAGATAAACAGATTTCCTACATGATGGTATTTTATTTATAATTTTAGACTTTAAATAAATTAATTTATTTATGACACAACGATGATGCAGTAATTACCCTTTTAAGGAAATATTAACATAATTGATGTTATAAATGCTCAAATGAATGTAATTTAAGGCTTTTTATGAATTACACTAATTTTATAGGTAACTATGATATATTAATGTTGATTTAAGCAACTTGGTTTGAACATATAATTCTGTTATGATTTTCACAAAAATCATATATCAAATAGTGTCAAAATTGACACAAAATAGTTTTTAAATCAAATATTATATTATTAATTGTTATTTTATTCCTAAAAATCTAAGGTTCGGCCAAATGACTTAGATAAGGATATATATATTAATAATAAACAATTTGGGGTTCGTTTGGCATGTTATAGTAAGTTTATTAACCATATAGTGAAGGAAAACAAAAAGACATGGTAAAAGTTAAATTATTTAACTTAGAGTTAAATCTAATTGATAAGGTTAAAATAATACCCTAAACTTGTCTAAATCTTATTGGTTGATAGGATTTCGACCCATCCCCACTTTAGCTTCAAATTAAGACCCTTTGGAACCATTATAAACCGATTTTGACTTTAATATAAAATAATATTTTGAGATATTCCTAAGGTGCCCCTCTCCTCCCTTATAAAAGGGCACCTCCTCCCCCTCCTCCTCACACCAATTTGAGCACTCAAGCTCGGCCAAACCCTGCCAAAATATCTTCTCCACTTCCCTAGAAACATCCTAGAGGTTCTGGTCTTCCACAAAGACCAATTTTAGTGCCCTAAGAGGAGGTCTCAAAGAGGCGCTTCAAAGAAGAGGTAATTACCGTTACCAATTCTTTCATCTTTATTTCTTCTTCCACATCTTCTTCTTAGGTTGTTTCATTATTAAGTAATAACATCAGTATAACTCATATACTGATATGTTATTATAAGTATGAAACATCCCTATTTCACCATCTATACATCCTACGGAAAAAGAAATCACTGCGCGTGCGTACGTACGGAATACCGTCTCCACGCCGTGGTGTAATCTATTTTTCCACCATCACTTTACAAGGATGGGTATAATGGTGTAATGAGTAACTATTTATGATTATTATAAAGTAATATTGATACTGAAATAATATATATATACTCCAATACAGTTCCACGATCATAGGAACGATATCATCACTCGTGCGTACGTACGGAATACCGTCTCCACGATGTGATGCGACTCGTTCTACATGATCATCATTACATAGTAATTATATAAATGAATTTAATGAATAAATATGATATATGTTACACTAATACCATTCTGGATATAAGGTATCTATAACCTTAAAAGAAGAATAAGAATGTATTCGGCAAAACACGCATAAGAACAAAAGGCAATAAAGACCCGAGTAACAAGTAACAATGAAATATTACTAACAAGAAGCTAAGAATATGACCATATATGATATCATATCAATATGTATGATTCTGGAATAAGTCAATAACATTATTTAAACCATTATACAGGAGCTTCGGACACATACAAAGCTAATCGGACCTAAGGTAAGGGAAATATCACAATCTCATTTTTATCCGAGATTGTTTATTCGTAAGTATTTACTGGGGTGTATTTTATCATCCACATCCATGTTTACTCAATATGTAATATTATTTCCATCCACCTACAATTGTTTAAATCCATTTTTACCCTTCGGTGGGTTTTTAGTAAAAGAAATGAAAGGAATATTTTGCCGTTTTTCGTACGAGGTACTTTTTGACTTTTCCGGCAAAAGTACGAAGAATGTTTTTTTAACTTATACGGCATGAATGGATTTTTAAAACATTATTTACAAGAAACTTCCTTTAAAAGTTTTCAAGTTTATTTTAATCAACTTCTTTTATTTTAAAGTTGTATGACATGTTATGAAAGGAAAAATGTTTTTGAAGAAGAAAGGATATTTTCCTCAAGAATGGAGTTCAAGTGTTTTATCAAAATTATTTTCCATCTAAGATAATAAAGGGTTCTGTTTTTATCCCTATTATTACATGGATTTGATTATGTTGTGATGGAAACATTTTTATGAATTCCTTTATCTTATATGAATTGTTTTATGATGTCATGTTGTTTAAGAATCCCATTTTTATTACATGGGTTATGCGATGATGTATGATTTATGATTATGTGGCACACATAAGAAAGGATTCATTATAAGATGGGTGGGACCTATATCTCCCTCCAATGCATTGGGTAACGATTTCATATCTCATGAGATAGACATGGCTGGAATGGTAGGTTATACCGGTTCAGTGAAACAGGACTGAAACGAGGGTTACTCGATTCAGAAAGGGACTTTGTCCACAAAGATAGTCTTGGCAATGAGTCTTGACTAACAAGAAATGATTCTCTATGATTATGTGTGAATTCCACAAAGTTTCATGTTTTATGTTATGATTATTGTGATTACATTTCACTGCCATGATTAACCCCATGTTATGAAATTATGATCTCTTTTGCAGGTTAAGATTTCCAAAAGTTATGTGCTTATGTATATGATATGATTGATATTTCTTTTGTTTACCCTTACTGAGCATTTGAGCTCACCCTTTTATGTTTTCTTTTCCCCAGGATATAAAGAAAGGTTTTAGGTATAAAAAAAGAAGATCTTTATGGGAGATGTTGAAGATCTTTCACCACGATTAGAAGATTATATTCCGAGTTTCCAAAGACACTAAACCATTACGGTCCTTGTGTGTGTGTTTTTGTTACGTACTAAGTATTCCGCAAATGTAATGTAATGTCCATGTACGTCAAGATACGGGTCTCTACAATATCAACACATCGCATCCCTTAGGTTATGGTGATGAGTTCTATTTGTCGTTGTTTCAAATGGAATTATGTACACACTACAGTTCACATTGAGTGTGGGGTCCCCATAGTAAAGAACTATTATAACTTATCAGGAATATAAACATATTTATCTCCTTTTTTATATTTTAAATGAATATATTCTACTGTTAAAAAATATTTTATATGAATTCTAATTTATATAAACAATTTTATATAATAGTTTTTATTTAATTCATTTTTAAAAACATACATTTTTGTAAATCATTTTTTGAAATTAATTCATTAAATTAAAATGTGAATCATTATTTTAAAAGAATTTCCATTATTTGTAAATGGAAAGAATGATTTTTTGAAATTTTCACTTTATATGAAAAATCCTATTTATTTTCAATTTAAATCTCTCATTGGTTATTTTAATATTGGAATATATTATGGAATCCTTGGTGAGACCCAAAAATAATTTCATCTCACACCGTAATTATGCCTTTTGGTGTTTCTAGATTACCTCCCTCCTATTTCAATAAAGGTTAAATCATATCCTAGATTTGGTTCTAGAAAATCACCCGTGGACTTTGAGACTATCATCTGTGTTGGGGCATAGAAGTATTATCTTCTAGTTTTTATAGTAATATCTTATGGTACTTGGTATTATTTTTGATTGTTTGATTTCTGGTACATGACACCCAGTAGAGATTCTTTTGTATGCAAAATGAATTTTTTATTTTTCATCCATAATATTTTTGGAAAAACCATTCCCAGATTCATTTTTAAGATCCCAACTGCTAGTCTCTAACCTGTGGGGATTGGGAAAACCTTCTAAGATATGTTTGGTCCATCTTGGTTACCGGGTTTCCAGGGTAACCGAGATGGTTCATGACATAGTGTGTCTTTAATTTTAGATTTTAGATGTTGTATACATTGCATAAAATTTTTTTATTGATGATGTATATAATAATATATCTCAATAATAGAAAATTAAATAATTGAATGAAGTGTGGTAGTTTATTTGTGTCTTCTTTGAACATCAATTTGATCTAGTGGATGAGTAGTGTAATTTAGTGTCCAAGTCATTGAATTTTGATTTTTCATTAGTAGAGAATATGTATAAAAACATTGTTATAGATCTTAAGAACTAGTGAACTTGTAAAAAGATTTATTGTGGGGATATTATACTTTGTTAGAATAGAGATTTTAATTTTATCTTTTTTTGTATGAATAATAAAAAATTAAAATTGATATAGAAGAATAATTTATATAAAATTATAATTATATATTATTGATTTTATAACAATATTTTCAAATGATATACAAGGCTATTTGGATAAAATTTCGATGCCCTGGAATTGAAAGATACTTTTTAGGGAATTTGTTGAAATTTAAAACTTATCAAGAGATACAGGAAGAGAACAAGGTGAATGTTAGTTTTTATCCACATTCCATTCCATTGATGAATTGGGAATAATTAAATATGTATTTTGGGAATGTTATTATGATACTTTTACGTGTTCATGACTCTTTTTAGGTGTATTTTAATCAAAAAATAATGGGAAGATATTTATTATAATTTTACAAGAGTAAATCTATTGGTCATATGGGAAAATTATATATATGAGTTGAATTCATATTCTAATGTGTTCTTATGAGTATTTTTTTGTAGGAATTGAAAATTTACCTATTCATTCTAGAAGGGGATCCAACATGAATTGGGTACATATGTAATAATTAATACTTTTTATCATCTATAAACTAAGGGTCAGTCTCAGAATACATTCTAAAAGCTACATGATATGTAAAAAAGAATTAATTTCAAAATTTCTTGGTTCATTGGAGGATTATTTGAATCAATTTGGATTTTATTATAACAATATCAATTTTATATATACTTAGATGTTGTTATTTATAAAATAGTATCGTGTACCATAGAAACAAACTTTTTATTGAATGGGTGTTGGATAAGAATCTTTTGTTAGGGGTAGAATTGGGAACGTGACAACTGATTGAATTTAGTTTATTTTTTAGGTGGATTGATTCATCATATAGTGTATAGTGATTATATTTAAAAAACATTAGGTATAATATTAGTGGAATGTGCTGGTTACAAGTTATTTATATGATTTGAACAAAAATTCAAATAAAATCAGTTGGGAATGAAATGGGACCTAAATCCAAAACTTTTATGTACATGTGAGTCTCTTTAATGTGTTTTGAATGTGTATTAAAATTTTCCATATGTGCTTGTTTTATTATAACACATGGTGTATTCTATATATCTAAATTATGAATGAATGAACACAATCATTCTAACAAAATAATTTATTATAATGTGCACCTTGGAGTATATTATTACATATTAGAGTGAATTTTGTTTTATTTTAATGATTTGAGAGGAAACTATGGGGAATTATTGTACAACTGGTCTATGTACAGTGGAATCGAGGAAGGTTCAATGAGGATTATGGGGAGTGATGAATGAAAATTTGGTCTCGGTGGGATAAAATGTTTACTATATTTGATCAATATTTCTTCTTAGGTAGGAGTACTATTATTTTGGGGGGTTTATAATGAACATTAAATTTTGGGGAATTATTTTATTTATTAACATATTTTTCTGTTTATCTAAATGTTTTTGTAACTAAATTTTGAATAACATGGATTTTGAGGAGAGTGTGTGGAGTTTATTTCTGTAAATAAATATTTATCCATTGTATCTTATAATAATCAACTATAAGAACATTAATGGATCTTTCTCGAAGTATAATGGGATAGGAATATATAACCACATGTTATATTTTGACCACTGGAATTATTGTTGGAATCCATTGAGAGATTGTTAGTTAAGTCATAGGTACCTCATTGTTTTTTTCCTTCCATTGATTGTCTGAAATCCATACACCATGTATTATATGACTACTAACAGTTTGGATGGTCACAACTAAATGTATGGTGGAAAACCAAACCTCTTTTAATTTGTTTATTTTATTAATATTATTTATCATCTTTTCCCAAAAAATACTCTTATCCTTCTTTTCAAACCAATACAAAATTAAGATTATTTTTAAAATTATCTCTATCCTCATCAACATTAATTTTATTTATAAACTAAATATAAATGATTTATCATATAATTTTAGAAGATATTTTGACAAAATTAAATGATTCATTGAAAATGGAATATCAAAATTTAATTTCTTTGAGTTTTTTTAATTTTTCAGATAATTTTAATGTCTTGATGAATATTGAAAAAATATTTCATTTTAATATAAAACATTATATTAATCAAATTTATTTATAGATTTTAATTGTGTATTTAAATGTTTCAATGTATAATTAGATCATTTTTTATTATTTAATCAAATTTAGTAAATTTTAATCAATTTGACATTAAAATTGGATTTAAAAACTTTGTAATCTTCTAAAAGTTTTTTACTTTAAAAACTTGTTTTCTTGTTCTGTTAATGGGGTAAATTTTTAATTAATTCAGAAAATATATATTTGTTGAATTTTTAAAAAATTATTTCATATTTTGAATCATAATTTTAATATTATATGAATAGTAACCTTTACTATCTGAACGTTAAGAATTGTAACTGTAGTAATTTTTTTTTAAACGTTTAATGGCAAATAAGGTAATTAAGGGTAAAAATAGTGTTATAAATAATATAAAATTACTCTAAAACTTGTTATAATGTCATTTTTTGAGTGTGTTCCGACCATAATAATCCTTAGGATAACATTATTTTCATTGGGTGACACTTGCATGAGATAATTACATTTATAATACTATATTCAAAAGAATAGTCAATTTTGTCACACATATGTCTCTAATAAGCTAAATATTATTAATATGTTGTTATAACATATGTATCTCCAACTATAAATAGTATGTTAAAATATAATGTTATTTATGTGTCATGATAATTTATTTTTAATGTTGAGAAAATATACTATTAAAATTAAGGTGTATATAATGATCATTTAATAATTGTTTAATTAAAGAAAATATCAAATAAATGGTATCAATTATACTTAAGTAAATATAATTAAACATTATTAATGTCATTAAATAATTTTTTAGATTAATTTTTCATAATATTTATATTTTCAAATTCTTGTTTTGCATTTATCTTTATGTAATGATATTTTTGAAAGGAATTTCAATAAAAAGTGTTAAAATTGACATTATCGATATTTTAAAATAAATAATATTTTATTAGTAGAAATAAATTTTATAAAAAACTCAATTTATTACAAATAATTTTTATAATTGATAAAATTTCATCATTTACTAATTCATTGGTCTTTTTAAATTTTATAGTAATTATATTTACTATCAATGTGTAAATTTCATGATATCAGGGATAGAGTTAAAAAGCATTAAACAAAAATATAAGGATTATACAACATTAGAAACATGTTTATTTTTTTTATGAATAGATTTATACTCTATAAAATCTTATATTATAAATAAATAACTTTGGAAGCTTTTTGAATAGAAAATCAATTTATATTATTTTAATATTTTGAAAATTCAAAGATTTCTCATCCTTTATCCTATAAAAGGGAAATCATTATTCTATTTTTTCAGTCTTCAAATAATATTTTGTATGGCCAATATATGGATAAATAAAATACTACTGTATCTAAACACATTTTAGAGGCATTATTTTATGCATAAAATCATTCTTAGAGCTATTAAGTATTTAATCGATGGAGGTCGTTCGAATGAGACGTATCATTTATAATCAAGTGTTTCTATTTTTTTACAACATCCTTCAAATATTATTCCACCAAGATGAAATAAAAACGAACATATAATAAATATACCGAAATTTTGTTACGTAAATATTATCACCAAAATCCATCTCAATTTCCATCAAATGGGATAATAATTAATCGTTCGTGCGTTCGGTGGACTACGCCCTCGCGGATGGATATAATTTGTTTTCTATCAGCGTCTACCAAGATTGGTTATAATTATGGAATTAATATTTATATATTATATTAATGAAATATTTATCATTATGAATTAAAAATATACAATTTATTTTCTTACCACTCAATTCATATAAAAATTATAATTTCGTTCATGCATACGTGTGAACTATCATCTCTATGAAGCAATGTGATTTGTTTTTTATCACCACGTCACATGGATAATAATTATGAGTATATTTTAATTATTAATATGATATTGATGATATTATTATCATTATGGGGGGATAATATAATTATTATCTTCTTTCTATAATGATCATTTAAAAATGAAAGTGTTACACATGTGTGTTTATGACCTTCTGTCTCCATGATTTTAGCATTGTTCATTTTTCATAACTATAATAAATGGTTTAATTTAAAATTATAATTTATGTATAAAAATTATTATTATTTGATAAATATTATTCTTAAGATGAAGGATTAATGAACACATTGACTATTGACACAATACAAAATAAATTTTGGAACTAGGTTCCAAATTCTCACAATAAATCTGACATGAACTCAAAAAAAAGAGTAATTTTTTTACATGATGAAAACTAATATAAAATGAACAATAAAAATTAAAAATTTATAAAAATATTTAATTATTTAAATGAAGTTACTATTCAAGAATGTAAAGTACATACATGATGAATCATACTCAATTTAATGGACTTCGTCCCAATTTCCATTCGTTGAAGAAATTATTATGTTATGAAACTTTATTCTTTTATAAGGAGTATATATAGACTCATTGAAAAAATGTATCAATATTTAACCTTTTCTCATGGTATTTATTTTTTAATTTCATTATTTAATGGGTTTTATAATGAAATTTTATTCTTAATTGAGAAGGGTGATTTCTTTGTAAAAATACCCTTTATGGTTTTCCATCTATAACATCCCGGTTTTGGAAGCTGCCCAGAGGCGTCCCATACCCGGTTGGTCAAATGGCCTCAAGAGAATTTCCCTGAATGCTAGAGGCTGCCGACTAGTAGTGAGGGCCCTGAGTATGATAGTGAGGAACATATTCCCTAATTGGTAGAGTAACACAGCTGAAGTAAAGAAAATATACAATAGCAGAAGTAGTAATAATATCATACAACATTAAATAGTGGAAGAATAAAAGTAAGAACAAAAGTAGAAGATATCTAAATGATCCACGATACATATGTGTATGAAAAAATCCAAACAAGTAACAATTTTGGAATACAGTACTATACCAAGTACAAAAGAAAAACAAGAATCAACTCCTCAGCATTGCAAGCCTCAGCTTGGTCCCATGCTCTCCAGCTCCAAAGCAGTCAAGTACCTAAAGTAGAAGGGTGCTTTCCATTATCTATAACTGCAACAATATAATATGTTTGGGGCCAAAAGCATGACCAAAACAAAGTGTGAGACTAATACCAGTAGGAAAACACCAAAAGATATGCGCCTAATAGCCAGTGAATATATATGGCATGAAATAAGTAAAAGAAAGTAGTAAACAAGGAAGTACTCAGCGGTAAACATTTCTACAGTTCAAAGCATTCAAAAAAAACATATCAAGTAAGCAGATAATGACAAATAGGTAACCCTCTGGGATGTTCTCACAACCTAATTCCCTATGTTATTACCAAGAAAATACAAGCATCCATCTGGAATATACACACAGTTTAACCCCTATGGTTCAGCTTTAGCACATAGTCTCTGAGGAAACACTCACCGTCAATTCCACCTATAGTCTTGTATCAGTAATTAAAATATTCTCTAGGGAAGCACTCATATCACATTCCCCATGTTTCCCACGTTGAGGAACTACAAACACTATGTGGAAGAACTTTAGTAAATTCCCCCTATGGTCTCACATCATAAAAGTAAAAAAAAGACACTCTGAAGAAGCCCTTACATCCATTCTCCCTATGGTCTACTACATCAGGATCTCACAGCCTTGTGTAAGTCAAATGAGCACAGCAATGCCTATCTGCCAAAGTAAACCTCAAGAACTACTTGGCTAATAGTCTACAACATAACATCATTTCTGATAATCAAACACTCTATCCAACAGTACTAGGCATGGGGAACAAACAAGGAAGCCTAATAGGCTAAGAAGGACCAAATGGTCATAAACAAAACATGTAAGGGAAAACACCTCGAAATCATAGAAATTAACCCTATTCACATTCAATTAACCTCTACTGAAGCATAAAAACATAACATAAAACTAACAGGGCTATAAAATTAAACATGCATTACCCCATTCAAGGTTATTAGGTACTTTTGCACATATAACTCAAAGAATTTCTACAAAAAGGAACAAACCACCTGCCTTGGTGTTGTTGGATTTTTATATGTTAACCTCATGCCTTGAATCACCCAAGGATACCATAGATCTATAAAAACTTAAAAAAAATTCTACCCACATTATCTCATGAGAGAGAAACAATCAGAAGAAGGTGCTCAAGAAGAATAGAAAACTCAATAATTTGATACCAACGCAACTGATGGAGTTCAATTTGGAGAACGGACACTCGATCATGGGCTCGGTGAAGATCAGTGACGTAAAAATTATCTCGGTCTAGTTCGGTGGATAAGAAGACGTTTTTGTCGATTATACGTGACCCCAGTCCGTTTAATGAAAAAAAAGTACACAGCGTGTACTTTTAAGTTACATGACATGTACTTTCCTTTACCGGTACCCGCTTTAGGCGGCCTCCAGGTCACCACACACGACCATGTGCACAGTCATTACACAGCCAGCACACGGATGCCTGCAGTAACCAAGTACACGACATGTACTCATAATGTACATGACATTTACTTAAGAAATTTCAAGAAATTACCCTTTTTCTTAAATACATTAGAAAAAGTAAAAGATGCCTGAAAAGAAGATCTAGGTTCTTACAAACATCCCCCCTTAATGAAATTCTTCCCTGAATTTCCTTACCAAGGCTTCGTAGAAGAAGAATACCTGAACAGCTCTAGCCACCCTGATCCTACACTGACCACCCTCTCACAAGTCTCATCATGTACTCGCCCGTGCTGCGATAGAACTTGTACTCGAGGAAATGACCGACCATGGACAATCTTCGTACTTTGATCAATAATCCAGATAGGATGCTCCTCGAATGAGGAATCCACCTCGAGCTCAAACTCCTTGAGTTGAGAAACATGAGACGAGTCTGAGATGTAATATAGACACAGAGAAACGTAGATGAAATCATGCATAGCCTGGTACCTCTGAGGTAACTGAAACGAATATCCAATAGGCCCAACTCTCTCTAACACCTCAAACGGCCCGACGTATCTTGGTGAAAGCTCACCCTATCTCCTAATCCTCCTCTGTCCCAACCTTAGTGTGACACGCAAGAAC
The DNA here is from genome assembly GCA_963277665.1 of Viscum album. Taxonomy (NCBI): domain Eukaryota; kingdom Viridiplantae; phylum Streptophyta; class Magnoliopsida; order Santalales; family Viscaceae; genus Viscum; species Viscum album. The sequence goes on along the minus strand of OY728159.1, from coordinate 472,535,004 downwards.
ACCTGATCTCCAACCTCGAACTCCAAAGGTCATCTCCGTCGATCATTATAAGACTTATGTCGTGACTGTAAAATAGCCATACTCTTCCAAATCAACTCGATCTGCTCTGTGGTCTCCTGGACAAGATGAGGTCCTAGTATAGCTGATTCTCTAGCCTCCATCCAACATAAGGGTGATCAAAATGGACTACCTTTCAAACCTTCATAAGGTGCCATCAGAATAGTTTCTTGAAAACTATTATTTAATGAAAACTCCACAAGAGGTATGTGCTTATCCCATGAACCTCCAAAATCCAGGATACATGCTTCAAAAATGTCATCAAGCACCTGAATCGTATGCTCGAGCTAGACATCTGTTTGGGGATGGTATGTCGTACTCTAAAGTACCTGTATACCCAAATAATTATAAATCCCCTTCCAGACTCAAGAAGTAAAACATGCATCCATGTCTGAGACAACGGAGTGTGGAACCCCATTGAAATGTAAAATCACTCGGACGTACAAACTTACCATCTCATCAACACTAAAGGTATCATTGATCAGAAAGAAGTGAGAAACCTTCATGACTATGTCAATGACAACCCATACTGCAACATTAGCTCAAGGAAATATCAGTAAACCTGTCACTAAATCCATCGCGACATCATTCCACTTCCACTCAGAAATCGGCAACTGGAGCAAAATCCATGTTCGACGCTGATGCTCCGTCTTCACCTACTGATAGGTGGAAAACCTCATGAGAACCCCAACAACATATCTCTTCATACTCGTCCACAAATACTAATGATGTAGATCACGATACGTCTTAGTGACACCAGGATGAACTTCCCTAATTGAGGAATGAAAGTTCTGCATCATCTCCTCATGTATGTTTGCTGGCACACATAAGAATCCCTAAAAATGAACAATCTCATCCTCACCTACAGTTTATCTAGAAATAGATTCCTCTCCTGAAACACTCTCCCATAAGACTTGGCCTTCATAATCTAATAGCTTCTTCATTCTCACTTGATCAATAAGAGTAGAGGTAACATCTACGAAATAAAGAAATATCCGCCCCTGTCTGTCCTGCACCTCCAAATGCATCTCAAATAACATAGACATAAGCAGCCACTCACTACTGGCCTCCTGAACTGCCTCTATTTGAGTCCTCCAGCTCAGTGCATCAGCCACTGCATTGCCTTTCCCAGGCATATAGGCATGCTCAATGTCAAAGGACTGAAGGTTCACAACCCACCTCTGATGTCTCTAATTTAGATCACGCTGAGTGAAGATGTACTTGAGACTTTTTTGGTTTGTGAAAACAAAAAAATACTCTCTCAAAAGATAATTTATCTAACAACCTAAAGCATTAACAACAATAGCCAGCTCGAGATCATGCATCAGGTAATTCCTCTCATGTTGCCTCCACTACCAAGACCAGTATGTGACAACCCCTTATCCCTACATAAGTACTGCCTCCAGACCGATACCTGAAGCATCACAGAAAATAGTATAGCTCTATCCCAGCTCTAGCAATACTAGTATATTTGATGAAGTCAACCTCTCTTTTAGATCCTGAAAGGACGACTGATAAGAGTCTGACCACATGAACTTTTCACCCTTATTAGTCAGGCTCGTCACTGGCGCTCCTTAACATGAAAAGTTCTATATTAAACATCTATAGTATCCAGCTAGCCCTAGAAAACTCCATACCTCAAAGAAATTCTTTGGATGATCCTAAGAAACTAATTTTATCACTTTCTTTGTGTCTACTAATACTCCTGTATCTAAGATAACATGACCCAAGAAGTGAATTTGGTCCATCCAAAAGTGGCATTTTAAGATCATAATAAATAACTAATTCTCTCTCAGTGTACTCGAAACGATCTCAATATGGGTAACATGGTCGTTTCGAGTCTGATAGTACACCAAGATATCATCCATGAAGACTAAAACCAAGGAATCCAAGTATAGATGGAATACTCGGTTCATCAGTTCCATGAAAACTTCAGGCGCATTCGTGAGACCGAACGACATAACCACATACTCGTATAGACCATATATACTCCGGAAGGCTGTAATAGTTATATCAGATGGTCTAATGTGAAACTAATGTTAAATGAATCTCAATTAAATCTTTGAGAACACCTGGAATTCTCAAAGCTGATCAAAAATATCATCAATCCTCAGCAAGGGATATCCGTTCTTGACCGTCAAATAGTGAACCTTATAATAATTCACACATAGTCTGAGGGTACCATTATCCTTCTTTGAAAAAAGGACTGGAGAACCCCAAAGAGATGTAATGGGTTGGATGAAACCCTTTTCCTTCATCCCCTCCAACTGCTTCTTGAGCTTCTGCAACTCTGGTGTAGCCATCCTATAAGGAGTAATGGACACTGATGCCGCTCCTGGCATGAGCTCAACAGAAAATTCCACCTCTGGATCTATTGGAAAACCTTAAAAGTAATCTATAAAGACATCCCGGAAATGATCCACCACTAAAGGAAAGTACTTCTTTGATGTCCCCTGGTCATCTAGATTTGGACTAGAAATCTGGGTTGCAACTCCTCCCAACCCCAGATACTCGGGTCCCTCTCTAGTCACCTGGGCATCCCATTCGCCATTATGAAGAAATGATCTGCCCTTTGGTGATGCGAAACTCACCCTATGGAGATAACAATTGACAACTACCTGGAAGGGAACCTACCAGTCCATTCTGAGAATGACGTCATAGCTTGTCATCTTTAGGACATAAAGGTACCATAAGAAGTGACACCCACCAAACTCAAGAGGGAACTCCTTGCACTGTCGAACACTAGCCGTTATTCCCCCCAACGATGTGTCTAGAATCATCACAACAACAATTGAAAAGATACGTCGCCTAAATTTATCCACAATAACAATAGATATAAATCTATGGGAAGACCCAGAGATTTAAAAGAGAAGAAGCTAAAATTGAGGAAACTAGGATCGTACCTCGAACTGTAGAGGGTCCTGCATCCTGCTCCTACTAGGTCTGCTCTACTGCAAAAGTCGAGCCTGTACCGTGACCCTATGTCCCTTCCTGACCACTCAGAGCTGATCCACCCTGTTTTTGCTGAAATCCTAGTGACTGGCTACCATGACCATGACCTCCACCTTAGCCTCAATAGCCAGAAGAACTCCAATTCCCATACTGATGAGAAACTGATGGTACTTCTCCTGAATGAGGAGTCATAGAAGACCCCATGTCACTAGCCACTGGTGAGAAGATCTGATAGAAATGGTGATGATGGCCCATCTTTCAATAAGATCGGCACTCCACTGGGTCTCTTGGGAAATGTGGCCCCATTAGGTGCCTCTTCCTGCACTAGTATCACACCACTTGGCAACCAGAAGAAGTTTACTGCCTCCATAGATCCCCACGTTTAGACTCTATACAGTTATTCCTATTTTCAGTAGGAGGGATACTAATCCTGGATGTTCAGCTGCCTGGACTCACAACTTCAGAATCCCTCAGATTGCGCTCCGTGATTAGAGTATAGTTGACAATAGAAGTGATGGATGTCAACATGAAGATGTTCACCTACAATCAGATGTTGTGCCTCAGACCATCCTCAAACTTCATTGTCAGGAATAAATCATCACCTCCTAGAATAGTCATGAAGCACTACATCTCAGTGAAGTGAGAAGAATACTCCATAACAGAAAGAGTACCCTTCTCTAGACTCATGACCTCTCAGGCTTGATCAGACCTCAAAGTCTTGGGATAGAAGTTGTAGAAGGTACTCCGAAACTCATCCCATGTCAAAAATTGCTGGTGTCCTGCCTATGAGATCACATCCCACCATCTCTTGGTGGAATTCTGAAGAATGTACATAGAAATATTGACCCTCCTATCTGGCGGCGTCTCCAGATGCTTGAATATAGAAATCATGGCTTCCAACCAAGACTCTACAGCCTGATGTCATCTATCTTCTATGAAGGTGGAAGGATTCTGCTGCTAGAAAAAATACATTAACTCTTCCATAGAAGGGGCAGGATGCGGTACTCCTTAAAAGGTCTTCATGAACCTTATAAAACCCTCTCGGAACATTGCTTTAGCACATGTGTCTGGAATGAAGTATGATTCCAAGACTTTCCCAACTGGAGGATCTTCTGGTAGTCCCTGAGCAGCCATGTCCGGTGTCTGGTCATCACATTGCAACTAGAATACAACCAGAGGACGTCTTGGTGGCATGACTCTGCAACGTCAAGAACACACCATATATCAATATTAACAGGGACTAAAACTTAAATGTATAATAAATGAACATGAGAAAAAAATCATTCATGTTTTTTAAAACACGGATACACGGCATGTATAATGCATACACGACATGCTCCCTTAATCCTTTTCACATGGGTGTGTACTCCTTCCACAACTGGTCGTGTAACACCCCAAACACATGGTGTGTTGTCCAAACACACATCATGTACTTGACTTCACATCCCCTTCCCAAGTTCTTCTACCTGGCGAAGCCACACAGTCCTCCTAGAACAAGACCACATGGCGTGTTCATTCTTGACACAATATGTACTAGATGAGCTTCACTGACCTGTGTTGTTAGTGACACGGTCAGATACATGGCTCATACTATATAACGTGTTCCAGAATTACACGGCCTGTATTAGAAAAGACTCAACTGGCCTGTTCTGTTTGTGACACGGCCAGTTACACAGTTCTAAAACACGACATGTACATTCGGTACATGGCGTCTCCTACCAAAGATTCCAAACCCTGTGTCCCCACCCACCTAGTCTAGGACATGGTTAGTGACTACACGTCATGTACATACAGTACATGGCATGTATTTAAGAAAAATAGCTTCTTCCCAAACAGAAGAACACATGGAATGTATTCATCCTTACATTCCATTTATTCTGGGTTTCTCGGGATAGTATCGCTCAGAATCTACTCTAGGACCCACAAAAACACTAAAATGAACATTAAAGTTCCAAATTCTGATTCGTGAGGGCCCATAACGCCCGCGAATCAAATCATGGCATATTATACATGTCTTATACAATCATAAGAGATTAATGATTCACCAAATTCTTATTAGTGAGTACACCTAACACCCCAAGAACCAATGTTTGAAATTCTTTCAATGTAAACAATACACAAATAAATACCCTATCAAGAGAAGGTATTCTATCAAGGAATCTATCACAATAGCATGCATATCTAGAACAAAATCTATCACCAAAACATGAAATCGCTAATACACCCATAATGTCATGGCAACAATACATGACATGTGATTTCATGAAAGTGACTATATGATGCATGAGATGTCATACCCTCATCTCATCGGGTTGAAATAGAAATATAACCTCAATAAGATACACAATAAGAGAAAAAAACATGTGAATCACCTAAAGGTGAAAATCAAATCAACTGTAAAATTGAAAAACCAGAAAAGTTGCAATAACGAGGTAGATTGGATTTTCCATGTACACGGGCCAGCAACTCCCGAGCATAGCTTATTACCAAGTACCAATTCTACACTTTCCCTGACTATAGGATTAAAATAGTAAGTGAAGAAGAAAATAATTCCTCTGATACCACTCTATAACGTCCTAGTTCTAGAATACGCCCAGAGGCATCCCGTACTTGGTTGGTCACATGGCCTCAAGCACATTTACCTGAAAGCCAGAGGCTGCTGTCTATCAGCGAGGGCCTTGGGTGTGATAGTGCGGAAACTATGCCCTCATTGGAAGAGTAACACATCAGAATTAAAATAGATATTCAATAGCGGAATCTGTAATAATATCATACAACCGTAAACAGTGGAAGAATAAATGTAAGAACAACATGAGCACATATATAAATGATGCATGATACATATTTCTAGGAAAACAGCCAAACAAGTCACAATTCTGGAATAATGTACTAAACGAAGTACAAAAGAAAAACAAGAATCAACTCCTCAGAATCGTAAGACTCAACTTGGTCCCATTCTCATCAGCTCCAAAGCAGTCAAGTAACTAAAGTAGAAGGGCACTATCACTTATCTATACCTACAACAATATAATATATTTGGGACCAAAATCATGACCCAAATAGGGTGTGAGGCTAACCCCAATAGGCAATAAGAAAAATATCTATGCCTTACAGTCAGTGAATATATATGGCAGGCAATAAGTAAACGGAATGAGTAAACAAGGATATACTCAGAAGTAAACATTCCTACAGTTCAAAGCATTCAAACACCACATATTAAGTAATAGGATAATAAAAAATAGGTAACCCTCTGGGATGTTCTCATAGACTAATCCCCTCTGGTCATACCTAGCAAAAACAAGAAACCCTCTAGGAAGTACACAGAGTCTAACCCCTTTAGTTTTGCTTTAGCATAGACTCTCTGAGGAAGCACTCATCGTCAATTCCCCCTATATTTTAGTATCGGTAACTAAATGGAGCTCTGGGGAAGAACTTTTGTCACATTCCCCCTATGTCCCTTTTCGAATAAATACAAACATTCCGAGGAAGCACTTACGCCCATTCCCCCTATGGTATCACATCATAAAAGTAAAAATTGACACTCTGGAGAATACCTTACATTAGTTATCTCTATGGTCTACTACACCATGTTCTCACGGCCCAGTGTAATTAAAATGAACACAACAATGAATATCGGCTAAAGGAATCCTCAGGAATTGCTTTTATAATAGTCTACAACATAACAACATGTCCGATAATCAAACACTTTATCCTACAGTACTAGGCCTGGGGAGAAAAAAAGGAATCCTAACAGGGTAAGCAAGACCAAACAGTCATAAACAAAACATGTATGGGTAATCACATACAAAGAATAGTAATTAACCTTATTCAAATTCAATTAACCTTTATTCAAGCATACAGGCACAATAAGAAACTAACAGGGCTAAAACAATAAACACGCAATAACCCGTTCAAGTGTATTGGGAAGTTTTGCACATATAACTCAAAGAATTTCTACAGAAAGGAAAAAACCACCTACCTCAATGTTGTAGGATAGATATATGTGAACATCAAGCCATGAATCACCAAAAAACCCATAGATATATAAAAACGTCAAAAAAAATCAACCCATGATATCTCATGAGAGAGAAGGAATCTGAAGAAGGTGGTCAATAAGAAGATAGAACTCACTGATGCGATTCCAACGTAATTGACGGAGTTCAATTTTAAGAACAGACTATCGATCGGGGTCTCGGTGAAGATCTGCGCCATACAGATGCTCTCGGTCGAGTTCGGTGGAGAAGAATATGATTTTTTGATTAGACGCGACCTCGGTCTGTTTAACGAAATAAAATAAAGTATAAAGCGTATATTTTTTAGGTGTATAGTGTGTAATTTACCTGACTGAACCCCATTTTAGGTGGCTTCCAGGTCACCACAGACGTTCATGTGCACATCCATTACACGGCCAGCACACGGGTACCTGTGGTAACTGAGTACATGGTGTGTACTTAAGAAATTTCAAGAAATTCTCCTTTTTCTAAAAAACACCATAAAAAGGAAAACATACCTAAAAAATTGGATTTGGGTTCTTACACCGTCAAACTGTTTTTCTTCATGTCCTTAGCATTTAATGATCAGAACAAAAAATAATAATAATAAAATGATAATTTTAATGTGTGACATACAAATCTATAATAAAATTCCATAACAATTTTCTAGGAACTGCCACTTCATCCAAATTCACCTAACACATCATGGAATATCATTGAAAACGATGCAAAAATAGGAAAAAAATCCACCTTTTTTATTTTTAGTTAAATATTTTTTAAACTTTTTAAAATTCAATATGTGTTCTAATAACTTTTTTCTAATTTGATAATCAAATAAAGATGATAATTGGGGTATTTTTATTATCTCATTTTTCTTATGAAACCATGATAGCCTCCTTTATTTGATAATTTTGTTACCACTTCTAGTAGAGGAATGATATCATATTGTTTTCAGAGAAATGAACATTTATTTTATAAACTGTAAGACCACATGTTCTTAACTGGTCTATTGCACAATAACAATACACTCAGGTATTTATAATCTATCCATAAAATTCCATTAATGTTAAATCCTCCTCATTATGTCTCAACTCTCATTATAGGTTTCCTAGATAATCATATTTTTCAATGAAATAATAAATACCACACATACATCAACAAACACGTCATAATATTAAGCTGAAAATATTAAGATCCCAATATTTCTTATGTATTCTTTAATCAAACACTTCTCTTTAATTGGTTAGATAATAAAATTATGTATAAGGAATGAAATTGTGATTATAATACCTTGGAAATTAATTTTGAATATGTCCCAATATATTAATATTCATTATTAAGGTTCTCCCTTATTAATGGATTAAAAATTTTCTTACATTTCACTAAAAGAAGTAGAATATATGAAGTACAATCTCATAATTCTATCTAGAATGGGAATCCTCAATAATCATCATTAATTACATACATTTTTAGTTCAAAAAACATAATAATAATAGGGAATAAAGAGTTACCAATTGGATTCTCAGAACTAAGTATCAAATTGTGAGATTCATCTCAATATGGGGAATTTTTTCTACCAATCTCTACATCAGAATATTTCATTTAACATTGTTCTTTTATTTTGAGACTCACTGATTTGATTATGTTGTTTCATACATTTTTCATTATCATGGATAATTTTTCAAACATAGTCATCTAGATATTCATGAATCCTTTTGTGGATAACATATCATAAAATTCTAAATAATTTTCTAAGTGCACTTTTTTCCTTTATATTTATATATGTTCATAGATCTTTCCAACTATTTCTTAGGTTTCAACTAATCTTGCAAACCAACTAGGGAGTCTTTCAAGAAAATATCACCTTTCTTAGAATATTTACATGAATTTTCAATGGATTTATATTGCAAAATATTCCAATTTATATCAATGAGAACAGATATATCCAACCTTTTCATTCATACCACTTTCATGTTGACCTTAACAATAGTATCTACAAAAAATTCATTGAGAATATGATAAATTTTTTCTTAAAGATTGTTGTGATTGAGATCTGTTCGTAGGTTGTTTTCTCAGATATTTCCTCCCATGATTCTCATTGAAACAAGGTCGTTATTCGTTAATCATTCCTAAAAAATATATGTTGAACTCATAGGCATATTTTTTTTAACATTATTTCGAAAACTCTAATAAAATCCTTGAATCGTTATTCTCCTAGATTGGTTCCAAATTAATATAGATATGTGTTTTTATTTTTCTTTTTTCAAATTGATCCTCTCTTTTCATTGGGTATTGTTGATTAATTTAAAATTTTTACTCTTACCAAAATATAGAATATTTCCAATCATTTTGTTTCTCTTTTATCATCAATTTTATCAATTACAACTTCCCTATTAGAAGTAACATATCTATAAAATAATTATGTACAATTTTACTATTATTATATCTAGCATGAGAAGTTTCTCTCCAGATATCAATATATATATATAAATATATTATATCTTTATTCAAATCATGTTAAATTATAACACATATGGAATGTGTCTCAACTGAATATTCTTCAAAAAAATTAAACTTCTCTTCCTGATCACATATCATCTTATCTTGTTCAGGGTTTTTAATTTTCTCGATCATGATATCACTGAAAATGATACTCCGTTATTTAAAACCTCAACATTTTCATCGTAAATAGTAAATATTTCTTCCCAATTTCATTCAATGGTTAATTTATTGTTTTATTTTTCAAAATTCATCAATTTTTTTTCTTCAGATATTTAAATTCTCCCATGATGAATTCAAATTCATTTTTTAATTTCAACTCATGTTTTGTTCTTTATTCCTCATCATCATAAGTACACGAAGAATCAAATAATTTATTATTTTTAGAAAAGAAACCAACATTATTATTCGATGAAAAATCCCTAACACGAGAATCATCCCCAAGAATCCCTCAATGGCCTATAATTAATCACTAATCAAGACATGGCACCAAGGCATCAAAAAACCATCCCATGCCACACATGCATTATAAACCATCAACCATTACATAAAAGGATACCTTAACCAGATACCTTCTCTCTAAGGGCTTCATCAAGTGTTCCCCATAACCAACTCCACACTACAGAGACACTCTTCTCTAACCATAATACTATGGTATCAGCCTAGCCCCAAATGCTTTATCCATCCTGATCCTCAAATATAATATTTAAACCTCAACTACTCTAACCTCATATCACTAGTCCTGATATTCAAAGACAATGAAAATAATCCCATAGATACTAATAGAAGTCCATAATCTAATATTCAACCAATAATCCTCATTAAACGTCATTGATGGATCACACCAGATCACACACTGAGCTCACAACCCTCTCCCGGGTCTCCCAACTGAAAATCCTATCCACTGAAGGAATTTGAATCAAAACCTAAAGGTAATATTCCTTATAAAATATTTTTTTCTAAAAAAAACAACTATATCACATATATATGACCAATGTTTTCCACCATTACGATCTATGTTGAATAACACTCACAATGGACTACTAGGACACCCAATTCTGACTTCTAGAGCACAAAATACCCATAAAATCTAAGCTGGAAAAAGTATATGTAGTGTAATTCATAATACATGGCATGTAATCTAATAATTCCCTCACATATGGGTAATTTTATGTGGCCAGAACAACATGGGTCTGCCTATGTACTATAACAAAGTGTATACTTCAAATTACACGGTGTGTACTTTCCAAAAACCATCTTTTCATGTTCTTTTAATCATGGTCGGACACACTACCATGTACCCACACAACATGTACTCAGAGTACACAATGTATAATTATGAAAATTACTTCTTCCTTAAACAATAAGAACACACATCTTGTGTTCATAGAAGCACACAACATGTTCTTGGGATTCTGAATGGTAAATCCCTATAGCACGCCCGAAGCCCTTGTTCATTCCCTAATAATCATAGATCGACTCCCATTGAGACCACAACATTTATAATGAATAATTAATACTTAAAAAGACTAATATATGTGTATTTGTGGTCTAAAACTCAAAAATGGCCAACCTCGTGGTGTAAACAAAAATTCTTTTGGATTAAATCCACTCCCAGAAGTGGATGCACCCCGATCCTATCTCGATCTACGCCAAGGATTGTGTCTGGAGGCATCTCCTCTTCTCCCCCTATTGGTTCGAGTGTAGTTTAAAAGGTATAACCCCCTCCCCATTCTCTTACATTTGTGTGATCCAAAATGGGGGGGGGGGTGGGTCTCTTCTAATTAATTTAATTAATCAATCAATTAATTAAGTAATCCCCCATTTAACACAAGTCCTAAGTCCTGGAACCAGACATCAGTTAATACCTCTCCTAGGAAAAACCCCCATCTCATAATCAACCGTAGAGTCATAATCTCATTTTGACACTTTCTTTAATAGATAATTCCACCCAAAACACCTGACTAATTTAATATTTAATTAATTATATATTAAATATTCATCAAAAATTACATCGACTCGGAAGTTTACCAAACTGTTATCCTAGGGTAAACACTCTATTCATGGACCAATGGAATTGTCATAAAAATCATCCAAGACCATATGATATTTTAAAGTCACCATTTACCCCTGATAAGAACCAAATAATAAAAATTGAAATTTCTACATGAATTTCAAAATATAGAAAACTCGGATCTCTAATCCACCCCACCTTAAACCTTATCATCCCTGAGAAGACTTGGTGTTCATACAAACACTCAACTTTACCGACATTGGCCATTAAAACATGCTCTACTTGTATCATTATACCCATGTACATCAACAATGTTTCATTGTAGAACTTCTATAGAGGGAATAGAACCCATCAAAGGTCAATCCACTGCTTGCCACAATTAACAAACCACTAGGATAGTGATTAACAGTAAAAATACATATTGGTCTTACAGATAACCATTAAAACTCAGTCTATCACTCATGGTGCTCCCCACTAGAAAACTCAACCTACATTTATCGATTATGATCCATCATGATTACCATTATGGAAGTCTCCTTTCAAAACACTTTCTCAACGGTCCACAAACACACTCAGTGTGGTCCTCACTGTGTCCTTGACCCTTCCCACACATGGGCCATGCCCCGATACCTAGTTTAGTAATTCCCACCATTGATGTATCCTTATCATATCCTCCTGACCAAACACATTTCCCTCAGCCCATGCCCTAATCCGGAACTATCCTGGAGCTAGACATGGACACCTTTCTTTCACCAGAGCAACCAAACCAAATAGCTACTATTTCCCATTCCCAGTATCTGAGAACATCACATGTGGTATTCGTCGATATCTTACCCATCACAGGGACCTCACTAACAGAAAGTTGAAGGTTTTCTCCCACCATGAGATTTCAAACACACCACTCGATGAGGATATCCTAATAGGAGTCCCTTTATCAATAAAAGGAAACATATATATAGCATGTCAAAAATATGGTGCTCTCTTAGCATACTCATATTGATCTCATGATATTTGGAATGATCATATCTAAACTAAGAGAATACTAAGAGGTCATTAGTGAATACCATCACAACCTCATCCCTTAAATACATTATAGTTCTATTCCAATGATTCTGGTTACCATGCCCACATGCCTTATATCACACCAGCTACAATTTCTTATCCCACAGTCATCCACCAGACAAACTATAGAACCTTAGACATACACTCTTGTAACGAATGATCCACAAAACAAACAATACAGTGCATCCTGAGTGATCTCATCCCCATAGTTCAACTATCACTATACCAATACACACCCTTGTGTAACTCATCCACAAAATCTACTTTGACACCAACAAGTCACCAATCATGAAAACTCAGTTTATAAGTCTAAAAAGTGAAAAATAGTGCACTTCTTGTTCATCTGATTCAAGTCCCAAGCCATTTGGATAAACTCTTCTACACGACAATTTCCTGGGATAGGATCCTGATTGAACCTTCCCCTCTAAAAATCCACCACAAAACGTAGTTTCTGGCATGTAATCTCACCATTGTGAAACAAAAGGCATCTAACAATCCTAAACCCCCAAATCAAATTCACCCTTTGTGCCCCACTTACTCTTGTCCAAAACTCCCATCTATACCTCGAACACCCAAAGGCTCTCATAAGTCATTTGACCCCTCTCACGGGTCACCCTCCAAATGCAAATGGTCCTGAATCCTAGCTCTGGAGTCATGTGGTAAAAATCATATGGTTATCCCACCAAGACCTACAAATCAAGTCTTATATCAAACCACCTGGTCTAACCACTCGATTTTAATCCACCTCATATAAGGAAACCACTCATGGAACATAAAAAACAATCTTTATCATAATCATATAAAATAAACTTGAAAAAACACCAATATTTAGGGTCCTTCACCATAAAAGTTCCATATTCCAACCAATAGCTCACGACTAGGGAATTTTCTCTCTCTAAGCATTTTCACATTATACTGCTACTTAGAGGACACATATATACAACAAACCTCAACCAAAACCATATACAAGGGGTATACAAGCTTATATTGATACCATACGAACCCAAAAGGGTCACTACACCAACTTCACACAACTTCTAACCAGAAACCCCACCACTGATCACCTCTCCGTAGATCCACAAAACCTGGCATCAAAAGAAATATGTATGATCACACATTATCTTTCCTATAACATGTTGATCCTATGTGCCTATAATGATGTATGAGACACCTCTTTCCTCTATAGTCTAAGAGTAAAAACTAACTCACATGCCTCTTACCAATGGGATAATATCCTGAGATCCATCATAAACCATGAAATACAAACAAAATGTGAGTCGCTCGAAGAGAAAATCATATACAACTATGAAATCACAAATCCATAACATCAGTACCAATCCCTAGTAACCTTAAATTCCTACCAAATCTATGGTTTGCTACCCACTAGCCCGATATCCATCACTGGATCTAACACATTCCTATATATCATGTCTACCAAACTCTAAATGGTTAAATAGTAAGAAAGTGACTCCTCTAATAACACTTTCTAACATCCCATCTAGACAGCCACTAAACCGGTGCTCTGAGCGGGTTCACCATAAGACCTCAAGTGTTCCTCCTCGTATGTCAAAGGATTCCAACTAGAAGCATGGGTCTGAGGTGAATCTGTGAGGAGACTATACCCCCATATCGGATTCCCCAACTGGATGTAAATAATAAAATATCATACACAATATTTTAATGCAGAAAAATAAATAAACTAAACTTCATGTTTTTTAAATAAATTTAAATTCACTAAAGGCTTGAACAACCATGTAATACAAACAACCATGATCCCCCACTAGGAAAATACACATATAAAAATTTTAAAAAATGAAACTAAAATTAAATGTATAGGGATCTACTACAAACTCTAAGCTGAACCAAATACCCAATATCCAGAAACAGTTGAACTGCACAAGCCCGTTCAGATATACCACCAGAACAGCTCAGCGCAATCATGCAACTTTGGGCCTCATCGCTAAAATTCATGCAACTCGTGCTCAACAGGAAAAGTATACAAATGGTCTACATGTACAATGATGTTCACATTCAGGAGTCAGAAAGAATCTCAATAGGCTACCCCAACAATAAACCTATAAATGTGATGCTAAAAGTTTATGAAAAAGTAACATGCTCAGACTCGTTGTGACACAACAATAGAGTAAAACCAATTTGAAACCACAATCGATCCTTAGGTCCATAATCATATTCAACATGGATGATCCACCATCGATGTCCATATCCACATATGTATATATTTATAGTCCCATACAAATAAATATATACATAAATATGAACATTCACTTGTTTGTGAAACCAAATAACAAGAAAGCACCTCAGCAATCAAGCTCCATACTAAGTCCTCATGACCATACATATTCTTATACATGGAACATAAAAAAAATATCTTATAGCCACCCAAGATTAATGCTAATCTAATATCTTTAGTATGACATATATCTCATGTAAAATAACTATAGTGCATGAAGAATCAGTTAATCTCATAATGCTTATATATATATATATAATCCATCATGTTTGGAGAATCAGTATAGAATAATAACCATGGATGTAGTGTTTTTTTCCACAATTAATCCCAGCTAGTAAAGATTCAATGCCCATACCCTCAGTCCGGATCACTATCCCTAAAGTACACTCTTAGTTTCTAGAGACTTAGTCTCACACCCTCTTAGTAGTGTACTTTCTATACTCAAAACCTCAATCTTGTAACCATCATTGGTGAGGCCCATAACATCAATTAGTCCCAACTAAGGGATAAGGATCCACATTCATACATCCATTATCAAATGAAATGCTATTTATGCCTAGATCATCAGTCTAGCGCACTATCTATGATGTATACTATCATTGTCTAGAGCCTTAGTCTGACACCCTATCAGTATTGAACTCCTTGTGCCCAGAACATCCATCCAGCACCTAACCAAATCTAGAATATGTTACATCACTATTATCAATAGTATAACATGGAGTTCTTGGATCCTTATTCCAAAACTCAAACAAAAACTACAATCGATATCGATACAAATCCTTAAACCAACAATCATAAGCATAGATATCTAGAACAATACATGTGGATCATATGTTCACCTCCCATAGCCATTACAACCCTTACTAATAAATTGGTTTCCAGAACATGGCAACCCAAATATGTCATCAAGCCCATGGGTAATAAGGGTCTGAAACACAATGAACCAATACATAAAAAAAACTAGATATACATGCATCACAACTAGAAACATCTCATCCCATCGGCACGTACATCATCTTAGGTCCCATGGAACACCCATAAATGAACATCTTAAGCACATTCACCTACTCAGGGTCACCCTATCATTCAAGACCCACACATGGCTTTCTAGGTCTTCAAACAAACTAATCCATATCCAATTGGATCCTCAGAAATACCACTCAAGAAAGGGAACACCATCTAATCCCAAGTGACCACCAAAACTCTGGAAAATACCTAACACATGAAGCATCCAAAAGCAACCCTCAATGGCCAATAAATGATACCTGGTCAAGACATGCCACTAAGGAATTTAAAATCAATCTCATGCCACACATGCATTATAAACAACCAACCACGACATACAAGGATCACTTAACCAGATACCTTCCCAATAAGAGCCTCGTCAAGATTTCCTCAGACTCAACTCAACACCACAAGGACCCTATTCCATAACCACAATCCTATAGTATCAAACTATCCCCAATTGATTTATCCACCTTGATCCTAAAACATATTGTGCAAACATCAACTACATTAACATCATGTCATTGGTCTTGATATAAAAGGAAAACTAAAATCTTCCCATAGATACTAATCAAATTATATCTTCTAGGACACATCTAATAATTCTCAGGTAAACACCATTGTATGGTTACACCGGATCACACATTGAGCTCTCAACCCTCTCCCTGGTCTCCCAACTCAAAACCCAATCCACTGATGGAACTTGAATATAAACCTCAAGGGAATGCTACATATAAAATAATTTTTTCCAAAAAATAGTCTATATCACCTCTATATGACCAAAGGATTCATCCATTGTGATCTACATAGAAACACGCTCAGAATGGATTACTCACAAACCAAATTCTGACTTCCATAGCACAAAATACAGAAAAACTCTTAGTTCGAAAAAGTATATGGTGTGTATTTTAGAGTACACAGTGTGTAATCCAACACCTACCCCATGACTGTGTAATTTTACCTAAACAGAACAACATGGGGTCTTCCTGTGTACTATTACACAGTGTGTACTTCAAAGTACACGACCTGTACATTACAAAAAACCATCTTTCCATGTTCTTTTTCACATGGACGGACACACGCCCATGTACAACCACCACCACACAGTGTGTACTCAGAGTACACGACATGTACCAATGAAAAATAATTCTTCTTTAGAACTGAAAGAACACAAGGACAGTATTTATAGATCCACACATCATGTTGATGTGATTTCCAAATGGAAAATCCCTACATCTAACCTAAAACCCCCGTTTTTCCCAAAAAAGCATAGTTCAACCACCATGGGGTCCATAGTGGTCTTAATATAGCATTTATAAGTAAAAAACTAATCTCTAGGGATTTTGGGTATAAAACCAAAACCTGGTGTACCTCATGGTGTAAACACTTATGCTTTGGGTTTAAATCCGCTCTTGGAAGCTACTACACCACGATCAGGTCTCGATCTATACCAAAGATGATGTCTGGTTGCATATCCTCTTCTCCCCCTCTTATATCAGGTATAGAAGTCAATGGAGAAATCTATCAACCTTCTCTTCCAGGTGGGGGAGCCAAAAATGTGGGGTGGGTGGGGGTACTCATCTAATTAATTTAATTGATAAATTAATTAATTTATTAATCACCCATTTAACAATCATCCCGGGTCCCACAACCTTATGAGAGTTAATACCTCTCTTAGGAAATAAACCACAATACAGACTCAACCACAGATTCAGAATATCAATCTGATTCTCCATTTAAGAGATAAATCCACCTAAAAACACCTGACTAATTTAATATTTAATTAATTAATGATTTAATATTTGTCCAAAATTCCAACTACTCGGATGTTCACCAAACTATTGTCCTAAGGAAAACACCATATTCCAGGACCAATGTAATGGTCATAAAAATTAATCAAGACAATCTTATACTATAAAATTACTATTTTACCCCTCATAAGCACTATAGATTAGAAATTCAGATTTCTACATGAATTTAAAAATAAATAAAACTCTGGTCTCTACAAACATAATGTCACAACATTGACAACCACATATGAACCTTATTTAAAATTAAAAATTTTGTTAAAAAACTATTTTAGGGGTTGGTTGAGAACCTGAACATAGGAACGCTAAAAAAATAGAGTAATTATTTAAAAGAAAACGTTGTTTTTTTAAAAGAAATTAAACAAATTAGTGTATTGCACTACGTGAAAACTCATTTGTTGATGTCACAAATAATATTTTGGTCTTAGGAATAATTCATTCCATCACATAAAAAATCATATGGTTCGAATCCTCATATGAAAAAGGTTATCTTAGTTTACTATTACCATCTTTATGGCATTTACCCTCAGGGAGAGGGGAAGAGAAAAAGAAATATTCAGGATATGGTTGTATAAATGGGGTCACACCTAATTTAAAAACATTATATATGAGACATAGAAACACAATCAATGTAAAATGGAGATTTTATTATTTTAACACTCAAACCCACCAGGGGGTTATCAAACTAAGAGAAAAAATCCCTCTTTCCCTATGTTTTTGAAGATATCCTAGATGAAGCTGTGATGTCACTTCCTCCACTATATTTCCTGCATCGAGGATGACATATGAGATTTCATACTCTATGATCAACCAATCCATCCATCTAGGATGATGAATAGTTCTTCAAATTTTACCCTTCCTTCTATGGTAGGTAATAATACCATATTCATCAACCACTAGTTGACTACCCTTATTCACATGAGACCTATGGGAATTTTTAGTAGATAAAATATCCACCACATAAACCAATGAGTGGATCATATGACACCGCCTACTTGATACATTCCCTTCAATCACCTTGAGGGGTTAAATACCATGATTTTTTTAGAGGAACCTCGAGACTCCATAACAGAATCCCCCATAATGATCCATCCAAAAGGCCTCAAAGAAAAGTAATAATGTAGGGTATCCTTTAGGTATCCTTTTGACACCCTATGATCCCTTTTATCTATTCAATCACATGGTGGTGCCATCACAATGTTCAACATGGATCCTGGGGAGCCTGGGGTCTCCTATAGTGGATTTTTATTAGAGGTGGAATTCATCAACTACATAGCAGTTGGAGAATGAATAGTTTAATCTTCCACATAGGGGGACACTTCCACCTATGTATCTGAATATAGGGGTGACCACTTTGATTAAGACCTCCAGGTCAAAGGAATATCGATTTCTAATTCACCTAGTTAGTTAAATTACAACAATAACCATCAACCTCCTCAGAGATGATCTATTTGTAGAATCTATCCTCCCCACCCACCGATATCCTGAAAATATGGGGATGGACCCTTGAAAGTTCCAATTGAACGCATAATCTCACACAATAGGGATATAACGTATGCATGGTAAAGTCATCAACTCAATGGATACACCTGATCAAGTCACCTATGACATATAATAAATCATGGTCTTGAAAAGAAATAGGATGACTAGGAATCCAGATCCATAGGACCAAGAACTGACAATAATGTACCCTGTAGAAATCGCAAGTCCATCGGAAGAGAAATAATGTGTGAATTTCACACCTCCTTGACTCATACGACTAGGCCTGGAAGAAATAATCTATAGAATGAACATGATTACTAAAATGGAAATGATCAAGAATACCAATTTTCATCCCTCTCTGCAACCCCCAAGAGGAATTCACATAGCTTGCAAAGATACCCATCTGTGGCTTGTCCACACCCAAAATTGACACCACTGTATAAAAATTAATCATCACAGCTTCATGGATTTTTGATGGATATAAGGATAACACTATGAACCTACTGAGTGATTATGATGCCTTCTATGAGATACTAATAGCGGGAAATTTAGGGAGAATTTATATCAATAAGGAATAATGTCATGAGTCCCATTAAAACTCTGATAATTAGGAATCTGGCATTACTATTAGCCCCTTCTTCCCAAACTCTGATAGAGGATTTAATGCTACCACATGCAGTGATAGGGTTTTCCCCCATCCACGGGGGATCTCACACTCTATTATCTATGATAAAACTAGGAACATCAAATACATTATCAACCACATACAAACATTCAATGTGTTATATAATCCCTTTTCCAAAATTAGTTATCAAGAATGTTGCATAGTAGTGTCATCAACATATTTCCTCAATATGTATTTCCTTGAATATCTTAAAAAAACATTTCCTTACACCATGGCCATAGAATTTAATGTAATGGTTTTATTCAAATAAATTTCTGAAAATGTTATCTTTCATAAAGATGAAAGGGATAAATACTTTCTCGACTTATCCATTACTGACATGATAATCGTGATGCGCCCAATATACCCCACATCCAACCAACATTTTGTGTGGTAATTTTTTGTATGTTAATATTTGTGTGAGTCATGAAACTCGTTAATGATAATATTAAAGTCTATACACCATTACACACCGTTGAAAATTGGAATATACAAGGACACCAAAACTTGTAGAATTCTTAAAGGTGGGTATGATATCATAATCTTCACTCATGGAGATTAGAAGGCGTGAAATTCATCAGAAAAATAATTATATACTTACAAAAAATCACACATGGTGGCTTAAATACTATGTGCATGTCATAGTATTTTATCCAAAAATTGAACTATATTATGAATACTATAAAATAATTTCAAAGTTATTATCATAGCTTGGATGTTCTATGACCTTATCAATGTGAAAAAAATACTCTAAGACAATATTACATTAAATAAATTCAACAATAATGAAAAATATGTAATAAGATGTTAAATTAATTTTCAAATTATATAATAAACTTGTAACCAAAGTACAATTTGTTGGTCATTGGACCAAAATTCCAAAAAAACTCCCACATAGACTATAGCCATCTTCTTAAAACATCGAGTCTAATAGACCTCACATGATAATCATGTTCTACCCGGTCAAGGATTTAGTCAAGGGGTCTTTGACATTGCCTTTCATAGAAATACTACACACTTCAACCTCACCTCTATGAGGAAAAACACTCAATAGGTGATACTTATGATGTATACTCTTTTTCTGTTGATGTGACTTGGGATCTTTTAGGGGAGCCACCAATGCAGTATTATCACCATCGAATTTGAAAAGATCTTTACATATAGTTACCACATCATTCTATTGGAAATTTTTTGAATATATATAGATTCCTTAGCTACTTCATAATTCACAATATACTTTTACTCTGATATATAATTAGTGCCCACAATCTTTTATGAGCTCTTTTAGCTCACAAAACCTCTATTCAAAGTAAATATGTATTTTATTTGTGACTTCATGTCATCTTGATCTGTTTGGAAACTAACATTGTCATATATTCTGATGATTAGTTATTCATGTCATCTATAGAACATGAACATATATTTAGTAATAATTAGATGCATAAGGATACTCATAACTTCTAAAAAATTGTGATCACCAAGATTAGATTGATATCTTTTGACCACACTCAATTCGTAGGCAACATTTATCCTAGTAAATATCATAGAATACATTACTGACCAAATATTTAATCTTTATGGAGTCTTTTCCATTATGTTTCTTTACTGACAAGTTTGAGGGAACATTTTTCTAGATAAATGAAGTATGTGTGACACTTGAAATAATACCATATTAAATTATTCTATAATCAATATCATAAGTAATATATCAATGTATATAATCTAACATAGGCCAAGAAGTCCCTTGCATCTATCGTGATGGATCATGATTCTAAGAATATATGTTTCTTCACACAATTCCCTTATAGAGATGAATTTATTCCACAAGGTCTAAAAATACCATAAGACTTGTGTCATGACCCATCACCCGAGGCCCATGTCATACCACACACCAAGCCCGCCTCTCAAAGGATAGGGGTTGGCCACTAGCGCTGAAGGTGTCAACCTTCAAGTGGGAGGCATTTTCTAGATTACATGTACGTACGCACACACAACCACATCCCAAAGCTGGAAAAGTAAACAAGCATGACACTAAACAACCAATGAGTAAAAGTAAAAATATTTGTCAAATGGGATAGAATACAAACCCAACCAAAAATAATATAAAAGTAGAAAATTACAAAATAAACGCTGGAAGTCGTCTTCTGGAAACCCCACCTGATGGGTAAGTAAAAAGTAGCTGCTGGAAGCTGTATAGGTATTCCCTACCTTCCTGGTCTCGTAGGGAACCACTGAGTCCAGGACCACTAAGTCCTCTATCAGGTCAGCAGTCATCTGCAATAGAAACAACACATGTGGGAGAAGACTGTGCAGGGGTGAGTAACCCAATACTCAGTAAAGACCAAAAAAAAATGGAAAAAAATCCAACCAATCCTCAACCAAACCACAAATCATGATCACCAAGAATGATCACGGATTAACATAGCTCACACTATGTATATTCTAGAGTAGGAATATAAGAAGATTTGTCACATCATCGAAAAACATGGGTTGTTGGAGAACTCCTCCTCAATGAGTACATTACGCCTACTGAGTCACATAAAAGTTGCTTCCCACTAACCTTAGGATTTCATTGGTACTCATCCATGATGAGTACTATGGGTCTTTTGGGTCACACATAATCCTCTCCCCACTGTGGTCATTCTGGGTCAAAAAGAAGATTCTTCCCACCTATGGCTATGCTAAGGTAATCCTCATGTTGAGTACGATGGATATGTCGGGTAACATAGAAGTCTCTCCCTTCCATGCTCCTATTATTTCACACATAAGCTGCTTCCCACTGGTCTATAGTATCTGATCCATATAGGGTCACTCATCAGTAGTCTTCAGGTCTCAGCCATCCTCAGGTTTTCCGCACGTACCATGATTGATCTTGGGAGAATCAATCCCCAATCCATTCATATAATTATAACTTCCTTGAAATCACATATAGAGTATATCAACAGACCCTCCTCATTTTCAGGGTTCCAACACCACAAACATCTCATCAATCGGACACCTGGTTTGCAAGATATTAATGTTTCTCCAAAAAGGGGTTGGTTAGGTCTGGGTCTTGTCTGGCCTGGTTGGACCAAACCGACCTGGGTCCGCTGACCCGACCCGAAATTGGATCAGACTAGGTCCACCCCATTGGGCCATGGGTCCAGCCTGATGGAGCAATCCTGGACCAGTGGGAAGACCTAGCCCGCATCATGCCCGATATGCCAAAGGCAGACCAATTGTCCCCTGGGACGGGATGCGGCCGGAAGTTGCGTCCGGAACCCCTGCCCCGTGGGTCATCCATGGGGCCAATGCCCCCTTTCCGAGTTAGTTAACCAAGGCCCTCTTCATTCAACATATAATGGTACCGCATTTTCCACCACCATTTTTTGGCATGGAGTTCAGTGTCTTCTTATGCTGCACCATGGCCCAGCCATCCACAATGGTCTTCTCTGGGGCACCAACATCGGTCGCTGGTGCCAGTTTTCCAGTGAGGGATTCTGTGGACTGTGGAGCCCATACTGTTGGTCTGTTCTTCATGTCATGTGTGCCTACAACCTCCGAGGGATTCTATCTTCCCTATGACGTCCTCAAATTCTCCTTGCTTCCCACTTAGAAATTTGGTCACGAAGAACGCACAAGCAGAGGTTCCTGGGGATTTTTCTTGTAGGATCATTCCCTTTGCATTACAATTTCAAAATGTGGGGAGGTTTGGGGATTAAAGTTCTATCAATCATAAATATTAATCCGGAATATAAAACCCAATAACTACACCCTCCCACAAGAAGGCATGATCTGCGGATCAACATGTTCGTGGGTTGATCATTGTTATTTATTTTAGAATGAGAATGGGGAAAGCATAAAACAATACAAAACCCTGCCTTAATCTATGTTCTTCATTAGATAACTCATCCCTCGATGATTCGTGAATTCGAAGGCGTTTTTTGCTTCCCAGCTCCATTTTTCAAGGTGTGTTGAAGTTTTTAACGTCATGTTAGGGTTCATCATTCTTTGTTGGACAGAAAACTCATTGGTGGTTTGTTTGAGAATTTTTCACCATTTAATTATATTTTCCCCCAACAATTTTTCTTATTAAAAGAAGAGGCATTGTATCATTTCTGTTATGCTACGACGTTCCAATGTTATGTTATTTCATTTATGAAACAACTGATCTGTTACACTTTATTTAAAGCATCATTATGCTGAAAATTAATGAGTGATTAAGAACCTATATTAATGTGCCTTGTATTCACATCATCACCGCACCTCAGCGCCATCGTCTTCCACAGAACTGTGATAAAAAAAATAAAATATCCTTTTTATGTTATTTTTTTATTTGTTGAAAGGTTCAATTTTTTTCGTATGACCCTTTCCGGTGAAAGTTCAGTCTTTTTTAAGTGATTCCTGACATTTCAAGTTCAATGTTTCCCTAATATTTTTGATCCAAGCACTAGTTCAATAGTTATGGAAACTGACACTCATTTTTACTTAAGTGAAATAATATTGTTCAAAATTCCATTTTGGGCCCACCAGGCCTCGGAAATCATGTGTCGTCAAAGCGTGTGCTCTCAAAATAATTTCATATAATTTAAAAAAAGATTACATTAAAATTATGAGAAATTACACTGTCCCCTCCATTAGGACTTTATGTCCCCAAAATCCAAAACAAAGGCTAAACAAACAAATGGGAGAACTGAGCACAAATATGAGCCTCTCGCTCCCATGTGCTCTCCTAGATATTCTTCTCCTACCACTGAATGTGCACCATAGGAATCGACTATCCATGAAGTACAAACTCCATTAGGCCCTATATCTACAATAGAAACTCCACAAACAACACTCCATCATCAATGTATAGCTTTCCCTAGTTGATGACATGCAATGGATCATGTACGCACCTCCTCACCTGTGACATGTTAAAAAAATCATGCACCTGATGCTTCTGTGGGGGAAGAGCTAGGTGGTACACTAACTTACCATCACTAATAATGATCTGAAAAGGTTTGATGAACCTCATAGATAACTTTCTACCTTGGCCAAATCTCTGCAATCATCATCGGGGTGAGACCCAAAGAAAAACATAGTCTCCCTCCTCAAACTCCAAGGGTCTCTTCCTCATGTCAGAATATGATTTTTTCCTTCTTTGTGTTGTCCCCATCCACTCCAAGATGATCTGAACCTTCTCAGTGGTAACCCATACCAACTCAGGACCCATGAGTGCATAATCCCCTTGGTATTTCATGTATTGAGGTGATCTGTGTGGCCGCAAGTAGAAGGCCCAAACGGTGTCATTCCAATGGTGGAGTGATATATATTTTATATGAAAACTCCACCAGTGATTGGTGGTCCTCCCCACTATGACCAATATCAAGGACCCAAGAATGAATCATGTACTCCAATTTGTATATTGACCACACTGTTTGACTATCTATTTGGGGATGAAAAGTTGTGCTCATGTGAAGCAAAGTCCCGAACACCTCCAGAAATCCCTTCCATAACCGAGATGTAAATCGTGCATCATGGTCTGAGATTATCATTGAAGGAACCTCATGATTTTTTCTACCTATTAGAAGTAGAGGAATCATTTTCAATCTACCTATCCATGCTCTCAGATGGGTAGGAAGTGAGCTGAATTTTTGAGTCAGTCAACGATCACCCAAATATAATCGTTTCCCCTGATCATGCGTCGTAACTTCATCACCAAGTCCATGGAGATACCATCCCACTTCCACTCTAGTACCTCAAGTGTATGGGCCATTCTTGTTGGGAAGCGATTCTCTACATTAACTTGCTAAAAACCGAGGCATCATGAAATGAAATCTACCACTACATTTTCCATCCATAGCCACCAGTACTAACATCGGAGGTCCTCATACAACTTTTCCATACTAGGATGTACTTCCAAAGAGGATGTCTGGAACTCCCACAAAACCTCCTCCCACAACTTCACTTGGAATATAGTAATTCCAATTAAAAGGATTAAGTGATACCCACCTATTGAAAATCCATCAAGACCCTTTCTGAAGTATAGTTGAGAACGTTAGTTCTCAAAGTCAACCAAAAATAAACTGCAAGTTAGAAAATAAAAAAGGAAACCCTAGAAGTTGTCTGATGTAAACCCCACCAGGTGAGTCAGTACAAAGTAGATGCTAGAAGCTGTTGAAGTATTCCCTGCCTACCTAGTCTCACTAGGCACCACCATGTCCTGGTCCACCAATTCCTCCATCATGTCTGCAGTCATCTGCACGAGACACAACATGTGCGGGTGAATCCCGTGCATGGGTGAGTAAAAAAATACTCAGTAGGTACCCCAAAAAAAAAGTAAAGACCAAAAATTAATCCCAAAAAACCACAAATCATGATCACCTATCATGATCATGAATCAATATATATCACACCAGGTATATTCTAGAGTAGGAAAGAAAGACCATTAGTCACATCATCGAACACTGTGGGTTGTTAGAGAACTCCTCCTCAATGAGTACAGTGGGCTTGTAGAGTCACACAGATACTGATTCCCACTAGAATTAGGAATACTATGGTACTCATCCATGATGAGTATCATGGGAATGTTTGGACACATAGAAGCTGCTCCCCACTATGGTCTTGCGGAGTCACACAGAAGTGGCTTCCCACCTATGTCCATACTGAGGTACTCCTCATGTCGAGTACTATGGGTTTTCCCGGTCAGATAGAAGGTGATCCCCACCATTGGTATAGTGGGTCACATAGAATCCTCTTCCAATATGTCCATAGTATATGATCCACATAGGGTCACTCATTAAATGTATTTTGGTCTCATGCAACAATAGGGATTCTATAGGCAGCACACTTAATCTCAAGAGAACTTCTCCCCAAGCCATTATTGTAATTCCATATTCCATGAAATCCCTAGTAGAGAATATAAAAATATCTTCCTAATCGTGAGGGTTTCAATGTTGAAAATAGTACATCCATCAGACGCTTTTTTTGCAAGATATTGACGTTTTTACAAAAAGGGGATGGTTGGGTCCATGTCTGGTCCATCCCGGTCGGATCTACCTGACCCAGACCTGGCCTGGCCTAGGTCTGGCTATCTGGGTAGGTCTTGGTCACACCCTCCCTAGTCCACCAAAACATGACCATTTTCCCACCTATCTAGGTAGAGCTCCATGCCACGTGTGGCACACCAGCCCCTAGGGGTCATCCGTAGGGCCAGCTCCACCTGTCGTTGTCATTTGACTGTGGCCCGCCACATGCAACGTAGCGCGGTGACATGTATGACACCACCCGCATGGACACTGGTGGATTCTCTCGCTACATGGCAGCCTAACCTAGCTACGACAGTCTTTTACATCAAGCTGTTGTGGCCCACTGCCAACGGTCACTGACGATGACGTACCAGCGGGTAATTCTACGGACCATCGTGTCTGCACTAGTGGTCCATTATTCATGCCACTGGTACCTATAACATCTGGAGAATTCCATATTCCCTACAATAGTCTCAAATATGCCATTCCACCAACTCAGAAATTCAGTCATGATGAATTCACAAGTGGAGGGGCGCGGGCCTTGTTTCTGTCCGCTCGTTCCCTCCGCATTATAATTTTAAAATATGGGAGGTCTGGGGATTACAGTTCTATCAATCATAAAGATTAATCTTGAATAGAAAATCCAATAAGAACACCCTCCCATAAGAATGCATGACCCGCAGATCAACCTATTCATGGGTTGATTAGCATTCATCTTTTTAGAATGAATATGGGGAAAACATAAAACAAGACAAACCCCTACCTCAACCGACATTCATCGTTGGAGTGCCCCACCCTTGGGGATTCAATAATTTGAAGGCATTCATTTCTTCACAACTCTATTCTTTGATGTGTGTCTAAGTTGTTAATGTTTCTCTGGAATTCGTCTTTCTTTGTTGGAGAGAAAATTTGATGGTGGTGCTTTGGAGAATTGTCTCCCATTTAATTCTTGATTCCCCCAACAATTTTTTTTATTAAAATAAAACATGTCACAACTTTTCTGTTATGCTGCAACGTCGTGTCGTTACGCTGTTTCATTTATTAAATAGTATAGCTTTTACACTTTATTTAAAGCATCTTTAAGCTGCACATTAACAAGCCATTAATGATCCTCTCTTAATGTGCCTCATTGTTTCCTATTCACCGCACCATAGAACCATCATCCATCACTAAACAGTTCGAAAGAAAATAATATAAAAATTTTATGTTATTTTATTATTTTCTGAAATTTCTAAAAATTATCTCTTCCATCTGACCCGTGTCGATCAATGTTATGTACATTCTAGAAAAAACCTAATTTTATGAGTTCAACATTTCCCTCATTTTTTGATCATTTCATCAGTTCAAAAGTTATAAAAATACACTTTGATGTTTACTTAAGGGACCTAAAAAATGATCAAAATTCTTTTTCAGGCTCACCTGGCCTCGGAATTACGTGTCGTTAAAGCATGTAGTCTAAAAATAATTCCATATAATTAAATAAATTACACATAAATATAGAGACATTAAAACATGTATTTAATTTCTTATGAGTAATATGTCATCATCATTTACTATTAAGAGAATAACTACGCTCCACCTAAACTATTTCTAGGCACAAGGGAGACACTCATTCTTTATGAAACGACAAAATTCTGTTATGGATTCATCAAAACTACTATTTCAGAACTAAGATTGTTTCTTTAATCAATAAATGTATTTTTTAAATTTTCCTATCTTATTTTAATCATTTGGTGTCAAAAACACTTTGAATATTTTCATATGGACATATTCCTAAAGTTTCCTGGTAATGAAGGATGTTTTGACATCCATTTTCAAAATCTAATATTCAGGGTAAGATGCAATAGAAATTAGAATTATCATTGATTTTTTCTTTGAAAAGTCTAAAAAACTTTCATCATAGTCAATTATTAAATAATTTTTAATCCATTTTTTAACTAGTAATTCCTTATATGTACTGACTTTCTCTTACATATTAGGTTTCTTCTTTTATACCCATTATCATCCAACATGATTTACATCTACTAGATGATGTACCAAAACCTAGTCCTATTTGTTGGTATATGGAATCCTTTTAAGAATAATGGCTTCTTCCCATGTAGAAGCATTTCTTCCAGTGACTAATTCATTGTATTTTAAATGATATTAATTATAATTTAATAATGATTCACCATTTTTGGTCACTAGAAATTAATAATGTTATGTTTCTCTAACAACTCTTATACCCCTACACAGAACATGTGTTTCCAAAATAGTTTCATCTTCGACGAGGCATTTTGGACTCTATTTCTATAAAAAAAAAATTTTACCTTGAGCCTCAACTTCATCAAATTATATCTCACCCACGCAATCTATTTTAGAGATTTTCCCACTCTCATGGAATATGGAATGTATTTCCACTATTACATTTTAATCTGATGTTTGGTTTGGTAATATATGTTGGGAAAGATGGTAAGCGATGAACGCGCAAACAACAAAAAACACGAACGCGCAGCGGAGAAATATTTCCCTCAAACAGCGGATGCGTAGAGACAAAAACAGGTGCAGAAAATAAAATTGACACCAGAAATTTTTTAAGTGGAAAACCCAAAAAGGGAAAAACCATGGGACCTAGTCCAGAAAGAGGGATCCACTTAAATATATAAGTACACGGTAGAGACTCCCCAAAAATGAAAGGGATCTCAAAAGTAATACTTAGAAAAATAGTGGATCAAATTCGGAGAATAGATGTAGTCTTGATGAAGCCTGAAAAGAAGAAAGAAGCCTGCTAAAGAAACCCAAATAGATCTGACCGTGAAAGCAGTAGATTGATGTCTGAACAAAAGTGCAGATGAAAAACACCGGGATCGGATCAAAACCCTACCAAATATGGAAGCTGATCAAATCAATGTAGTTCCACTAGTTACAGATCTGAAAACCTCTCCTTGAAAACGCAACTGCACTACCTCCAACCAATACCGAGAGAAGAGCCGAACAACTCATATAAATAGAAGATGAAATCTCATGTATCTCCTAAAAGATATCTCATATCTGATTAAAGATATTAAATATATCTCATCAAAGATATAAAATATATCTTCTCAAAGATATCATATATATCTTGTCAATGATATCAGATATATCATATCAAAGATACCAAAATATCTTTTTTTAAAGATATCGGATATAAAAAATATTTATCGGGGCCAGATAAGGAGGCGCCCCAATAAACTGCCCCTACGACTCAACTGGGGATCATCGCTAACCCTACAATCAGTCGGAAAGTCTCAAATTTTCCTCTGGGTAAACTCTTGGTCAACATGTATGACCCATTGTCATCAGTGTGGATCTTCTCAAGCTCTAACTGTCTCGAATCAAGTACATTGCGGATCCAATGATACTGAACATCGATATATTTCTACCTACCATGAAAAGTAGGATTCTTTCCCAAACAAATAGCACTCTGAATATCACAAAATAAAACATATCTATCTTGATTAAAATTGAGCTCTTGAATAAAAGTTTTCATCCACAACAATTCTTTGCACGCCTTAGTAGCTGCAATAAACTCTGACTCTGTGGTAGATAAAGCAACACATCTCTGCAACCTAGACTGCTAAGATACAGCTCCCCCTACAAAAATGATCAAATAGCCTGAAGTAGACTTCCTCAAATCGATATCTCCTGCCATATCTGAATCTGTAAATCCGCAAAGCATAGGTTCCCCTTTTCCAAAACACAATCTCAGATTAGAAGTAGTACGATGATAACGAAAAATGTACTTCACTTCCCTCCAATGCTCTCTTCATGTATTCGATAGAAAACGACTGACCACACCAACTGCATGAGCTATATTAGGTCTAGTACATACCATATCATACATCAAATAGCCAAAGACAGATGAATAAGGTATGTGTTGCATCTCCTCTCTCTCTTCATTAGTAGAAGGTGACTGACTGCTGCTGAGCTTAAAATGTAAAGTAAGAGGAGTACTGACCACTTTAGCTCTATCCATAGAAAATATTTGAAGAACCTTCTCAATGTATCTCTCCTGAGATAACCACAATTTCTTGTCCTTCCTATCACGGGAGATCGTCATGCCAAGAATCTGTCGTGCTGACCCCAAGTCATTCATCGCAATAGACTGACAAAGATCCTTCTTCAATCTGTCAATTCTTTAAGCATCATGACCAAAAATGAGCATATCATCAACATAAAGCAGCATTATAATAAAATCATCATCAGTAAATCTCTGAACAAACACACAATGATCAGAAGATTTCTTCCTAAAACCCTGATGAGAAATGACAGATTCAAACTTTTTATACCACTGTCTTAGAACTTGCTTCAAACCATACAAACTCTACATCAATCTGTAGACATGATTCTCTTTACCTGTTTCAACAAAACCCTATGGTTGCTCCATATAAATCACCTCCTATAAATCTCCATTGAGGAAAGATGTCTTCACATCCATCTTCTCAATCTGCAGATCCAAACTAGCAGCCAAACCAAGAACAACCTGAATAGAAGACATTTTGAAAACAAGTGAAAAAATCTCATCAAAATCAATACCTTTCTTCTGACGGAAGCCATTAACAAATAACCTTGCCTTGTATTGGGAAATAGAACTGGATTCTTCATTCTTAATCCGATAAATACACCGATTTTGCAAAGCTCCCTTACCTGTCGGTAACTTCACCATCTCAAAAGTGTGGTTGTCGTGCAATGATGTCATCTCGTCATCCATTGCCTCAACCCATCTATCCTTCTATTCACTTTCCATCGCCTCATCAAAAGATTCTAGTTCTCCCCCTTCAGCGAGGAGCACATACTCATCAGGTGAATACCAAGTAGAAATGGTACGATGCTGAGATGACCTCCGGAGTGGAATTTCGGGTTCATTGATAACCCCAGGAAACGGAACATCAGAAACAAAAGGTGAATCAGAAATATCAATTCCAACCTGTTCATGCTAAGTATCATTGTACACATCAATGTGATCATATGAATCAACAATATGAGGTAAATGTGAATCAGAACCTGGCTCAAGACTAACAAAATCATAAGAAGTTGGAGAAGTGGACTTTTCTACCTTATGAATATCTGCAATAGTCTGGTTCTATTTAAACACTACAACTTGGCTTCTGACATGTTTCTTCAAAGAAGGATCATAAAACCTCTACCCAAACTCATCGTGTCCATACCCAATAAAAATACACTTTCGTGACTTATCATCCAACTTGGATCTCTCATCTCTAGGCACATGAACAAAAGCCTTGCAACTAAAAACTTTCAAGTGATCGTACCTGATCCTTTTTCCATACCAAAACATATCGGGAGTGTCTGTCTGCAACACAACTGAAGGTGATAAATTGATAATATAAGCAGCAGTAAGTAAAGCCTCACCCCAAAAGTTTCCAGGCAACTTTGGTTCCGAAATCAAACAACGAACTCTTTTCAACAAAGTCCGGTTCATCCGCTCAACTACACCATTTAGCTGAGGTGTCTTGGGAGGTGTCTTCTGATGCCAAATACCTTCCTGCCTACAATATTGATCAAATGGACCACAATACTCTCCCCCATTGTCAGTGCGAATACATTTCAATTTCATTCCTGATTCCCTCTCAACAGAAACATGAAATTGCTTAAAAACACTAAGCACCTGTCTTTTGGCATTCAAAACATAAACCCAGAGCTTTCGTGAGTAGTCATCAATAAATGTCACAAAATAAAGACCGACACTAAAGGTCTTAGATTTCAACGGACCACAAACGTCTGAATGTACTAATTCAAGTACCTGTGACTTTCTGTGCAGAGGATGACTGCTGAAACTCACTCTGCTCTGTTTCCCAGCCATGCAATGATCACATGTGTCCAATTTGACACTCTTTAAATCTGGAAGAAGATTTCTCTTGGCCAAACAACCAGTCCCTTTCTCACTGATGTGATTGAGCCTCTTATGCCACAACTTGGAGGAAACACTGTACTCAACAACACAAGCAGTATCACATGAAATAGATTCTCTAGTCCAGTACAAACCTGATTGCTTCTTCCCTCGAGCCACAATCAAAGAGCCCTTGGAAAGAATCCATTGGAAATCACCAAATGTGTTGATAAACCCTTCATCATCAAGAACGCTAATAGAAATAAGATTCAAGCGAACCTCTGGTGCATGTCGAACATTCTTCAAGATGAGCTTACTTCCAGTACTGGTCTCTGAACAAACAGTCTCGATACCTATGACATTAACATGAACATCATTACCCATCTTCAAAATCCCAAAATAACCTGGGTTGTAAGATGTAAAGAACTCCTTCTTTGATGTCACGTGAAAACAGGCACCACTATCAACCACCCAGCAAGAATGGACAGAAGCAATATTAATGGAGTCATAAACAATAACAATATCACCCCCTGTAGCGGCAGCGACATGATCATCTCCATCGATATTCTTCTTTGGCTGAGTTTCCTTCATTCTGTTTTCTCTTTTCAACTGATAACAAAACTTCTTAACATGCCCCTTCTTATCACAATGATGGCATTCAAAATATCTCTTCTTTGATCTAGATTTTCTTCTGCTTTTACTCTTTCCTCAACTGCTTTGTCCCTGATTCTTTTCTTGGATTCTCCCCCTGTTCTCTGTGACTAAATGCTCTGATGATTTCTCTTGAGTACGTCTCTTGACATCTTCATTCAAAATAGCAAACTTAACAAAACAGAATGTCACAGCACCATTAGGAGCAGAACCGGTTAGAGTAACACCTAAATTCTCCCAAGAATCAGGTAACATGTTATGCAATAAAAGTTCCAAAACCTCATCTTCAAAATTAATACCCATGCCAGACAACTGATCAAAACATCCCTGATATTAACTTAAATAATCAGAAATAGAAGTACCTTCTATGTACCTCAAATTCATCATTTTTTTGAGAAGAAACAATTTATTGTTTCCTGTCTTGGAAGTATAGGTAATCTCAAACTTCTCCCAAAATGTTCTGGCGTGAGGGATGTTGACAATGTGGTTCATCACGTTGTCTTCGACCCATTGGCGAATGAAGCCACAAACCATCTCATGCTCTAATGCCCATTCTTCATCTGACATCCTTTATGGCTTCTGGGTACTAAACACTGGATAATGCATTCGCTTGACAAAAAGCAGATCCTTCATTTTAAGTCGCCACATATGATAATTGGCACCATTCAATAAAAGCATCCGACTATAATTGGCTTCCATAATGAATATGAAATAAAAACCAAACTCTCTGATACTAGATGTTGGGAAATATGGCAAGCGATGAATGTGCAAACAACAAAAAACACAAACGCGCAGCGGAGTTATCTTTCCCCCAAACAGCGGATGCGTAGCGACAAAAACAGGTGAAGAAAATAAAATTGACACAAGAAATTTTTTACGTGGAAAACCCAAAAAGGGAAAAACCACGGGACCTAGTCCAGAAAGAGGGGTCAACTAAAATAGATAAGTACACGGTAGAGAATCCCTAAAAATGAAAGGGATCTCAAAAGTAATACATAGAAAAAATAGTGGATCAAAGTCGGAGAATAGATGCAGTCTTGATGAAGCCTGAAAAGAAGAAACCAGCCTGTTAAAGAAACCCAAATAGATCTGACCATGAAAGCAGAAGATTGATGTCCGAACAAAAGTGCAGATGAAAAACACTAGGATCTGATCAAAACCCACCGTAGATGAAAGCCGGTCAAATCAGAGTCGTTCCACCGGTTGCATATCTGAAAACCGCTCCTTGAAAACGCAACTACACTACCTCTAACCACTACTGAGAGAAGAGCCACACACCTCATAAAAATAGAAGATGAAATCTCATGTATCTCCTAAAAGATATCTCATATCTGATTAAAGAAATTAAATATATCTCATCAAAGATATAAAATATATCTTCTCAAAGATATCATATAGATCTTGTCAAATATATCAGATAAATATTGTCAAAGATATCAAAATATCTTTTTTTAAAGATATCGGATATAAAAAATATTTATCGGCGCCAGATGAGGAGGCACCCCAACAATATCCCCCTATTTCCATAGGTAATCTTATAAAGGTACACTTTGGGCCGTAGTGGGAAATTTTGTTACCTACAAAGGCCATAACATACGATTTAATTCCCTATACATGTAAATTTTATAAAATGGGACTACTTCTAATCCAAAATTCATATGGAATACCATGTAAAGATTTATTTGGTACATGGTTTTGTATATGTGATATAGTTTGAATTATGAATCCCTAAAAAGATAATTGAAGACTCACATAACACATCATTGAGATCACCATATCAATCAAGGTACATTTTCTAATTTCACTGACACTATTCCACTAAGGGATATAAGGATAAAAAATTAAGGATATGATCTCAAACTCAAATATATAATCAGTGAAGTCTTTATTAAGATATTTTTCACCACATTATGAGTGGATTTAATTATTATTTATAACCAAGATGGTTCTAAAATTCATTCTTTTAGTACATTCATTTATCAAAAGTATTATACTTATACATCATCAAGTAGACATATCTATATATACTAAAATCATCATCAAAACTTGTAAAGTGTGATTACCCACCACTTTCTTCTACAAGAAATGTTAAACAAAGACTGGTATGAACTAATTAAATAAGCTCTTTTACATTGAATAATTCCCACTAAAAGGGGATTCTATTCGTTTTCTATTCTAAACACGTGTGAAATACACAAGTGTTTTTTGTGAAAAATTAATCTAAGTATCATTTTTTTATCAAATTTAGTCGTGTTATTTTCATTTACCTAACTAAGACATTGATTCCAAAGTTGTGTGTACTGTGAGTCATGTTAAATATCTTTATTATTTATTTTTATTAATTTATTCTTTTAATCCAACACATAAATATAGTTATTTAATTATTCCATTTCAAAAAACATTATATCATTAACAAATAAGAATCATTTCCTCCAAAATTTGAAAATAAATTCATCTGTATCATTACTGGATACATAAATAATGTTTTTGGTAATATATGGTACATAAAAAACATTTCAAAATGAAGATAAATCTATTTAGAAACATAAGGATTTTGTTTTCGGTAGGTACAACAACTTTTTTATCGTTATTGGGTTCTTTAGATATACCTCTCCTTGGTCAATATTTTTGAATCTACTGGGCTCATTTATTTGAATTCTTATGTGAGAACCAAAAACAATATTTAATACCCATTTTGTAGAAATAGATATATTGAACTTGATAACAAATTTCCTAGAAGCATCACCTTACTTATTTGGATGAATGATACTTTTATTATTGTGGACCTTCTTTCAACATGCGAAATGGAAAGCATCCTTCTCCATTTCTGTCCCCTTGATATTTATGTTCATGTATGGGAATTAAGATGATTTGGGCACTATATCTTTGATTACACTATTTTTTTGACCACCTTAATGATATAAGGTTTTTTTCACATCATATCCTTGTATACATGATGAATAAAGGTGACAATATCTGGT
This sequence comes from Viscum album, assembly GCA_963277665.1. Classification (NCBI taxonomy): domain Eukaryota; kingdom Viridiplantae; phylum Streptophyta; class Magnoliopsida; order Santalales; family Viscaceae; genus Viscum; species Viscum album. The sequence continues at coordinate 472,498,731 of OY728159.1, read as the reverse complement.
AGAGACTTATCAATGTTTTTGACATTAAAATTCGCAAAATAGTCATAGAAGATCTAAGGGAGTGATGGCCAAATGAGATCAGTACCCAACATTTCATGGATTTTAATCCCTAGAAACTCTAGGTTCTCAATGTAAAAAATGATATTAACTACATGTGGCCTATCTTGGGAACCCAAACTATGCTTTCTCTGAAGCAACATCTTGGAAATATAACTCATTTTTCATCAAAAACTCTCCTTGTAATGTCCATCGAGGTTCTCATTCATGATATATGCATCCATGTTTTTGTGAGACATTGTGAGATCACTAGAAAATTATGAAAGAATAAAACATTGAACATTATCCACATTAGTATAATGTTTTTCATAGGTAAGGAACTCTTCAGCACTATCCTCATTAAAATGAGGACCAGGCATTGACGGTTCTATCATTTTTTATTTCCAATCATGGAATAGAAAATCCTAAATGTTTCTAAACCACTCTTGAAAGTTACTTCCCGGAAGAATGTTGTCTTTATCCAATATGGATCATATGTAAAACATGGATGATGAGATTATCATTTTAATTTAAAATTAAAATACAATATTATTATAAGATCATTTTCTTGATTACGAATTTTGTGAGAAATAATAAATTAATTGATTTTATTAAATGTCCCACTATTTTATCAAGTAGAAACAACCCGAACAATTGAACTCGGAATGTATAGATTCATTATCATTCCATTTTCAGGGATCCATTTCCCCCTCGCATTACCCCAACAAGGGTTGGTCATGATACTTGATGTTATTTAGCTTGGTAGGTCTTTTCTAACTACAGTCTTATAGATCATTAATATGTTGAGAGAATTCCCCACTCCTAAAACACTGAATTGGATTTCCTCAACACTTCCCTCTACATTACAAAAAAATAAGCAAGGGATACTCCTATTGATTTTAAATGGTTAATTCTACTAAAAATTTCGGAATAATTCATAATATAAGAGTACGTTTCCCAACAAAGTTAGGTCACACAATTTATTTTATTGAGTGTCATTCAAAATCAAGTAATGGAATGACATGTATGACATAATATTTAATTGACGAATTTAAATTTATTATGAATAAATTATATTTTTTATCCTTTACACATCTTGTTAATATTATGTGGATGTCACTTACCTAATTAACCGTCGTGGATAAAATATTTTTGCATTATTCATTTATTTTACATTCTCTATTTTCTAATTAATTTATTTATTTTTGTGTAAACATCTTTTCAATAATAAAAAAATATTTTCATAGAAATAAATATATAAATAAATTAAATTCCCTAAACATTAGTTTATCTAACATTTGATTTAATGAGAATAAATTTAATAAACCCATGAACTAAGGGAATAACTCCGTTGTATTTTTTTCATTAGTTACATCAGTCCAACTATCCACATGTGTATAAGCTGATTTGGCATCCAAATGGTTCTTCCTTGAACTACATCTATACACCTAGGGATGCACCATTAATTACAATAATTTATTACCCAATGTACATAAGGATAATAAAATGGTTTGTTAAAGGGAATTAAATAAATATTATTGAACACATAGTTCCAACATAAAAATAGAGGTAGGGATGACTCACATTATATATTTTAAATTAATATTACATAATTTCAAACACATGAAACAAATTAAATTATGTAAATTCCAACACATACATAGGTTTTGATCAAGATAATGATCAGACATACATGTAATGAAAGAGAAAATTTAATTACTTATCATTAATTTCATTATTTGTACATAGTTATTAATATTAATATACCTTAATAAATTAATTAATTCCCTTTTATCTCGATGACCATACAATCATAATTGGAGATACCTATCACTTATGTTGGCCATGTAAAATAAATGGCAGAGCCAATAATAACATATTTATTATAATAAATTAATTAATATTTTAAAAAACATTAAAACACATATTAAATTTTCAAACACACAATATGTGTCAATCAATAAATTATGGTTTTAATGTTATGAATTCACTTTAACATAATTTAATTATTCCATTACATGGTAGACTACATGGTATGTAAAATTCAGCTATGTGTCATATTCCATGGTTTTGGTGTATCCAAGTGACATGATTAGGGCTTCAGAATGTTAACATAGACAGATTACATGACATCTAAATTTCAAAAACACTTCGTGTACCTACTTTAGAAGTTGAAGACTAGGAAGGTCAACATGTGTTGTGAAATAAATTAATCATGTCGAATTAACTTCTCATAACATCTAGGTGATGTTCACATGGATACAAGATGTGTTCTCTGACAATATTCCATGTAACCCCATACTACCAAAAAAATATTTGGCACTTCACGATGGAATATCTCATCACTATTTATATTTTCTTAGATCTTTATGAAAATGAAACACTAAACGAACTATATTAATATTTAAACAACATGTTAATTAAAATATGATTAAAGAATGAATAACATTTAATTTATTTCTAATTAAATTTAATATAAATAAATAAAAAATAAATAATTATAAATTTAAATCTGACCGCTCTGATGAAACTTTGTGGTTTCAGGAATAGCGCAAGCATGTAATGATGGGAGGTTTATTAAAATTTCGTTTAATAATCTTCTTGAAAATCAAGGGAAATGATCATTTAACTGAAATTTATAATTAATTTATTTAATATATGAATACTTAAACACCTAATATTAGGAACATTATTCATTAGTGAATATTGATCATCCTTAAATACCCTTTTGGATTACCTAAATTTCACTATGAGGATCCAAGGAAATAATCCCTTTAGAGGAGATCCATGTGTGCTCATATGATCTCTAAGAAACAACACAGAGTCTTTGTGTTCTTGCATAGTGAATAAAAAAATTTTCATTAATTTTTATTGATCACTGATTCTTTGAACTTGAATAAATATCTCTTTTGATTACCATTCTTTGGAGGAAGAGAGAAGGAGGAGTTGAGAGAGAATTTTTTGTGCACAAAAATTATCTATTCTCAATTTTGGATGCTCTACACAATACACATAGCCATCTGCATATTGAGTTTGGGTTTAGGTTAAAATATTATTTGATTATATTCAAGGAATTAAATAGCCTTTATTACCTATATTAAAACCCATTACTTGAAGTATTTGTCTTTTATTTTATTTTTTTGAATTCACCGACCTTCCTAATAACAAATATGATTTAACTCACCTTTTTATTTATATTTTTCACAGGACATGATCATGGTCTATTTGAACTCCTCTGGAATTTATTGAACATGTGAAAAAAATAGTCATAAATAAATATTTCATTGACATGATGGAAAATAAATATTTATTAAATAATCAATAATATAAAAAAATATATTTATATTAACATGTTAGAGAATGAATATTTATTTTATTTATGTGATCAGTTTAACTAAAATATAATCAATCATTTAAAGTGAAAATTTTATTTATGAAATTAATTAAAAACAATTATAATTTAATCCAGATCAAAATAAACTCATCGTCTATGGCGGTTTATGATTATTTCCCAATGCAATTTTTTGGGCTTACCTAATGTCAAATATTAGACTCTAGAAATGGGTCAAATAACCAAAGAGTAAGAACATAATGTCATAACATTAAAAACTACATAAAAATACTCAATAAGTAATATAATATCATTGACACAATATATCACCAAGAAGGTTTCATGATGGTTGTTCCGCCTCTGAGGTGGCGTGTTTACAGGAAGTGTGGAAATGGCCAACGAGTATCGTCACCCATCCCTTTTTTCTATAGAGTCATTTTCTCATCAAATTTATCATTCCTTTATTTCAACACGTTCAACATCATTATCCTTTAATAAAGGTTGAATTAGCCCTGTAAGAACTGTTTTTCCAATTTTAAAATTATGTGGGGGTCAAGTACTCATGTAATTTTTCCTTCTCGAATGTAACTTCCTCAGAATATCTCCAACAGGTTTATTTGTGGAGCCAGTAACACCCAATAGCCCTAGTATCCATGATTCATAGACCTTCATTCCAATGGCAGGTGCTCGTCTGCTAATGATTTGGTCAACGACACTCAAGGACTCCATTGGTTGAGACGATGGGAGGTTAGGCTCACCGTGCCCTTCCAAGGGAGTATAGTTTCATGTTTTGGGACTCTCTTATATATTTAATTCATGTTAATATGTTCATGAATACTTTCTTAATTCTTGAAGAGTGTGTCCAGGGGCTACCCTTGGTTTGAAAAATCTCCGTATGTAAAAATATTTTTTATGCTATAGATGTGATGCTGACTTGAGCCATATTATAAGGATCTTTAAGGTTATCTTCCTCCAAGGGTGATGGAAGGTGAATTGATATTGGGATGGGGCCCACTAAGAGGGAATCCTATATATCTTGAGGAGAGAAATTAGAACCCTCATAGTTCATATGGTGTGGGGATTATGCGTCAAAGACACCCATTTGTGAAACATGACTGGGGCGACCTTTCATGGGAGGGCTTACTTTTGAGCTCTGACCTTCTAGTATGCATCCTACATATCATGTTTTGATCAGGAATCAGAGTTCTCATAGTTCATATGGTGTGGGTATTACTCATGGTAGCTTCCCATTTGGGAAACAATAATGGGTGGACCCTTCATAGGAGGGAAAACATTTGCACTCAGGATTTCTAGTAGGCATCCTATGTGTCATGTTTTGATCAGGAATCAAATTTCTCCTAGTTCGAATGTTGTGGGGATTACTCGTTGAAGCCACCCAATTGGGAAACATGACTAGGTGGACCCTTCATGGGAGGGAACAATTTGAGCTCGGGAATTATAGTAGGCATCCGTTGTACCCTGGTGTGGTCAGGAATCAACGTTTTCATAGATCAGATGGTGTGGGGATTAATCATGGTAGCCGCCCATTTGGGAAACATTACTGGGTGGACCCTTCATGTGAGGTCACCCTTTTGAGATATAGTATTCTGGTAGGCATCCTACGTATTTTGGTTTGATTAGGAATCAGATTTCTTGTAGTTCAGATTCATGTATATGTTCTAATCCTCACAAACCTCAAACCCCACGCGAGTCATGCTAATTGTGAGAAAAAAAGGGTTTGGATGTTTCAACAAAAAAAATGCATCCCCCCATATTGGTGGGGGATGGAGAGCCCGTGATGAAAGAGGTCGGGGAGAAGGTGCTCGAGGGCATGGAGTAATGAACCTTTCCACGTGAGATGGCTTTAAAAGTCATGTGTCCTAGGCTTGTAAGATTGGAGACATACCTCAATGGGAGGGCTTCATAATATCATATGAGGTATACTATAGTTAAAATTCATGTAGTAGGGATGAGGAAATCACACTTTAACATCATGTGGAAGGGACTATTTGGGGTCTTTCCATTTAGGGTCATGCGATGAGGGCCACTTGCTATAGAGACCATGATTAACAAGATGAACATCATGTATTGATATTTCCATGTTCCTCGAACATGAGAGGGGAGGAATGTGTAAACGATGATTATTGAGTATCCTAAATCAAGAGAAATGATATTTGTCACGGAATACATTGAGGCGTACATAGGCAGGAAATGACTCTCCTGAGGATAAATTTTCCTCTTGTTGACAATCCATTTTTGTGGGAAACATATAAAGATCCAACAGGGCATGATGTTCCAAGTCAAGAACAGGTGTCCTCAAGACACTGTCCTCCCCCATCTGATGGCCATGGATTTTTATGAATATCTGAAATTTCTATGTATACTATAGTTCAAATTCATATATCTTTGAAGAATACCATACAGTTTAATATAATGTGGTTTGGGAAAGTTCCATATAGTTTAACATCCTATGGATTGGACATTAATTCATAGTTTATGGTCATAGAGTTTAGACCATTTTTTGTAGGATCCATTATTAACTAAAGGATAATCAGGCTGGGATGTTATGACATGCCTCGAAAATGATAGGGAAGGAATTTGTAAATCTTGACATTAGATATTCTCATATCAGGATAACTAACATGGGGCATGGAATCCATTGAGGCTTACAGAGGTAGGAAAGGACTCTTCTGAGGATGAATTTTCCTTTGGTTGATAGCCATTTTTTTGGCTTCATATGTGGAGCCACTGGGACATGATGTGAATAGTAAAAAAATTGTGTCCTAAGGACACTTTCCTCCCTCTTCTGATGGCCATGGAGGTTTATGAGGATCCGGAATCACAAGAGACACAGAGTTTGATGGATGGAAAGGATGTTTTCGGTCATTTAAGAAACATTCCGGCTATGATTTTCCATGGAGTTATGGATCACCCTATAATTGGAGGAAGATGATATGGTTTTTTGTGAGTTTCATGAGGAATGTCTATTCTCATGGTATTTATTGGATGGATGTTTGGGCGGCATAAGGGCACAATTGAAAATGTCATCAACCCAGCACAAAAAGTTTGCAGTGCGACCCTACATTTATCATGGTGTTCAGTGACGGTAGTGAAGGGACCAGCCCAACACTGACCCCATGTAGGGGCATGGGGGATACTCTCCCATGGTATAGATTGGTATGTGTGTGTAGTTTTATGCATAGGGCATCTGTGTAAGAGCTGGCAGCCTAAGAGATGGCCATGTATGAGCTGGCAGCGTAGGAGCTGGCCACTTAGGAAGGTATGTAGTGGATCTTGTCGCAAACTATTTTCCACATAGTGGCATACATGAACAATCTTCTACATATGGGAACCTGCGAACCGTCTTCTGCATATGGGAATCTATGAACCGTTTTCCACATATGGGCTTCTGTGAACCGTCTTCCGCATATGGGAATCCAAAACTGTTTTCTTATCTTTTTTATTTGTTCATTTGTTGGATACAGAGGGTCTTCTGAATATGATTTGTGGAGAGGACCTTCATGAACTTCTTTATGTATATAGTTTGAGGGTTGGTTTCTGCGAACGACTTATAGTTCATGGGATGGAATATGTGAACTGCTTCGGGTGTGGGAGAAATTTTCCCCACACCCAATATATTCTTTCCCCTTTTATCATGTGCCCACAAAGCCGTATTTGTGTCCTCTATTCCCTCTTCTTTAGATTCCCATAGTGGTACTTTTATAAAGTATTGGGGAAGCTATATCTATGGTTTGTGAAACAACTTCAGCGGAAGCCCCTGAAGGAAATATGGTATGCAGATGACTTATTGTATTGTGATTTGTAGAGGTGCAAGATGCAGCTGAATTATTATAATCCGCGAACCACATCATTTTCGAGGATGGTAAATTGAGAGTACTTATATCATATTATCACCTGTGAAAATAGTTTGCAACGGCTTCAGTTCGTGGGTGGAAATTCACAGCAATCTGTTTCGTTCGCTGTCCATCACCTTGCGGGCCAGTGCACAGTAGGCCATCTGTGTACCGGTGGTTTGCGTTTTATGGATTTTGCAATCATTTCCCAGTGATGGTACACACCAAGGGTGGATTCCTTTACAAAATTTTATTTCTTCATATTTATTCTCAAATTTCCAATACAATTTTTATATCTTTTCAACATAGAACTTTTGGGAGTATTTTCCTTCAATTTGATGAATTTTCAGGACCCTTCAACAGTGTTCTCGACCAATTTACTCGATACGCCTTTCTTTGAAAATGTTAAATAAACAAGTTATTTTACTGTGGTCATTGAATTTAATGAATTTTTTTTATTGTAATTAATATCCAAGATACGAGCATCCATAAAAATTGAAGGGAAAAATCCTTCTCCGAATTATCCATTAATGACATGTCAATAGTGATGCACCCAACATACCATTCTTCCCGCCAACATATGGTGTGATAGTTTTGGCCAATAAATCTAATAGTACGATTGGTGACACACATAAATGATAATATTAATATCAAAGGACCATTATACATACTCATAAAAAATAATATCCTATGGCACCAAATCATGATGAATTTTTACTAGCAGGTCTATTCTTATAATCTCCCATCACAGAGATTACCTTCTGAAAACTAATTGAGAAGATTCCTAGTCTACATAAGATCACTCTCACCTAGTGGTATAAATAATATGGGTCCTATTATATTATTTTACCCAACCACATAACAATATTAAGAATATTTCTATATCATTTTAGAGTTATAATCACAGCGAGGAACTTCTATGACCCTATCAATGTAGGGTCAAATATGGTGTCCTCTTCTTCGAAATGTTCTAATACTGACTCCTCCCCTAACTCTGGGAGTTTTTCCTTGTCATCTACCATGAAAATGGGAATAGAAGAGGTAAAAGAAAATAGAGAAGAAGAGGAAGATCTTGGGGATGCTCCTCGAGCATTTGAGGAAGTAGTCTCTACCACTGTGGACAAACTAAGAGAAATAAATCTCCATATAGAAGATGATCCATTCCCTACTCTAATTAGTATGGCCATGACCTCTGAAGTGAAAGAGGTGAATACTTATATTCTAAAAAAAATTGAGATATATTTTCTTGGAATTAAACAGAAATTCTTGGTCTTAATCCTGATGTATCCACCCATCATTTGGGTTTTCCAGAAGAGCATCGTGGATTCAAGAAAGCAGCAAGAAGGATACACCCAACTAATTCCTCTAAAATTGAAGCTGAAGTTGGTAAGTTTATAAGGGAAAATGTTGTCAGGGAAGTTCAGTATCCAAAATTTATTTCCAATATTGTCCTAGGGAAAAATAAGAATGGGAAAATTAGAGTCTACATTGATTTAATATATCATAACTTGCATTGTGCTAAAGATGATTTTCCATTCCTGATTATTGAACTTCTAAGTTATGTAACGACTATCTATGATTCTCTTTCCATTATGGATGGTTACAATAGGTATAATCAAATTTGAATGGACCTATAGGATGAAGAATCTACATTCTTTAGAGCTCCTCAAGGCATTTGTTTTCTATCGGGTAATACCCTTTGGCATACAGAATTCAGGCACAACATACCAACATGCCATGAACCAAATCTTCAAACCCTTCTTATGGAAATTTTTTGAATAATATGTGGATGATTTGGTAGTAAAATCCAGGAAGCGTTCCAATCATTTTTCATATTTGGAAATTATATTCAATAAACTTTGTAAATTTTGTTTGAAGATAATCCCCTTGAAATTTTCTTTTAGGGAACCTCAAGAAAATTCCTTGGCTCCATTATACGCCATCGTGGTATCGAAGATGATCCTGAGATAAAAAAATCAATCCTTGGTATGTCCCCTTATTGAAATTTAAAATAATTAAGAGGACTCAAAGGACACTTTCCATATATTTGGATCTTTATCACCAATTTGGAAGGAAAGTGTTTACCCTTCACCAGATTAATGAAGAAGGGAGTCACATAACAATGAACTGAATATTTCCAAGAAGCATTTAATACCCTCAAGAAATACCTCTTGAGTCCACCAGTATTGATGAAAGCTGTTGAAGGAAGACTGCTTATTATCTACGTGACAGATATAGAGCAATCACTAGGTGCCTTTCTAGCCCTAAATAATACACTTAGAATGAAAATACCTTTATTATCTTAGAATAACTATGCTTGATGTAGAAACACATTATTCAAGTATTGATAACTAAAGCCTGGCATTAATCTTTCTAGTTTAGAAATTGAGGCACTACCAGCAACATCATGAAGTCTAATTAGTATCTCTTAATAACCCACTCAAATTTATCCTCAGTCGCCCTATGCTTATAGAACGTCTGTTATGGTGGGCAGTTATTTTTTAAAATTTTGATATCCAATTTTTTCCTCAAAAGGAATTAAAGGGCCAAGATCTAGCTGATTTCTTTGCTGAACACCCATTTGTGGAAGATAAATTCTTTAATACTAAAATTCCTAATGAAGAGGTCTTCTATATTCAAGATCATTCCCAAACATGGGAAATTTATTTTGATGGTTCTTCTATAATTCCAATAGGGAAGAGACTGGAATATCATAAAATTAACAAGGTTGGATTATGAATTGTTTATATTTTTCCAGAAAAGGAAGTATTTCCTTATTCTTTACTATTATCGGAAGTTGGTACCAATAATGAAGCAGAATATCAAGCTCTCTTCGAAGGTTTTGAATTGGCCCTTCAGGTGCAAATAGATCATTTTAAGGTAAAAGGTTATTCAGAATTGGTAATCAAACATATCAATGGGGAATATTCTATTAAAAATGTGGAGTTAATCCCTTTGTGTGATTACGTTAGAGGTTTAAGGGCTAAATATCTCTCAGACCCGAAATTTTCTTATATCTCGCGATCGAAAAATGCTCATGCAGACGCACTGGCTAATGCCACTACAACCTTGGAAGATCCAAATTGGGATGAGATAGTTATCAGCATAACCCATCGTCCTATGGTATCACCTTTTGTTAAATCTATAAGGGAGTAAATTAATGAAATTAGCCTTATTTCTGAACATTATGGTCATACCATGAGATCGAGAACTTCCATCATGGAATATATTCAAAATGGGATACTTCCACAAGAAATGGTTGAGAAAGAACAAATCTAGCGACGAGTGGCCAATTTTTCACCTTATGATAGTCCAGACCACCAAAAGATTCTTTAAAAGAAATTCTTTGATGTAACTCTCTTTATGCATATTGATGGAGAAGAGACCATAGTTTTCATAAAAGAAGTACATTCAGGAGCTCGTGGTGCCCATCAATCTGGGCACATACTCTCTGATCAGATCTGAAGCTTGGATACTTTTGGCCTTCAATGACACAGGATTTTACGTATTTCAATAAAATATTTAATCCTTATCAAGTGTATAAAAGCTTCATTCCTCAACCCCAAGAGTTGCTACATATAGCTAAATACTCTTGGAAATTTTCCACATGGGGAATGGCTGTAGTAAGGCTTTATCCTCCAGCCACAGCTAAGAAGTTCAAGTATATTCTCACTGCTACTGACTTCATATCTAAATGGGCTGAGGCAACACCTCTCAAGGAAGTTGAAGCCAAAATCATTGTTAGTTTTCTCAAAACTAATATCATCACTGGATTTGGGTTCCCTCATACTATTTTGATGTACAATGGTACCAATTTTTGTTCTGCTGAAGTAAACAAGTTGTATCCGGAACATAATATCATGTCCAACCACTCATATCGCTATCATCCAGTGGCCAATAGACATATAGAGGATTTAAACAAGTCCCTATAAAATATACTCTAGAAGATGGTGGTTAAAGATAAGAAATCATCTCCTGATAAACTTTTGGATGCCCTATCGGCTTTTCAGACAGCTACCCATAGTGCTACCCAAGAATCTCCTTATTCATTGGTATGTGGAATGAAAGAAGTTTATCCAATTGAAATACAATTTCCTTCACATAGAGTTGCAAACTATGATCAATTTTCTACAGATGAGAGGGCTTATAAATGGTTCAATGAGTTGGAAATATTCGACGAGAAAAGACTGCATACTTTGCATCATTTAGAAGTCTATTAGAACAGAATAGTGTGATCATTTAATAAGATAGTTAGCCTTTGTTCATTCCTTCAAGTAGAATTGGTATTGGTCCTTAGGAGTCCAATGATACTAGGAATGAAACTTCCAAAACATGAACCAAAATGGGAAGGACCTGATTCCATACATAAGTTAAATTCAAATGAAGCCTAAGGTTTAATCTCAATGGATAGAGATCTCATTACGACTCCAACCAATGAGAGATTCTTGAAGAAATAATTTTTGTAATTATACATATTAGTCCTCACTGCAAGAATTTAAACTGCAAAGTACCATATCTTAGTTTCAAGACATTAAAATGCATAACAACCATAAGTGTTGATGTTTCATGATGTTAATGTGCATAGCATCTTAATCCTTTTCACATGATGTTAAACTACATGACATAATTTGTACAACTAACATTTTCTCTATAAGAGGTTAGATATTTCCATAAGAAAACATCATTGACATCATTAGTACTCATTATTAGTACATGAGTACCTCTCTTTCCTATGTTGTATTCAGATCTGCATAGAGACCATGTTTCAAGACATATGTATGGCTAGATTCTCATTTTCAATGAGATACATAGAGATGCCTAAATATCCAATTTTGGGCACATCCACAATCACAAAATCTTCTTATTTTCTTTTCTCCTCCTATATATTAATCATATATATACATAGTTTTTTTGTAAGATAAATGATTTGGTACTTATACAATTTTATGTCATAAAGATTTATTGTTCTCTCAGAACGTGTTAAAAACCCCCATTATTCATGTCAAACATAGCGTGAGGAATGATTGTTTAAATAACTATATACTTATTGATTCTCATTTATTTTGAGATATGTATATATGCCTAAATCTCCAATCGTGGGCTCAACTACGATAAAAAAACCCATTTATTTCTTGTTTAAGAATCAAATCTATATAGGAAATGTTTTAAGAATTATGTATGACTTGATCCTTTCCCCAGAAAGATATATAGTGACACATGGCTGTTATCCCTTAACCTAGTTATAATATGTATTTTCCATTCACATCGATTCATCTTCATCCTTACCATATGACGTTAAACTGCACATAAATCTAACACCCCATTAATCATCTTTGTCACCTTTGTATTATAAAAGAGTCCCTTACTACTCTTTGATTCTAACACCAAGCATAGCTCAAGTGAGCTTAGGAATTGGGTAAAATGTTTCTTTATATAAGTAAGGCATTTCAATTCCTTATGGGGGTGAAAATTTCATAACTGCATGAATTAAAACTACACTGTATAATGTCTCTGTTGCATGACATTAAATGAAATATCATAATATTCATTCAGAGGAAACAAAGAAAGTCTACATTTTATATATGACTCAGATCTATGCAAAGGAAATCAAACTCATTTTCAAATATTGGTTCCAATATTTCTCATATTCATTGTTCATAAACCCCTTCCATATTTCACACTCTTAATATTCAATATTTCGAGAACCTCATAATTTCTCTTATGGTTTGTTGGCGACACAATTTCTAATACCAGATAGATATTTTATCTGAATATGCAGCATGTGCCCTTAGACAACCTTGCATTAGTTTCTTACATAACAAGCTTGTCAGTCAAAAGATGCCACTATTTGGTTATGCAGCATATGCCCTAGTTGGCTCTGCATAATACAACCCCCATAATGGGTTTTCTCAAAATATATTTACTTCATTATTGGTTATATTATCTTTTTCCCCTTTAATCATTGATGACAATATACAAGAATCTATATTTTAAAACATTCATTTATGTATACTTGTCCAATTATCATTCTCATAATATGAAAGTCTTTAAGACCATAGTTTATGTATTTTTCTCACCATGTATTCGATGTACTATGAAATAACCTTTAAATCACTTTTCCACATGTTATATATTGTTTCATTTCATGTCCTAATTATATGACCTAAAACTACAGACACCATACCTTCTATGTTTGGTTCAGTCATTCATAAAAGTCTTACAACAATTCTCTGGACACTAATGGTTGTAAATACCCCTTCCATATTCAGGTACCTTTCTACATAAATAAAAATCTATGCTTTGAAAAATATGAATCTCCATACACTTTTTTTTTATTTTAGCAATAGAACGTTAAACTTCTAAGAGCTCTTTTTTCCATACTATGCAGCATGTGCCCTTATGCGGCCTTGCATAAGTTGCATACATAACAGGCCTGCCAGTCAAAAGATGACACTATTTTTCTATACAACATATACCCTAGTTGGCCCTGTATAATATAGCTCCCATAACTAGTTTGTTAAATAATGGTAACTTCGTTCTGGGAAAAGACTTCCTCTAATGTTTTTATCCCTTTTCCCATACCATTCTTCGGTTTTAAAACTTCCCAAATCACAGTTTACCATTTTCCAATTCATACATGAATATGATATTATATTTTGAAACATATTTTCAAGAAAAAAAAGAGAGTTTTGTACTTTGTTCGGAGCTAAATACTTTAAATTAATTCCACCCAATGTCCTCACTGTGTGACTTAGAACTGCAGAGTACCAATGTCCTCGTTTCATGACTTAAAACTACACCATACAATGTCCTCAATGTATAACTTAAAACTAAAAAGTATGATATCATAAATTCCATTTTTGAATAAATTTTAACCATTACTCATACACCAAATTTGTATAGTTATGGTTTTCCTTTTCATGACTTATGTTGGTCTAAAATAGACCTTTTTCATTCTTAAAATCTCATTCTTTTAATAAAACCAGCCACTGTGGTCTTGAGTCACTCAAATATTATTTTCCCCTATCTATCAGTAGTAAAGTGTTTAACATAAAAGATCTCATTTGTCTGACTATGAAATATGTTCCCTTATGAGTCCTTGCATAAGTTGCCTACATAATAGGTCTTTCATCCAAAAGATGTCCCTATTTATCTATGCAGCATATTCCCCAATTGGCCCTGGATAACAAAACCCCATAACGGGTTTTTCAAATAATGGTAATGTTGTTCTAGGAAGAGACACCCCTTATATAGATATAGGTTTTAAATTTGGTGGCCATAAAAATCATGGCTCAAGATTCTCCTTGTAAATTTTTGACGAATATTAAAGCAAATTTTAGTCACATAGTCTTGCTTAGGAACTAATTTCAAAATATATATTCAAATTTATTTGAACCAAAATATTAACCTTTATAGTTCAAAATGCATGAAACAAGACTGACAATAAACAAACGACTGTGTACTCATTAGATTGAGAACAAGTGAAGGGAACTCTGAACAAAATTTGAGTATTAGCTCACTATTTTTTTTATGATTTAGTTAATATTGAGCAATAAAAAAATTAGTCAAAACATACAATATATGTGGAGTTATCCGTATAACCCTAAAAATAATCAAATTATGCTCATTAGGTCCCTCGACTTAATAAGAGAATTTTGAGCACTTCATTCTTGTTATTATAATAATGGTTCTTTTACATAAAGGAATCATTATAATGATTTACTTTTTATATTGCAATCATGAGAATCAAAAAATGAAGATTTATATGATTAAAAATAAAATTTCTTTCATTCATATGAAAATAGAGGTATATCCACAAAATAGAGCCTCTCTATCATGTTTTAGAACAAACTATCAACATGAATTTTCATTTATTGGACCACTTCATTAGACATATCAGTTTCTTGTTGAAGGTGAGATAGTTGAGGAAATCCAACCTCCTCTTCCTGACGAAGTGCTTCCTTAGTAGTTGAAATGGTAGTTATCCCATCTAATTGGGTTTCTCCTAATGTCTTATTCAACTGCTCAAGCTGTTATGAACAGAATTCAGTTTTTGTTGATGATATAACAACTCCTTCACAATTTCTTTTATTTTTTGGTTAATTTCAAGTGATTTCTTGTTATGATTTGTCTCTGCCTCAACAACTGCAGCTTGAAATCCCTCAATATTGATGATTCATTTAGCCTCTTCAAAATCTTGTGACAAATTATTCTCCTTCTCCCATCGGTGAATAGTCTCTTTCATGGCATCATAGATAGGCCAATAATTAAATACACCAAATCCCAATATGCAGAATAATGCATCGAGTTTTGAGAAATGGGACAACAATTCATATAATGGTTATTTAGCAATTATGCTCCAGATATGCCACCATGTCTTCTTACATGCCATGATAAGAGCATATTGCATCTCTAAATCTGAATTTGAGTCACTACCATGAGGTAAAATGTACTCTGGAAACAAGTAGCTTAAAGAGCTTCCTTATTCTAGTTCTCTTGGGATAGTTGAAGCTTCACCTTCTGATCTAGGAGATGATAACACAAAATGATAAATCAATATCATTATTAGTTTCAAATGGAGGAAACAAAATGATTCACATCGCTGACTAGATTAACCCAATAATAAGTCAGCTACTTGATTGGATTCATTCATCGTATTCTCATATTCAGTGTTTTGAGCATATAATTCTATAGAAGGGGAGTTTCCTTGAATTTTCTTAGTTATGACATTTGAAGGATCTAGAACATCTCTTGAGGAAGGATCATCTGTAGGTCTTTTTCCAACCCCAACAGAAGGATAAAGTTGAAAAAACTGTTTCTAAAGATCCTTTGTTGCATTTTCTATATATAAAGCTGTATATGGTGAACTTCGATGTAAAGAATCAAGTTGAAGATCAAATTATGTATGAAAAATTCATAAATAGAAACTTACACCCCAGAAATTCCTTATGAAAATCCCCAAACTCCTTGATGGAACATGGAATATCAATATTTGGATTAATTGTGCCTATCATTTCAGTGTATACAGACTAAAATGTTACCAAATACTCGCACATAAGGTATCCAAAAAATGTTGGTTGATGCCCAAATTTGATCAGATGACATTTTGTTCCATTTTCTCTTCAATTTGTATGACATCATCAGGTCTTTACATTTTTGGGTTAACATCATTATTTTCCTTATATTTCTCTGGATCTTCATTCCTTTCTTTTGAGGCAATAGGAATACTAGTGCTGATTATTTATGGATCCTTTGACAAAAGAAATAGAGGAATGTATTTAATCTTATCATGGCTTTAATCTCTCTTAGCAGAGCTAGGAAAAGAATAATATCTTAATCCCTTGATAAAGGAGAGAGACATAGATCCTACAAGAGGATAAAATATGGTTACAATAATATATTGAGAGAGTTATATACCCTAAGGATAGTATAAATACTTACTCCTTCGGTGAACACTTCAGATCAATCTCATTGCTCTCTTGAGTTTTTTTTCAAAAGATTGGGGAGAGATTGAAACAATCTTTTTAGTATGGGAAACACGAGGTAATGGTTGAGGATTATATTTTTCCATTACCCCAGTCACGATTCTTTCTCCTGGAGAAAGTTTGGGCGACTTGGGAGGATCATTCAATCCATCAATAGGAGAGCCCGCAGAACCATACTTAGGTGATTCAAGAATTGCTCAGGAGATTCCTTCTCTAAATTCAAGCAACACAAATACATTCTCATCAAGATTAATGGTGATAAAAGGTAAATCATTGTTGGGAAAAAACAAAAATGGAAATACATTCTTAGTATTAACATAAATATCCCACTCCTCCTCAATGTCGATAATTACCGCTTTGCGGACTCCTAAGTCCAGCATATGAGATACTCATTTAGAGGCTCCGATTTGTTCATCAGTTGCATATATAAAATCCTCCAACTTCATAATATAATTTTTTACTTAAACCAAGTTATTGTCTGGATTTCCATCATAAGGTGACTTGCTGTCACCAATATCTGGTATTTGAATACAATGTTAGTGGAATTCCCACGCATCCCAAAGATCGCGAGTGACACCCTCCCAATGATGAATTGATGAAGGTCACACTTTATTCAATATAAATTTTGTCAAATGTGGAGGAGATTCAACACCTTCTGATTGGGGAACTTCTTTAGGGATCCTTTCTTCAGAAAGATCAACATATGGAAAAAGAATCTCTGTTTGGGGGGGACACTAGATTGCCGTGGCGTTGGAGGAATTGCTTCTCTAGACATGTTCTTCCTATTATTCCTTCTTTGAAGACGTTTTGAGGGCTGTGAAACCTCCAAAAATTTTGTATCATATCTGGTCTTGGACTTCTTAGCACGATTTCCACATGAAACAGTCATTGTAGCCGCCACTCGATATATTCCTTTCGTCAAAGCCCCTTGAGGATATGAAGATCCCCACGCTTTGGAATACCAAAATTCTAATCCCATTGATGCATCTGGTGGAGCTAGTGTAATTTACAGTTTGGATACCTCTAAAGTCATTAGGATCCATAATTGGTGTGATACCATTTGTTGTTTCTCCTGCCTAACATACATAGGTTGAAAAGTGTCTGATGGTTGAAGGCATCTGAACTGAAGAGAAAACCTATAGGGTATATTATCCTCACAGATAATTTTACTATTAATCATGGTTGATAATGTACCATCCCAGAATGCCATCATATAAGATCTCAGCTAATAATTATTTTCTTTACCATCATCAATAAATTCTCCAACTGGTGGAAAACCAAAAGGAAAGAAGTTGAATTCTCCTGAGACATTCAATGCCTTTTTCACCACATCAGGTCTCAAGCTAAGAGGCTGATACCAAAAAAGGTCTGTAAAAATTGGGTGAATCATCGATTGGGAAATCTAACTAAATTCAACACAGAGTGTGAATAAAAATGTACTACAATCCAGCCCCACAACACTTAGAATGTCCCTGCAATTCTTAATTGAGCCTTCCCATTATATAAATGCAGTAGAATATGGTAAATTTTTTCTAATACAGGTATTTCTAACCCAATATAGTTCTCTTATACCAATTAATCTGCAATGATAAAAGTCCCTGATCTTATACCACCCTCGAATCCACAAACCGGAAGTAAATAAACTCTTAACCACATAGCAAGGAAGGAGGTTAAGAATAATTTTGCATCTGTAACGAGTTTCACTTTATAGACCCAGTGATTATAGTCACCCCTTACTAGCGTAGGCCAATATTTTCCTGATGTGCCTTTGTTATTTGCAGAAGGACAAACTGTAAGTCATCCAAAAGTTGGATCTTTATCTATTGTTGGTTGTAAGAAGGCTTACATCCACACTTTTTCGTGGATATCTTTCTTTCCTTTTGGTAAATTCTTTGAAATCATAAATAATTCATGGGCTAGTGGAGGTGTTATAGTAGTATCACCCCATGTTATAGTAGGCAGAATGAATTCATCATACATTTCTTCAAGAATGGGAATCCCAACTATTTGGTAAATTTCCCAAAGACTAATACCAACTTCACCATGCATCAAATGAATGGAATTCTTTGTGGAATCCAATGGATCCGTAATTCAATAATGAAATCATTTTTATAAACATTATCCTTTTCTATCCAGACATCTTCATAGATATGAACGTCTGATTATTATTTTTCTATTTATGCACAAGTCCAATGTACCCAAAATGCCCACATCCACATGGGTTTGACACCTCCTCCAGAATGAAGATCCCAGTCTTCCACCCAACCATTAGATTGATCTGTTTGAGATGTCCTAAAAGTGGAATCATATCAATGTGGTCTTGGATCTAAAACATGATGCTTCATATCAGGAGTGCAACCACTATGATGAAGTATGAAACTAATAGGGACAGTTCATTCTTATACTGGAACCCTCCTTGAAATAATATTCATATAGTTACAGTTGTAATACTCAAGAAACAAATTCCTTGGAATGTACTTTTGAACTGATGGAACATGGGCATCTGGAAAAATCCCATGCTCAGAAAAGGGTAAATAAATACTTTCTGTGTAGTCACGTTGGTACGGAATTAGACCCTTCCATAGCCCAGGAAGATTTCTCTCATGAATGTCAAAATAGTCTGGTCTGACGATCTTCATCATTTCTTTTTGGAGAACCTTAGCTTCTTCAGTAAGAGTCATCAAATGATTCATTCTTTCTAACAAAATAATTACCAAACATCTAGTTCAAAATTGTAAAGAGTAAATCAAAAATTCGGCAAAACACATTATTCGCGTAGGTCCTTCGACAAGGCATGCCGCGTAGGACCTTCTATGAGGTCTGTCGTGTAGGTCCTTCACCAAGGGTCCTAGTGAAAATACTTCGATGATGTTTTTTTTCATAGCTCCATCGCTTAAATTAATTTTACCTTGATGAAATTTCAACGGAATTACGTTAGAGCACAATGCAATAAGAGTTGCGTGAATGAGCTATGAAACGAGAGCTACCAAATTTCGGAGAAATCACAAATGAAGAAAAAATAACAAAGGGTGAGACCTATTTATAAGAAACTGAAGACCTACACGCCCGGACTGCATGAAACCTCTTCATATCGTACCTCCACGAAGTACCTCCATGGTAAACCTGCGATGTTCGACAAATTTCTCCATAGGACTCGACCCTCTTTGTACATTTCAGATCCAATCCTGAGGGGGGGGGGGATTTTTTTGACACTACTTGAAAAAGTAACCAAGAAGACTATGAAGAAAAATATGGGTATTTCAGATCCTAATTAAAGGTTCAAAGAGTACAAAGGAAAATCAAAATATTACCAAAGAGCTTTGCGACGGACTAGCTTCACAAGCCTACGCGACTGACCTACAAGACGGAGCTGCACGATTGACCAATGCGACAGAGCTCCACACCCGAAGATGATTTGTGCACCTACGTAGAATACATGTGTGCCAGAGCTGCACAAAGGGCTTGCGTAGACAACATCTATTTGACTAGGCCCAATCTGTGCATATAAATAGGGCCCTTAGGCTCCCTATTTGAGGTCTATAAAAATAAAAAAACTCTCAGAAGCTCCCATTGCATTGCTCTTTCACCTATATCCCTCAAATTGTCTCAGGTAGCTATCTAGACAATGATGGAAGAGATAATTAAATGGGATAAGCATGTTTTAAAGGTCTTCACATTCTTCAGTCATCATTTATACCAGTGTGGTATACCTTCTCAACATACCAACTCATTATACCTACGCGGTACAACAACTCGGGGTACCTATGCGACATACTTGCACGAGATACCTACGCGACCAACTCAGGTACCCTTTTTAAAATCCATTCATTATAGGGTATTTTCTTCCTTGGTTCCCTTATCTAAAAGGGACTAATTTGAAGCCTCCACCAAAACCTCCTGACTTATCAAACCATTGGGAAAGGCATATTAGTGGGTCCTCTATTTGGGTTTGTATTTCTACAGTCAGAGGATTCCCACATTTTATTCACGAAGGGGTTTGTATTGATGAAATGTATATGGGTTTGTATATCCGCATTCAAATGGACCTTTATCCCAGAAACAGTGTTCAGAGGTTCCCATTTTGGAGGAGGGTTTACTCCTGGCCTCTCCTTTCTCAAAAAGGTGAACAGGAACCTCAGGTCTCTAGTGGGGAAGGAACAGTTCACACATACTTTTACACACAAGAAAAGGAGAAGTCTCTCTTTCCTACTAGGGTCAGGGCAACCGTACTGGTGTAATCCACTCACCTTCATCCCTTCCTCCTTACATTGGGCCCTTTTCCAATGTAAATAGAACTGAGGTACAGCTCGTCATCTCACCCTCTTCCATGGTCTATGCGCTCTCTTCCATCAGTGGAGGAGGAAAAGTGTGAAATTTCATTGTTAAATCATTCACATATTCTTGTTTCCCACACAGAGCATGACTCACATGAGCATAGTGATATGTGATGGTTAAAACATGTGCACAAACACTTCCCCAAAAAGAACTATGAGAACTTTAATTTTTGTTCAAACCAGGATACGTAGGAAGCCGTCTCGAGACCTGAGATCACTGGTCATCGTCCTTAGGAAATAATCCGTAAATTAAATATTGAAATCATCAAGGCATTCTTTTCAAGAAGTAAACCCAAACTCATATTTCTCAGAGGACCATACTCTCCTATAAGATTTACCGAACTCTATGGGAATTGATTCCCATTAATAGGGGACACATAGGAAACCTCCTTGAGGTTCAAACCCAACACTTCAAATCAACCCTGTTCTCCTTGGTCCATATTCCCAATAGGTTCTGATCCTACATAGAAACTCATATCCTTTCCATGTTCCTTAGGCTTCTTCAGTGTAAGCCCTATACTAAGTTTTGACTATGAACCTTTCAGTTAGAGGTCCTTATCACATGTCGTTAGAAGTTATGATGTGTCCTATTAAGTGACAATAAACAACAAGGGTTCTTATTACTTTCACAAGGATACATAGGTAGCCCATTTTATGTGCACGATCATAAGATCAAAAAAACCATTTTCCCCCTAGATGAAAATAAATTCTAGAGTGCCCCACTGAGTGGCTTAAAAAGTAGTATCATTACAAAGATTATTAAAAGAATCTCTAATCAATATATTAGAGCATACCATTGATTGAAAACCTTGATACATATAGAAGTTTTCATTGATGAAGAACCATGAATGCATAATTTTGATTCTAAATTTTACACATGTAAATAAGTGATTTTAAATTCCAAAGGATACTTATGATGTACTTGGTGAATTAAAAATTATTCATGAAAATATCTTCAATTCACCAAATGAGTCCCGGAGTAGATAATAATTAGCCCCCAAAAGGGTGTGATGAGTCTGACCTCCCATCCTCTTGACCAATGCATGTTCTTAAGTATCTTAAAGTTCAAACATAACTATCACCTGCCAATCGAAAGAAGATCCCCATTGGATAAAGAACTGTTAGGAGTTTAGGTTCCATAAATAAATCCAATGGACACTACCAGGAATTAGTGATTCTTAAAACTAGAACCCATGTTTCAAGGAACTTCAAAACAATTACACATAGAACATACATTAGTCTTATTCATAAATTAAACCATGAAAAGGAATAAGTTTCATTTCATAAATCATAAATTAATGAACATGAATTGGTGTTCCAAAAATGGAAATTCATATTGAAATATAAATCATAAGTCTTGAGTGAAAAAGATAAAATATTAAGAGAATTAAAAATGTGTTCTAAGATGGAAGATTTATTTTGTAAAATCATTATATTTTTCATAAAACCAGATTATAAAAATACATATCACAAAAAAGAAAATTTAAAACCCTTGAAAATATATTTGAGGAGTATTAAATGCACATCCACAATAAAATTTGTCATGAGAGAGGAATAAGCCAATGAAAGGAAATTGGGTTTGATAATCCTTTTACCTTATGTCTTAATGAATTCTTCACATTAATATCATGGATAATAAAATTTGACTCACTAATTAATAAATATAGAACCCCTTATACATGTGTAATACTCATTATTATTAGGACCAATCTAATGAGGAAGGTTAGTGTATTTAAATTGTTCTCTTTTGATTCTATGGATGTTTAGGAATAGAATAAAATCATGTCACGTTGTATTTTTTGAAACATCGAATGGTCATAATATTCAAAATAATCGTGCTCAAAATTCTTGAAAAGGTCCATAGTATTCAGGATATGCAAGAAGAAAATGATCATTAGATTCACTATAAATCTTGGGTGATAAATTGATCATATTGAGGATGAATCTTGCTAGAAGTAAACAACCAATAGATTCAATTTCAATATAGTTGATCAAAAATCAGATTCTTCATGATCATAGTATATGTAACTACGATAAGTCAAATGTGACAATTCTTTGCTGATCTTGGAGTTCTCCTAAATAATATGTTAGTTATAGAGCATATGATTTAATCTTTATGAATGAGATAGGGGAAATAAAATCATCCAATCATATTTATATTTTAATGATATAGATGGTCTAAAAGAAAAAGTTTTTGAATATCATATTCAGTCTAATCATTTTCGGGTAAACTGTTTTATGAACACTTGCATTTATGATGAATTTAAAAAATTTATGTTGTCAAAAGTCATTGTAGAAGTCAATCATAATCATATTAAAAAGAGAAAGAAGTTTTTAATCGGACTCTATGTGATATTATATTTAGATAAAGAATTATTTCAGATCTCCTGATAGAATATAAGAGAAAGGAATGTAAGAAATAATGCAATCAACCATTTAACAGAGGGTGAAATTATTTTGTCAATCAACTGGTGAGTAGAATGAAATGAAGAAGTAGTTTTTCATTTCAAGTGTATCAAGAGAATTATTTAATAATATGGATGGATGTGCTCTCAAATGGTAGCTTGAAATTTAAAGAATGTTTTCTTTTCCTCAATTGGTTCAGAGTATTGTACTGAAGAAATCTAATTGTGAAAAATCATATTTAAAAATTGATCCCAGATTGAAGATTGAAAAAACTGATAAAGGAATAGATGAGTATGGTTCAGTATTAATGAATGATCGATACGATTTGATCAGAGTTTATAAAGTCAATATTCAACATAAATTCAAGGGAAATCAATATTTTTGGTTAATTTTGTTGAGTGATAATGATTTGGGGATTCTCATAAAACCCATCCATGGGTCACATTTAAAAGGGAGATTTACTTTATAATTTCAATGATCAATGACTCATATGTATTATTCCCTAAAGGTAGATAAGCTCTAATTATCTAGGGAGAGAAAGAGTTTTTTGTATTGAACCTTTTTCAATATGTTTTAATAGAGATAATTAAAAAGAGATGTGATAAGACTACAATGTTGTATTCAGTTATTTGTCAAATTTAGTATTCATTGTATTCAGTAGGATATCATATTTTTATTTTTATCAAATTCCGAAGATCATCATATTGGGTTGAATTAATTTGATCTAGGATTTCTGTATTAGAATTTATGGACTTAAGAAGGAATTTATCTGAATTGTCTTAATTATATTCTGATAGTGTTATATCCACTATATTGGGAAAACAGATTTTTAAGCTCTCATTTGATGAATTGTAGTGGGAAGATCATATTTAGAAGTCATACTCTGTTTTTATTACAAATACCAGGTGGTTCTTATCAACATCTAAGTAAGAATGTGTATAATGGTTTTTCATTGAATAAACTTATTTAAATTCAAAAGAATCACATGTAACATGTTTTGTTACACAAATATTTAATTACCCTATTTGTTATAAGAGGGTACTCACCAATGTTTTTATTTTCTTCAAAGTACTACTTTATTGAAAGGGTATATCCTACTCGTTGTATTCAAAGTATTTATTTCTAGTGAATTGTATGGTATTGGATCATTTACAAACTATACAATGGATGGCGATATTATTATTGAATAGTGAGCCTTGTAAATACTTATGTTCCTATGGATATCTATTTGATTTTTTTAGGAAATTAAAATATTTAATAGGAGGAGAAGGTTGTTTCAAGTAATCATAAAAAATGTATCATTGGTTCACACCCTCTCCCTATCAGTTATACAAATACACTGACCTGGCACTTTGAAGTGGTATTAGAGTTCATGTTCCCTTATCTTATTCTTTGCTGATATAGAATTTTAATTTATTGAATGGTAAGGTTATTATAGTTTTTAGGGAAAGAATTGTCTTACCTAGAAAGAAAAAATGTTTACCTATCTTAGGTCAATCATTTATCATTTTTTTAAAGTTGCAGTAAATGGGTTTCATCAAATTGATGATAAAGATCCTCTACCATCTATTGAAAATAAGAATATTGAGAATTATAAAAGGGAAAAGAATAATTTATTATCATCACTTAATAAATTTTAATTCTTAATGGTGAAAGGAGTTTCAATAGGCCAAGGTATATGGGATAAATTTAAAAACATATAAGAAGGAAATTCAAAATTAAATAATGCAAAACTACAAATCTAGAGGCTAAAGTATAAAGATTTGGATATGGGTGACCATGAATCTGTTTTTGACATCATTACTAGGGTGATTGAATTTATTGTCACAATAATATGTCTTGGCGAAAATTTATAAGATAATACAGTAGTTATAATTATTTTGTTAATCGTTCTTGAAAATTGTGATTAAAAAAAATTCATTGGAAGACAGAGATCTCAAAACATTAACTCTTGATGATTTTAATAGTACTTTCATATATTATTAAATGAAAATGAAGAAGGTTATGAATAGAAAAACAAAAGATGATAGTGAAATGTATTTTAAGGATGCATGAAAGGAAAATTCAAAGAAGATTATTATTAAAGATAAAGCCGGTGAATCTTTTTCTAAAAATATGTTATGTAAAAAAATTTATATTATTTTATCCTTATTTTATATAAATTTTAAAAGAGGTACATGGAGGTATAAAGGGGAACATCCCTTGAAATGATTTTAATGTGGAGTCTTTGGTCACATTGTGGAAAAGTTTCCTCAAATAGAGAAAAAAGAGTATAGTTATGAAGAATAAATAAAGATGAGAAGATCATGGAAGGAACAAGGAGACAAAGTATAATTTTATTTTACAAGGAATTCCAAAACATTTCAAATCCAAAATAAAATGATTCTTATCTAAAGACGAAGAAGAAGATGGTAGTGACATTGAGTCCAAAAAATCTATTGAGTATAGTGTTGAAAATACTTTTATCCAAATAATGAATGATGAAGAATTTAAAAGATGTAGTTTTTAATAAGAACAGACTCAACATGAATTTCATTGGAAAGAAGAGTTAGAGAATGTATCAGAAGGATTGGAATACTTGAAAGGAAAACTATAAAATTTGAAGATAGATGTTACTCAATATGAAACCATGACTGTTTTTCAAGTAAGAATGTAAATTTTCTGAATTAAATTGTTGATTTGAGGAAATATGTCAAGGAAGAAATGAATAATAATGATAATTTGGATGTGAATATGAATGAAAATAAATATGAGTTGTAATTATTCTGAAACAAGTTATCTAAATCTGAATTAATGAATACATATTTCAGAAACACTATCTCTATAGTTTATTATTGTACTCATAATGACAAACCTAGAAGGTTTATCAAAAGTTACTTTCAAAGGGTGATAAGAAAGATGAATATTTTTTTTGAAAACAAGAATGTCGTGGGAGTTATGTATGTGGCCAAAAACTAATAATTTTAAGAATTCAGAAGTTTCAAAAAATATTGAATCTAAAAAATATGAATTCAGAAAAGATTCCAATACTTATAGATTTGGTAGAATTGAAATGAAAAGGAATATTCTGATTGAAATCAGAAATGAAGGTGTCTCAAAAAATAAATTTAAGAAGGTTTGTGAGAATAATAATTACAATTGTGGTAAGTATGATATTTTTAAACAAAAATACTCTTTCTATGGTTATTTCTAGTATCTTGGTATATTCATAAACATAGCTAATATGTGTTGGTTTGACCAAAAACATTACTATTACTCCCTATGATATTAAAGGGAAGGGTTGAGGGGGATTCAATTCTCCCAAAATAAGATATCTGAGAAGGGTGTTAAAAATAAATATGGGAAGGTTGGTGTGATGATTTAAAATAGGTTCCAAGCTTTAAAAAATATTTTTGATATATGTGCAGAACTAGGGAACCATGAAAATTATTTCTTGTATTGTTAATGTCATAAAAAAATATTTTTAACAATTATCCGAAATAGAAATTGAAGAAATAAAATAAAGAATAAAAATATCTTATTATTCAAACAATATTGAAATATATAAAAGGACAACAACAATGTATTCATGATAGTTAGTGTTCTTCTTAATTGTTATGAGATTTCATATTTTTGAAGAATGTGAAATATTTCAAAGAAAGAACAATAAAATTTGGAAATGATGAATCCTTGAGAATCAAAGATGTTGGATCATCCATTATTCGAAAAGAAAAGTTGAAATCCATGAATGATTTTTATATGTTGGGATGAAAAACAATTTTTTAAGTGTTTAAAAATAATGTGATGAGGGTAAAAAAGTTATCCTTGGGAAAGATGTTTTTGTTGTTAAAAGTGAATAATATGGAAATATTATTACAAGGGGCCAACGTACAAAAGGAAATTTGATTTAGGTTTGTGAAATAAAAAACACTTGTTAAATGAGTATGGAGGAAGAGAATCAATTAAGGCATAAAAGTCTTGGACATATGTGTAAAATAAAAATGAACAAGTTATAAATGTGATATATTGTCTAAGACGTTCCATGTTTTCCAAGAAGAAGATATTATAGTAGAAATATTTTTTTGAATTGAAATATTACAAATTCAGTGCATAAGAAAATTTATATTTGGTCATAAAAACCCATTGAGCTGATTCATTCTGATATTTTTGGCCCAATGAGAAAACAAAAAAATGGAGATAATTACTTAATTACATTAATTTATGATTTTACTCATATTACTTGTGTTATGTATATGAAGCCTAAGTCAGAATCATTGAGAATGTTTAAAAGTTTCAAAAGGAAAGATTAGAAGGAATTTTATTATTCAGTAATGAATTTGAGAACTGAAAATGTTGGTGAATATAGAAGTGAATAATTTTAATTTTATCTTTTGAATCAAGGAATTATGCTTGATTATAGTTCCCATACACCCCTTAATTAAATGCAGTTTATAAAATTAAGAATTGATGTCTGGTTGAAATATAAAGAATTATGTTACTTGAACATGGACATTCTCGTTACTTTTTTAGGAAAGCCATGAGTATTGTTGTGTACATTCAAAATAGGTGTTTCTATATGCCTATATAAGATATGAATCCTAATGAAATTTTTTTATAGAAAAAACTCCATGTTTGAAACATTTAAGAGTTTTCAAGTGTCCATGTATTATAAATAAGTATAGTGTAATCTATGGAAAGTTTGAGTAGAATGGTGTAGATGGAATTTTTCATGTCTATTACCCAGAAAGAAGAGGATATAAATGTTTCAATAAATAAATAGGAAAAATTGTTGATTCAGTGGAAGTTAATGTAACAGAATGATTAAAAAAGACAAATGTATTGGAACAGATAAGAAAGTTTACAATGATCAGATATATTTTGAAAATATTTTGAATAGGGATATAGACAATTGTAATCCTATACAATAGGAAGAATCATAATCTGCGACTTCCAATGATGAGAAATATACTCAAAAATCTCATCCTTAATTGATGAAAGAAGTGGAAGGTCATAATATAATCAGTGATCAATATCAAAAGTTTCAAACAAGAATAAAAACAAATGCTATTACACATACTTCATTGTATTAAAATATACACTGAATGATGTGAATGAATATTTTGGGTGTCCAAAATGGGTTTAGTCCATGAACTAATAGCAGGATCAGATTCAAAATAATGAATCTTGGGAACTCAAACCCAATCCAGAGAACAAAAACATTATTGGTAGAACGTGGGATTTTTGAGAAAAGGTGAATTAATAAGGTTAAGTGATAAGAAACAAATCAAGATTAGTTTTAAAAGGATACTCATAATTTGAAGGTATTCATGTTGATTACAACTTTTCTCCTATGATAAGACTTGAAACAATCATAATTTCTCCATCTATTGCTACACAATGAGGTTACAAGATCATTTAAATGAATGGTAAATTTTCATTCATGATTGGTTGTCGTGATGAGGTAGTTTATATTGAACATCCTTGTGGATTTCTGGTTGGGAATGATGAAATTTATGTGTACATATTGAAAAATGATTTTTATGGGATTAAACAAGCTCTAAGAGCATGGTATTCCAAATTGGATACTTATTTATGGATGTTTCTTTTTCATAAAGGAATAGTTGATAGAAATATTTATATTGTAGAATTTCAAGAGTAGTCCCTCCTCATAATTATTCGTGTTGAGGAAAATATCGTTGTTGGGAATGAAAAAAGTTTTCAAATATTTACAGAAAGAATGATAAAGGTTTCTGAAATTTTCATACCGAGGGAAATGAAATAATTTATTTGGTTACAAATTTTACAAAAGAAGAAACACATCTTTCATTCCCAAGAAAAATATGATATGGAAAAACTAAATTGGTTTCTCATGGAAAGCTCAAAACTTTTTTCCACACCGATTATAGTGGGAACAAAATTTGGAAAATATAGTGAAATAAAATAAGTTGATACAAAATAATTTCATAAGCTAATTGGGTGTTTTTTTGTATTTTACTACCTGAAGAACCGAAATTTTTTATGTTGTTACTTTATTTGAAAGATTCAAGAATGATAAAAAAATAATTACATTTAACAGATGGAAAAATATTTCTATGATACATTAAAGAAACACAAAAATTCAACATTTCATACAAAATCTCAGAAAGTATTTATTTTTTTGGATAAATAGATACTAATTGTGAATGAAATATTGATGATAGAATATCTACATCGGGTGGAGTATTCATTATGGGAAAATAATTTCATTATTTGGCATTCAAATTTTTTGTGGATAATAATGAATTGAATTTGGAATATGTTCCAACATTAGAACAAGTTACTATCATTTTTAAAAAACCATTAATGAATGAATACTTTTCAAAATTCATGTTGAAAATGCTTGTCCAACCACTTTCCCATGAAGGTTGAGGTATGTGTTACTATCCCATATCTCATCTTATCTTTTTATTATATCGTCAAGCGGTAGAATATATTGATAAATCTATCCTTTTTGAATGCATGTAAATATAGGGAGTTGTGAGTAAGATTTGAATTCATCATTGTATTATGAGTGAATTATTCTAACTATTTGTTGGATTGGTTGTACAAATAAATTTAGAGTTTTCTATGAATGGTGATGAAACTGAAAAGGAAAGGATGAAAATCTGGTGATGTTTTGATAAACACATATTTTAGAAAACATGACTTTCTATCAAGGGTTCCAATTTACATCAATGAGTTAGCCCATATAGAATTAGAATTGTGGATAATTAATCAATTGCACGAGGATACATGGTTTTATGATTTATGGAACTTGGTTGATAACAACATCCATAGAGTTCTATTGTTAGGGACTTGCTGATGAGGAAGGTGATTGTATTCAAAGTATTGTCTTTGGTTTTCAAGGATGTTTTAGAAAAGAATAAAATCACATCACTTTGTATATTGTGAATGTTTTTCTAGTTATCATATTCAAAATAATTTGGATATCATTTTTTTAAAAGGTTTTCTTATTTAAGAGATGCAGGAAGAAATGTTTCATTAAATTCACTTTGAATCTATATTGAGAAATCGATCATATAGACGATGAATCTTTCTGTTTATAAATTTTCGTCGGATTCACTTTAAATATAGTCGATGGAGAATCATAGTCTACATGATCAGAGTCTAATTGAATATGATAAATCAAATGTGAAAATAATTTTCACATCTTGGTGTTATCATAAATCATAAGATACTGGTAGAAATTATGATGCAAGATTGAGGAAGGAAAGGGGGAGAAAGAGAAGCTGCCAATCATATTCAAATTTATTGGATCTAAATGAAATTAAGAAAAAGAGTTTAATATCATATTTATCCTGATAGCAATTAGGTCAATTGTTTTCTGGGAAATTATATTCTGGATGAATTTGAATGAAGGATATTTCTAAAAGTCAATATAGTAGAAAATCGTCATCATATTCAAAATATTAAGAAGCTGCTAACTAAAATCGGTGCGAAATTGAATTTAGAGAAATAACTTTTTGAGATATAATGAATAAAAATAAGAGATATGAATGTGAGAAACAATGTAGATAACTATTTAAAATATGTTGAATTAATTTTGTTAATCCTTTGTATCATTAGAATGAAATAATGAATAGTTTTTTCATTTCAAGTGTATAAAGAGAATTGAAGAAGAAGATTCATTGATTTTCTATCGATGGGGATCTTGAAATTCAAATAATGATTTATTTTATTTAATTGGTATAGAGAATTGTATTGATGAAATCAAAATGAGAAAATCAAATTGATAAATTGAAACCAGATTGGAGATTAAAAAATGTTAAAGGAAGATCTGAAGGTGATAGATGCTTTGAGAAGGATTGAGAAGATTCGAGAAGAGTTGAGAAAGTAAAGATTCACTAAGAATTCAAGGGATATAACTTCTTTATGTGAATTTGGTTTAGCGGGATTTTTTTGTGATTCCTGCAAAGATAATCCATCAGTGACCAATAAAAGATATAACAACTTCTTTACTTTCCCTAATTATTGAATTAGATGTACTGTTCACTGATGATTAGGAGGCTCTGAATTTCTAGGGATAGAAGTTTTTTTCCATGTTGGACCTTTATTGATGATTTGTTTACGGATAGAATTGAAAGGAAAATATAAATGATCAGAACCCTATGTTCAGTTATTCATCATATTCAATATTCTTCTATTCAACTATCTATCATATTTGAATTTTCATCGTATTTGGTAGATCATAATATCAGGATGGAATAATTAGATCTGGGATTTATGTATTGGTATTTTCTGATAGATGAATGAATTTATATGAACTTCCATTATCATATTCTGATAGAGTTATTTCCATCGGATTTTGAAATCGTATTTCAATAATGAATTTGAAGAATTAGAGTGGGAAGAATGGATTGAGAAGTTAGATTGAGATTTCATTGCAAAGTCTAGGATGTTCTTACCAGGTTCTGGGTAGTAAATTGAAAAGTTTTTTTAAATTTAATAAAATTTAGGAAATTGGAAAAAAATCACCTGAAACAAGTTTTGTTACAAAAACATTGAATTACCTAATTTGTGTTAAGAGGATGCACAAACACATTTTGATTGTCCTCAGTGTGCTACTTGATTGAAAGGGTATATCGTACTTTCTTAATTCCAATGATTTCTTTATAGTGGATTGTATAGTATTGTATTATTTCCAAGCCATACCAATGGTGTACCTATTCTTATTTAATAGTGAAACTTGTAAATACTTTTGGTTTTTTGGATGGGTGTTTGAATTGTTTTTCAGTAGGGAATCAAATATTTAATAGGATTCATAGGTTGTTTCAAAGAAAAATAAAATAAAAATTATTATAGATTCACCCAATACCCCTATTAGTGATATAAATACAACAACTTGTAACATTCAACGATAAAAATATTTTGTTCATCTATTTCCTTTTTTATGATTTATAGGGTTCAATTTCATCAATTCATGAGTGTTTATTTTCTTTGGTTTCATGATTGGTTATCTTGTATACACTAATGAAGGATCATGTGAAATGAGGATAATTTCCTATAATTGATATAATTTGTTATTAATGTTCATAAATAGTATTAATTGATCATATATATCAATTTTAGATATGGTATGAGGATGAATCATTAGACAAATAGTTAATGAAAATCAGTTTGATTAATTTGGATGCTTCTCCATCACTATGGATTAGTTTTGGTTTTATTATTTCATATTATGGTTATATGTTTGTTCAAAAACATAAAAAGGGTTATAATATTAATTTTAAAAAACATTTCATTATTATAATTGTTTTATTACCATCTTTGAATGTGGTATATGAAAATGAAATCGCATTTTCCATGATGGCGGTAGAGTGACACATCAGAGACGATGTTTTTATTTTTACAATGAACGGTAGAGGATAAGAGGGTTGATGATGATTTATTCTATTAACATAATAACATTATAGTATAATTAATATAATGTATTTATCATTTCACTTGGATGGTGGAGGTGATGATAGAATAGGAAAATAAAATAAGTTGAAATGAAATTTAAAGAAAATAAAGAGGATTTTACCTCTGTAGTTATTCAACTTTAGAACCTATTAAGGAAAGTTGGTTTTTCTATTTTATTAATAAAAAAGGCTCGTTGACATGGTGGATGGGATTGGAAAGATAATTGGGGTGAAATTGGTCAATATTCATGTCTTGGATGATGTGAGGAGAATAGATGAAGTGGGATGTATTTATAGGGGTGAATATGGGTGTTTTTTTGATTATTTTATTCATTAGTTTATTATTTTTTCCCAAGAATATGAATAGTTTGAACCTTATAAAAAAATAAATTAGTATAATGAATGATAGTTTAATATTTTGGGCTTACATCATCCATACATCATTTATGAATCAATAATTCATGAGTTTTTTAAATACCATAAATTACAGTATATCACCATTCACCGAAAATTCAATTGTTTTAAAAAAAGTAAGAACAATTCAAACTGACCAATTTTTGATATGTATAATTAAAAAATGATCTTCATTTTATAAAATTAAAATTTTCAATATGAAAAATCTAATTTTTATCTCGCATTATCGTTTACTTGTAAAAATCTGATTATAAAATTATGAGTGATTTTATAATACATTGAAAAAATAAATAAGGTCTCATAAATTATTTTTTTAATCATATGACAACAAAATATTTATTTATGAATCTATTTTTTGAAATAATAATTTCTTTTAAATTATTATATAAAGTATAAAACTGAAAAAAAACATTTGTGTTTTATAAAAATACCCTCACTTAATTAATAATTATAAAACATTTATTTACTTCTACTATGATATAATTATATCATATTATCATGTATAAGATACCTTAATTTTACTTATAAATTCATAGATGAGTTTACTATTCTACTGGAAAGATTATTTTTCATGATGGACATATTACAATTCTAAAGTTCAAGTTACTATTTCTTAGGTATAAGTTCATTATCATCCTGAAATACCTATTTTTTCAATAATTCATCATTTATAATATATTTATACTATTATCTCTGTGATTTTATCTGATTTATATTGCATGGAATAATTATAATCTTTGATTTTCCATTCATAATTTTTTTTATGTTAAATTCTTCCTCTCTTATGAAATTCCTCACTCGAAATTATATTTTACCAAAACAGGTTACTATTCCTCTCCTCCCTTTAATTCATCTGGTTCCCAAGTTGGCCACTCGTACTTATGGTTCCTATATAGTACACTTACTAGGTTAGTAGCCTTTTCGGTATACCATTATCTCAATGGTCCAAGAACATTACTATTTTCTCTTTATATGAGATACCATTTTCCAAATATACCAGCTTTACATTCAGTACATGTGAGGGATCTAGTATGTACTTACTCAAGAGGGATACATGGAATAAATTGTATTCTTCAGACTTGGTTGGTGGAAGTTATAGTGGATAGGCCATAGCTCTAACATGATCAATAATCTCGAATGGTCCATTTACCCTGGGACTCAGAGTTTCTTTTTTCATAAATATCATTACCATCTTCCATGTTGATTTGTAGAGGAATACCATGTCTCCAACCCCAAACTATGGGTCCCATCATTGACTGTCTACATACCTCTTCCATCTACATTTAACTGTATTGATGTGATGCTGAATGGTTATCACATTTTCTATTATTTATTCAAACATTTCATGACCTCCTAGAATACATTCACTAACTTCATCCTAGTATGCCAGTGTTCTGCATCTTTTCACATAATGTTCTTTATATGGATCCTTTGGATGATCAGGTGGAAACTATTATTGTAAGAGACCTTAACCAGAGGCAAATGTTGGTATCTTCCTCCGTTAAAGTCCATAGAACATTCTCTAAACTTATCATCAAATGAATAAATATTACATTCATATTATCCATTAGTTTGAGGAATATTGGTTGTGATGAAGATTACATAGGTGTTTAGAGAATGTTGGAGACTTTTCCAAAACATGCTAGTGATTCTAGGATCTTGATCCAACACAGTCGAGGGTGGTACTCTAGGAAACCTTACAACTTATCTAATGTATATTCATAAACATTGAACTAGTGGGAAGTCTTCTATAATTGTGATAATGTTATCTATCTTTCTATAATGATCCACAAAAAACAATATAACAGTGTTTCCTATGTATGATTTTTAATTTTTTTACAAATTCCATGGTTAGGTTTTTCCATTTCTTTGTTGGTATGGGTAATGGTTGAGTCATCTGTTTATAATTTTTCATTTTAGCATTCACATAAAAACATATCGGGAATGTTGAGGTATAATCAATGATTTTTTCTTCATATTGTCCCACTAGTAGTTCTCCCCGAAATCTCAATAAATCTTTGAGCTCCCCCAATTAATTGAGCAGGTTTAACAATGGGAATTACATAGAAACTCATTCTTTATCTATGGATTTGATGGTACAGATAATTGAGACCCAATTATTTCAAATCATTCCTTGTTAATTTTGAACATTTATGATTTTACATTTCTCATAGCTTCAAAATTCTTATGAATTTCTAAATAATTTCATCAAGAATCATTTATTTTCTCTATGGAATATGGTTGAGCACTCATTTGAGATAGGTTAGATTATTTTCCATCCTTATTTTTTCACATTTCCAACCTTTTTACATATATTAATATTATATCCTTATCAATCCTCAAAATTGTTAAATATAAAAAATCCTTTCTACTTAGAGAATCCACCAACTTATATTCTGTACCAGGATTATAGTGGATTGAAAATTCATAATCCATGACGGTCTCTAAAAATATTCTTTGGTTTATATTATTCTTATTCTATGTGAATATTTATTTGAGGCTCTTATAATCAGTATATATATCACAATTCTCCACATATAGACAATGCTTCCAGATTATTAAAGTAACAATCATATCCACCAACTCCAAATAACGTGTAGGATATTTTTTCTCATGAATTTTCAACGACCTTGTGTCATTGGCTTTCACATTACCATTATTCATCAATACATACCCAATACCTTCTTTTAAACATCATTGTATACCACACGATGTTGTCCAATTTTTGGAAGTGTGAGTATCGACATGATGATAAGACACTTTTTTAACTCTTTGAAGTACTATTCACATTCACTGGTCCATAAAATATATTCTCAATTCCAAGATGTATTGATTAGTGGGTTTAAATATCATGGTAATTTCATCTAAAATCACTTGTTATACCCAACTAGAACAAAGTATCTAAGGATCTCCATTACATATTCTTTCCTATCCAACTCTTTTATTTCCTTTCCGTTAGAGGGGTCAATATATATTCCTTTATTGGTGATAACATTCCCCAAG
This sequence comes from Viscum album, assembly GCA_963277665.1. Lineage (NCBI taxonomy): Eukaryota > Viridiplantae > Streptophyta > Magnoliopsida > Santalales > Viscaceae > Viscum > Viscum album. The sequence goes on along the minus strand of OY728159.1, from coordinate 472,462,449 downwards.
AATGATACATCCTCTATCTGGAACTCTTATTTATAATACTTTTCATAAATTTTATCCCTTCCCAGTATCCTATGAATAGTATTCAAATTATCCTCAAGTTCACCATTAATCATAATGTAAATCAGAAATTCATCAATAAACAATGAAAATAACTTTTTGATTAAATATATAAATAATCGATTCATAAATCCAAAAATATTTCTATACCATTTGGGGTTCCAAAAGTAAAAACTATGAACTCTTAGTTTCCATGCCTCGTTTGAAAATTATACTTTGGAATATCTTCTTTCCTCAGCTTTAATAAGTGATATCAAAATGAAAGAGGCAACATAGAGAAACACTTATCCCCATGCAGTCGATCGAATAATCCATCCATATATGGAAAGGTATTATTCTTTTAACATTATTTCATTGATATAACAATAATAAATGCCGAGGTGAATTTATCCATCAATATTCTTAATGAACTGGACTGGTGGACACCATGGTGAATCACTCAGGCATATAAAACCCTTGTCGATATTCTCATTTAACTACTTCTTTAGTTCACCAACTCAATGGTGTAAATTCTCTAATTTGTATTTGATATAGGTATATATCTTGGAATATTTTCAATTCAGAACTCAACCTCTCATTCAATAGGTTGACCAATAAATTCGTTATAGAACACATCACAATAGTCCCTTAAAATGGGCATGTCATAGAGTAGAAATCTCTCCTTTTTCTTAATCATTTGAGAAAGATGTGATTTATCATCATGAATTAATATCCAAACATGATAAGATGATTCTGAAATAGATTCATCTTCCTCTGTACACTTTTACAGAATTTGATGACACATTTGGATTTGAAGAGTAGTTTCCCATTACTGACAGTCTATGTTGGCTTTGTGTAAAGATAGTGAATCCATGTCCAATATAGTATCAAACTCCACCAAAGAATGTAACCCAATATTTTATGGTAGTTCATATCTATAAACATTAACCCGGGGAGTTATATTCTTTTGATGCAATATTTTCCACATTTTTTCTACTAAACATAAAAGATATAAAAGAATGAGTAGAACGAGATTCAAATAGTATGATTCTATTCTTCAATGAATGACCAACGTAACTATCAATAAATCATTTTTGGGCTCAAACTATATTGTAGTGATCGTGTAAGTTTCCCTTTACTCCCTTTTCACTGGTGGATGATGACACTGATTACCCTCAAGAACATGAGGTCAAGAACAATTTCTTGTATAGTTCCCTTTCCCCATAATGGTGACGCATCAAACCACAGGTGGTGATCTCTTTTGTTCCACCAAATTTTCTATCTAACTCATGATTCTTCAATATTAATGATCTTGGTGGCCTTCTCTCCAATATATGAATAATTTACCCACCCCTTTGACTCAATTTCCATGATACATTATCCCTAATTTTTAACATGTGACTTGTTTCGTTTTCTTTCCACATTTTTCATTATATACCCCGTCACAATGATCTATATTTTTTTCTTATCTCAAGATCCATGGGTCCATTATCCAAACTTGATATCCACATTGATAAAACATCAAAAAACTTATTCATAACTCCCCATGAATTGAATTGCTTGATCCACTCGAACGAGTTGTTTTAAACCACTAAATAATGTATCAATTTTTATACCATTTTTTATAACCAAACTTGAGGAATACCATAAAAGACATCTAAAATTATCTTCATATGCCATGATTTATTAACCTTCCCTTTTCTTCAGATCTATTAATTATCTTTGAATCTTTGTTTGAAGAGTTTGAGGGAAATACTTGTCGAGAAATATTTCCATAAATTTATACACACTAAATCTCTTCAATTTCATCCTTTGACTTGGTATTGTTAATCAATTCCTACCATTGATCAGACACTCAATCAAAATAATAAATGGTCAGAGTCACCTTCTCCATCTTTAAATAGTGAATAATATAAAAGAACCTCTAGATTTAGTTGACACACAATTCTGCGACTAGTGGATCAAAAGATCAACTAAACTCTTATGTTCATTTTCATTTAAAAGGCTCAATATCTAGATACTCCCTCTTAGGTGAATTATAAAATTCCATATTAATCAGGCTTTTGTTCATATCTGAAGATATATGATGTAGAATCACCATTTAATTTTAACCATCACCTCACCAGGCATTTGAGATGTCATTCGAGTAATCACTGCATTTTCCCTCACATGGGTTGTTGGCTGGTTCTCATAATTTCTAAAATATAAATGGTTTTAAAAAAACACAAGTCAATAATTCATTAATAAATAAGTAATTCATTTATAAAATTATCTATAATTGGATATCTTATGAGATCTAATGGTTTAGTATTTTTCCAAAACAAAGAATCTTGGGCGATTATATACATTTGGTCTTTCACAATTTTTATCAAATACTAATTAAAAAATTAACTAAATCTATCTCTAATAAAAACTATAGAAAAAACCTCTTTTTCAAAAATTTTTATTAAATAATTATAAATGTTAATGAGATAAAATCATTAAAAATCAGTATACAATGGTTTAGTGCCTTAGGAAAATTAGGAACATTCATAACATTTACGAAACAAAAAAAAATTAATTCCTTGTTCTCTATATTATAAGTGGCCCTCATGTTCTCCTTAGTATAAGTAATCACATGAGGATATACATCAATGAACAGGATGAGATAAAATCCAAGTAAAAGAAGATAAAAAAACATAAATAAATATAACATGGGGAGAGAATAATCATAATCATAATAACATAAGCATAATAGCATCTTCATAATCATTAGAGGAATCATTTGATAAAGTCATGGAATGTGGGAATGCCTAAAAATGAAATAGTATGTTTAGTGGTCAAATACGACTCATAGTTATGAACAAAGCTAACATCAAGTTCATACATAACATAAGTGTATAATTATAATAGAATCATTTATGCTAGAATAATTTTCATAAATATTTCATATTATCTAATGAGATACATCCCATCACCAAATTAATTTTAGAGAAATAAAATTTTGGTCTCACTTATCATATCATAACTTTATGTAATCATGCATGACACATAGAACATATATCAATATTTGACATTAAATGACACATGGAAAATAATTTTTTTTATTTTAATAAATCATATATTCTTGAAAAAAACATTAGGTTCATAAATTGGAAATTGAATACTGGTATTTTAATCATTATTCTTGATTTAAGAATAATCAATCTTAAAAGAAGTAAAATCTTGGTTTTTAGAAAGAAGATTTCTCTTGGAAAATAATTTTATTTTTCATAAAAAAAGTTTTGAAATATGTATATATCAAAAAATTAATGTTAAGAACAATGAAATTAAATTTTATTAGTATTAAATGCACATCAACACCAAAATTTGGAATGAGAGAAGAATAACCCAATTAGTGAAAATTGGGTTTGAGAATCCCCATTCCTTGTTTCTGAATGCATTATTCACATTAATATTGTATATAATAAAATTATATTCATTTATTAATAAATGAATAAAATCTTATAAATATATTTTATTCATTATAATTATATTAAGTTCATTTATGTATATTTTATGAGTTATATGGTTCAATTTAATTGTTTTGAGAGTGTTTACTTTCTTTTTTTTCATGATTGGTATGCTTTTATAAATGTATACATATTACAGTTAAATGAAGATAATTATAAAAAAACTATTGATAATATTTTATTAATGCAATTAAAAATATTAAATGATCTTATATATAATTTTGTTATTTGGGATAATTATTAATAATTAGAAAAATTGTTAATTAAAATCATTTTGATTTATTTAGCAGTTTTTCAATAATCACGAACTAGTTTTATTTTATTATTAAATATTATGTATATATTTAAGTTACAGAATATAAAAAAGGCTATGACATAAATATTAAATTATATTTCAAAAAATATAATGGTTTTATGACTATCCTTGAAGGACTTATTTGAAAATGAAGTTGCATCATCCATGATACTGTTAAATCGACATATCATGGATGATGATTTCATTTTTATAATAAATGGGATAGGTGAAGACTATTGATGATGAATTATTCCCTCAAAATAATCAAATTACAACATATATATGATTATATAATTATAATTACACTTGGATTTTGGGAGGTTATGAGATAATAATAAATTAATTGAACATAAAAAATAAATTTAATGAAATGAAAAAAGATTTTACCTCTTGAATTATTCTCTTTGAGAACCTACATAATGAAATTGGTTTTGGAATTTTGTTAAGACGAAAGGATATTATACGTGGTGGGGGGGGGGGGGTTAGAGGATAGGGATGAAATTAAAATTTCATCATAAATTGGAATTTCTGAGGAGAAAAGGTGGTGATGAGTGATATTTATAGCGGAGGAGAGGGGTGTTTTTTTATTATATTATTCATTAGTTTAATATTTTTTCTGAAGACTATTAATAGTTTGAAATTTTGCAATACATATATTAAAATAATGACTAAGAGTATGAGATTTTGGTCTTACATCATCCACACATAATCTATGACTCAATGATTCATACATTTTTTTAATAACATAAAATACAGTATTTTAATTTAACCAAAAAATTCAACTATTTTAGAGAAATCCGAAAAAAAACATCAATAACCATTTATACATGTTTAGAATTTAAAAAATGAACTAAATTTTATGAAAATAATTTTATAAATATGACAAATTTAATTTTTATTTAGAATCATTATTTACATGGAAAATATTGATTGTAATTTTGTAATTGATTTTATAATACATTGAAAAATTAATTAAGGTGTCAGGAAATTATCATATAATAATAATACAGAAAATATTAATTTCTAAATATATTTTATAAAAATAATCATTCTTTTAAATCATTATATTAAATATAAAATTGAAAAATAAAATATGTTTTATAAAAATACTAGTACATAATTAATAAATTTTAAAACATTTATCTACATATACTGTGATAAAATTACATCATACTATCATTTATAAGATACCTATATTTTAAGTATACCTTCATAGTTAAGGTTACTATTCAATTGGCCAGTTTACTATTCCTAATGGTCTCATTACTATTCCAATGTTCATGTTACTATTACAAAGGTATAGGTTTCTTGACATCTAGAAATAACTCTTATTTCATTAATTCATCATTTTTAATGTTTTTATTTTGTTCTCTATGTGATTTTGGGTGATTTGTACTATATGGAATAATTTTAAGAAAGGTGTTTCCATTGATAAAATTCTAGGTTTTTACATGATAAACCAATGCATACCACTTTAGAGTACCTATTTTTGTGTGATGTCATTGTTACACTCATTGTGCATCTGGTTGAAGACCATGTCAATAATAAACTAAACCTTTTAGATTTATTACTCCTAGGTTTATATATTGCAAAATTTCGTTAACATTCTAGTATATAAACCTCTTTGCAGTCATAGGAAGTACACGTACTCGAGGTTTTGAAAATATTTTAGGATCTCATCTTATAAATAGAATGATATATAGGGTTTTGATTATATTGCACTACCCCTAATACAAAAAGTAACTATACTATACTAAAAATAATAATTAAATGGTTGTGTTAATATGAAATAAGGTGTCCCAAGCTAAATATAAACTTATTTTGCATCATTTTTATGATTAAAACAATTCGTTAGTCAATAAACTCAAAATATTAAGAATAAAGAGGTGTAATATTTTCTGAGAATATCCTACTAAGAAATTTATTTTAAAATAATTGTGAATATTTACCCATAATATAAAATTATTTGGACTTATTCTAGAGATATTCCCATTTAAACTCATCTTCATTCCATTTGAAATAGAATAAAATGAAAGTTCTGATCACAAAATACCATTAAAGTATTACTAAACATATCAACATTTTACTCATGGGATCATGGGTGGAAGATGAGAAAACATAAGTGATAGGAAAATATCTGATTAAAAGAACAAGTAATTATAAAGATGATTAATATGGTGTGATAAGAGAACAAGTATTCTCATACGATCAAACATATAAAATGTCATAATGACAAGAAAAATCATGGTACATAAATTAAATCATGATCTAGGGGAATAACATAGATTTATATCAAATAGCGTGGCATAAACATAGGCATAGAAATAAAACATTGTGTATCAGGAAACACCATTTGATTTTGACGTTGAATTATTCATCATAACACATTTCCTGTAGAAGTTAGGTATCAATAAAATTTTCCTAATATATAAAATGTATCAATTCAAATTTTTTCCATTATATCAAAATATTTTAAACTCTACACAGTGAATTTTGGTGATATATTGGTCCCACCCATAAAATAAATTATAACCATAGACCTTTGTGATATATGAAAATATCAACCCTTCAAATAAATAAAACCAGGGTATAAGAATGGGTTTCAAATAAAATTTAAAATTGTATCACATTAATCACCACATAAACCATATCAATTAAAAAAATATTTTTAAAATATAACATCATGTAAAATATATATAATGTGAGATAAAGAGTAATAAGGAAGTGAAATTTTATGAGGGATTAAAAAGTATTACTTAAAATGGAAATTATATACATAACATTAATTGATACATAACTATATCTCAATTCAATAAATTATAACATTGGTATGTGAATAAATGGACATAAAATAAATATCCATTCAAGAAAAATTGACACTTATGATGATGGGAGTTGATCAAAATATAATATAGTTTTATAGAAAATAAAATAATTCATAGAAGTTGTGTTTAATTATGAACCCATTTACCTAGATGAATAAAATTTCATTTCATATTTATAAGGAAATCATCTAAAACAGAAAAAACTTATGGTTGATTATTAGAAGATATTTCATAATTTAATGAAAGTGATTGGATTTACCAGAGTCACTTACCATTACTTTGGACTCCAAAAAGTTACTCAACTTCCTATATAATAATTATAAAAATATTAATTTATTATTTAATAATTTTATTCTTATATAAATAAATATATATTATAAAGACATGAGACATGTTCTTTGGGATTCAGGGTAAAAAAAAGTTGTTTAGTTTTCTATTTAAAAGTAACTACAAAATAGACTAAGGATATTTTCTGGTGTATGTTATAGAGAATTTGAAAAAACTATAACATTTTTTCATAGTAAAAAAAATAATAATTTGATTCACATTTTCTAACTCCATAAATGAATAGATCTTTTAAAGAGCTTCTATGATATTTTGAAAAAAAATATTGCATTGGATAAGCATAAAATTCCTAAATAATGGGTTTTATAACCAGTGAATAATACTTTTAAAAATAATTTTTTAAAATCCCATTTAACTATTTTATACCAAATATATTTATTTATATATATTAAATATAAAATATTTGTCATAGACATTTCAAAAATACTTATCAATTTAAATATATATTTCATAAAAAATATCTTTTAAAACCATTATGATTTCTCTATAATAATTTATTTCAAAATAATTATTCATTTTATGGATTAAAATGATATGTGAATATTCTTTTAAAATACATACGCCTACATATCATTATCACTCATGATACCACATCCCGTTGAGGTTTTCTATTCACTCCCCATTCATTAGTTTCTCATTTGATATTCAAACACCAAAAATTTAATTTTATGAAAATATTTTTATGGAAATCCGTCTTACTCAAAAACAACTCCTTAAACAAATCCAAAATATTAATGAATTATTTTCAAAGTAGAAAATAATATAATATCTTCAATAATTTTTCAAATATAGTTTTCCAAAAAAAACATCATGAATTTTAATAAATACATGAATTTAAAAAATTCAATGGGTGAATTTAATAATAACTTTTAACAAGTTTCTAAAATAAAGTTTATTCAAATTCATGGGACGTTAATGATAAGAATAATTCATGGTCTATCTATATGATTATGATATATCTACGATTCAAATTCACATAAAATGATAATTTATAACTTATGCACTAAAACACCTTTTCAAGATGATATATAACAATTTATTTTGAAAAAAATACAAAAATATATAATATAAATTTTATGTTAAATGATATTTTTAGAAACTAAATAATTTGAATCATTAAATAACTAAGGAGGAAAATATAATTTTGAAATATCCATGTTTTGAAAATAAAAATATTTCATTCAAAAATATAAGTTATAAAAAATATAAAAAAATTTATATTAATTATAGTTTCTTATTAATTTAAAATATAAAAAATTATTTTTATAAAAATAAATAGATAATACAATAAGTTAAAGTTGAACTAAAGAAGTCAACAATAGATCTAAGCATGAAATATGAAACCTTTTCTGGAGTTTGGTCAAATAGGATGGATGAAGAAGGGGTTTGATGGACCTTTAACAAATAGAGCATATGATTTACCAATCTAAAAGATTTCCTTTTGCTCTATTTATCTCTCTCTCTTTCATAGTTTCATCACTCAGAATAGTGTTGAGGCAGGGTTTCATAACACTCGAGCTCTTAAATGAAATTAAAATTTATAATCTCATATTGACTGTAAAAAAAATAATAAAAAAATAATTGATATCTATTATTTTGATTGTGGTTTTAAATAAAAGAGCAGATTTCATTTCATGAATTGAAATAGTTCTAAAATATATAGATATTATAATTTATCTAAATTGATTATATATAGACTTCCTTTAATAATAGGTTTCATCATAAGAAGAAAATAATGATGCTCATGGTACCAGTATATTTCTTTGTCTCCATTGATGCAAACTCAAGGAGAAGAATCATATCTTTATTCGTTATCTATAACATAAATGACTACACTCAGTTTATAAAAAGAAAAGATTTCATGTAATTAAATAAAATTACATTTAATTTGGTTTCTGGTCTATATAAAAAATATATACAAATTCAATAAATACAGTTAATCCTGTCTTGAAAAATAAAATAAAAGAAGATGTCAATTTTTTTGGATGGATCTTTATTGAAATGAGAGAAATCCTACTAAAAATTTGAAAAAAACTCTATCAATTAAAATCTCCACTAGGTCACATAGGGATATTAGATAATGATCGAGTTAGAAAAATAAAGGAAAATGAAAATCATTAATATAATACCCAAAAAATGGTCCTAGATGAATAATTCAGACAATTATAAATTAAAACTATACACCTATATCATAGATATATAATTCTATTCCCATTAATACAATTATGAATCATAACTCGCACTTCATCTGTGTTTGAAACCCGCTTGATGAACTAAACTCACTCAAACCCCCTCACCAGAACTTGATATCCTTTGGAATGCTCATGCCCTAATCTCACATGAAGCCCTTATGAATGTGAATGAGTCCATTATTGGTGGTTTATCCCATTTCTGTGCTTCAGACCATGGTTGAATCATGCATTAGAAGTCAACCACTCTACTCTGCTCGACTATCTATGTTTGGTTCCCTTCGAAATGAAACCCTTGGTTTCTTTCCCCCTTATCCATTTTTTCATTTTGTTAATTTATAAAATAAATGTCATATTTTAGGTTTTATAAATGTGATTTAATAATTTTCATAATTAGGTTATAATTATTATTTTAAAATATATTACCTTTAATTAATAGTTTAATATATATAATTATATATTATTAATATTCTCAATTTATAAAAAATTATAAATTTTTAATATATAAAATATATTTCCATTGCAATTTTTTATTTCAAATAAATTATATGACATTAAATATAAAAAATTAAATATAAATATTTATAAAATCATTTGGTAATAATAAATTATTTTAAATAATGTATTTATAATTATAAAACAAATTTTTTTTTAAAAATAAAAGTGAAAATAATATAAATATGTCTTCTATTATATTCAAAATTTGATATATATATATATATATATACTATAATTTTATCATAATTTTTATAATTTATTTATAATTTCCATATTTTATTAAACAAATTCATATTTCAATTTTTTATAAAAAATAATACTCATATTTATTATAATTTCATATTGAAGAATAATTATAATAGTCATTATTCCATATAAGTTATATGTGAATAAATAAGAGTTTATCATTTGTTCTAATTTTATAATAGTGGCACCATATATTCTTTTTTTACCATAGATAATCATAAAAAATCCAATTATGTAATAGAATAGATTATCTATAATTTTTTAATATTATATAATTACCTTTCATGAATGATTGTTTTTATATTTTATTAAAGCAAATTTGTTGATGAACAAGTTCCAGGTTATTTATCAGTATCGATTGATTACTTTATAAATATACCTTGTTAATGTTTTTAATAATGAGTCATATTAATGACGTGAAATACTCATATACATTTTTCAAATATATATATAACCATCCATTAATTTTTTTGGAAAAATATAATGCATCGTTCCATGGATGCGATTGTCTACAGATACACATGGATAATGATTTCATTAATCATGTAATGGGAGAAACGAGAAATATTTTTATATCATTTAGACTCTTAAAAAACCCATATATATTATAGATATTTATTAATTTCCACATTATGAATATCCATTCATTATGGTGGTGGAAAAAAACATGTTTATTCTTTGAGGCTGTAGTCTGCACATACACATATATATCTCTTTTGTTTTTCTTAAATGAAATAGAAATGGTAGTTAATGATTACACAATAATTATTATGACATATGATTTTAATAGTCATAATAATGTTATAATATTAATATTTTGTAATTTAATTGTAGTATAATTAAGTTAACATATAGGAATAGAAAATAAAAAGGAGCTGTTATAAATTTATACCTCAGAACTTGGATTTCCTCCTTTGTGAAGGTGGATAAATTGTTGATGGATATATAGTCATTCAAGAAGATAAAAACCTCATTAATGTGGATAGAAGTTTCATTGGGAGGTTTTGTATGTTTATGGGATGAACATGAGGAGATGTGGTGTTAGTGTAAGTGAGGATAGGAGAGACCCTTTTTTATGTTACAAGGGAAGGAATTTTTTTAAAACATAATCCTTTTTAAGGAGAAGTCAATCACAAGTAAAGTGGATAAAAATTGAAAAATAAGGGAGAGGAGAAGTTATATGTTTTTTAAAATCCTCAACTACACATTCCAACACATTTCTAAACATGTTTGAGGTTATCTATAGGTATATTTTCTTACTTTTACCATTTAAGCTTCTGTCGTGATAACAAAGTTTTACATAATTAACTTATCATTTATCAATAAAAATGGATTTTTTTTATAATTTATTATGACATAATGAAACTATATTTGAGATCTATTTTATATAATTAAATTTCTAAATGTGATAATATTTAATTTAAGAAAAATATGAATATAATGTTTTATTTATTACTTTTTTAGAAAAATATTACTTATTTTCTAAAAAATAATTTTTTTTATGAAAATGATAATAAATATTTTATTATATTTTATATAACTCAAAAAATCAATATTTTTTGAAAGGTATTCATAAATTTAAAAATTATTCTTATAAACTATTAGCTTCATAAAATTAATTATGTTTGAAAAAATAGTTTATTTCACTATTCACCCAAAAATTAATTTTTATACAAATATTAAAAAATAATCTTAAGTTATTATTTTCCTGATAAATCCAAAAATTGGGGTACATTTTTCCAAATTCATATCCTAAAATGTATAAATTTTATTTTTTATTAAGAAAATAAAATATTAAGAAAAAAAATTTAGGATAAATTGTTTCTTTATATTATCTATTCTTCTTCTCATTTGGATAAATTACATATTAAACTAGTGTTAACTCTTTTTTGACACCAAAAGTATATTAAAATAAAAAAAGGAAAATTTCAAAAAAAAATTCTAAGATAAATTAATTGATTCTTAATTTAAATTGAACTTGATTTTGAGTTGTTATGTATATAGATATTTATTTCATAATTCTGTTACAACTTTTTATACAAACCAATTCAATGGATACCTTACAATGGTCTTTATTTTAATGATTCACTGTAAGATCTAAATAATATCATCAATCATAATTTTTTTAATGGGGCATTTTACTAAATATCATGTTGTTACATTAAAAATAGTTAAAATGACCATTATCCACTACAGAATAATTAATCAAAATATTCATGAAAAATATAAAATAATCTTAGCCAGATATAAAGATAGGTGGAAATTAAACATTAAAAAATATTTTTAAATATACGTCCCATACATAGAGTCCTTTCATACTTCATTCATATGTCTATCCATTGGAGTAATGATAATATATTATATTTATACTTTTTAATAACATTGTTCATATCCATTCCAATATAATTGTTTCTTTTATTTAATTTGTAACGATGTTTTATTTAGATAGTAAAATGATTATTTTCATATTTGGATGCCTTGATAGATTTCGGTTTATAAGTCAAAAATTACGTTGGTATAGTGAATAAGATGTTTCATCGGGTTTTGGATGGGGCACATGGAATGGGATCTCCATTGATGGTTTGATTGTGGGGTAGTTTATAGTATCACTCAATCATGCACACCTCTTCTATCATTTTTTCATCTTCCATAGAATCTCTCAATGGTTCCTTATTGAAAGATGGGTATAAACCAACTTTCCAAAGGGTAGTGGTCATCTTTATTTTTATGCCCAATGACTCTTGGGGACTCGCATTGGTCAAGAGGATGGGAGGTCAGGCTTATCACACCCTATTTGGGGGAATTGTTTCTTACTTTGAGACTCTATTATAGATTTAATATTTGTTCATGAATCACTTCATAATCCGGATATGGGACTAGTTACTCTAACCAAGTAACTATAGGTTAATTTTCTTTTATATTCATAAGACTAGTATCTCATGGGTGATCCATCTATATGTATAGGATTTTATTCATCATTCTCCCATTATAATAATTTTCTTATATTCTAAAGTTGTATAACCAAGTGTTTCGGAATATGTTCCCATATAAGGGGTATATTAATATTATTAAGATTGGATTGATCTTGTATAAGGTGTCCTACATATCCTGGTTATTGTAAGAATAAAAACCCATGTTGTTCATTTGAGCCATGTCATTTAACCTCATGAGAAATGAATTATATGGGTGCTATAAGACACCAAGTATTGAAGCTTGAATATCGTAACTACATCCTATGTATCCCAAGTATGGAAATAATTAGAGTCATCGTAGTTGGGTTTATATTGGGGCCTACACACTGAGGCTTCCATGTATCATTATGTAGGTTCATAGTGAAAATGGAATGGTCATTGGTACCTCCTATGCGCATATGATCCATTCCCATTGTGAGAAATAAGGGGTAGCAAATGATTGATGACATTGATTCGAATAAAGGGGCTTGGATGATGATATTTCCCTGGATAATCAATATGGTTCTCAAAATTTTGAAATAGATATCCTAGAAGTCTTGAGTATGGAAGGAATTATAGTTATTATTTTTCATTTTCTATCGGGACTAACACACTGAGGTTTCCCTATATTGTAGAGATTTATGATTCCTAATGAGGATCTCATTGCGTCCCCCCAATCACACATGAGCTATGATCGGTGTGAGAAATAAGGGGGGGATATGATCAACCTCATGATGTATGGATACCGGACCCGTGTGTTGGGAAAGTCCTTGGGTTTTTTGGTATAGAGATCGGGTGACCTGGAAGACATATCAGGAGGGCATCATGAGTCTTAGCTGACATTGGAAGTGTCGCATGGGCTTTGCTATCTTGTCCTGGTGCTTTTTCGAGACTCATCTGACATGAGCAGGGGACTTTATATGAGTCCGGAGATGTGTATGAGGGATGTCGCATGTCTTGAGTGATGTAACAAAGGGATACACAAGATCATATTAGTTTCTATAGGAGAGCTCTGTGGATCATTTTAGCACATTTGATATATTTTTCGTTCCCCAAGTGGCATGGAAAAGGAGTTTTTTGAGATTTGGATGATGTGTCCGGGTGATATCATGTATCTTTGGTTGTCACACATAAATTTCATAGGGGGTAGTGAGCATGCCTTCTCATTAATCCTTCTGCCTTGTATTTTTGTTCTCACCCTTATATTGAGTATACTGCAGTTTTGTTTAGTTTTAGTTGTCTTGAATCTCGCATGATCCTATAAGATTGTGGGATTTTGATCTCATACCCCACTCGAGGCCACATTCATAATCTATATAAGATCACACGATGTTATTTATACCTATAGAATGACTACTCTAGCTTCCCACCGGTATAGTATCAGATGAAAAGTAGTCTTATGTCATGATCATTTGGTGATGTTTGTAGAATTTTAGAGATGAACCCTACAAGGTCTAGGTGTTTGATCTATCCAAAATCCAACTATTTATTTTTATTATGGTGGGGAATATATAGGAATATTCCCCTTTGATACTCAATGGTTGTTTTCTTTATATCTAGAATGAGTCTATGAGGGATCTGACGAAGGGGCATGGCACCACGTTGTTTCTCGAGTCTCTATTGTAGAATGCCTTAGGTTTTTTATCTGGTTTTTTGGCGATTGCGAGTCCCCTATATCAATGCTTCTATTATGATACTATTTTCCATTTATTAAAGACTTTTTTGATCATACAGTCTTGTAGAAATACATCCATTTTGTCATGTAAACATGTCCAAGGGTCCTTATGAGAACTGAGTTCCTATTGGAAGACACTCGCATGACCTTAGGTGACATGTCTTGGGATCACATGAGACAAGGATGGTTTTTTAAGAGGTATCATAGGACAACATCATGGGGTTTTTAGGAATTTTTCATGCTTTTTAGTGACAGTGAGAACTTCTCACATTCTCCCTTTCGATACCCTTTGTATGATGCGATAATAATTGGGAGTCATTGAATATTTCATGAGTGTTGTTGAGTAAATTTATTCTATTTTTTTGAGATGTTCACATGACCAATATGGGTCGCATGAAGGTGCAAGAAAAATATATGAAAAAATCTATCAATTCTTCCTCAGATCACCACAGAGTTTCATGGACATGCACAAGGACGTTCATGCCATGGGCATGACATGCCAAAGGGACTTCTCTAGACATGGTAGACATTATTTTAGGGACTCAAGATGTCTTTTTGGGTGAGTTTCATTCCCTTCAGTGATGGAGAACATCGATCAACTCCTCCCATTTAATTACATTTTTTTATGTGACAGTTTTTGGGATTCACATGAGTTTTTACATGTAATGTATATGATTTTTAGTCGATTTTGTGATGATGTATCTCTTGACCAATATGGGTCTTATGGACGGTGTGCAAGCATGTAGTGGAAAGGTCTATCTATCATTCCTTATAGTGTTATAAAATTTTTTGGTTGCTCTCAAGGATTTCAATTTGGTGATGATGAACAGACATAGGGATTCTCTGAGGTTCACCATCCAAGTCATCAGGGACTCAGTGTCTTGTGTGGCACATCGCATGTCCTTCAATGACTACAAAATCGCTCCCCTTCCGACTTTATCTTATTCTTTTTTATGTGAAGATGATTTGTAGGTCTTTAAAAATTTTCCAGATATCATTAAGGGATTATAATCTTCCCAATGATGATATGGCATGTTCACTTCATAGAAATTGGGGATCTCTACCATTGAATATCATCCATCCTTATTTTATAAGGGTTTCTGATTTTTCAGGATCTTTAAAATGACATACCTTAGGTCCATGGGGGTGCTCATTAGATTATCACCCTACGACCATTGTTTTCTATAGAGCCTTTGTGGGGAAGTTTCATTGAATGGGGGGATCTGTGGGAGTATTCTCAGGATATTTTAAATGTTTTAATACTTTGTGTGACCTTTAAATGGTCACGGGATCGCGAGTCTATTAGAGGCTCTGTGAGTCTTTGACCATCCTATTCTTCCTTTTCTTTTTCTGGGAAATAACACCCATATTCAGTTATTCCTTATTTTATGATTTTTTTATAATTTTTTGGTTGGTTTCAAAAATCCCCCCCCCCTTGGGAGTAATTTTGGATGGGATAAGAACTCGGTTTTGAAGAAAAAAATGGTTTTCGGAGTCTTTGATGCTGTCACAAACCAGTGCTTTGGGTGATATTTGGTCTACTATGAGGTGTTTGGTATTTCACAAAATGATCTATATATAGGGGTGGAGAAAAATTAATTCCCATGGTTTCCTACTCCCTAGAGTGATGCCATTGTTGCTTCCATTTATGTTATATAGATCAGAATATTTGTCACTTTAGTTTATGTTATATTAGCATAGACCATCTGTTTCTTTTTATAATGTATCTTAGCTCAGCCCATCTATCCAATTAGATTAAGGTCCTATACCATGGATCATATATTTCTTTAGTTTATGTTATTTTATCTCAGACCATCTATTTCTTTCATTTATGGTCTTTTAGCTCATACCATCTATCAATTTAGTTTAAGGTTTATTATCTCGGACCTCCTCTTGCATTCATTTAAGGAATTTTAGCTCAGACCATATGTCGCATAGTTTAAGGTAATTTAGATTGGACTATATATATATATATATTTATTCCTTTTATCTTGTACCACATATTGCTTTAGTTTAATGTCTTTTTCGCTCAGACCATTTTTTGCAATAGTTTAAGGTTGTTTAGCTTGGAACCTCCATTTCTTCCGTTTAATGTCTTTTAGCTCGGACCATACAATCATGGAATATGGTCTAGAAATTCTAGGTGTGACCCAAAATACTATGAGGTAGTGGATCCTACCACGGTATTTAATAGATCATGGTGTTCAGAATGGACTTTTATAGAGTGGAATATTTTGTTGACTATATAGGCGTATATGTAGGATCCATGAGATAAATAGTCATGAAATGGTTCCTTGGAGCCAGGTATCTTTTCCAAGAGATATGGAATATTTATGGTGGTAGTATTGATGAAGTTGGAATACTATGGATGCTAGGCCATCTTGGATATTTGGAGCATAGATGATGTAAATCAAAACCAGAAAGCACGAATCCATGAATAAGGGATGGTGAAAACATGACGGGTATATCCCATGATATTATGAAATATCAGGATCCGCCGTGGTGTTATAAGGTCTTACACAAATTGGAGATCCTTTCTGGAAAAGAGAAGACATATTTAGTTAGTGGTTTTGGGATCTTACGCATCGATAGAATGGAAAATAAAAGATGATCTCTGGTTATTTTTTGGATGTATGGAAGAATTGTGAAGACTCAAATGTACAGATAATGAAGTTGGATATCGGAATCAAGATATCCTAGATGGGATCTGTAACCCTATGAAAACTATATCCAAATGTGATGCTCGAGCTATATTCCTTTTGGTTTTTAATCATGAGACGTGGGCCATCAAATGTTATTTAATGAAGTGTCACAGTCAATCCTTGAGAAAGGGCACTAAACATGGAGAGGTAACATCAAGAATATCATATCCTCTTGGATAGTTTGTTCCGGGGAATGTAAATCACAATTTCCAGTTCTCAAGTCAGGATAATGATACGATATAGTCATACAAGGAGTAGTTCAGGCATAATAAGATGTTGAGTTCTTCCTTGATGATTTCAATGCTCATGAGAATTGGAATGTCCTTTTTTATAGAGACACAATTGGTTAATGACCATAATGTGCAGGATTCATGGGCATGCATGCATAGTCATGAAAAGGTCCCATGAAGATAAATAACCTTTCTAAGGGATATGGTTGGTTATGTTGATTCGAGACACCCCATCTCGTGAAGTGTGGTTTTTGGAAGATGAAAAATCCAAGGAGGGTTCATTTACACTAAAAATATACCACCTTATAATGATCATATTCTTGCGCCAAGAAGATATGACAAATATTTATATAATATTTTCCTAGTATGGTGTGTCTACAAATAAAATCCTAGATTTTACTATGGTGATGGACCCTATCTGTTTTGTGCCTTTTATGTTTTCACAGTAATTTTTTCCTAAAACATTAGAATGAGGAGTTTATCAAGTGGATACTCAAAATTTTCTCAGGTCGACCATTAAGGGTTCTCAACTTACTAATTTTTTTCTCTTTTGTTAGCAATTTAATGGTCTTGACATTTGGACCATTATGGGATAGTTTTTAAGGTTGTACAACTTGGACTAAAGAAGAGATAGTTTAGGTTCATGACTTTCATGGACCTGTTATGAATGATTTTACATAAGAGCCTAATTAGGATACCCAGGGTCTACAGTAATCCAACATCCTTATAAATGAGGCTTGAAGATGTCTTAAATGTTGGATTGAGGTTCTCAAGTGACGATTAAAGATACGGGAAACTCATATAAAGAGCAGTTCAGACACACTGGGGTGTTGAGTGTTGCCGCGATGATTTCAATTCTCACCAGAATTAGAGTGTCCTTTTTTAGGGGAATGCATTTGGTTGAAGTCCATAGGTAAACATTCATGATCTATGGGAATGTATTCATATTCAAGAAAAGTATCCTTGAATCTGGATATAATTTACGAGGGATATAGAAAGTTATGGGGATGTAGGATGCTCATGACATGAAGTGTCGTATATGGGTTTGAAGTGCTCTTAAAGGATAGTGAAGGCACCCCATACTCTGTTTGAAAAAGGTATTTCTATCATGGACCTTTGATATAGAATAAAAAATGGGACATGGTTTTCGAAATTTATTATTTTTAGCAGGGACGTTTGTCTTCATGAAGTTTAACATCATGTGGTACAGATGTATTTTTGTAAATTTAACATCATGCAGTAAGAATTTATTTCTCTGCAGTTTATCACCATGTGGTGAGGATGGAGAAGAGATTAACAGAATAAATGGGAATTTTTTATTTAGTCCCATGGATGGATACTGGGTTTCCCAATGTATCTCATGAAAATGAGAATTAAACCACACGTGGTTCTGGAAAGTCATCCAGTTTAACGTCAAGTGGTATTGGTGGTGCAGAACAGTTTAATGTTGTGTTGTAGGGACCTATGTGGATAGTTTGGGATGTGTGGTTAAGACCAAAAGATGATGTTCATAATGTGGAGATGCGTAGTGTAGTTCCATGAAGCAATATGACATGAATGAGAACCAAAGAGGTCTCATCCACACTATATACCTTTCCAGGAAAACTGAGGCCTAGGGGCCTTAAAGGGTTATACCCATGGGTGACCTATTTAGTTGTCTTTCAAATCTCATGAGGACTAGAATCAATCCACACATAGTTCGTGTAGTTTAATGTAGTTTAAAATCATGCATTAAGGACAAAATTCAACCATCGTGAATTGATAGGGGCATTACGGTTGGCCTGGAGGTGGAGGTCTGGGCGTCACTACGTATCTCATTAGGATGATAATCAAACCACACATTTTTATTTTAGAACCAAGTAGTTTAACAGTATGTGTTAAGGAACCATGGAACACGTTTTATAGTCTTGAATTCGAGATGAAAATGGACATTCCTTGCACCTTCATTCCTTTCTTGTGAGGGTAGGTTTTTTCCACAATTCCTACGATCATTCAAGCTATGCTCGGTTTCATAAACAAGGAATTGAATAGATCTTACTATAGTGAAGAGATATAAAGTGGTATAACAAAGGTGTTTTGTACAATGTAGTGTCTGGACCAAGACATTGAATCAAGGAATCCCTATGTCTACCATTGGAAAAGAAAATCGAGCTATAAATAGTTTGTGAAAGACTGTGTAGTTTAACATCATGTGTTTAGGATGTTGGTGACTCAACGTGAATAAAAAAGAGAATTGTGGATCCGTTCAATTTTAGGTATTGTTGTAAGGATGTTATCAAATAATATTAGTGTCATATAGTGAGGATGAAAGGTTTTGTTCAATTTTTCATCTTGTTACTAGGACAAAATCTAAACCATTTAATGTCATGTGTTTTAGATGGTTTCTGTAAACATTAACATCACTTGGTTAGGATGAGACATACCATGCAGTTTAACATCATGTGGTGAGGATGTTTTTTGGGGATTACAATGAAGTGGATTCTCTAATTATATAAGATATGAGAAGTATTTGTTGAGAAATCCCAAATTGGTGGGTAGTGTGACACACTCCCCATCTATGGTGGCCAACAAATAAGCTTTGTTATGATATAACTTTTGTGTGACATATGGTCCTTCCCACATGGGTTATAACATCATGGGGTTATTCCTAGGTATCATTGGGGTTCTAAGGGACAACGCTAGTTCTTCCTGGAGAGATGAATAGAGGGGAAGTTTTTTATTAAAGGCTCACTCTATCTAGTTCGGATGGACCTCAAGTTTGTGCATTGTGCATAACCATTTACCATTTCGTCAATCAAACTCATCTAGCCGCTTATGATATAGTTCATCATCTAATTGTTTTCGTAAAATTTCTATTCAGTGTCAGTGAATATGGAACTCTATGGGTAGAACATCCTTGGTCCCATACACTAGTGAGAATGGATTTTCTTGCATAGTAGTACGTTTTGTGGTAGGATACGCCCATAAAGCATGTAAGATTTTCTCCGGCCAAGACATGTTATACTTGTTCACCATATTATAGATTATATTCAATAGAGTCTTATTGAAGGCCTCTATATGACCATTTGTTACTACATGATAGTAATAAAATAGATTAAACATGATATTTTACTCCTAGTACATCATCTACATCTCCATGGAGTAGATGTTTGTGTTAGCTTTTGTCAATATTAGGTGAAGGAGTAAGAACTTGGAGATGATATGGGACTTCATGAAGTTAATTATATTCTTCTACCTGGCATCCATGAGGGGAATTACCTCAAACCACTTGTAAAAGAATTCGATAATAGTAAGGATGTACTTGAACTACTAGGTTTTTTACAAGGGATATAGCCCCACAACATCAATCCCCCAAAATGAAAATGGCTTGGAATATTTAGATGTATATAGAAAAAATGGGGCCTTATGGATGAATTTTACATGGATCTGTTATCCATGAAATTTCATGGTAAATTCAACATAATCCTATATAATAGTTTTCTTGTAAAACCCCAACCTCATAATTTGTTGGACGAGCCCGGTTCTAGATTTAAGGGAACTACAAGAGCATATATGGGATTCCTCCATGATGGAAAAAACATCTCCTTCTACTATTCATGTGAGAATAATTCCATTTAATCCATGGTTATAGAGGATTATTTTATCATTTGGTCCATCCTATATAGTGGAGGTTATTTCCTAGTAAAAAATTTGTTCCCTTTTGACATGGTCTGTTGGGAGGGTACTATCTCGAACATAGCTTATTATAGGCTCCATCCATCCAGGGGTGGTCACTTGTTCATCATGATATGGGGTGATTTTGACATGATTTATCTCTTCAATATCACATATAATGGTCAATTAGATCACTCTTTCATGTGTGATATGAAAGTTTTCATCCTCCAGATCATGGTTAGTGAGGATGGCGATAATGTTAGCCAGTGTGTCGGTGCATGTATTCTATGATCGAGAAACATAATGTAATGTTCTCTCAATATTGAATTTTTCAATCAATCCCCTGACATATCCAATAAGAGAATAATGTTTTTACTTATTAATAGAATATTCACCATTAATCTGCTTTATCACAAGTTATGAGTCCTATTTGATATTCAGGTAGGCTATGTGTAGCTATAAGGCTAGTTCCAGTCCTGTATTGAGATCTTGGTATTCGGCATGATTATTTATGAAGCCTTCATATAGCGAGAAGGAGTAGGGTAGGACATCTTTTTCTGGAGAGAAGAATATAATCCCTAGACCAACCTAGTTGATCTATGGGGTTTCCTAATTTGTGCCGATAGGACTCTGGGAGGATCCATAAAAATACATCTCCCATGTATGAGGAGTTTCAAGGGAAAAGAAGACCTCTTCATCGGGGATCTCTATGTCCTCCAGTGTATTTTTCCGAGTAGGATTTGTTGCGAAGATATCATACAAGGCTTGACCTTTAATAGAATTATAAGAAATGAATTGAATGTAATATTTTTGTATAATGGTCTTTAATAAATACAATCATCCATTTAACATAAGGTGGACAAGGATGTATTTGGGTCGGTCAATAGGAGAGACCTTGTGAATATTGTGGTGCCGCAAGTAATGGATCAACTTTTTTACTATGAAGATGAGTGTGAGGTAGTTATTTTCAAAATATAAATATTGTGTCTTAGTACCTATAATGGTCCAGATAAATTATTAGATAATATTCTCCCTTCCCATGTCATTTTTCTAGGAAAGGAGGGTTCCCAATGAGCATTCCATGGCATCAAAATCAAGGATGAGTGGCCTCCCTTCCATTGAAGGCATAAAAACGGTAGGTATAGCAGGTACTGCTTGAGACTCTCGAAGTCTCTTTGGAAATCATCAACCTATTGGTAGGAGACTCAATTATTATTTATCCTAGTGAATGGGAGAGCCTTTTTGGATAGGTTGACTATGAATCACCTAATATAGGTGAGGTTCCCTAAGAGTCCCCTTAGTTCTTTTAGATTTCTAGGGAAAATATTGATATTATAGAAATATTCTTATATGGGTATACCTCAATGTTGTGGTGACGTACCACATACCTGAGGCACTTGCCAAATGTCACCCCAAAAGAACACTTTGGTAGAATCATCTTTAGACTATGCTGTGACAACTTGACAAATATTGCTTGGAGATCCGTGAAGTGATCAAACCATTGTCCTGATTTAACGATGATTTCATTGATGTAACATTCATTATAATTCCCAAGAATGTCTTAAGGATGCAATGTATGGAATGCTAATATGTGGTTCCCATGTTCTTTAATCCAAATGGAATGACCAAATAGAAGAATATCCCCTTAGTTTCTCTGAAAGAAGTGGATTCTTCATCTCCAATGGCCATCTTAATTTGATTGTACCCTAAGTACCAGTCCCTAAAATAAAGGGTTTGGAATCTAGAAGTTTCATCGGTCAAAAGTTATGTGATCATAAAAGGGAAATCATCTATTGGGAAATTCTTATTAATGTCCCTAAAATAAATGAAAACACTAATATTATTGTTCTTCTTCTTGATAAGGGTGATATTGGAAAGTCATCATGGGTATTGCATTTCCTGTAAAAAATTGTATTTGATCAATTTGTCAACATCTTCCCTTTAATTTGTGGCATGAGAGGGTTTCATCCTCCTTGATACATACATAAAGCCTTGATTCTTATCAGGTATCCCATGATGGTGTGTATCCATATCTAGATTCAATCTAGGCATTTCCATATAATTACAGGAAAACACATATTGATGATACTTTTGAAATGAAATGTACATATCTTGCTCATTGGGGGTAATGGAACCACTAATCATAATATACCATGGATCTTATTTGATCCCCAAGTTTATTTTCCAGAGCACATATATTGTGGTGGAAACACCTTCCTCAAATGTAAGAGGGGCGATCCTGAGATCATCCTCATGTTCTTCCATTATTGAGTCCATGGGGACATCTTCGGTTGGGGATGAAAACATGGGGGACTCTCCATCACTATTATGGAGAGGGAGTCCATGAGAACAAACCTCGTTATCCCTTACCATTTGAGTTACTTTAGAGAGATCTTAGTGTTGATTTTCACCGAGGACATAAGATGCTTGGACCTCTGGAATTGGCACTACAATTTCATCCATGTTTATGGGGATAACATAATCATAATCGAAGAAGCTCTAGGGATTTTTAGGGGATTTACCAAAACCATTAGGAGCTAAAAAATATATACCATCATCCTCAACCAGTTTCTTACCTCCGTTCTTGTAGAAATATTCTTCTGCATATAAGGCTCTGTAAGACTGGAAGGAGGATTTATCATCGTGTAATATGTAGAAATATTCATTGATGGGGTACTTCAGACATTGATGGAATGTTTATGGTACCATAATATATCTGTAATGACAAGGCCTCCGAAGAAGAATATTATATAAAGTGTATTTCTGGATAACCATGAACTCAGCCTCCGATGTGAGATCCCCAAATCAGGTCTCAAGCATAAACATCATGAGGTGAATTTTCTCAAACTTATCATATACCTAGATTGTTAACATTATAGGGGATAAGTCCCCTTCACCATTCCCCAAATTTCAGAGAGTTTGAGTTGGGATGAAATTGATCCCAGATCCTTAATTGATTAGAACCCTTGAATGTTGATGTAATTGAGTCATCTTGAGACATACAAAGGTTTGATGTTTCATTGGAGGGCCTCCTCCTGAACTTTATCAATTAACAAGATGGATACAGGACATCCTAAGGATGTAGTATCAACTTGATAGACCTCAACTACACCAAATTCTATCTCAAAATATTGTGGGCTTCAAAGGGCTTAAACAAGTGACTCCAAATGTTCTTTTGAAAGGATAAGTGTATCAAGGATTTAGAGCATGGATTGGAACACAACAAGCTATTTTAAATTATTTTCCTTTTGTACCATAGGTATGAACATCCTAATGTGGGGTTGTTCATGGGAATGTGGATCAAGGGATGTAGAAAGCAGTTTAGGAGCTAAAAACTCTTGGGTAGATAGACATGCAGCTTCTGTAGAGGTTGAGGGTATCTTCTACTAGTTGTCAAAGGTTGTGTCCCCCTTCCCCATTCCCTGCGATGATCAAATTGATCCCCCGCAAAGCGGTAATTCAAGAAAATCAGATGTGGGTGACTACTGGAGGGCTCTGGGGAATCTTTTTTCTTCCTTTGAGCATGTTGAAGTGCTTGACCATGAGTCTCTACTACATATATTCACTATGTGGGGACATGACTGAGATATTGTGCCCGTCAATGTCTATGATGTCCCAGGTATCCTTCTCTCAAGAACATGAAGCATCCCATTCCTTGTTTATAAGAGGAAAAACAATATTTGGGGCACAGTCATCATCATAAAAGGGGTTATTTAAGTGTATTGTGTTGAAAAAAAAAACGAATATTAGATCTTCATCATATGAGGAATCTATTTTTTGGGGTGGTTCCCATGTTGTGGATGTTGTAGTGGATAAATATAAAATCATTAGGGCATATGTAGGAGAAGAATTTGATTCTTCCTCCTCTATTTCATCTAACATCCTGTGGTTATGCCCACTATTGGAAGGCACATCAGACATTCCCTTTTAGGTTGGTCAAGTTGTTGTGAGTTTACACACCTGTGGTCTTAAGGTGCCATCAGCTCGATCAACTGTATTTCAAATCATCCAATTATCAAACTTTTTTTCTTGCTTGGAAGGATCTTTCTACAATCCTTGCTCTTCTTCTAACTATGAAATTGTTGTGCAAGACCCTTTCTATGAAGAATTTTCAAGAATTACCTATCCAAATTCATCCATTCCTTAAAGAACATCATTTAAGATAATTAAATATTGAATATTATAACCTAGAATTATTTGGAAAGTTAATTAGTCTAGATAGTAAGATAGGTCTACTTCATCAGGCCTTCCAGGATTTGGAAGCATGATTAGGTTATTATCCATGGATTCTAAGAAATTACTGGGGATTTATTCATTTTGAAAGAAGTTTACTCTGTTAAAATATTCTAAAAATCTAGGGTGACCCTGATTTATTTTTACTTCTAGTCGGGGGTTCTTTAGTTTCTGTTACTTGGTAGTTGGTGATGGGAATTTTGAGGCTTGCCTCGGTGCTTAGATGGGCACCACTGCTGGCTTGAGAGTGGTAGCAGTAGCATCTGCTCTGATTTATTTTTCCTTGTTTTTTGGGCGTAAGATAATACATAGATTAGGTTCTCTAAATATCCACTTCAAGAAATTCTGTTATTATAGAGAACTCACTAAATCAACCTAGATATATCATGGAATTATTGTTGTCTACAACTCATACCTAATATTTTCAGAAAAGATTTCTAAAAATTTCTCCTATGAGAGATGGATGCTTAGTGAATAGGTCAAACCATTCCACCATGAAATGAAAACCAAAACTCTCTCGTTCTCATGTTATTTTTTTATCATGTCGATAATAATTGTCTTCCTCAGTGTCGAACTGAAATAACAAAGGAACATATGAATAAGGTCTTCCCATCATGTGATTGATCCTGCTGGTAGACTACTGTACCAAAAAACGGTTGTCCCGGTCAATGTTTGTACAAAACACCACAACTTTATTACCTCTTTTCGATCTCTATGTCCCATAATCCACCCACATTGGTAAAAAAAAGTGTTTAAGATGTTTCTCAGGGTCTCCGGTACCATAAAATGTATAAAGGGTAGGATTTATGAAGTTATTTGGTGGTGAAGTATCATCCACCCATTTAGGATATGCCTTCCTTTAAGTATTCACAGTTGTCTGTCTCCCTTCTATGGATTATATTCCAATAGATATGGATTAAATGGAGGTAAGTACCTTCGAGGGCACTGTAAGCTGAGAATATTTGCATCCATAAAGAGTGGGTGGGGGCTAATGAGTTGGTCTTGATTTCATCTCCCACTGATACTATATCTTTCCTATGTCTAAAGGATTACCATGGTGAGAAAGAGGTTGTCACCACAATAGAGGGAAGTACCGATCATTTTTTTCATCCACATTTATTTATACTGTTGTTAAGATCTATAGCCATCCTGATATTCATATATTTTTTCTTATCAACATATCATCCATGTGGGGGAAAATATTTTCCTCTAGCTAGAGATGATACCCAGTGGGAATATTTCCCCTATGTATCTCCTCATGGAGTGTCGGAGAGCTTGTATTCCACTCTCATATTTTTTAAATACATTCTTCCATGGATGGTAACCAAGATAGAGTCCCATATTCTCCTTTTAATTAACAATATTCCTCTCAAGATATGGAAACATTTTATTTGGTGGTGCCAAATTTTGGATCCTTCTTTGGTTCCTAGTGTGTGCTACCACGTTTACTGCATCCAGATCACCCTCATCCTATGGTAAATTATCAATGTTGTGAACTTCTAAATCAATATATTAAGCAATGTTTTTCATGATAATGATTATGATTATAAAAAAGGCATCTCATACAATGGTGGTTATGCCATTTCTTTCCATGCAACAATCTGATTCTTCTTGGATTCCATCAGGATTGTTGGTCGAACCATTGTCCTTATGGGGTTATCTAAACTTATGAACCCATAAGGGTTTGATTTCCTTTGAAATGCATTCTTCTCCTCTAGGTTTGTTAATAGTTACCTTAAGTGTGTTTTTGTTCATTATTTCTGATAGAGAATCAACCAATAGAGTGTTTTCTCATAGTGGGAGGAACATGTGGGATTCCCACTATTGATTTCTACATCCCAACCTAGAGAAAACTAATTCATTATGTGGTTATGATAATTATGAAAACTACCCCATACTTATAGATTGGGGTTCATTTGGGGATTCCATTAGCATATATTGATCCTATTTTTGAGGGTCCAATGACTCTAGTTGGGGAGATGACGATTCTTGGGATGACTGTGAAGATATAAATTCCCCCAGCCTAGTGGGGTGGGGATGATTCAAAATCTATGGCAATGTCTCCAAGGTCTTGATGGGGGAAAATGTATCTAAATATGATGATTGAGATACAAATTCCCCCATACCTATGGGATGGGGTTCACCTATCGTAGCTGAAGTTTTTTCATGAATACTCTCAAGAAATGACAACATGAGTGGTAGAGGTGGTGGTCTATATTCTCATTGAATGGGAGATGAGTCCACTATTGGATGGATTATATTTAAGCTACTAAGGTAGTATCCATTATGTGGAGAAACTATGCTTTCATGGGAACATGGTGCGATGGCAGCCTGTAGTGAGAGTTATTACTTATGGTAAGTTGTCCGGGTGATCACAACATCGATTTATCTATCCAGATTTTTCATATATTATCTGAACTGTCCTAGTATGGAACCCTGTTGTCTATCCTCCTTCCCCACTCATTTTTTCCAAGTAACGATGAATTAGGGGAATTTTTTTGCAGCAACCAACTAGCCTGAGCAATACCAAGTACCCTGATTTCTCCGGAATCTATAACATTAAAGGATGTTGTATATGAAGGGATATACTAGTCTATAATTGTATAAAAGTTTAACGATCCATACTATCCTCCTTCTAGAAAATTAATTTCGGATATGGATTCAGAGATGAGCTTCTGAAGCATCATGATGCAATGGTATGAAGCATGTTGCATATCTGCATTGTTCTTTTCCGATTTTGGATCTCAGGCAATGAAGATAGTGGCTAGGTTGAGCTAAAAATAGAGTATACTGATTTCCCAAAGGTGAAACTAATATCCTAGATAAGAAATATATTGATAAATTAATTTTTTATGAGTATCCCATATATTCTGTTGTAGATAAGGAATTCACTCCTTCTCTAGTTCAGTTGGGATCTCATAGGAGGATGTAACAATGGGAGGGAACATGACAGGGATGTTATTTTAATCTAACTCTCTCATATGTTGATGTTTCCTTCCTCCGCATCAGAATCACATGCCTCTATCTAGTCCGAATAAAGAATATGGAATTGATGGTCACATGCTGATGGGAATAGAGTGTTGCTTGAAGTTTATGGGGAACTATATACAGTTTACCCGGTGGTTTTTTCACCACTCTGCACAATGTTTTTGTGGTTTGGTTCACCTTTATATAAGAATTATTCTTGAAAAGGGATTATTTTCATTCCGATGAGATATTTCTCTTTTGTGAGGTAGACCACTGTGGATTTTAGGAGAAGATTCCCTATGATCCATCTCCTCATTACCATGAGGTGGACTGTCACAACAGGGAAATCCTTATTATTATTCTTCAATAGAAGAGTTGAAAAACCCTTTTGGTGATGGGAATATGTATCTAATAACATTAAGGACACTAGCATTGAGAAGATTAGGAATATTATCCATGTTCTACACCTTCTTCAGAATATGCTATCCAACCTTTTGTGATTGCATATGGTTATGATCCTAGTGTGTAACAATTTCCTAAACATTTGTACAAATATTGGGTGTCATGGGAGAACGATCCCACTAATGAGTGGAAGATGGATTGTTCCAATAATCCATCTCATTACAGATAGGGATATAATCCCATCTTGATTCTGGTTCCATTCCTATTTGGTAAACATTAGTCAAAATAGTAGTATGGTCTGAATCTTAAGCCTTTGGTATATGTCCATGTTCTTTCCTATCAAGGGTATATGCCTACCTAAAGGCATGTGCCTCTCTCACCAGGTTATAATCAGTTGTATCAGGAATATGACCCTGGATGAAATATGCATTCCCCAACATAATTGTTGATGGACCTCTATAACTGAAGAAGGAATATGATCCCCCACTAGTATTTACTTAGAATGATGCTGGTGTAGTCGTTCATCAGTGGAAGTAGTGATATACACATTGATTTCATGACATGCTAGAATATTATAGGAATATTAACAGACAGAAATATGGGTATGTCTCGACGAATGTTCCTCTCTCAGGTGGTTAGCCTTAGGTAGGACATGCATATGTTCCCAATCCTACCACTTTGGAGTATGCCTCCAAACATTTTTGATAATAATGTGCCCATGTCTCAAGGCATGTGACTCTCTCACCTCATGAGGCTTAGTTGGAATAGAAGTATAAACCCAGTCGTATTCCTCAACCATTACTGGAATATGTCGATAATCCTCTAAAAAAGGAACTAGAATGTTTTATTTCTCTTGTACAACCACTTCATCATGATGATCAGAGTGTTAAGTTGTCCTTCCTATAGGGAGAGCATTTTCTTATGTACCTTCACCAGTAATAGTTCCAAAATATGCTGCTGGAGCTCTTCAATTATTCTTAAAATATTTTGACATTTTAGTAAAGTGTGTGTAGAGATAAAATACAATAGATTTTCTATCTCCATTATATGTTGACACAAATCCTTGATTGAAGAGGGGATATGCACCCACCTCTTCCCTCCATATTCCATTACAGTATGAAAATGGGCTTCTTGCCTGGGGGTATGAGTATGAGCCTCCCCCATCTATGTTGTGGGGATTTGACCACAGACTTGTTCTGAGCAAGAAGGGTTATGAATCTACATGATGGTTCCTTATAGAGTATGTCAGCAAACATCATTAATATGAGTGGGGGTATGATCCCTCACTTGGATGGTTTCGGGAATATACTTGTAGACTTGTTCTTTGTTAGGACGAATATGATCCCACTCACTGGTTCCTGTTGAAGTATATTGGTAGGAGAAATAAATTGAGCCCTCTCATGAATGTACAATTCCATACTCCTCTAAGGATTCTTCCTTAGATCTAGTGCCTGGTCATTTGATAAAATTTTGTGTCGGACGGTACCCCCGACAGGTGATTTATGGGTATCAGTAGGATGATTCCAGAGATAGTGGTTAATTGATGCCCTATATAGAGGTTCATGAACTGGAAAGGATCCATATCGAGCTTCATTGTCACCCTTCGTCAGATATTAAAGATTCTGGTTTTTGCGCTCTAGAGATATGCTTCCAAAGTGGTTGGATGTAGCGATGGTGGCTATTAGCTTTCCCATAGCCTTTGTTGGGTGTTTCAATCTTTCCGATTGTCTTTCTTGAAGGATCTCATAAGTAGTTTCTATGTTCAGGATAGAACCATGTTCATGGTACACCTAGATCACCATATTGGGGACCTATCATTGGATTTTCTAGGCATTTGATATCACTTTGCAACCTTCAGGAGCGACAGTCACTGTTGAGTTACCTTAGTAAATTTAAGATGTTGAAGAAATTTCCTAGGGTTAGGATATTTTTGATGAAATCCTCTTCTGCAATAATACAGACAACAAGGAACGAGGTTACCAATTAGTTATATATCATTGGCATGAAAATTTGTAATTTGATACGCATGTTTCACACAATTGTCAAATATTCCCATCATTTCCTTCCCAATGACATGAAATTTTCAACACGAGGATGGAATTATATGAATCTAGGTTTATGTTGGTCTTACTACTTTGTTTGTATCTATGTTTTTCAAAAACAAGTTCCCAAACAGACTCATGTTGAGTCTATCGGCATTTTTGAATATAGGTGGATTGAAACATGGCTCAACATATGATAACCCAATAATTGTTTATTATATATATTCATATTGGGATCACCTTTTTTGTTTCATTAGGTTTTGGATGGGTAACATGGAATGGAATCTCCCTTGATGGTTTGATTGGGAGGTATTTTAGATCCTTAATTAATCATGTGCATCGGGTTTGCCATTTGTTTCATCTTCCAAGAAAACTCATAATTGTTACGTTACCAATATTTGGGTATAGATCTGCTTTCCAAGGGTTGGAAGTCATATAGGTTTTGAATCCCTATTGACACTTGGGGAATTTAATTGGAAAAGAGGATGGGAGTTCGTGCTCATCACACCATTTTTGGAGAAATTGTTGCCTACTTTG
Source organism: Viscum album (assembly GCA_963277665.1). Classification (NCBI taxonomy): domain Eukaryota; kingdom Viridiplantae; phylum Streptophyta; class Magnoliopsida; order Santalales; family Viscaceae; genus Viscum; species Viscum album. The sequence goes on along the minus strand of OY728159.1, from coordinate 472,431,131 downwards.
GGACTCTCCCATAAATTTTAGATATGTTTATGAATATCTCATTAATATTGATATAGGATTGGATACCCTAATGAAATGAATATTGTTTAATTCTATTTTATATGAAAAAGACTAGGATATCATTAGTGAGTCCATTGGTATGTATCATAGGTTCTACATCATTCTCAAGTAACAACCAATTTCTTATATGATGAATCCATATAACCAATTATATCAGAATTTGTTCCCATATTAAGGGGAGAATAATATTTCTAGGACAGGATTGAGCCAGTATAATGCATACTAAATATCCTAGATATTAATGAAATCAAAACCCACATAGTTTTTTTATCCATGAATTTTAACATCATGTAGAAGGGCTTATATGGGTACTCTAAGACACTGAGTATTCATGCTCAAATTCAAGAAGGGAAACCAATGTATCGTGATTATAATGAGAATCTAATTCATCATAGTTCATTTTATATTGAGTCTTGCAGACTAAGGTTTTGATGTACCATTGTAGATGTTCATAGTGCAGATGACATTACCAATGCTACCTCCTAAGACCACGTAATCCATTATCCTTGTGAGAAACAAGGGGTAGAAAGTGATTTATGTCATTACATCAGATATAGGGGCTTGGATGGGGATATTTACATGGATGATCAATATGGAGCTCAAACCATTGGGATAGGTATCCTATATATATTGAATATGTCTTGAATCGTAGTCGTCAAAGTTCCCTTTTGTATCGGTACATACACACTGAAGATTCCCTAGATCATAGAGATTTATGATTCATAATGAAGTGAACATTTCATCCCCCTAAGATGACATGAAAAATTCTTGGTGTGTGAAACATGGTGGAGTAGATGATCAGACACATGGTATATGGATTCAAGACCAATGTATTGGGACAGTCCTTGTGTTTTTTGGCAAAAAGATCATGCCATAGGAAGGTGTCCTACATATATTAGTTATAGAGGGAATTTATGTTATTGTAGTTCATATACGTAGAGGATTTCACACTGATTTTTCCCTATTTTTTGGGGCTTACATCTCAAGAATGGGATATATCATTGAGTCCTTGGATACCCTGTGGACAATTCCTTCTTGTACAGAGAATGTCACATGACCTAGTTGACACGTCTTGGGATCCATCTCATGAGATGTCATAGAACATATGGCATATATCATAAGAGGAAGTGTTCCATAGTTTGAGGGGTTTCACGTATCTTGGATGACATCCCTGGAAGGCATCGTGAAACCTGGAAGACATGTCTGGAGTGTGTCACAAGTCTCACATGACTTTCCCTAGAACTGTCATGAGGGCTTGGCAATCATGTCCAAGTGATTTCTCAAGACTCAAAAGACATGAGAGGACATCATTATATGAGTCAAGAAATGTATCTGAGGGATATTTTGATTCCTAGGTGATGGACCCAAGGGATGAGCAAGAACAAAGTGGTGTCTACGGTAGAGTTGTGTGGCTCATTTTGGCATGTCTGGATTTTTCTTCATTTCCCAGGTGGCATACTGAAGGAGTGTCGTGAGATCATGGTGAAGTGTCCCAATGATGTAATGTGTCTTTGTCAGACACACACGAAGTGTTTAGGGGGTATTAGTCATGTCATTATCTTAGTCATTCCACCTTCAATCATGGTTCTCAGCATTATATTGAAAATACATCAGTTTTTTTCAATGTCAGTTGCTTTGAATAAAACGTGATCTAGTGGGTTTGGGTATGTCCTTTGTATAACCTACCAATGGACCTTTTCATGAAATATGGATGATCAGAAAATGTTCTTTATGACTATCACATTATTAATCTTTATTTACATTTTTATAGTACATGACAAAAATATGTATGACCACATGATTGATTTGAAAAGTCCATAGAAGTTTAGAGTCAAAAACTGAAAAGTATTTTCATATTTTACACAAAAAATAGAACCCCTTCTTCATGTTGGGGTGGGGAATTTATAGGTCTCTCTCCCTATTATAATCATTGGTTTGTGTGGTGAATCTGGCATGATTCCATGACGAAGCCAGCAAAGGGGCCTAGCACCATGCGGTTTCACGAGTCTCTTTTATGGGATTCATAGGGCACGTCACCTGATTTTATGAAATCATGAGCCTCCTCCATCATCACTTTATCAAATTATTTGCTGATTATTGATGATTTTTTTGCCATGTGGTCATGTCGAAGGACCTTCATGTTGTGACACAAACATGTACAAGGGTCCTCACAATATCTGAGTTACCGTTGGAAGACACTCTAGAGATCTTTGGTAAAGTTTCTTGGGGTCTCATGAGACAAGGATGGTTTTTCTAGAGGTCTCATAGGATCATGCCATGCGTGTACTAGCTGTATTGTATTCCTTTCAGCAACTGCCAAAACTTCTTCCCTTCTCCCTTTATAATCCCCTTTGTTTTATGTGACAAATTTTGGGAGTCATGGGAGATTGAATGAGTGTTTTTAGGATATTTCATCTATTTTATGATATGTTCCATGTTACCAATATAGCTCTCACAGGGGGAAAAACATTCTATGGACAGATCTATCTATTCATACTTAGAGCGCCGCAATGTTACCTAGACATGGATGAGGACATCCATGATGAAAGTTGAACAAACCTAAGGGACATCATGATATAAGGTGGACATGATGCTAGTGACTCATGGCCTATTTCAGGGCACATTGCATGTCCTTCAGCAACTGTGAACATCTCTCCCCTCATCCATTTTAATTACCTTTATTTTATGTTACTGAGGTCACGAGTCACCCAAGTTTCCATGTGTAATGTCTATGATTTATAAGTTATTTTTTGATGATTTCATTCTTGAAAAATATAGCTCATATGGAGAGTGATCAATCTTTTAGTGGAAATGTCAATCCATCTGTCCTTACAACACCATGTAGTTTTCTAGATTCTACTAAAAATTTATTTGCAGATAGGATAAAAAACAAGAGGGGTTCTGCGAGGTGTGTTAGCCATGTCTTCAGTGACTCAAGGTGTCTTATGGGGCATGTAACATTTCCTTGAATGACTAAGAACAATGCTCTCCTCCACACTTTTATCAACATTGTTTTTTGTGATAATGGTTGGGAGGTATTGCGCGATTTACTGAATATCATCAGGGGGTTTTATACTTCCCAATGATAATATGGCACGTGAGATTCCGGGTCACTGGGCATATATACCTTTTAATATCATCTTTCCTTATTTTAGAAGGGTTTTGTATGGGTTTTCATCCACTTTTGATTAAAAAACCATGCATCCCTAGGGGGTCCCATTCGATTGTCACCCTACATCCATGGTTTCCTAAAGATCCTTTATAGGAATGCATCATTAAAGGGGGCTACACAGGACTTATTGTGGGACTTGTGCTATGCATGATACTTCATCTGACCTTTAAATGGTCAAGAGATCACGATTCCTTTGTAGGATATGTGAGTCACCGACCATCTTCTTCTGCCTTTTCTATTATTGGGTAATAACACCCATATTAAAGTATTCCTTATTTTATGATTTTTTCGATGCTTTTTTGGCGGGTGTCAATATATGGTCAATGGGGTTGTGGTCCAATTTTATCCATAAAATTAAAAGTTGAAATTTATTATGTTAAATCATTTAGTATATTTTATTTATCATCCACTGATTGTAGATGTGAAAAAAATACAAAATATAATGGTGGTGGTAGTCCGCACGTATACAAAATCAAATTTTCCATTTTTAAACTGAATTTAGAACAAGTAAGTAATATATTATCTTAGTTTTATTGAATCATTATTATATTATACATGTCATTTTTATTCATTATATACATCTTTATGACCATCCATGTGAGGTAGAAGTGAGAAATGAATCACATCACATCATAGAAGTGGTATTCTATATGTACACTTGAGTGATGTTTAAAATTTCTATAAAATAGAATAGGTAAGAATATGAGAAACAATATTATCATTATCGATCATTATAATATTTAAAAAAATTATATATTCATTATTCCAAATTTATAACAATTTGTGTGAGGAGGTGATGGAAAACAAAATGCATCACTTCATGAGTTGGTAGTCCATGCATACAAAATAGAAATTTTTCCATTTCCATATGATGGAAAATAGATAGAAAACTATTGTTCCATTATGATAATGAAATATTAATTTATATATTATATTTATTTTTTAATGTTATAGTGGTTAGAAACAAATTTGATGGTGATATAAAAATAAAAAAACTTGAAAGATGTTGGTTAGGACTTATACTACCTCCATAGAAAAAACCCTTTAAATTATAGATTAAGACTTTTATTATTTTAAATTTTATAATAATAAGATCTCCAAGATTTTTATATATTTTTAAATGTTTTATCATAGTTATTATTCATGATAATTTGATAAAATATGTGAAAATGTGAATAGAGGAGGAATTATGTTATAACAGAGGGGAGTGAAACTCTTATAAAAACCTAAAACATTAAATGAATGTAATGAACATTCTTAGTGATAATGAATTAATTTTAAACAAATTTCCAATCGAATATACGATTAAACTTAAATACATATAACCAATAATATTTTCCAAATAATTAGATATAGTTGTTTATCTCTTAGTTTAAACCCATCCTCTATTATCCCTATTAAATTGTAATGATGTTATAATGTTTTATCTTGGTAAATAATAATTATGACCAAAATTCAAACTGAATTGATTAAAACAAATTTACCTCCTAATAAAAAATATTAAAACCATTTTTCAATTTAAATTTTTTATAGGGTTCAATAAATAATTTCAATATATATGTGAAAAATGAATTATTATTTTTAGAGAAATTAAATTTTTTACATCAAAATTATTTCAATCCAAATTAAAATATATTACTAATTATAATGGAATTATTTTGACTCTTCTATGTCATATGGTGTATATTCCAAACCAATATAAAACCAAATGGGTGTTTGTAAATACTTGAAAATAAATTAATGTATTTACAAAAAAAATTATATTTTCTCTTATTTGATGAAAAATCAATCATTTCAGAAAAATCCCAAATATTCCCACTAATATAATATCTATTTTATAAACCTAAAAATTCATGTTATATTAAAACATTATAATCTAAATGTATGAAATATTCTTATTAAATAATACGATATTGTAATAACAGGATATTTCCCTCTGGATTTTTTCTAATAAATATAGTGTGTTCGACATCCTTCTCTATAAGAAACTGTAAACTAAAACAAAATCATGATATTTTTATTCCATTTAAATTTAATTTTCAATTAATTGTTATTTAAAGGTGTATAAAATTAAATATATTAATATATAGCTATAATTATTCAAATTTATGTAATTTTATATTCTATTTTAGAATATATTTTTTTATAAGGTGTAATTTTTATAACAAATATTTATATATTTTTATAAATAAGATGTTGATAAAACAATATTAATAATAGAAACTATTATTTTAAAAACATATTTAATATTTTCAAATGATAACCCATATTACTAATTTTCCTCAACATATGTAAAATAAATTCATCATCCATGGTATGTGTGGACTACCCCATGAATGGGAATATTTATTTCCATTTATCTTTTTACCACCATAAAAATTGGAAGATAATGATAACATTATTAAAGTATTAATATGATTTTTCTAAAATTATTATATTTCTAGTAAAAAAATGGATAACCTATGAAAGATATGAGAAATAGAAAGGTGTGGTAAATTCATCTATCCAAAAAATTGTTATAAGTAGAAAAAATGATATCTCTGTACTATAAAAAACCTACATATATGTTATATTTGTCTCCAAATTATTTTTAATACATATATAATACACATATAAAAATTAAAAAGGTTATTACCCAATCATTATAATGATATTGCAATTTAATCATTTCATAATCATCTATTAATTATGGTATATTTCTCTATTGGTTTGTTTAACCACCATGTTGAACGATGCTATACTATTTATCCCAGAAGAAAATGGGAATATAATATCAATTAATATATGATATATATATATATATGTGTATATAAAATAGTATTTTTTTAACAGTAATATAAGATTTTAAAATATTTTTTGGAAAAACACCCTTCATTCAGTATGAATCCTGGAAAAATGATAGTTACAAAATATTTATAATTAAAATATTTTTAAAAAATATATTATATTAACATGTATGTTCTTGGAAAGATGTAATTTTTTTTATAAGATTGATGAAAATCATCTTAACTTAAAAACTAATTTTTAATAGTCATGATTAATAATAACATTTATCAAAAATATATCGTAAATAACTAATTTACATATATAAATTAGTTATAAATTATTTTTATAAAGAATTTATATATGAAAAAAGATTATAAATGGGTTATTAAGACAATTCATTCTTTATACAGTATTTTATAATTAATTTAATGAAATAAGGAATTTTTGTAAGGGGTTTCTTAGTCTCAATTCTGGTTTTTTGATATATTTTAAATATTATAAACCATGATTCCTTTTGAATGGTGTTATATTAATTAACCATACCATGAATTTTTTATATTTTTTTTAATTCATAGGTTATATTGATCCATATCATGCAGTTTTATACAAATGGGCTTTGACTCATGTGTTAGCCGAGTTGAATGGGTTTCCATCTCAATCACCCATACATGAGGCATATGTTGATATTAGGATCAAATATTACTTTTTAGGGTGTAAATCTTTTCTAGAGATATGTAATAACATGAAATTATTTGATCGTGAAAAAATAAATTTTGTTTCTTTTCTTCCTTATATTAGGCTATGATTGAAATCTCACATAAAATATAAGGTGTTTACATAACTCAATTAGATTTTATGAGTTTTAATATTATCCCTTGATATTTATCCTTTATTTATTATAGTATGAATTATTTCTATAATATTAAATCATTTATTATTTAAATCATCATTATTGATTATTTATGTTTCTTCAACAAAATGAAACTATGTTATGAATAATTCTTATCCTTCCAAATTTGGATTTAACATTAATGTATTTTTTTTACTATTATAAAAAATGTTATTCATTAATATTAGTAATTCCAGGAATCTAATATTTATTATTACATTCATACTTATTCTTAAACCATTTGGAAAATGAAATTTTGATAACTTTATAGGATGTGGGTTTTAAATATAGTAATTTTCTGTAATATTAAAAAGGTTTTATTCCCTTTACATAATCAAGAATTTTTCCTCCCAGTAAATAATTTCTCAAGATAAAATATTATATAATTATAAAGGATCCATTTTTTATGTTTCATTTTAAAAAATATACTATTTTCAAAAAAAATCACTTTGCCATTTAAATGTTAATTTTAAATGAAACTCGTATATCACACTTTAAAAAATTAAAAACATTTTTTAAAAAATTATTTTATGTTTTCACATCCATTTTTATTTAATATTAACAATGATTTACCCTCATTGGATTTATTTTTCCTAATTTTTTCCCTAATAAACATTTCACTATTTCCCTTTTGATGAATTAATCTTATTATAACATATGACTCTAATTATTAATCTCATTATTGATAAATCATTAATATTATATAATAATAAGGGATTATATGTTTATGTTAATATCCTATAATCATTATTGTTATATTATATGAAGATAAATTCTTCATTGTCTGTCCATATGGGTTTTAATCATGATTTATAGTAATAATCATCAATCCCATTTCCTTCAATGGTAAATAAATCTTTTATGAAATTATGAATGTTTCCCTATATGGATAACATGTGTATATAAATAATTTAATGTAATGGGTAGACCCAGAATTATATATCCTTTAAATTCATTAGGTAGGGATTTATATCTCATGCTATGTTTTGTGTGGGATTTTAGAGGAAACCCAATCCCCTACGAGACTTTGTCCACTATGTATTGATGGCATTGGGGTGATCATTAACTTATAATAAGGATGTCAGGTATTATGATATGGTTATAGTATTTTGATGTCCAGATTCTTTATTAGTAGTATCTTTATAATAAATCCATATTCTATGATTCATATATTATGATCAATTATCTATTGGGTACAAATTCGATATCTTTTTGTTCGTGATCCATATATACCATCTCATACCCATAAGTGTACCAATTTCTCACATATTATATTTTTTTGTCATCACTTATGCTTACCCTTACCAAGTATTTTACCAGAAATATTTTTATGATTCCATTTCCCAATATAATGATGGAATAAAATATTTGTAATGGGTCAAGAAATGATACTTATGTGAATAGTTTTTAGGAGATGATGAAGACTCGTTATAGACTATGTAGTACCCTATATAATAAAAAAATGACCAATTTATTAAAGGAACATGGGGTATGTTAGTTATTTATTTCTATTAATACTATAAAACTATAAACGTAAAAGGTCATGGGAATATATTAAAATGATAAATTTTCATTAATATATATGTATGAGATGGACATGTTTATAGGCATCTAAATTTTGTAACAAAATAGGGATTTAATTACATTGGAAAATATGATGATATATTTTGATGATAAATTGGGAGACTTTTTTTTATTAAATGATGGTATGTTAATTTTTATAATAATATAAAAGTTATAGGCAGTGCTTTAGATTGGTTGAGTAAATATTCATTAAAATAATGTGTGAGAAATTAATTATAAAACCCCTATAATAAATAATAATGAATAATTATATCAATATTATGGCATCCTGAAATTTTGGAATAGTAGATATCATGTGGTTTTTAGTGATATACATCTCTTTATAAATAATACAAGTGGATGGTGCCTCTAGTATAGTTATACCTAGGGAAAATAAAAATGAAAAGGGTGTATCAGGTATTACTGGAATCATCACCCAATTCATGAAAATTAGGTCTTAACACACACCTAGTTTGACACAACTAGGTGATATACATTGTTCAATTATATTCTATTTAAAACCTATTATATATTATTTATTTATTATTTACATTAAGTAATTAGACCAATAAGTATTATATATCCCAACTAAGAATAAATTATACTAAAAAAAGTATGAAAGGATGAATTTTTAGTGTCACTAGAGAATATTGAGTAATCATTTTCATATAATCATTTACATAGATTCTATTTTATATTATCATGATAATTTTTTCTTTATCATTTTTTTATATGAGGATCATGAGAATAAAGTTATGAAAGGTATGTGAAAAGATTCCATTATTACTTATAAATAAATCATCTATAACACATAAATGGATTAGAATCATTGATTATTTACGTTATTATAGAAATGGATTGTATTAACATCTTACATAATCTAATGGGGACGATAAAATAATAAAAATTAATTCTTTCTACTTATCTCTTTTCACCAGTGAGTGATATTTATTAATGGTATTCTAGTATATTATAAAACATATAAGTATTATGTGAATCATCTAATGATTATTTTAAAATAATTTTTCTTAGTGAAAATAGATTAAATGGAATCAATTTTAAAGACAAATGATTTCATCAGAAGGTCATATTTTTGGAATTACTATTATAGAATAAATAACTGAGGGATGTATAAATCAAAATTTTAATATATGCTAGATATTTTAAAAGGTTTATTATTTTTTGAAAATTTAAGATAGAATGATTTGGTAAATATGGGACTAATAATAGGATCAATATATTTTTACTGAATTTTATTGCATGTTTTGGATTATGTTTTATAATATCATGTGTGGGTTTTTATATCATTTGAGGTTTAATGATATTTTTTTTTCTATTAGAGTATATGGTTTTTCAGTGGATTAATGTCTTGTACATTCAAATGGTTATGGAAAAATTATGTTATGAAAAATAAATTATTATAGTATATAAAAAATAGGATATATTATTTCATGAATTAAAAATGTTGTTTTAATAAAGATAAGTAACATGATTTTGAATTTTAGAAGATGATAGATGCCATATTATAGGTAAGAAACTAAATTATCAATGAGTTATGAATAATCGTAATTAGATTCTCTAAAGAGTAAAAAATAATATTGAGTATGTGGAATTTATTTTTTAGGGAGAATGAAACAACCTAATATTTCACTGTATAATTTCATCAAATAAACAACATGTTGAATATCAATCTCCAAACACATCCCCAGTCTAAAAAGAAAATGTGATTTTCTAATTGTCAAAACCTATCTATTTAATTTGTTGTTATGAATATGAGTTATTGAGTTATGATTTATATGTGTGTGTGTGAGAGAGAGAGGATTATTTTATAAAATAAACATAATTCATTATTATGATTAAAATTTTTTTTTCAATGAAATATAACTTTTATTAATGAAAAATCATTATATTATCGTTAAATGATAATGTTAATAAATTGTAATATTAATATGGAAAACTAATATTTTATATAAAAACATAGGTATTGTTAGAATTAATTATTTTCAATTATTTTTAATATTAATCAGTTATATCTTATAGAGTTATATTCATTATCAGAAAATTATGTAGTTATTTAATCAAAAGACAAAAAATATTATTTGTAACCAAATTGGATTCTCCTGTATAATACATGTTCATTTGAAATCAGAATTTCAATTTAATATACTTATATTTTTTCAAAAATATTTCTATTTTTAATTCATTATGTCTGTATTATCTTAGGATTATTTTTTAGGACTTTAAAAAAATATTTATATTTTAATGAATATAGAAAAATATTGAATTTTTTGAAAGTATATATTATTTTAGATTACTTAAAAAAAGAAAATTTAAATTTTAGATTAGTTTTAATATATCATTAGTTCATTTTTATTTATTATAATCCAATTAATGGATTTTAAATGAATTTTTTATGAATTTTTTATAATTACATTAAATACATAAAAGCTATTTTTTTTAAAACTCATTTTTAGTTGTGTTTTTTCAGTTTATTTTTAAATAAAATTCGTCTACTAGTCTATTTTTTACCAAGAATAATATATTCCATAATTATAATCATTGGTTCCATATTTGGAATATAGTTTCATTTCATGGCCATTATGGATAATAACCTTTGTAAAATATTTAACCACGATAAAAGGTAAATCAGGAAATTAATGTTAAAAATAAATTGATAAGGACTATAAAATGACCCTATCTCGGTCCTCAATTTATTTTACTGGTATATCTCATCGATAATCATCTAAAATTATTATATATGACCTTTTTCCAATATGGACATGTTTTTTACCATTTTAATATTTATGTGTATATAAAGAAAACATGTCACACTCTTTATCATAATATATTTTATATTTTTATCATGGTGTTATACATAGTATATATATTTTTATAAATAATTCTTATAAAGTGAAATTATTTATTTAATCATTACAATTTTTTTAATTTTTAGTGAAAAAATAAATACCTTAAAATTATATGTAATAGTGACATAGTAATTATTTAGTTAATAGAAATATAAAACACATGATATTATAAATGTTAATGATCTAAAAAAAGTGATTGAATAATTTTGTTACTTGATTTCTCTAGTAAAATATGACATTATAAAGAAGATTAAATGAATTTTATATTAATTTATTTGTTTTATTATAGTATTAAAAGTCATATTTAATGAATATTTCCAAAATTGATATTATTGCCATTATATAAAAAATTAAATTCCATTACATTATTTAAAATTCATAAAATATTTTGAATTAATAAAGTGAATGGTATATGGTTTTTGACATCATAAATGGCCAATTTATTTGCCTTTTGTTAATTTATAGTATCTTTATTATCCTGTACTATGTAAAAATAGGTTATATAACTATAATTTCCAAAAGTAATAATGATGGTTTATAACAAAATGATATGGGTAAGAATTTATTGAAAACATTTCCTCATTTAATTTTATAATTTGATTTATGCTCAAACTCAAATATAAATAAAATATTTCCAATTTGAATCTATTTGGACATCAAAATTAATTTATATTAATTTTATATTTTAATACCCTTCCTAAATGTCCTTACCCTCTCTTATAAATGAGAACATCTTCTTCTCATTTATAGACAATTAATAAAACATTAATCTAATACAATAACTACTTAAATTAAATAAATGAATAACCCATCTCATCCTAGAATCCTTGTTTATTGAATTATACCAACCTTTTTTGTATTGATGATTAAATAAGAGGAGGTTTTCTGAATAAAAGGTATAGCCATTAACCAATGGTTTTTATTTTATTTCTTATTACACTTCATTGAAATATTATATAACCATACCTCTTTGGTAACACAATTATATCATGTATACTAAGGTGTTATTATGTTAATGCAATATCCTATATCAATCTTATCCTCTATCAAATGGGAATGGAATCCATCATTCTAGTGTATGACGGACTATCATCTCGCAAATCATGGAAATTCATATTTCATTTACACATCTCATGGTTGGTTATAATTATGGATTTTATTTAAATATATATATACTATTCATGGAATATTATATAATATTAAATGATATTAAACCATTTAAAAATGATATCATTTTTCATGTGTACATATGGGATACCAACTCCATGAAGCAATGTGATTCCTTTTTTATTACCAAATCAAACCAGTGATATATATAAGTATTTTGAAATATTTTATGTGGTATTTATGACATATTTATCATTCCATAAATATAAAAAGTAATTACCTTTTTTCATAAAGATCACTGAAAAATGTAAATGTTACACATGCTTAAGTACAAATTATCATCTCTATGATTATAATGAAGTTAATTTTACAAAAAAGGATTTCATGAGTTGTATTGAAAGTATAATTGATTTTTAAAAAGTAATATAATGTCATTATTATTTTATTCAGATAATGGAATGGTATCCACATTGATCATCATCAACTTACCGAATCCATTTTGGATTTATGAACCAAATATCATCAAATACCCAAAATGAATTTATTTGAATAAAAATTCAATATAAAATGTTAAGATATAAAATAAAATTAAAAATAAAAACTAATTTTTTTATTAATTTTAAATAAATAACCACTTTTTATTACTGTAGAGTATCAATGATATAACTGATGAGTCAAAATCATGGCAAGGGGATTTATTTTAAAAAACCATTTTTAAATGCTTCCATTCTAACTATTTTTCATCAATGTACATAATTTTAAAATATGTTTATGAATGCATGTTTATGAACCTAATTTAATTATAGAGTAAATTTTATTCCTCTTTAAAGAATTGTAATATTTTAATGGCTTTTTTGACATGGTTTATATAGAAAAAATTGAATGAAAAATTTTATATTACACAACAACATCATAATTTCCCACACACATAATTTGGTATTTGAATTCCATTATAAACATGTATGTTTTCTCATATCTAAAACCATAAAAAATTAATTTTTAAATTTAGTTTTCAAAATTGGGTTTTAATGGAATACGATATATAAATTTCTAAAAATGATTCCCCAAGGTTTAAAATAATGTTTTATGATGCAAGATTTTATGTGTCTTGATTTTTTTATATTACATGGGAATTTTTTATGATGTTGAGTGGTTTCATTATAAACAATTGATGGGTTTTCATATGATATCTCACAAATAAATTGGGTATTATTTATATTTTTATTTTTTTAATGACGATTATTCCATATATAATTATGGTGGTGATTTCAAGTGTTACTTTGTTAGGTACTCTAAGTATATCATTGATTGTTACCCTATGTATAACCATTATAGAAATTCCATATATAATAGTTACATTAAAAATTCTTCCTAATTATAATTCATGTTATATCTATGATTTATATGGTTTTATATGGGAATATTTATATTTCACGAGGTATGATAATGGAAATATGATTAATGTAAAGTATATGATACTTTTTGTGAGTGAAAAGTATAACATTATGAAAATTTTATTACTAGTTTTCAAAAATTTCTGATGAAAACTAAGGAGGTTTATGATTAATTTAATATTTCGTATAAATTTCATATGGAATTATTTGGGTGGGTGTGTTTATTTATTAGTTAATAAAATATTTATTTTGAGTATAACATTTGTTATGAAAAATGATTATTGTTATAAGTATTAGTTGGATAATGGGTTTTATCATTTATATAATGTACATTATTGAAATGTTTTTAAACATACCACATTTTTAAATCTTTTTGAAAGGTTTTGAGGATGAGTGGAAGAAAGGATGAGTTAAATATCAAATTTGTTAAGATATTTCATGAAAATAATACTTCTAATAACATAAATGTTTTGATTTATGGGATAAATGTATTCTACATATAAGTTCCCATTTTCAATTAATGGGGTTTTTATATAATATTCATGAAAAAATTAACAATAATAGTAAACCTAAAATATCTATGGGAATTTAAAAAATTGAATTCAAGTATAAATACAATAAAATTTGAAATTCTAAAGGTGGGTTCCTTATAATTGGATTCAAAGAAATTATTAGAAAACATTAGGGTTTAGGTTGATGTTAATAGAATAACCTAGAAATATTTTACACTATGGTTAAATTAAAATGATATATATATTCACTAATACTTAGTTTTTTCATCAAAACAATTTATTTATAATGGTTTTATATAGAAAAATCATGGGTGTTGTAGATGGATAGTACCATGAAGACAATATATTTATAAATAAACATCCCAAAGGGTTATAATTAGAACTAAAATATTTATTATATTTATGAATCATTTGATTCATGTTATAGGTGGTGTTTTAACCATGATAGATAATAACCTGATGTACCACAATAGAACAAGTCTATATTGGTGAATTTTATGTGACAAAAGCCTCCATAATTTGATGGATCTTATCATGCAGTGGAGGTTGTGGGATAGATTAAACCCCTATAAGGATATTTGTTGACAAGATTTGTTCATATAACCAAAATTTAACTCTTTCCAGGTACCAATTTTAAGTTCACATTGATCAATGGAGGAAAGTGGTTAAAGATTTTAATTAATGTGATGTTTTTTATAGCTTATAGTATGATTAATTTAAGAACATTCTCCTTGTTAAATATTTGGTGAATAATTTTTTAATTAGGAAGGAAACAAATTTCTTATAATTGAGGTAGAAGAAAGAATATTTTTTGGACACTTATTCAGAAACAATTACTAAATAGGTAAGGTACACACCAAATTTTATCTAGGATCATTATAGTAAAATAAATATATTCTACATTAGACTAAAACAAAGATACAAAAGATTATTTTCTTCCTATGAATTTATGATTTATGATAAGTGTGTTATCTTTTCCAAAAATGTGATAATGTATTTCAATAAAGATCAAGTGTTCAATGAAAACATGACAATAATGAGTTCTATGTGTATTATAATGAGGAAGAACCCATTAAATAAATATAGTGGTAATAAAATGATGATTATATTTTTGATAGATATGGTAAAAACAAACAATGGGTATTGTTTATTATATCTAGAATTTGATTTTAATGTGGTATGTCATTTAATATGGATCATTAGTGAAATGAAAATGATATTTATAGCGGTGAAGATGATTTTGACAAGCATAGAGAAAAATGTTTTATAATTTGTGAGATGGATCATTATGCATATATATATTTGGATAATGAAATAAATGATAGTAATAATAAAAATAATAATAAGAATTATGTGGTGATATAATATCTAATTTCATTAGTATATTTTGGTCCACTAAATGATGTTGTAACTAAAATATTTATTTCTTAATCTAATTATTCCAATGTATTCTCTTATTATGGGTCTATAAATTATTTTATTTTTGAAAAATATTATGGTAATTTGGATATTCCATCTCAAAAAATTATTCTTGAACTTTTGGTAAAAACACATGGGTTGTATCCAAAGGAAAAAATTATAAGAATATTCATCATGTTTTTAGTGGAAAGACATTTACTACTAACAAATTTTGTTCCACCAATATAGTATATTGTTATTCCAGATATGGATTGGATCTCAGATTTCCATGATAATATAGAATGAATACCTAAAGAAATATTTTCCAAAATAAGTTTTAGTTTAATTACTATAATAAATTCATACCTATAATAACAAGTAAAGATGCTATGAAACTATTTAATTATGCAAAGGAATGTTATCTTATAGATGTTATTTAATATGATGCAACTTTTTAGATTAATTATTTTCTTATAGTAAAAGAACAATTTTATTTTTTTGGATGAGTTTCATGGTGTTATACATAACTGGGATATTGGATTTACTATTGGTATAGTTCCTGATGATAATCCAATTTCAAAACTCCCTTAACAAATGACTCAAATACATATCCAAAATTTAAAATGAATTTACATGATTTCATTGATAAAATATTTTTTATCCTATAACATAACAATGAGCGGTTCTTATATTTTTGGTTAAAAGGAAATATGCTTCCATGTGGATTTACATTGATTGTAGATATTTGAATAACATAAATATTAATAACAAGTATCACATTACCCATATTGATGATTTTTTTATCAAGATCAAGAACAATTTATTTTTTAAAAGTTTAACCTAATTTCTAGTTACTATCATATAATGGAAAAGGAGGATGAAATTACAAAATCTCATTTCAAAGTAGATACTTTCATTAAGAGTTTTTTTATTATTCCCTTTGGGTTGAAAAACATATCTTGATTTGTTTATGGAACATATAAATACTGTCTCCCATAAATATTTTAATATGTTTTTAGTTACTATTTTTAATGATTTCATGATTATTTAAAACATTTATCATAACCTTTAAAACTTTAATTTTTTGTTTCAAAAAATATGAATTGGTAGATGTAATTCCAACAATTTAGCAAACACAATTTTTGGTTTTAATATATTTCAATACATGGAATAATCATAAATAGTGATATAATAATAGTTGATCCCACAATAACAAATGTTGTTAATGAATTTACAGGACATTTAAATGATACTAAAATCTGTAGTTTTCTTGGATTAGTTGGATATTACTGGTGGGGTGTTTAAAAACTTTCACAATTGTTTTGAACACTATGGATTATAACCTGAAATGGAGTTAGGTTCTTCAAGACACTGGAATTATATGAATGTTTAATGTAATATAATATATGATTAGTGAATAATACGTCACCACATCCATAAAAGGTGTGTTATTTGTTTATGGTGATACTTTATTGAGGGGTTTGGGTTGTGTTTTAATGTATAATGATTGGGTATTTGATTTTGCTTCATGTTAGTCAAAACTATATAGGGAACATTATCCTACACATAATAATGAAAAAGAAGATGTATTGGTTTATTTAATAATTTATAAAAATTATTTGTATGTATCTTTTTGTGAAATATATATTTATCATAAATGTTTGAAATTAATATTACCTCACAATGAGTTCATCATGATACAGTAGATATTCATAGAATTGATATATAATTATTACTACAAAAATAATTATAATCCTAAAAAAATAAATTAGAAATTATTTGAGTCTAAAATGTAATTCTACATTAACCATTATTCATTTGTAACAAAAAAAATAATTTTTTATTGAATTGAAGAACAGTAGCTTTGATGTTGTGATACAAGTACATCCCCACTTTTGATTATTGTGTTAGTAAAATATTCTATAATAGAAATAAATAATAAATATCAAATAGAAGATCATAAGTAATAGGAGAAAGTATAAAATGTTAATAATGATAGGTTTACTAAATTTAAGTTCAATAAATATATTAGTTTGAGATTTGGAATGAGATCATATGGTTTGTTTTACTCCATGTTTAAGAGATAATGTTTTGGCGAAGCTAATAGTACCCCATTTTCAATTCAACCGAGTTGTAGTGAGTTGTAAATAGACCATCAAGATTATTAAAAGTGGGATAACATTAAATGAGATATTTCTGAAATTACTATCATTTTTTTATTAAAAATATATAAAGTAGAAAGATAATTATCGAAGGGGATGATTTAGCCTTTCCTATTATAAGAGTGGAAATGGGAAAATATATATTCATAGATTTTGTAGCAAAATTTATAAATAATTATCATATAAACAATGTGATTTGGGTTTTTATTGATCAATTGACTAAATATTCAAATTGTTATCCCATTCGATACACTATATCTTTATATAATATTTCATTATTTTATATTAAGGATATTTAAATGTAACATATATTTCTATTCATCGTAGTGTTTTAACTTTATCTAAGGTATACTTCAAATATTTTTATTGGAGTTATGAACTCATTGGGAATTAAATTAAATTATTTTACAATATTGTATGCCCAATCTGATGGATAGTCCATTTGAATTATTAATACCTTCGAATACATGATTAGTTCTTTATAAATGGTTTAATAGGGAATATGGGATCATTATATCTATTTATTATATTTTTATTAAAAAAATCATTCCTGTAAATAAATGGCTCATTTTGAGGCATTATATGGAAACCAGTGTCAAAATATATCTTTTTCAGTTGAATTTTGAGAAAGGAAGTGGATGGGTGAATAGTTAGTAGAGGAAATAGTTGATAAGGTGATGGTGATTCACTAAAATATGGGGAAAATTAGGTTAAGGTATGATATATATGAAGATAACAAAAGTAAACGTATTTTTATTGAGGTTGGTGATCATGTTTTTATGAAGTATTTCCATGAAAACATATCATATATATTGATAAAAATGGGAATCTATGTTTATGGTTTGTTAGACCATATAAAATCATGAATATTTCTTGATTATTTTCTTACCGATTAGGATATCCTCTATTTTTATCCTATGTATAGAACCTTTTTCAAGTTTAAATGTAAAAAATTACGTTCCAGATTCATCACATGTTTTGATCCATGAAGTGGTTCAGTAGGAAGAGAACTATCTTTATGAGAAACAATTTCTCTTCCTAAGAAACAACCTATTTATTTTCATGACCATAGAAATAATGTTTTTTCAGAACAAGGTATTTCATTAATGTGGTTTTATTGAGAACACTTATAGTTGATGAAGCAACATTGGAATATGAAAATCCAATGAGGTAAAGATATCCCCACTTCTTCAATAAGTGAATAAAATTGAGAGGTTGTAATCATAAAAATGTGGAGTAATTAAACAACCCTTTTACTATTAAGATAATTAATTTTTTATATATTTCCAATATTAATTATTTTTATTTTATAGTCATATTCATTATAATAATATTACGTAATTTTCCAGTCAAAATGGAAAACCCTATATTTCTATCCAAATTGGTCTTTCATATATAATATGGTTTTATATAAAAAAATTATTTCCAACAAATATCATTATTATTTGAAATAATTAAGTTCATTTTGGAATATATTATTTTTAAATTAGCATTGGTTGAGTTGTTGAGAATTTAAGAAAATATATATTTTTCAGCGAATAGTGAAGACATTATTTTTATTGAAAATGGTATTTTCCTTTTTATTTTTTGTGAAGTTATATTCTATTTTGGAATATTTTTTGAATTTAATTAGTTCTTTTTTATTTATAATAATCTAATTATAGATTTTATAAATAATTTTACACTTCTATTTTGTAAAAAATCATTTCAAATGGAGGGTGGAAATGATTCAGAAAAAATGTTTTATGTCGCATTTTGTGGGTTTAAATATAATTTTAATTCAGAAACATCGTTGTTTTCATTTTTGAAAAATTGATAAAATATTTGGATTATATGGGTTTATAATTGGTAAATATGAACCTTTTATTCTTTAACATTATTAATTGTAACCTTAGTGAATTTTTTTACCATGGTAAATGGTAAATCGAGTAATTATAGTGATAAATATAATTGATAGTACTATAAAATGACCCTAAAACCTTCCTTAATTCCATTAGACGAGTATATATAATTAATAATCATCAACCACTAAAATATATGGACTTTTTTTAAATATTCACACGATTTTGATCAATTATAATAAAAAAAGTGAATATAATGAAAAAAATGCCACACTCTTGTTTTTAAAAAATATAATATTTTCAACAATAGGATAACACGTTAATATGTTTGATTGTAAAATAATTTTTGATAGAAAAATTTATTTTTTATAATGTTAAATTATTTTTAATATTTATTGATGATATAATTACCATAAAAGAGCACTCAACTCTAACACAATAATTATTCAATTAATAAAAAAAATGTTTTAAAAACTGTAAAAATATAATTAGTTGTCTTAATATTTTGGAAAATTTTTTATAACTAAATAAAAATATAGTTATTAAAATGTATATAATTAGGATTATTTTTTTATTCTAGTTTTAAAATAAAAATTAAATTAATAAATCAAAAATTGATATTAATGTTATTTTATAAAAAATAATTTTTTTATTAATGACTTAAAATTCTAGAAAAAGTTATATTCAGCCAAGTTAATGGTATATATTTGATGAAATAAATCATATTCCATTTAATATAAATTTCTCATCTATATTAACTATATTAAATATAAAATACTAAAAATAATTATGTCACGAAAATTGTTAGAAGGGTAAATGATGGGTTAAAAATAAAATATAAGGGTATAAATGTGATCCAAACTTTTAAACTTTTACTGGATGAGATTTTTTTGATTAATAATAATCTTATAATATTATATTATAAATTTAGATACATTTTTACATCATAATTAATATATATTAATCTCTTATTTTAATAAACTCCATGAATACCCCTCCTTTATGTTATAAAAGGGATCCCATTCCTCTCATTTATTCACACATAAAATTCTATTTGGATTATCCAAGAACTAAATAAATACCTCATTAAATCATTAATAACATCATAGTATCCTTTTCATTTAATCATTCCATGCTTATATTTCTTAATGTGTGTTGAAATGGAGGTTGTCCGAATAAGAGTTGTAGTTCTTAACCAAGTGTTTTTGTTTTATTTATTATTCCACCTATAAGAATATTCATTTACCATGATTATATAAAATAATTATTATATACTGTGTAATAATATGGTATTATATTCATGTATTAACCTATATCCATATCTAAACTCCAACAATTGATAATAGAATCTATTTTTATGTGTTTATAGTAAACTAAAGATTCACAAATAGATGAAATTCATATTTCGCCACCACCTCTAATAATTGGTTAAAATGATGGATTTAAATTATATATATTATATTTCTGATATATATAACATTTATGATAGTCATAAATGATAAACCATATTACTTGTTTCCCCATTCTATGGAATATTTAATTTTCTTACCTATATATGTGTGGACTACGACTCCCAAAGATCAATTGATTTGTGATTTCTTCCTTTACCAATCACCAAAATTCTCAAGTTATGAGAATGGAATTATTGGAAAAAATTTGGTTTCAAGAAACTATTAATTTTAGGGAATTTATAACTTGGCAACCTATTAATAATTTGAGAAACAAACAACTATAGTAAATTCAATCATCCAAAAGAGAGTTCAATGAAAAAAATTGATTTCTTTATGATATGAAATAAAATCTATAAGTATTATTATTCATATAGTTAATTGAAATTTTTATATATCTCACAAATAAATATTAAATTATATATTTCTTCTTCTACAATAATGAAATTACAAAAAAATAAATCTTTAATAATCAATTAATAATGGAATTTCCATGTTCGCATTGGTTCGACCACTTACATTAAAAATGTTTTAAATGTATATCAGGGGTAGAAAAGTGAATTTAATTATTATTAAATTTTTTTATTAATAATTATATATTTTTTTTGTTCTTTAAATAATTTTAATAAAATAAACTATCTTTTTATTTATTAAAACACCCTTAATCCACTAATAATTATTAAAAATTTATCTTCTAAAAAATTAAATTATATGGATCATTACTAGAACACCTATAAAATGAAATTATAAAATTATCAATAATTAAAAAACATATATTTTTCCATCAATGACCTATTAATGATTAACATTGGAAGAATAATGATGAATTACACTTCTCATATGAAACTAATTCAAAATGACCAAGATTACTCACACACAATATACAAAATAGATAATAAACAACTAATATACATTTAGAGAATAATTATAAATGAATTTTATCAAAATTTTAAGATATTAATAGTGTTCTAAAATGGGTAAAAAAAATAATTTCTATATTTATATAGAAGGTTATAGAACATTTCATCTAATTCTTGAATTATGGTACCGGTTTTCTTGGTCTCAATTATGAATCTTTGAGACGTGTTAGATTCACTACACCATGCTTCCATTTTGTAGATAATGAACATTTACTATGTATTTATCGATATTGTATTTAAGTAATATCTAAACGTTTATATATATATATATAATTTGGGTATTACATTGTGGATATATTGGGTGAATTTTGAGTGTTTTGTAGGTTTTTTTAGTTTATGGTTGGCATATAGTTTTTCTAAACTATTCACCCTGCCACAAAAAACCGGGAAACCATGGATAGAGTTGGATTTCATGTTTAGTGAAAAATTTGAAAAAAAATTCCCTCTTAATAGTAACTCTTCCACCCCAAATTTAGGCTCATGGTTTGGGTTCATGGTTTGGTAAACCATGCTCCCCATATTAACAAACCATGCATGTGTAAATAAATCCATTAAAAATTATTTTAAAAATATGAGACCCCCTGGTTATAAACCTGATATGACCACACTGAACACTATAGTTTTAACTTCGATATTAGATCCACCTGTATAGATGAAAATTCTATTAAGACACCATTCGTGACAAATCTAATATTGGACTAAAGAATATGCACCTCTTCCATTAACTGATTTCTCCACATTTGGATTCCTTTATATTCCATCTATCTTACTAAAAATATAGGAGATAATTTTAAACAATTTGAAGTGGAAATACATCTAGGTTTTGACATATCTAATTTTTTATGATCTTTTTTTATAGTAATTGGATCTATATGTCATTAACCAATGTATAATTGACTGTTACACTTTAAATTGGGGATTATTATTAGTGAGAGTCCATCAAAAATATAGAGGTAGATAGTCTATCATTAAATTCCCAGAGTACAATATTCAATTACGTCTATGTAATTTTGAAATATCTATTTCATATTTAATAATTTCATCTTTAATTTTATTAATTTATTTAGTCAATTAATTAATTCCTTAAATGTGGAATGCATTGATTAATGGGGTTATGCATTTTGTCAATTATTGGGATTTTATACTTTGAAAATTGGTGTGAGTGTGGAATTGATTGATTAAAATAATGTAAGTTATATTATCTTAGATTTGAAGTGTTATTTAATTATTTAGTTTCAGGATGATAAATATTTTAATAATGTATTTTTTATATTAATCCATGTGAATTAATGAGATGAATTTTTATTGATAATTGAAATGGTATACTATGATGTGAAAGGTGGATTATAGGGTTAATGATGATTAACCTTGTTAAATTTGATATGTGTAAAATGTGTGATTGAATGATTAATGGGTTTTCAGAGATGAACTGATCTTTAAATACCCACATAGTTCTAGGAATGGCCTTCTAGACCCAAATGCATGGATATGATAAATGAGTGTGGGACATTGAATAATGTGTCAATATCACACATGTGGTTGAATGAAAAATAATTATGGGACACATAATTATTCTTAAAATTCCCACACATGATTGATTGATAAATTAGTATAGGGACATCTACTAATGCTTCAAATACCCATGAGATCTGATCCAAGACATTCTATGCCAAAAATGTTGGTTTTGGACTATGGTTCCAAGTGGTTGTAATTATAAAATTGAAATTTAATCATAAATTAAATATTTTTATTTTAATGAATTTTGATTTTACCTTAGTTATATGGTTCAAAATTCATCTTGATCTATAGTAAGTTTTAACAGTTCATGTGGATTATGAACTCGAGTAAATAATTTTAATAATTAATTAATAATAAAAAGTTAACATTAGTTACTTTATATTACATTATTCATTAAAAAATATTTCAACTAATATTGATTGGATATTTTTATATACACCTTTGGTGGTGGATTAATGGGTTTTACTAAAACCTTATATGAGCTTCATGATTCGTACCTCGAAATAATTCATGTTTACTTTACATGATAAGGGATGGATCCCTTTGTTAGAGAGATGATTTTGGATGGAGCATAGGTAAGGGAATATAGCATGGATTTGGGACCTACTTGGAGTTTTCAGTGACTTCATTTTTTCGTTTTTATTTGACACTTGAAACATACTATGGAATTGAATGTTTATTTCATTAGTTTTGATATTGATTCATGTAAGGATCATAATGTGATATTATTATGTTATTTAGTATAGTATGATTCTAGTTATTATTTATTTTCCTTGGATGATGTTATTATATTTATTATTTTGTATTACTCTGATAAATAATTTATGGTCTCTGTGTGTTTTATATTAGGCCCTCACTACTATTTGGTAGCTTCTGGAATATGAGGAGGTGCACTTAAGGCCATGTAACCAACCTGACCCGGGAAATGGTTTGTGGCACCCATGATGGGAGGATACGAAGTGGTATCAAATGAGATTTCATTTTATTTATGTTGTCTTTCTATTTGGGAAAGACATACATGATACTAGGAAGAGTCGAGAGTTGGACATGAGCTTGTGCATTGGATTATCTAACCTATCTATTAGGGAAACACTAAGTACCCTAGGTGTGACTGTTTTTATTAGTGTAATATATTATAGTTGGATGTTATTTCACCTTACTTGATGTAATTATTGTGTTATGTTCATGTTTTATAATATTTTTTGATATTTAAATCATTTCCTATTATGGAATAAGTGTTTAGTATGCATGCATGATTCTAGTAACTCACGATTTATTGTGATATGAATCATTTTTAGGCATGAATAGAAGATAATATATTAGGTATGTTGTCGAAATTTAGTTTTTTCCCTTAAATAAGTAATTGAAATAAAAAAAGGGTTATAATATGAAATTGAAAATTTTAAAATGAGGAAAAATGTGGAGAAGCGGTGTTAGATACGAAAATTGAGGTTTGAATGTGTGTTACCCTTTGGGAATCATGACCTTGGTGAAGGATGATATAGTGTACTAACAACACCTCATTTTTAACAATGTGGAAGGGTAGGGGTGACTTGTTGGGAATTTATGTGAATCCATGTAAATTTGTTAATTTTTTTAATGTTTCATTAGATGTGTTTTTTGGAATTTTTTCAATACTCCTTCAAGAAGATTTTTATTCATAGAATCATAGGAGGACATGGATGGAAATATACCTCTAATGGTGGAACCCAATGCACTGATAGTGTTAGTTGAAGGCGAAGTGGATCAGTTCAGTGAGAACATTGCTCAGTTTTTGTATTTTATGGAAAGATAATTATGGCGGGTTATGAAGACTACGTGAGAACTAATAGGGGATTTTCATTTGAATCACACTATTTTATTCACTTGAAATGGTGGACCAAAGGTAGATGACCTCTAGATTGAGTCTATATAGAATATTCTTCACTACATAGCGACTCTTAATAAGAATAGAGTCAAAAAAATACATTTTTTATTGGGATCAGGTGAAGTATAAGTGGGAAATCATGATTTGGGATGGATAGTTGGATTTTATAGAGTGGATGAATGATTAGGAGAAGTTTATGGATCACAATTTCCATGATAATCTCAATAAGGATAGTGAAGTAGAGTTTATAAGGCTTACCCATATGAGTATGTTTGTGATGGAAAATTCTAGTATCTTTACATATTTATAGTTATTCGCTACAGTGTTGGAAGGATATAATGCAACTCTGGAAAAAATATGTCATGATGGGATTAAATATTAGAGTAATTCATATGTGAAGATCATTTAGTTAAAAATTAG
Organism: Viscum album; assembly: GCA_963277665.1. Taxonomy (NCBI): domain Eukaryota; kingdom Viridiplantae; phylum Streptophyta; class Magnoliopsida; order Santalales; family Viscaceae; genus Viscum; species Viscum album. The sequence continues at coordinate 472,405,227 of OY728159.1, read as the reverse complement.
TTTAGAAGTGGTGAATCATACTCTCATCTCAAAGGGTAACATTAAGGAACTTTCACTAGAATAAATAAGGTTATTGTTGGATGATCAATAGATAAATCTTGTAACGGTCGTATGTGCCTCTATGATAATTTCATCCATGGTTTTTGTAAATAGAGTTTCTATGAGGAAGGTTCAATTACTTTGGTCCTTACTAGATTGACCGTGCACCTGTACGGCAGGTCTGGTCACATTCATAAAAATTTCCCCAACTATAGATAGAGTGACAATAATGAGATAGGATCAAATATATACATTTATTCTCATGGAATCCATGATAGATAGGGTTGTGATTGGGTTGTTATTCAGAACTATAATGATATATGGGGTTATTCTACCATATATCAGTCTAGAAGTTATAGTTATACTAGTTATGGTGGTCGAGGAATTGGATGTGTTTCTTCTAGGAGAGAGATCATGTATGATCAGAGTGGTGCATCTCTTCATAATAACACTACATCATAGGTAATAGAGGTAGTACAGTTTCATGTAGCTCAGCCTGCACAAGTGGAAAGTGAAGCTAGACCATTGATAGTTAGGGTTATTATTCTTATAGATTCTATGATTTCTAGTTCTTTATTTAATAGTAGTTCATCTAATTCCATTATATATGTACAAATTTTGAATGGGTTGAAATTATTAGTGGAGTTGTTGAGAAATGTTATAACGATTGATACAACATTGGTAGAATGGTTGAGAGACATCTGTTTGTGCAAGAGGTATTCTCTGTAGGTTGGGACGTAACGTTTCACATTAGATATTTGCATCCTTTATATGTTAGGATTTAAATTGAATCTGGTTTAGGACTGGTTAGTATCATAATAGTCCCAAATTTAATTTTACCATGGGAGATTAATGTTTATATCTTCTTAGGAGAAAATATATTTTCATCATGGTTAGTGGGATAGCTAGGCCTATTGTGCAGGGAAAATTCTTCATCAATTAGGGGATCTCACCCCCTATGTAACAAGTCTATTACTAGATGACAGAGTTTAAAATCATGATAAATTTTTACTTGTAGTGTGTTGGTTCCATGATTTCTTTCCTGAGGAAATCTCTGGAATTCCACATGAGAGAGATGTAGAATTTACAATTGGTCTCATGCCTGTGGATGGGAAAGATTCTATTCCACTATATATATTAAAACCAATAGACATCCAATAACATAATAATCAATGGTAAAATATGATGGATAATGGGTTAATCAATCCATGTACATCACCTTGGGGTTCCCTAGTTTCGTTTTTAAAGAAGGTGGATGGGATATTGTGCATTGTGTATTGATTACCAAATATTGAAACGGATAAAAGTGAGGAATTTGTTTCCTCCTCCACATATTGAGGACCTATTTGACCAGTTGAGTGGAGATTTATCTTTCTCCAAGATCGTAATAAGACGGAGGTATAATCATTTTATATTTTAGATATCTGACATAAGTCAAACTGATTTCAAAAGTAGGTATGGCCTTTAGGGGTTCGTTGTGATTCTCTTTTGGCAGATGAATTCCTTAAAAATTATTTTTGCCTTGATTAATATAATATTCCAACCATTCCTGGATCAATATGTGGATGTCCTTTTGGATGATATATTAATGTACTCTAAGACTCATGATAATCATTCCCGTCATCTTGACATCATCCTAAGTACACCAAGAGAACATTATCTATACCCAAATCTATCAATGTTTCAACTATGTATTGATCATTTATACTTCATTGGTCACATCATATCATGGGTAGGTGTGTCAATAGACCCTGATAATTTTAACATAGTAATTTATTGGGAGAAACCGATGATTTTTTTATATTCATAGCTCTCTAAGTTTTGTGGGATTTTATCGGTGGTTCATTAAGGACTTTTCCAAATAGGAAGTACCTATTTTGGGATTGAATAATAAGGGGATAAATTTTGAATGTTATGTATAATTTCATAACACCTTCATAGAGTTAAATAATCATTTGAAAACAAAACAAATATTGATCCTAATGGAGACAGGTGTGGAGTATATAATAGTTTGTGATTCATTTAGGATTAGTTAATGAGTATTGTTGATATAAGGACATCAATTTTTTGGGTATCAGTCATGGAAATTGAGTCCAAACAAAGATAACTACCCTATCCATGACCTAGATATAGATGAAGTGGTTTTTGAATTGATGTGCTAGTGGAATTGCCTATTGGGATAGGATTTTACTGTTTATATCAATCATAAATCATAAATTATTTCTTTTCACAATGAGAATTCAATCTTCAATAGCAAAGATGGGTTTCATGTATGAATTAATTTGATTTTGAGCTACACTATAAGAAATTAAATGGAAATAGTTTTTATAAATCTATAATGAAGAAATAACACAATATTTTAGTTTGTAATTATAAATCTATTTGGAAGATGATTATTTTACTAGATGAGAGGAATGTTCTCGTTGAGGAGGGATAAGACAATATTACTCCCGTATCAATTTCATAGTACTATACACTTTTTATTCACATTAGAGAGAAGCGATATGAGTATCTAAATTTTTTTCCTTAAGATAAATCCTTGAATATGGAGAGTCACCTTCATACTAGACCATTTGTGAGTCAGAAAAATATGTGTTAAGAGTCATCTTTTGGTTCATTTTAGAATGTGGGAGGAGATGATGCGTGAATATCTTGCATTGATGTGGAAAAATTCATCCAGGATTGACAATAATGTACTATAACCTACGTCGATATTATTGGTTTCCATGGTTGAAAATGGAAATTGCAGATTCAATGACACAATGATAAACCATTAAATAGGTAAAGTATGAGAATCAATGACTAGGTGGTTTACTACAACCATTTCCCATTTCAGAATTGAAGCAGGGAGATGTTACTAAGGATTTGTTAGTATCTATCTAGAGGATTCCTTATAAGCATTATGATATTTGTGTGATTTTGTATTTATTTTAGAATTTAGATAATTTATGTCATTGTAGGGTGTAATTAAAGGTTCATTAGTTAAAAGACTCATATGTTCAACTGGTAGTCTATTTGCATGAGGTTTTATGAAGTATAGCTTCTGACCATTACACACATTTTACCTAACCATTCTAGAGAGGTTTATAGAAACAACATGGAACAAATGTATTTATAAGGATGTATTTCAAACAAAAATAAGATTGGTTGTCAGAATTTATAATACCACTATTAGAGGATATGATCTAGGAATGTATTGATGACATTTGTGGTTCATGTGAGAAGCACCTAGAATGTGTGGTGTTCATCTATAAAAACAATTATCATGAGACTATTTTGATAGTTCCATTTGAATTTATTTATGATAGGCCTTGTATATCACCGATATTGTGGATGGATATAGGTGATTCAGAGTTATTCAGACCGAGCCTCATGCAGGAATCATCAGAGAATGTTCAATTCATTCGGAGACATATGGGTACGTCTCATAGGACAAAGAAGTCACGGGATGATAGACATCGAATACCCCTTGAGTTTATAGTGGGTGGTCGTGTGTTCCTTTGGGTGTCTCATAGATTGGGTCACCATAGGATTTAGAGACAAGGCAAGTTGGTATCCAAGTTCTTCAAAACATTTCAATTTTTGAAAGGAATTGTGTCAGTGGCTTACAAATTTGTTCATCCACAGTGGTATTGTTCCATGAATGATGTTTTCCATTTGTCAAAACATCAGTGGTATAATTCTAACCCTTAATATATGATTGATGTGGAGGATTTTGAGCTTGATATTGATTCTCATTTTAGGAACATCATACATGGGTTATGGATCAGAGTGAGAATGTGTTATGGGGAATGAACATGTCGATATATCAAGTATTTTGGATCCAATTCCATGATGATTGGGAAACATGAGAGGGGAAGTAAATGTCAAGGATTAGGGGACTAATCATTTTTCCTTGGAATCATATATATTAATGGGTGTAAAACTCATGGAATAGCTGTTATAATGTGGGGATATTGTAAGATACTAAACTTTTAATAGTGTTTAGTAGAGATCATTTTTAGGTTCTCTTGTACCTTATTTTTTGTATATCTTTCTTGTAGTTCAGGTCATGAGATTTTGGGTAAATGTTTATAATTATTTTGGGGGTTTTGGGAATTTTACCATTGCGGCACAATTTTCCCATACTGTGTGCCTTACCCCAAAAACCTATGAAGCACCATACATAGGGGATTTCATGGTTGGGGAATGGTTTGGAAGACTGTACACCTTTATTGAAGTTACAATGGTGCCCAGAAGTGATGCACATAGTTATGGAGCACAATTGGAAAAAAAATTCCCCATCATAAAATACCATGCATGGGAATATTAATTCCCCAAAATATTATTTTAAATTTACAGACCACCAGTTCTAACCCTAATTCAACCCCACACCTCCCGAAATCTTTTCCATCAATTTTAGATCCTCTTAGTGTGATTCCAATACTATCCAAACAACTTTATTGAAGAATCTAAGACCGAATTGAAGAACATTCCCCTCTCCGAGTAATTGATTTATCCAAGTTTGGATTTATTTCTATTTTTACTCTCTTATGAATGATGAGAAGTGATTTTTTATCCCTTGGAAATGGATAAGATCTAAATTATGATAGATAAAATTCCATTTGATGTTGTATGTAGGTTTTGGATCTTGATCACATTCGTTTTTGTGTAATTGAACATTCTGCTTCAATTTGGGGACTTGCATTGGCAAAAATCTGTCAATAATCATGAGGTGGGTGGTCAATCATTTATTTCCCAAAGTCATGATTTCTATTACATGTATGTAATTGTGAAATATCAATTTTACAATTGGAAATTTCATAATGAATTGAATTAATTATTATTATTAAATAATTAGTTAATGGATTGTGGAATGAATTGATTAGTTGGGTTATGAAGTTGGAAAATTATTGGGATTGTGTAATTTGTTAATTGATGGGAATGTGGAATTAACTAATTAATTTAATATAGAATTTATTAATTGGTGCTATGTAATGGGTGTTTCCAATAACCTTAAGTATTAATGAATTATTTATTTAGAGGTTGATGAAAGGTTTAATTGTGAGTTTTTCATATATTTCCATGTGAATTAAGGTGATGAAAATTTTCAAGACCCAAATGCATTCATGTGAAAAATGTGGGTGGGGCAAAGACAGATTCTTCAAAAGAACATGTGTGAATTATTGGTAAATAGGTGTGGAACACCAAATGATGCTTCTAAATTACTCATTTTATTAATTAAAAAAGTGATATAGGAAATATAATGGTTCTTCCAATACCCTTTGGGTCCTACCGATGGCATTCGTGTCCCAAAATGTTTCCATTGGACTATGGTTCTAAGTGCCCATAATTATGAAATAGAAATTGAATGATAAATTTTATCCCCTTTTTAGAATTAATGTTTTATTTTTCCCATGTTATATAGTTCACATTCCGACATGGTCTTAGTTAGGTATTGATGGTTTTGGATTCATCGTGGTCCTAGGTTAATAATGATGTAATTAAATAATAATTATATGTGATAAAAATTTAAATAAATATAGATTATTATCTACAAAAATTCATACACTGTTACGTACTGGATATTTTTTTAGACATTGTTTGTGGTGGCCTACTGATTTATATTCACACCCTACTCGAGATACTTGATCGGTAACCCCAATAGGCTTTGTGTTTACATTAAAAGAAAATGGAAAGAGCCTAATGATATATGGATAATTTATAATGGATTGTGGATGGGGGAACTGGGAATTATATTAGGTCCTTCTTGGAGTTTTCAGTGTGTTCATTTTTTCGTTTTTCATTCGACACATGATACATACTATGGAAAGTAATATTTAATTCTTTAGTTTGATATTTTTTATCTTTGGTTCATCATGTGATAATAATTTTTTACTAATTGTAGTATGATTCTTTTAATTAGTTATTTTCATTTGTTATTATACTTCTATTTCTACTTTTTCATTACTCTGATATATAGGGTATAGTTTCCCCATGTCTTATATTATACCCTCATTTCCAATCGGTAGGATCTGGAATATGGGGAGGCATGCATGATGTCATGTAACAAATCAGTTTGTGGAACCAGTGTGTGGTTTCTGGGCTAGGATGATTCACATTTTCATTCTGTTCTTTTAATTTATCAACACCTGAATATTTTATTCTTTATATATATTTAATTCTTATGATATAATGATCCATGTATTTTTCTTTTCTTCAAATTTTATTTTATACAAATTTTTACCCAGTGGTAAGGGTTTCTATCTCAATGACCATTCTTAATGGAATGTTTTTATATTACACAAAAATATTATTTTTTATGAAGTAACTATTATCCCATTAAATCTAATATGATAAATATTTATTTATATTAACAACTTCGCATTAATTCATGTTAATTATTTATTTCATCTATGATTTATATCTTCCCTAAAATAATTTTTTTATATAATAATCAACATTCGTGAGTTATAATGATTTTACCCGAGCTTTTTCATTCATTTTATGTAATATTCCATTATTTTATCCTTGGAATCCATTTTTTGTTAAAATCATCCTTATTTTTGAATTTTCTTCTATTCAAAATATGAAACCATTTTATGGGTAACTCAATTACTTTTAAATGGTTGTCAATCATCCATTTCTAGGTTTTCCTATTTTTATTCTTATTTTACATTAATATATACAGTACCAATCAGGTTTATTTATAAATTATTTCATAGTTCTTTATAACACATTTAAAAAATATATATTTAATTAGTTTTTATGATATTGGTCTTGAATAATGGAATTTTCTTTAATTTTAAAAAAATTTGATCTATTTTCATAATAAAGTATTTTTTCTACCACTCAAAACAACTTCAATATAAAACATTATGTCACATTACAAGAGCCATTATTGAATTTTATCTTTAAAAAAATATATTTTTTGAAAATCATTCACAAAACCTTTTAAAAAATAAATTTTGAAATAAAACTATAATTATGTCCTCTAATAAGACATAAATGTGATTTTGAAAAAAACCATATGTATTATCATCAATTTTTCTTTTAATATTCAATATGATTTACCCACATTTGATTTATTTTTCATTATTGACCCTATAATAAATATTTTTCTTTTTTTCTTTTACAGAATTAGTCTTAGGGCATCAAATGGATCAAAATATATATCTTATAATTTGTGGAATCATTAATGTTATTCAATAATAAGGTGTTTTTCATCTATGTCAACAAAATATAATCATTCTCATGATATTATTTGAAGATAACAAACTTATTCATTCTATGAGTAATATATGATCATGTTTTATGGAAATAATAACAAAACCTATTTGTTTATCTGGTGAATAATTCTTTGATCAACTTATGAATGTTTTTCATTACTTACCAATTATTAATGTACATAATTTATTGTAAGAGGTTGTCCTGGAATAATTTCGGCCTCTAATAAATTTTTTAAGGCGGCATATCTCATGAGATATAGGGTATGTGATTAGAAAGTGAACTGAATACACTAAGGAACCTTTTCTACAATGTGAATATGGTTTTGGGAGTGAACATTGTAATATTATAGAGATATAATTTATTATTCTATAGTAAAAATATTTTGATACCAATTTTAATTTATATCAGTTATTTTATGATAATTCCACATTCTATAAGTACTATTTTATGATCCCAGGTTTATAGGGAATAAAATCTATATTTTAATTTTTTCTTTTTTACATTCATCATAACATATGTTTATCTTATAATAATAATTATTTTTGATTTTTATCACTTCTTATTTCCCATATTTATTTTTAGATATCACCCCCACTTCTATTCAAAATTCACCATGTAATTAAAGAAATTTATGAATATGGTTTTTACAGAAGTGTTTCATATATTAGGAATTTATAGTGCATGATTAAGATAGACTATAGATTAATTTGTTTGGTATATAATTTAAATAAACATATTAATACAATGAAAATGGAATTTGTTAGTTAATTTTTTTTAATTATTATTCAAAATTATAAACCTAAAAGTTTGTGTAAATTTATTGTAATGAAATATATTCATTATGTTATATAGGTGAGAAGGTCATGTCCATGGGATACAAACATATAAATCCTCAAAATATATCATTAAAAATAAAATAATTTCTTTTCACACTGAAAAATGATATGAAATTATATATATATATAATTATGAATATTTAAAAGAAATATTCAAATATTAATACGACATTAAATTGAATTATTATTAACATATCTTATGTTTTCATATTCATAACCTATTTTATATCGTGTGTCCTTGTATTTTTATTCATTACTCAATATATTAAGTGTATTTATATTTTTTTTTGATTCACATATTTATTCTTTAATTAGACGATTCATCATTAAAACCATAAAACATTAAACCAACATATTTCTTATAACATGTTCTCTATAATCAAAAATTTGAACCAACTTTTCTCCAGAAGAATTATTCTAATCTTACTAGAACACATCATGGCTCATGAAATGAGATAATTTAGGTATGTAATTTTAAAAAAACATGAAAAAATAATTTTGTTGGGATAAACTCATAGGCAAGGCCACACAGTATGAAACTAATCCCACTTCCAACAAAAAATCATTGGGATAAATTTACCATGGGTTCACATTGGCTTGTTTTTCTATAACATATTACACCTATCCAAGGAGATATTTAATGAAATATATTATAACCTATAAAAAATTCATGGAGTCTTATCATGTTACATTAAGAAATCATTCACTAGATATATTGTACCCTCGTGGGGTGATGAATAATATATATTATTAACTATATCTTAATACAATTTGAGCCCCAAAAATATTCTCACACCAACTTTATCCCCATATACTAAAGTACAAATTTTAATCAGTAGTAGATACTAATATCCTATAATAGCTGAGTTTTAAGCTCTAATAATTTTTTATATTGAGAAAGAAACTTTTCTCTTAAATTTATTTCAGTACACACTGTATTCTAAAGTCTCTTACAAATAATTGATTCCAATTAAAGATCACAATAATATAAAATTGAAATGAGAACTCCATATAAATAAGGTATATCCTAAATATATTGTATGCATTGATGATCAAAAGAAATTATATCTCAAATTGGAATAAAATGAAATTTTTTAAAATTGATAAATAATAACCCAAAAAACCTAGTTATCTCTATAATTCATTAGTGATCCCACAAAAATCCAATGTAAAATTATCTATGTACTTATTCATACATTCCTACAAATAAAATATTGTCGAATTCCTCTATACATTGTAGTGCTATCATAATGAATAGAAAATTGAGATCTTTGATCTTTATGTGACAATTCCTTCTTCATCTAGGAATCTCATGGAACATCTACCATCAATAAATTTTTTTAACACCTTCATAATCAAAATTATTCATAAAAAATGTAACCATTTTTTAAAATTTTATTCTTGAATTCATGCTGTGATATTAATTTATAAATCATTATTTATTCCTTAAAATGTTGGCTGTAATGGTTCTTGGGAAAAAAAGGAAGGAGTTTTTTTTGTTATACAATATTCAGTATATCACTTATTAAATCATTAACTAAATGATCATTTTACAAATACATCATTTCTCATTATTTATCATGGTTTCAACTAAAAAAATAAACTAAATTTTTTCGTCACATTGATGATTCTGAATTCTAAAATGATATTAAATATTGAGATCCAATTATCTTCTTCTCCCCATGTACAGTAATTTTTTAGTTAATATATACATTAAAAATTTATGATTTTTCCATATTTGATATTTCATCTATTATAGATGAATTTACATTGTATTTAATGTAAAAACCATTCTAGTCAGAATAAGGTCATATAAAAGATGATTCTACCAAAGGGGATCCAATTGACAAGATATGTACAAGATAAACCAATAATTTTGTATCGTGAAACAACAAATTAAATTAAAATAAGAATCAAGATAAATAAAAAACCACACATTTCTAGATGGATATGAAAATACAAGGGCATTAAATAATAAAATTTTAAATTCCTAAAAACAATTACCACATTCATTTTTCTAGACATGTTTAAATCATTTTTGATTTAATGTGGTTTTTGGGTTAGCTAACTAAGAAAATGTGTAAGCAATCCATATGTAGTGACCCAATAGACTAGGAAAATAATGGATCTCCCATAAAATGATATTCATTTTTCATTATTCCACCACTATTGTATATATTTGATTAACTACAATTCCATATTTGATATTTGTTTAATAAATTAAATAATTCTCAACCTAAATTCCCATTTACTAAATTTCCATACAACTAATTTACCTTTAATGATTGAAAAAAGTATATTGATTTTTATGATAGTCATAACAGATTTTAGAGCAATGTTAAATAAAATCGATAAACAAAATGAAAAATTTATCCATACATTTGAGGAAACTCTATATATTACATCATTAAATATAGTTTGTTTTTAAAATCATAAAGTAATAACTACAAACTCATAAAGTACATACCTTTTTCAGAACATTTTCCATGGAATTTTCTTTTACTTCACCTTTATCTGATGTTACCTAGACTTGAAATAACTCTTTAAAAATAATATGCTCCCACAAAAGTTTCAAAAATGTCATCGATATGAGGAAAAAATAATTATTATTTATAGTCATTATATTGAGGGATCTATGATCAATGAAAAGTCAAAAGACCAATATTATTGTTTTCCAAAATATTAAAATATCAAACCAAGGTGAATTGTTTGGTTGGATGAATCCTTTATCATGTAATTATGATATTTACATTTTCAAACATAATAACTCAACTAATTCAATTTGATATAGAGGTTTTGAAATCATATTAGAATCTAGATCAAATTCAACATTAAACTCAACCCCTCAGTTAGGAATAATATCATAAAAAACATCAACAAATTCATCCGTATATTTATTTACATGTTTGAAAACAAAAATTTTAATGGTTTCATTGTTTTCAAAAATAAGTGAAAGACATAATTCACTCCCATATATTTATCTTTCTCAATGTCTTATAGTGATATCAATGCTATGAAATCATTATTATTTTTAATTTTTAATTCATAGTGAGGACTAAATTGTAATTCTATACCTATGAAATCTATAATAGAAAAATAAATTGAATTCCACCCCATGCCCAAAATAACATGAAACTCTACTAAGATTAATACAAATAGATTTTCATGATAATATATTTATAACAAGATACTGGAAAGGTTCCTATAAATCAATTATTATTTAATAATATCTTAATGGTTTTTTAAAAAAATTATTGTATTTGTATCATGAGGTGAAATTTCTATTTTAGTATAAATTTGGACAGAAATAAAATAATGTGTGGATCCAAAAAATAGAAGATTAACTTTTCACTGTATTATAGTTATGTCATCATTCATCATTGACATTCAAAACATTAATGTACATGAAATAACATAATGAACCATCTCATTACAATTAAAACATTTAATTTCTTTCTCTTCATTATTAATATGAACTTTACCGTTGATATTTAATTTGTAGTCAAGAGCCACGTGTATCGAAATTTCACATCAAAAACACATCTTGTATTTCTTCACTTATCTGAATAGGTAAAATGTATTTTATTACACTCATGTATCATCAATTAATTTTTCCTCATTTCATACTACTTGGAAAATTTGTTATAAATATTATGGTAAAATTACCCAAACTCTTTATAGAATATTTAAGCACACTAAAAACTTTCCTTATAACATTCCCAATCAAAACTAACCAGATCCATTCATAAAAATAGATTCCATCTGGAGTAAAATAATAATAATTTTATTATCATGGAACCAAATTAACTTTGGAGAATACCAATCCAATATAGAAAAATATAGAAAAATTAGCTTCATTGGTTGCAACCACGTCCTCCTCTTTATTATTCAAATATATTAATTTCATTTCCATTTATAGTAGAATAACATTAGGAAAATACATTTTGTAGATGTGATACATTAATACCATCTATTACATGGGACTGATTTTTTCCTTTTCTTTAGAGTTGTTATCAATTATTACTATTGAACTGCTTCTCTTTCAAAACAATAAATAAATGGGGTTACCTTATATTGATATGAACATCCTAGAACATTTAATATCTTATCCAATATGTTAATCCATATTTCAAAATTCACTATTTATTAACATACACAAAAAACCGTAGGAATCATTTTTTTAAAATTCACTACTATTGTCAAATTATTTTATTTTCAGTCTAGTCTCTCTCTTGAATTAGTACCTTTATTAGTTTCCCACATCAATTAAATTTTCATAGCCAAAAACTTAATTATTCAAATTAAATCCATTTTAGGTTGATGGTTTAGAAGAATATTATGATCATGATTATTTTTTACCTTATTTACCCTAATAAAACTATGGAAAATCATTCTGAATAAATATAGATAAGACGTTACATTATGAAAATCCAAAAAAACTATCTCATTATTATATAGTATTAAATTAGAATATGGTAAAAGTTTCTTTTACCATTATTAAAACCTCTATTGTTATATAAACCATTAATCTAATACCAAAATTATAAACATGAACATTACCATCACATAAATTGTGTAATCAATGGAGTCTATTTCATTATGGATATCAAAAACATGTTTTTAGTTTTATAGTTTTAGAGAAGTATAAATTATGTTACATTATATGGTGTATATTTACACACAATTTAAATTATTCCCATAAAACATGTCCCTAAAAAAGGAATATTTTAGTCTTTTAAGGTAACTCCCATAATTCAAATTTTATAATTATTTATAACCCTAATCATCCTTATGCACCATTTGGAGAAATTTAATACATCTATTAGAGAAAAACCATCAATATGGGAAAAAAATAAACCCAATATTCGATTTGTAAATGTAAAAATGATAAATAATGTTTTTATATCTCATAAGAAACATTTAATCTCACATATAAATTTACTTTTCATGAGAAAATTATTATTTCTCAACATATTTTCAAAAAAAATTAATATTCAATCCTAGTGGCGAATAATTATTATAAGGGTCTATTGGAACCCATTAAACTATTGAATATTTGTCCACAAAAAACATTAATTATTAAATTTAAAAATCCATAAACATTCCTTCAAAGCATTATCTAATTTTGATAAATTTTAATGTCAAAAAATTTAAATTAGAATAATTGAATTCATATTATTTGGGTGTCATGGGGATTTATAAATACATTCAAACATAGAAGAACCCATACAAATAGAATCACCTCAAAATACAATTCCCAAATCATCTAGGAGTAACCTATCACCAAAAACTAGTGTCGCATTAATTAATACATTAGAGAGAAGGATTGGGATAACATGTCATCGTAGATATATCATGATCAAAAATTATTCATATAAAATATCATAGAACCATAAAATGAATAAATGACACATAATATTTAATTTAATAATAAAACTAATTTAAATATACATTAAATTATATAATAATTAATAATTAATGTTATCTCATAAAAAGGGAAGAATTTATATTGGCATAGAAAAACACATTTAAACTAAAATATTCATATATGAGATGGAATAGAATATTCCATAACAAAAGTTTAATTTTTTTAGTGACCAATTAGAGTGAATAGTTTCTATGATAGAGGGAAATGGAAATCAAGATATAAATTTTTTAAAAAATATTTTTTATACATTTTTATCCATAAAAAACTATTCATATATAAAATGAAAACATTTTTATCATTAAATACAATATAAATTGAATAAAAAATAGTTGATAATTGATTTTATCAACCTTGGAATATATGATGATAGAATTCTTTAAAATTTTAAGAGTGTTATATTCCAAAGTATAAAAAATTAAATTTACATTACTGAAGTTTTATTTTAATTAGATAGTTATAAATGGCGTTTACATATAATTTCATCGTTTCTATGATTTGAATTTCAAAAAATGGCCATCTATGGTTTTGATCAGTAAGTTATTTGGAATCCGATAAAACCAACTTGTTTTTTTGGTGAACAGTAACATACCCTTATGAATAGTAATATGACCCTTATGAATAGTAAATATAATTATTTTTTTATTTTTGTGAGGTTAAAAGATAATGAGATTCTGACTAATTTTTCAAGGTTTTAAAAAAAGGAGTTATAAATTTATTGTTGTTTTTTTTAATAAATTAGGATTTTGTTTAAAAATTTAATTAAAAATTGTTTGATATTTTTTTATAAAAAATTGATTTCATTTCTAAATTCTACAGATAAAAATATGTTTTGGGTAAATTTTTGAGATTTTTATAAAATTATTGAATTTTTTATGAAATGTAAAATACGATAAAATACGATAAATGATAAATACTGATTTTAATGCATCATAGGTGATGAAAGCATGATTAAATCACACTTGGTTCTCACTCTCATGAAATTATTAGTATTTTGGGTAACATGAATTAATAATATTCATATTCTTGAGCAATAATATTATAATAATGATTAAAATAATGTAAAATCCATCCTCTCCTCCACTATAAATACCACCCCCATTCTCCACTTCCTCACACACCTCTCAAGACGTAAGCATTGTCTATGTTCTAAATCATTCCCTCCTCAAGGTTATTTCCCACATACAAGTCCTGTTGTCCTCATAAAAATTTTAAATCCAAAAGCCTTAAGAAGGATCTCAAGGAGAAGAGATCACTAGGTAAGAATCGTCTTCCTCTTTCATGTGTGTTATTTTTCAAATCCTTCTTTTTCTTATAATCTATTCCCATCCACTTATCTAGGAGGTCTGAAATCTCAAATATCATATATATTCTTTATGAAATCATGTTATTGTAAAATATTAATCATCTTACTTCTTATCTTCTCCCATTTATTCTATAAAAAAATCACCGTCCACGATGTGTCGATTTTCCAAAATCAGGGACGATGTGTTTCCAATTTCCATTACATACTTAAAATATTAATCATCTTACTTCTTATCTTCTCCCATTTATTCTTGAATGAACTTATATTCCTGGAATAATATTATATAATGAAACAAGTTCATGATTATCGAGGAACGACCAAAAAATGATCTAAAAAAATATCAATAATGTTTTATCTAAGGATTCATCATCATATATGATAATAAATTGATTTTTGTTATCATTTTATATTCTGGAAACATATTAATATCATTTCATTCCACTTCATGAATTTAATTTCCAAACTAGAATAAAATCAAATGCAAACTGGCGATGGAAATCATGTAAAGAATGCACTCGAAACAATGAAAGGAACAAAATAATAATACCTAATGGTTGAAATTATGTTATAAAATGATCATATAAGGTGTTATAAACATAAAAATGTTTCTATAAGATATTGATAACACTCTTTTAACCATTATATTGTATTTTTAAACATTTTTGAAGTAATACAATCCCAAGTTAAAGGAATTCTTAACCAGATTTTCATTATTTAGGTTAAACTTCTATATCATTATTTAGGTGGTATTAAAATTTCTTTTGTAAATATATTATGTTAAATTATGTTTATTTATAGTTTATATGGATATTCCAACCACTCTATTCGGTATCATTTCAATTATATGATATTTATAAGGAGATTTTCTTTTAAAATCCTCTTGAAATTCTGTTTTACAAAATTCAAAAGCAATGTTTTTATGAAATTATTCATGTTATATGATTATGTTATCATTATTGGGAATTGTTTATGATGAAGGTTGGGACGTATATATCCCTCAAATTATTTGTGAATGTGTATGTTGGAGGTTATCCATGTGGTTAGTTGAACTGTTACTACGATGGTTACACAATAAGGTAGTCATGAGCGTTACATTATAAGGTAGCTATGAGGGTTAAAAATCTTAAGGTAGCCATGATTGCTACAAAAATAAGTAATTAATTTTATAATAAGTCTTCTTGGTTCTATTAATGTTCTATTTTTTTAGTGGTAATCTCATGAAAATATCATGTTTCTCAATGTAATCTTATATGGGTAACAAATACGTTTTTTAAGTGATTTCATATGTTACAAGTATTCATGGACTAATGCTTTCTTTCCTTATTTTTATTTCCCCTATTGGGATTTTCACAAGCATCCCATGTTTTAAATGATTTTTATATCATATAAGGATATGTACTATAATGAAGAAATCCTTGTTAAATGTTATGATGATTTGTCAAAGAAAACATGTTTTATTTAAAAATTTATATTTTGGGAGAAATGGATACTAGTTTTTGTGTTATAATATTTATATGAATATGGTATGTTATTTATGTATTATATCCCAATTCTCTATATGTCTATACATTAAAATATCCTCAATATTAAAGGAAGTCATTTTTGACTAAAATTATTGATTATGTAATGTAATAAGGCTCGGTCCTTATAGTTGGTATCCAATGATAGTTTAGATAACATTATGGGTTAAAATATGATAATAGAATACCATTAATAATTTTTTACTCTATGGTTAATTTGAAATGAAATATAATTTAAATATTACCATGTTTCTTCAACTAAAACATGTCTGTTTATAATGGTTTTCTGCATAAGAATATGGAAGATGATGTGGAGAGGCACCGAAAAAACAATATCCTTCTGAATCTATAGCTTGGAATAGTATAGATTAGAATAGAGCAGTTTTTCATAGTAATTTATCAACTGAATTAATAAATAGATATATGTGGATTCCATGCAATAGAAAAAATAGAGGTACCAAAAAGGAACATGAAAATAGTGGAACATTTTATGAGACAGCACCATCCTACTTTCAATGGATCTTCTGACCCAATAGCTACCAAAGTATGGATTAAATCCCTGGAAAAGATATTCAATGTTATGGTATGTTTAGATACTAAAAAGGTAAGTATTTTCATTTATCGTATTGAAGGAGAAGTTGATCAGTGGTGTTAAAAGGTCAATAATATAAAAGATAGATATGGTATTTATTCCTTGGAGTGGGATGAATTTAGAAGTCTTTTAGTTGAAAAAAATTTCCAATGGTGGTGCCACTTAGTATGGAGAAGAAATTACTTGAATTAAATAAAAAAGGTGGTTGATTTAGTGGTATTTTATGAAGAAAATATCACTTGACTAGGGAGGTATGCTTCAAATCATATTCTGGATCATGATAGAAAAATAAACTGCTTTTACCTAAGAATTAAGCTAATGTATCGAAGGGTATTGGTATCCCATGAAATCAATAGGTATCAGAAACTTTTATGATGTACTTAGAGGGTAGAGATGGAGTTTTTTGATGATCATGTTCACTTTTAAAATAAGGAGAATAAGTGTTCTAGATGGCCAGTGATGAGTAAGAATAAATCGAATAAATCTTATTGTAAGAAATTCTAGTTTCTAGTTTGTGACAAGTGTGGAAAAGGCACACTAGGGAATGGTTTACCAAAACTGTGAAGTGATTTCAATGTTGTACGTTTGGACATATAGCGCAAGATTATAATGAAAAGGATCCTAACACTAATCCTGATAAGTAAACAATTATTTTTTTCAGTGCGGAAAATATATCCTTTACCAACCTTTTCAAACCGCTGGTATACTATATACCAACTTTTTGGAAAATCATGGGTTAGTAAGGCATTGGGAAAAGAGTATACCAATAGTTATTTTCAAACTGTTGGTATATGGTTGTGTATGTTTCAGTATGCCAATAGTTTTCCACAAACAATTGGTTAATAATTTTATTAATGGTTTATAAAATATTGGTATATATATTTAACCAATATTTTAGGAACTGTTGGCATATAGTATTAGTAATGTTTTATTAAAATCATTGGTAACACTAACCTAGAAATACACTTTACCAAGGGTTCAAAACCATTTTTATAATGTATTAACAAATGTTTATTCAAAGCATTCGTAAAATTATTCTCTAAATACACTTTACAAACAGTTTTAAATAGTTGGTATATTGTATTTTTTAAAACAGCACAACAGCCACCAATCCCTTACATTGCATAAACTAGAATACACACATGAAAATAACAATTAAAACGACAACAAAAACACCTTAAATACCCAAAAAACAAAAAACTCTTCTAACCATGGCATGTTCCACAACATTGTTTTTCCAATTCCACTCTTCCAAATAATCTATTTCAATTTATTTTGTGCATACATCTCATAATAGTGAGAGGCCACTCACCTTTCAGAGATCCCATTATAGTTAGAGTTACATTTTGATCATGTGACTATGGTTTTTAG
Source organism: Viscum album (assembly GCA_963277665.1). NCBI lineage: Eukaryota > Viridiplantae > Streptophyta > Magnoliopsida > Santalales > Viscaceae > Viscum > Viscum album. The sequence continues at coordinate 472,386,929 of OY728159.1, read as the reverse complement.
TTTTTTGTTATTGAAATTGGTGCATGAATGGTATGTGTAATAATTGAATTAAATTTTTTTGTTAATATATGGGAATCAAGAGTGATGTAAGACTTTTATGAGAATTGATTTTGACGTGGTATTTTATGGGCATCATTTATGGTGTGATTTTGAAATGAGAATATGATTGGATATTGGGAATTATGGTGTATTATTATTCTAATATGGGTGTTATAGGGTGATGGTTGGTGTGGAACCACCAGGATATTGATACCATGGTTCAGGAAGTGATGAGGTAGGTAAATCCTATAGGGGGAGCTCCTAGATAAGGGATCCATTAATTACATTGAGTATTTTGGGTATTCTAGAAATGCGGGAATGATACATCTACATTCAATGTAAAATCAATTTTTTTTACAATAATGATCTCGCACATGAGATAGAGGAGAGTTTTGGTCTATGTATAGCCAAAATGGCATAGGGATGAGCTATTATATGTTTGGTGTATGGAAAGGGATATTTATTTTACATGGATTTAAAATCTTGGAGGTTTGAGAGTGTACAAGGAAGTGGTTTGGGAGATTTATGTTACTCTATATCCTTTCATAGTGTGACATAATGTTCCCTGATATGAGATATTTATAAAGAGGTGGGGGGTTCAGATGACCCATGGAAAGAATATACAATTCACAATGTGAATATTTTTTGGAGAAAGAAAAAGGTTGTTTATTTTGATATTGAAATAAGGGTTTATGGATGTCCATTTGGTTAAGTTACACCTCTTTCTCCATCATTATGAGTCACAAGTGAGGGATGCCACTCTTTTACTTCTAGATCTTAGAATCATTATAATTAAGATGTATCTTAGAGAAAGTATAATGTTATACATCCATTATTTTATTATTTATCTCACTTACATGAGGTGTTGAATTATTTATTAATATTATGCCATATTTTTATATTTTCATTTTCCTTTTTGATTCTACCTATATGAAATAGAATTATAGTTTAGTCTTCAATGAGTATATATATTTGATTATAAATATGGTTCTGTATAAATTTCTCCAAAATTTGTATGTGTGTTATGTGAAGTGCGGTAAATAGTTGTGAGAGGGATGATCTAGGAGAGACCATTTATGATCGTTTTAATATTTTTATTGTAATTAAGAAAACATTATAAGGTACTCTCATGTGTTAAATTTTATGGTGGATCCAATTGTGGAATGGTAGGTGTGTTTTATGAATCTATTGTTAGTTTTGCATGATGACGCCAGGTATAAAAATTGTTTCATGATGTGATCACAAATATGGTTCTATGGGTATGTGTTGGGAAATTCCCATGTGACTCTGGGTGATATTAGTCACTATAAGTGAGGTGACATGGTTTTTTAGGATGATATAGATGGTTTTGACCATTTTTTGGTAAGGAAAATGGTTTATAGGTGGTGAAAGAGGTTTTCCAATGGTGTAGCCTATGATTTTTTATGAATCTCTCTGTGCTTATCCAATATAGTCATATAGGTCATGTGTACATAAGATACAACCCATTGAGGTGGTGTTGACCACTCTTTATGGGTGGAGACCTTCGTTGATTATGCAACATAGAGATGGGGTTGACCGTGGGCACTAAGAAGGTTATTGGCATAGAAGGCCATGACTAGTGGTTTGTCACCCCCACCCCTCCCACTACACAACCCCCTTGTAGCCCCCCCCCATCCTCCACCCCCCCCCCCATAGCCCCCATAACCACCTTCAGCCCCCACCCTACACAGCCACCACCCGACACCCCCCCCACACACACTGCATAGCCCCCTACATCCAACCCTCAACTCCCATTGCATAGCCCCCCACCCACTACACAACCCCTATAGACAACCCATTATCCCACTAAACATACTATCTTGTAGACTTCCCCCCACCTCCTCCTTACATCCCCCGCACTACAACCCCCCTACCACCACCCCTCCAACCCTACAGCTCACCTCCCCCATGCAGCCCCCATCCCCAACACTGCACCCCCATCCCCTACAGCCCCTACCCTGCACAACCCCCCCACCCACTGAAGACCCCCCTACAACCAACCCCCTCTCAATGCACACCCTCCATCCTTCATTAGTCAAAAATGTAATGAATCAATTTTTCCCTCGTCTCCATCACCATTACCATCACCACAGTCATCCTTAGCCTCATCCCTGGCCTCATCCTCACCCTCATCATATGCCTCAGCATCTACCTCTCCTATAGCCCCGGCCTCATCCGCAGCCTCAGTCTTGGCATCATCCTCATCCCCAGCTTCTTCCTCTCCATCGTCATCGCTAAGAATTACAACATCTCAACCACCACTATAACTAGCACCTGGTTCACTATATATTGAACACATCAATGACATATATTCATCACAAGTTGTGATTACCCCTAGTGGAAGTTATTGATATAATAATTTCATCAGTTTCATAAAATCAATGTATTCCCTGGAATAATGTTCTTTCACCAGTGTGGCTCTTTTTCAGCTGATTTTTCCTATGCCTTAACCTATTTGAACCTGGTGGTACTAAATCTGGTACCTAAAGAGGGCCAATTCCTCGTCAAGACAATACTCTTCCAAGGTCAGCAGTGTACTCTTCAACGGTTCTCATCTTTCAACACATGATGTAAGTGATCATTTCGCCCAAAATTGTCAGGTTATTCGGTATCAAGGTCCTATGAAGAATCATGTTACAAATATAAATAGATTATTATGTTACAAGATAAATATTAAAATTTTAAATCAACAAAATGAAACTTACAATTTTTTTGTGTTGGTTCGTAAACTACACTTCCAACTTTTTTCCTTCTACTTGAGAAAAATAGTTTTTCTCGAGGCACACATCCACCATTATTCAATTCTGGCATCTACGATGGTATTAAATTTAGGAAACCCTAATTAAAAATAGGTTACCAATAATTAATTTCATAACTAAATTTATATGAAAACTTTAGAAATTGAATAAATTATGGCGGAAAAAATAGAATGTGAAAGTCCAAAATAAAATTTATAAACAACTTTAATACTTGATTCCTCTCATGATCTAACATTGGAGTACGTCCCAATTGGTGGAGGTATTTTTTAGCATCATTTTGATTTTATTTTTTTCTTATGATTCATAAATAAGATTCAATAATACAAAAGATATTATTAATGAAAAACATGAAAATTGAAATTTAAATACCTCAGATGTGATAAATACCTTAAACTTGATAGTCATCCAAGGAGTAATCATTTTTCTATACTATTCTATCAGACAACCATCCACTACTGGTACCACCTATAACTCTGTTCTAACTCTATCATGCTATCCAATATACAACCCATGATTATAGGCTCTCCAAATCTCACCTCACTTCTTTAGACATGTTGGTCATGCACCCTCACCATCAAGGATATTAAATTAAAGTTGACACCACAATATTAATTCATATAAATACAAAAATACTATACAAAATTAAATGCAATATGTTTTTACCCATATCTATGATCAATAATTTTCCATGGCTTCATTTGGAAATTGTATGTATGAGAGCAGGCTGACGGGAATGATTACAAGGTATATGGAAAGTGTCTCCAAAAAACTCTGACATTGCTACCCTATTTTTTCAATCATTTGATTATCTTCATTATAGTCCACCATCAATTGTGTTTAGTGGTTCCACACTATACACATGCTTGTACTCCACTCCCCTACCTCCTATCAGTATATGTATCTATTATGAAATTAAAACAAATATTATATATATACATGTTATAAAGAAAATAACTAATGGTATAAAATTTTTTCAGGGTTATAAAAATCTACCTTTGTTAGTCTGATCAATTGGTGTTATTAGATCTGCATAAACTAAAGGAAAACCCTTTAAAGGTGGGCTGGGTCCCAGTATATGCTCCACAGGGGTAGACTATGGTGGATTAGTAGTCGAAGAATATTCAATATAGAAGCTCAGAGAGAGGGACGTATACGTAAAAGAATATGGAATGGATGGAAAGCCAAAAGAACGATATGGATGAGGAGTTGGAATCATCATCAAATATGGTATAAAAGGTTGAGGAGGCTCAGATGAAAATTTGGTGAAAACATGGGAGGTCTAAATATCCTATTTGTCCCTAATGACACACCCGAATAAGAATGTGGGATAGATGGTACGTTAGTGGGAGGGGCTTGGTCTAATCAGGTATACTGACTAGATCTTTTATCTCTCAAACCACCCTCCCTCATAGCACTAGCCTGAGTACTGGGACCACTACTAGGATTCTCTTTAAATAAAGGTTTCTATAGTGGTGGATCCTGAAAAATAATTTAAATCAAAATAAATTACATGAAATTATATGTTTTTTAAATATATATATTTGAAATAAAATACCCACACCATGGACTAGTGGAGGAATTACCATCTCAAACATGTGACGATTCCTGTCGGTCATCCTTTTTCATCACATCTCTTCTATAGGATTCATTTCTTGCATTTGAAAATAAATGTGGAAATAATTAGAAAAAGATAACTAAGAGTTACTTGTAGGGTGTGCATATAAACCTAGTATGAAACCACCAATGCATCCATAAAATAAGTGAACATGTATATAGTGGTGTAATAAAATACTGAAAGGTAAATTCTTATACTAGAAAACAAAATCTCATATAGAATGAAATCGTTCACTAACTGTGTTTCAATAAGCTTTGGTGGTACCACTATTTGTTAGTAATCACATGGCATAGAACATGATATGTGACTCAATTTTCCTTTAAGTACACTATATGTTCCACGTTTAAGTAACATCACCATGCCCACCTTGAAGGGAACACCACACCCTTAACATATTCCTACTATATCTCCTTTAAAGGCACATATTCTTATAATATGTAAATAAATGGAGCTCTATACATAAGTAAGGATGCTTCCCATTGGTATATCATTCTAGAATATATACCCTATTCATTGGAATATGAAATTCACAACCTATGGGATATCACATTATATTATCTAGAAAAATCTTTCCTATATCCATACCCATGATTCTTGAGTCATGTCAAGAACGGACCCCTTTTAAGGTAAATAATAAGTCAGATATGGTCACCGATCAACATGAACACTTAAAATACGGTACCACTTGCTGTGTAAAAATATACATGTAAGGTATAACAAATAAATGGGAAATATATTCTAATAAGTACTTTGCAATTTATGAAATAATACAAAAGTAAGGAAGAACAAAATAATGAAAAAAATATATTTATTTAATATTCCTCCATTTATGAAATAACTATCTATAAGATGTGACATTTTACTGAAGAAAATACCATTAAAATGTTAGACAGGATAACCATACATGCCAGAAAACAATTTCATGAAATATTTTCTATACTAGTCACATATACTCAAGATCATCATGTCAGGAAACTTTATAAAAGGGCCTAATATTGTATGGAATTCAAAAATTCACCTGTTGGTTTGAATTTACATGATCCACCAAAGGTGTACACTCAGATCATTCCCAAAAGACAATATTCACTAGAAAAATGTTTTAATATGTCATAATAGAGTGTCTAGAATTGGATTTTAACGAGGATATCATTCCCATATATGTAATCCACAACAAATTACTAAAATAGGTCTTTTTCCAATGAATTTCATAGATCATTCTTCAAGATTTCACTAATTCTCATGATCCATTAATTATATATTAATTAATCATGAATCATTCATAAGATATGGTGTATATTTATAGATTTTTCCAACATGTATTTAATCTATGATCATGTTTGGATAAATAATAATAATTATTATTATAATAGATAGATCATACCTTGAAAGTTCTAAAAATTAATATCATCTTCAAAAACATAATATGAGAGGATAATGAATCCTAGAGCCCCAAAGGATATATCTTTGGGAGGTTTTTGTTGTAATGGGGTCAGATTACTATGATGGTTGTAAAAATAATTGAATTAGATAAAAATTATGAAAAAATTGTTAATGAAAAAAATCATATAGGAACCTCTAGGAGGCCGGTGATCCATGGAAGAATGCTATCATTCTTACTTGGACATTGGATGATCCTTGAGATATGTAGAATTTCAAATCCCACTATTAGAACCACTAGATTTTTTGTGCACCCCACTCGATATCCATTTTCCTTGTTTCTACATCCATTCATCCAACTCATCCACCATCCTTTATGAATTAACACCAAGACCCCCTTTATCTATAAGATACTCATCCAATGTAGAATAAAAGAGATTACCCATAATATCCACAAAAAATAACTTTAATGTTAAGGATGTTAACATTATCCCTCTTTAATGGATTCTCATCCCCATGTAGTTTCTTTAGTTTTTTTTACCGAAAAACTCAAGTCACAATGTCCAAGAATTTGAATCATGACCCATGTCCCCTATTTAACCCAACTATCCTACCATATGACATTGACAAGTGTCAACATATTCCCTTAATACAATTTATTGATACTACCTGATATATTTATCAGGAACTCCTCAAAGGATACATTAGGATCCACCTCAATTTTATCACAGTCATTCACAAGTAAAAGAGAAGGCATGTACCTAAAGAGTAGAGACCTAAGTAACAGATCATGAATACCTCTATACCATGTAGGAGGGAAATACACTATACAAATATGGAATAATGATCAATGGAAATCTATGCAATGGAAAAAAATTCCATAGATACAAATTTATAAACTTGAGGAATATTCATTTGAATAGATATTATACTTCATGAATCATGTGTTATGTTAGGGAAATTATGTTACACCATTTTATCAACAATTTGAAGTGAAAAAAAACACTGACTTGAATCATGGATGGATCATAGGTTGGGAAGAAGGGTTCCGAAAGAATATGGGAGCTGCCTTTTAGGGATAATAAAAAATCATAAAACAAACTTATCTTCAAATAAATACAAAAAATGGAATAAATGGAGGTAGATATTAAGAGTTAGTTATAACATAAAAATTTTATGTTGATGAAAAAAGTCGGTAGTTGGGAAAAAGGGTTGGCATGATAGAACAATGGGAGATCTTGTTTAGGGCACAATGCAGGTGGATCAGGATTGGGACTGGGAATTTCATTTGTGACATTTTTTCCAAAAAATATTAAAACCATTTGGAAATTTCATCAAAACATTCCCAATGGTTTTAATGAACTATTGGAGTAAGTAGAAAACTCTCACCTATCCCAATTATTATTTTTAACTATTGATAAAAGTTTCTTTAATTGGGCCTATCACATCAATTTTTCAAATCGTTGGGAAAATACAATCTAAAAATTCATATACCAAAACTTTTCAACAAACTGTTGGTATAGGTTCCCTATCCCAATGGTTCATCTATACCTTTGGGATAGAGGCGTTGGTATAAGATTTATTTCCAGTCGTGTTTAAATGTAGAGAGATGGGTCCTTATAAAAAATCCTACCCAAAGAAAGATCTAAATAATGAAAAGAAGTCAGACTATAAGAAGAAAGGTGTACTGAAATCCTTTGCAACTAAATCAGTAGACATCATTCCATCCAATGAAGTTGTATCGGGTACCTTGATTCTTTACTCATATTTTTCTAATGTTTTGTTTGATACGTGGTCTATACAATCCTTTATTTCTTCATAAATTTCTGGTAAATTAGAAATATCACCTCAAAAAATGAGACTCGAATTTGTTGTTAAATCACTACGGGGAAATATTATAGAAAAAAGGTATTATAAGAATCTTTCTATTGTGGTATTTCGAAATAATTTACCTGCAAACCATGTTTTTTCCATAGTAGAGTTTAATTTCATTCTATGAATGGATTGGATTTATATTTTTCATACTAATATTGAATGTAGAGATAACAAAGTTGTTTTTTAGAAAGAGTTTCAGTTTATATACCTAAAAGGAACCATCAATTGATAAAAAACCTGGATGCTAAGAAATTATTTATAGATAGAAATGAATGTTATCTTGATAATATTTTTTAAAACATGGAAAAAATTCATATTAATTATGTACCAGTGGTAATTAAATCCCTTGATGTTTTTCCTGATGAGTTACCTAGTGTCATGCCTGATCAGGAAGTCAAATTCAAAATTGAATTAGTTCCTAATTATAAGTTAATTTCAAAACCCCCATATCAAATGGGTCATATGGAACTTATTTAATTCATAAATTAGTTTCATGTGTTTCTTGATAAAAGGCTTCATTGGTCCTAGCACTTCGTCATGGGGTACACATATTTTTTCATTAAAAGGATATAAGGTTCCATGATACTTTTCATTGATGATAAAGACTTGAATAAGATCATTATTAAAAACAAGAATCCTTCGGTTCATATCGATGACTTGTTTGATCAACTCTAGGGAGCTCAACAAATTTACAATATTAACATGAGATCCTGATAGCATCAGCTATAGGTGAAGAAGGATTACATCCCAAAACATCTTTTCGTACATGATATGGGCATTATGAATTTTTAATATGTTGTTTGGGTTAACTAATTAAAAATCTAAATCCATGGATCTTATGAATATAATATTTCGTGAGTTCTTCGATAATTTATTTTTTGTGTTTATTAATGACATTCTGGTATTTTCTATAAATAAATAGGAGCATGAAAAACAACTAAGGGTTGTTTTTCAAAACATAAAGGAAAATAATCTTTATGGAAAATTTCCAAAGTGTTATTTTTGTTTGAACAGATTTCTTTTCTTGGGAAAATTGTAAATAAGGATGGAATAAAAGTTGATCCTACCAAAAAAAATTGTTTGATGAATAAACAAGACCTAAAAATGTTACATAGATTCATAGTTTTATTATATTTGCTGGTTATTTCTAAATGTTTGTTAAAATCATTTCATGGTTTCCAAGATCGTTGAATAAGATAACATGAAAATGGGTAAAATTTATTAGGACTAAATAATTTGATGTTTGTTTTCAAGAACTGAAGATGTGATTAGTTAATGCTCTAGTTTTGGCCATGGCTTTCCAAAATGGTGAGTTTTTTCATCTATAATGATTCTTCATTAAAGGGAATTTGTATTGTTATGATGGAGACTGATAATGTAATTTATTATGATTCCAGAAAACTAAAACCTCATGAGTTAAATTTTCCCACACATGATTTTGAATTAGTAGATGCCGTTTTTGATTTGAAAATTTGGAGGCATCATTTATATGGATCCAAATGTAAAATATATATTGACCATAAAAATACGATGTATATATTCACTGAGAAGAAATTAAACATGAGGTAGAGAAGATTTCTTGAACTAATAAATGATTATGATTTCCTGAACAATTATCATCTGGGAAAAGAAAAAAAGTGGCAGATTCCTTAGTTGAAAAGATTAGGCATCACTAACCGTGTTACATTGGAAACATGATCCCTTGATTAATGATTTGATGAATTGATGTTTAGAAGTTATAGGGGACAGGAAATACCTCTTTTTTGTTTCTGGTTTTATAATATTCATTTTTATCAGATGAAATTAAGAAAGCATAGAAGAAAGTCATTGATCTACAGAAAACATGTATAATTGGTTAAAATGGATCAGTTTCCAGAATTTAACCTTGATAAATACTATTTTTTATGACTTGGTAAAAGTTTTTGTGTGCCATGTGATTCCCAATTGAATGAATAATTGTTTTGTGAAGCTCATAGTTCTCCATTTTCAATTCATCCTAGTTGTACTATGACGTACATATACCATTGAATGTATTACTGGTTGGATGGAATGGAAAGGGATACTGCAAAATTTACTATGAAATTTTTTACATGTCAAAATGTTAAAGCAGAGTGGAAGTTACCAAAGTGGATGATTCAGCCTTTTCCAGTACTAGAGTGGAAATGGGAGAATATATCTTTGGACTTCATTGTATTAATATCAATGAATTTTCTAGGTTACAATGTAATTTGGGTTATTGCTGACTGACTGACTAAAACTACACATTTTCTTTCTATTCGAGATAAAATATATTTGGATCACCTTTCTCGATTGTACCTCAAAGATATTTTTAGATTTCATGGAGTTTCTATTTCTATTATATCTGAACGGGATCCCAAGTTCACTTCTAAATTTTGGAAGGGCCTTCAAGAGTCATTAGGCCTAGAATTAAATTTTAGTACAGCTTCTCATCCTCAATTAGATGGGCATTCTGAGAGAATGAATCAGACATTGGAGGATACGCTTTGAGATTGTTCAATGGACTACTATGGATGTTGGGATCATCACCATTATTTAATTGATTTTTCTTATAATAACAGTTTTTTATTCTAGTATACATATAGAACCTTTTGAGGGATGTTATAGAAAGCATTGTAGAACTCCCACTTTTTGGAAAGAAGTCAGGGAAAGAACATTTGTGGGACCATAATTAGTAGAGGAAGTGGCTAAGAAAGTGAAGATGATCTAGCAACACATGAGGACTTCTTAGAGTAGGAAGAAATGTTATGCAGACAATAGGAGGATAGAATTTTCCTTTCAGTTAGGTGATCATGTTTTTCGGAAAATCTCACTATAGAAAAGTGTTATGAATTTTGGTAAGAAAGGGAATATAAGTCCATGATTCATTAGATCTTATGAAATTCTAGAGAAAGATGGACCCGTTTCCTACCATGTAGCTTTTCCACTGAGTTTATCTCACGTACATAATGTTTTTCTTATTCCAATATTGAGAAATTATGTGCTAGATTCTTCTCATGTCTTGATTCCTGATGTAGTTTAGTTTTAAGAGATTATTTCTTATGAAGAGAAACCAGTTTAGATTCTTGATTGAAGGGAAAAAGTATTGCAGAATAAGGCAATCCAATAAGTAATGGTTTTTGGGAGAAACTACATGGTTAAATAAGTAACATGGGAATCTAAAAATTCTATTAGGGAAAGGTAACTTCACATGTTTAATATGTAAATAAAATTTAAAGGGTGAAATTTCTAGAAGGTGGGGATAATGTAACACACCATGGCTTAAGAAAAATACAATGAAATTCATGAGACATTATTTTAAGTATATAGTTACACCTAGAATTTAAATATTATTTTTCTGCTTCTATGATTTGAATTTCAAAAAAAGGTCATCTATGGTTGTGATCAGTAAGTTATTTGGAGTCTGATAAAACTAACTGGATATTTATTAAATAGTAACATACCCTAATGAATAGTAATATGACCCTTATGAATATTAAATCATATTCATATTTTTTTTCTCAAGATAATGATATGTTGACTAATGAGATGTTACTTTTCTTTATTAACATAATGATATTTTGACTAATTTTCCATGGTGTTAAAAAATGAGTCATAGATTTAAAATTGTTATTTTTAGATAAATTATGATTTTTTTTACAAATTAAAATAATAATAATTAGAAAAATATTTTCAAAAAATGGAGTTCATTTTTTAATTATACATGTCAAGAAATGGTTAGGGTAAATTTTTTGTATTTTATTGAATTTCAAGAATTTTTTATGAATAATAAAATATGATAAATTACGATAAATTCTAAATACTTTTTTTACTAAATCATAGGTGATTCAAGGCTAATTTAATCCCAATTGGATTGAAATCACATTAAATTATTACTATTTTGGGGTCACATTAATCAATACTATTCATAGTCTTGAGAAATATATTATAATAATGATTAAAATAATATAAAATCCCTCTTCTATTCCACTATAAATACCACCCTCATTCCCCTCTTCCTCACACACCTCTCAATCCATGAGCCTTGTCTAAGTCTGAAAAAATACCCTCATCAAGTACATTCCCCACTTCCAATACCTTCTTTTCTCATAAAAAGGCTAAAACCAAAGCCCGAAAGGAGTATCTTACGGAGAAGAGATCGAGAGGTAAAAATCCTCTTCCTTTTTCATGTGTTGCATTTTCAATTCCATTCTTTTCTTATACTCTCTTACCATAAACTTATCCAAGAGGTATTAAATCTACATAATATTATATATATATTACATTATCATGTTCATGTAAATGATTCGTTATATTTCTTCCTCTCATATCCCTCTTATTCCAAAAATTAAAACATTGTCTGTGATGTGCCAATTTACCAAAATCATGGATGATATATTTATAATTACCATAAATTCCTTCAAATATTTTCATAAAAACCTTTTACCTTTTGAATAATAATTTAAATTTTATATTTTAACCTATTTTATGTTCTAGAATAAACTTTTATGCATGATTTAAATTTATATAATCAAACAAGTTCATGGTTATCGAGGAACATCAAAAAATGATCTAAACAAATATCATTAATGATTTATCTAAAGATTCATCATCATATATGATAAAAATAATTTATGGTATCATTATATATTCTGGAAACATATGAATACCATTTCATTACACTTCTATAATTTCATTACCATACGACAAGAAAATCAAATACTTATTGGCCATAAAAATCATTTAAGAACACACATGAATCAATGGAAGGAACAAAATACTAATTACTAAATGGTGAAATGGTATTATAAAATGATCAATTAAGGAATTATAAACATTATAATGTTTCTATAAGATATTAATAATATTTCTTTTACCGTTATACATGATTTTTATACAATTTTGATGTATGAAAAACTCAAGCTAAGGGAATTCTTAACCCGATTTTTATTCTTTCGATTAACCTTCAGCTTCATTATTTTATTTGTATTAATTATTTTTATGTGATTAATTTTGTTTAAATTATGTTTAATTATGTGTATTTATAGTTTATATACATATTCCAACCACTCTGTTATGTTTCAAATTAATTATATGATATTTTAAAGAATCTTTTCTTATAAAATCCTCTTAAAATTCTATTTTAAAAAGTTCAGAAACACTATTTTTATGAAATTATTCATGTTGTATGATTATGTTATTGTTCATGGGAATTTTTTATGATTAAGGGTGACCAATATATCCATCCAATTAATTGGGTATGTGTAAGTTGGAGGTCATCCATATAGTTACTCCAGGTGTAACTGTTATGGTTACACAATAAGGGAGTTGTGAGGGTTACATTGTAAAGTAGTCATGAGGGTTAAAAATCATAAAGTAGACATGATGGTTACAAAAATAATTAAGTAATTCGCAAAAATACCTTTATGGTTTTATATATGTTCTAAATTTTTTATGGGAATATCATGGAAATCTAATTTTTCACAAAGTAAGATTATATAAGTAACAAGTATTATTTTCTAAATGATTTCATAAGTTACAAGTATTCATGGACTATTGTTTTCAGTCCTTATTTTTATATCACTTTCTGATATTTTTGTGCTCATACCTTGTTTTAAATGATTTTAATATGTTATAATATTGTGTTATAGAAATATGTAATCCATGTTAAATGTTATGAATTTTTTTCAAAGAAAACATGTTTTATTTAAAAACTTTTATATTTTAGAAGAAATTTATATTGTTTTGTGGTATCTACTATATATGAATATGGAATGTTATTCATATATTATATCCCAATTATATAAAACTATAAAATTAAAAATATCCTAAGTATGAAAGGAAGTGAGTTATTGACTAAAATTCATGATTATTTAATGTAATAAGGTCAGGTCCTTATAAATAGAATCACAAAAATATGAATAATCAATCGAAATAAAATATTTAAAAAATATTTTTAGAATAATGTCCCATACCTTGAGTCTTAAAACAAATAATTCATGTGTGTACCCTCATTCCGATTAAAATTATTATTTAAATATTCTTAAAAAAAGTTTTAATGTTCATTAAATTATCATCATTATATTTATTTTATTGTATACCATTTATTATTTAGTTACAAATGTGGTGAAGATTGTTTTTGGGATTTTTTAGGACGTTTGGTTTATATTTAAAAAATGAAATCTTTAGGTTAACTATGTTCAACAACGTTATTTTTCCATCATCTCCAAAATAAAAGTATTGAATGAATTTATTTTTTAAACACTCAAAATATTTTTTGATCTATAAATTGATTTTGTATGTGATAAAGAAATTATATTGTATCATGGATGTAATATTCCAAATATACACATAAGGAAAATTTCTTTTTTTTCTGTGAAATGGGAATGAAATAAGATATATAATATTTAAAATTTAATAAAGACTAATTATGTTATAGTTTTCATATTCATTAACTACATAAATTCTTATTTTCTACCATATGTGGTAGTATTAAAATAAAATTAAATTTATTTGTGGATGTGATATTACACACATATGGATGAGGGATGTTATCAATTTTTTTATAAAAGGAAAGGTTATAAAAGAAAGTACTATCGTATAATTAATAAAAAATTATAATTTAATAAAAAAAGTTATGTTCATTATTTCCATATTATAACTATCAATGTGAGGCGGTGATGGAAGATGAAACACCTCACATCATGGAGGTGGTATTCTACATATATTCACTGATGATGTTAATATTTCCCATGGGTTGGAAATGAGATCGGAAATAGTTTTTAATCAATATCTAAACATTTATTAATATAATATATATTTATATCGCTACTTTATTGAGATTATAAGCATACTTACAGATTGAATATGATTAAAAATCATGAAATTGGTTTGTTATGATTTATACTTCCTCATTAGATATCACTCTCTGGCTTGTAAATTAATCCTTTCCATATTTGTCTTTTGAGAAAATCAGTACCTCTCAAAAAAGGATTGGATATTTATGAAGAATTTGGGAAGGTCATGATTTCTAAATGTGGAAACAAATGTGTGAGAAATTGATGGGATTAGGTTCCATTAAATAAGTGAGGGGAGTGAAACTCTTTTAAATACTTAATTAATATACATTTCATTATTGAAAAATGTGGTTCTAATTTTTTAAATTTAAATGAAAATAGTGTAAAATAATAACATCCAATAAAAAAGTAACGTTTATCATGTTTTGAGATAAATTTTATTTCTTATATATTATTTTATACTCTTATATTTTAGATATATTTTATTCATTATCTCTAAATTAGACCCTTATTAACCATTTTAACCTATATTGGGGGATGAATGTATACCATGGTATTAACCCTAATGAACAAAAAATGAAGAAAACAATAAATTTTAACCTCTATATTATAAATAAATAATATATTTTCTGATATTTAATTTGGAAAAGTATTAGAAATTAATATCAACATGTGTGCACAAAATTCAATGATTTATTTAGAAGATTGTAAATTTTAAGCAAAAAAATGATTTTATTCCAAAATGAAATTTTAATATTGAATCATATATAATTATTTAATTTATATTAATCAATGTTTACGTATTTAAATTTAAAATAAATTTAAAAACAAAATATGAATTTGTTATAACTTGAAATGAAATGATTTTTTTTAAAATTAGTATTTTTGACTATTCACTCAAAAATTGATCTTTCCAAAACGTTTTAAACAATTAAACCTAGTTTAATATTTGTATTACTAATAGATAAATTAATTTCATTTTTTTCATAAAAACCCAGTATATTTATAAACAATATTAATAAATAAAAACATATATATCTTGGAAATAATTTGATCTATTATAAAACAAATTTCATTTCCAACTAAAAAATAATATAAAATTATACTTTTATAGATGAATATATAAAATTATTTCATATAAAATAATATTACATGAAATTTTTTTATTTTTAACAAGACCATTTTTTTCACAATTGGGAATGGTAAAAATATAGTTATTTTTTTTATTATGTGCAAGTTGGTCATGGGAACATCATAACACTGAATTATTTATTAGAATTTATATATGTTTCTACCAAAATATTATAAAATACATGATTAAATTTGTTATTTTTACAGAGTACTTTGTTAATATCAATTCAAATAATTTTTACTTTACTGGTATATCTTGTTTTCTTATGGTAAAAATATAATAAATAAGAGGATTAGAAGTTATTTCATCTCATAAAGGTACTAGTTATCTAATCCTATAATAATTTATATATTTAAAAATATTTTTGAAATATTTTTATATAACAATAAATGTATCATTTCAGTGAAATTTATTAATTGGAAATCATGAATTAAAAGTAATATGGAATTAATTATTTTTTATCATCTATATCATATAAAATATCAAGACTTTCCTTAATTAGAAAACAATTTAAATCCATATAGCATGGATCTATATATTTTAATCCCATACAATGTATCAAAATATTTCATAAAAATGAATAATGTTCCATTATTTTGGGAATGGTCCTATAGAGGGATTCCTATGAATCTCTAGTAGGGGTAACCAAAACCCACATAGCATAATTTCTTTGATTAAATCTAAATAACATGGAAATACATTTAGGTTAATGAGGTGTACATTTTTAATCCATGAAATACGGCACAACATACCCATAAGTTTTATACAAGTAAGTGTTATATTATTTCCTTTATGGACATGAAATTGAAATCAATGTTAGGGGATATATGTACAAATTTCCATATCCAATTTATTTCATTTTATTTTCATGAAATTTGGAACAATTTTGACCCATTTATGCTCATTAAACAAAGAATAATGTTTCTTTTCTTAATGTTGAATGACTATGACCTATAGGTGAATGTTGACTGGGGATGACATGAGTGTGGGAGTTATATATAAATGTACCTTGACAAGGGAAACTCAAATAATGACCTAATATGATTGTGTTTGTAGTTTTATAAAAAAGATATTTAATTATAAAAATTATTTAATGAATTACGTATTGGAACCAAATGAATATTCAAGGATGTCATTGAAATGGAATATTGT
This sequence comes from Viscum album, assembly GCA_963277665.1. Taxonomy (NCBI): domain Eukaryota; kingdom Viridiplantae; phylum Streptophyta; class Magnoliopsida; order Santalales; family Viscaceae; genus Viscum; species Viscum album. The sequence goes on along the minus strand of OY728159.1, from coordinate 472,370,165 downwards.
AAATAATGAACTTTACATAAATGTCCATGTGATGATATAAATTTTTTAGGTACACCATGGGGTTATTAAGATAAAAAATCATTATTATCAAAATGATAAATGATTATTAATTTTATATGGATCAATAGAAGAGGGATGATTCGATAAGGGAGAACACTGGTGGGATATATTAATTCAAAAATAAAAGGTATATTAGATAGTCTAAGTTTCCTTAATATGTAAAATATACTAATCACAAGAGTATGAATGTACATGTCAAGGGTTGGGTGAGGAAATCATTTTTGGGGATTAGAACAATGCTAAATGGTTTCATTAATGTCTCAGGGGAGATTTATTGTGAAATTGAAGGGAATAACCATGCTTGGTTACATGGAAAATGTTTTTTCCAATAATATTACATGAGGGATTGTGAGAAGCGTCCTTGGAATGACGCGGTTAGGTCACAAATACAAATTACACATACTATGCCTTAATCTATATTAAAGGGTTTCATTTACCGATGTATTTATATAATGCCTCATCAAGGTGGTATTTCGTGATGTTCTTTTATATAAAAGCTTCCAAATACTCAAATTCTCACTTATTCATTATAATTCTTAATTTTTTCATTAAAACATCACTTATAGTGTATTTAGAACATTGGGATGTTCTAATAATATAGATATATTCTCCTACATTTACGCTACTCATACTTTCTCAATTTTTTAAAAAAATATAACAAATCTAATTTTCGATTTATAACCAAAGGATCCATTGTCATCAGACCATCAAAAGGGTGTGAACATGAACAAACTAGGGTTTTCACGTATCCTTCACTGGGGTACACTTTCATCATTCACTATTGTGATTCACTTTCTTTCTATATGAAATTATTCAATATTTTCATTGAATTTAAAATAACCTTATTGAAATAAAATTAAGTTCAACGTAATTCATCATTATTGAATCCGATCCATTTGGAATTAAAACAACTATATTATACAGAAAAGGGCTGAGTTTTAAGGTTTCTACTTATCATTAATACGTTATAAATAAATTCAACATTGTACCTATAAATATAGGGACCACATTTAGATATTTATTTAACTCACCATTTAAAATTATATAGATGAAACACTCTCTTTTCACCTAGGATTAGTCATAGTGTATGTTTCATTTCCAATAATTCAATGAAATATTCATCCCCAGTAATACCATGGTGAACATATCTATGTAAAATTGCTATGAAAAAACTATGTTGAGTAAAGGATAACTTTTTTGTTAATTTTGTTTATAATTTATTCTATATTAGAACTTATTTTTTTGTTTTATAACTCGTGTTTATTTTGTAAAAAATTAATAAAATTTTTATGTTCTTTTTTAAAAATTAAAAATTATACTTCAAAAACTATTCTTATTGATGTATAGAGAACATATCAAGTAGGTTATCAAATATTTTAATTGCTAATTGGTGTATTATTATAGTTTATAAATTTAAAATAATTCACATTCTTTAATAGAAAAACCAATAAATAAATTCATTATGAGATCACATGTTACTATACTTTTTTGTACTACTGTTTTATGTAACCAATCTATATCCAGGGAACAATTTTTCGTTAACATGGTCCAATCAGGCTTCATATATTTTTAAGGTAATCAGTACTATGTTTTGGGAGGTATTTCAATGATTCTCCACAAAAAAATCATACCTCATTTGGAAAATTATTATGATCATTGATTATTGATTTAATATTAAAGAGAAAAATATCAATAATTATTTATCAATATATCACTTATCAAATAACAGAAAACATTATCGATAGTCAATGAGTTCATATAGACGTATTAGTTATATTTTCAAACCAAATTGGATGTGTTCCAAAAATATAATATCAACATGAACCTAGTTTGAAGAAAAATTCAAGGGTTTGGAAATTTATTAAGTTATATAGCTTTCAAATATGTATACATATATATAAGTAAACAATCCAACTTCATACATGATCTCCTAAGTAGATAGTCTAATAAAATAAATATATTCTACCTATTTCACAAGGAAGATAGAATTGCCTTAGTAAATGTATATAATATTTATAAGGACACAAATTAAGGTGATTTATATGAATTTATTTCACCAATTTCCATCGAGGGTGATGCTGGATAGATACATCTATTGGTATATGCACCACTTAGGTATGGTCAAAATTTCACAGGGAGTGAACCCTAAATAATGGATGAAATTAACAATGAGGTATAAATAAAATGGTTTTTGAAAATAAATTATGTGGGGAAAGACTAATCATCATATAATGTTTATAATAGTTCATATAGGTGAATCAAAAGGTACCTGCATGCCACAGTTGGAGATAGAAAACTATAATAACAGGGATAAGGAATCATATAGAAAATAGACCTATGATTTCATCTACGTGTATTTATCATTATTTTGGAGACTAGGAATTCATTGCTAGTTCAGGGATCATATACATGTGACACATCATGCACATTATTTATGGGTTGATAATTAGAAAAATGATGATCAATGATCCTAAAAATACAAATTTTTCTTTTATTTATTTATCTTCTCACATGTGTATCAAGGATTGGAACTTTTCTATATTTTAGGACCATTCTATGACCAATGGGTTGGAACAACAAATTGAAGATAGATAAATTTCAAAATCTCTTGTCAATTCCCCAATGTTCATTAAAGCAATATATTTAGAGTGTTTTTGGAATAATATAATTGGTATTTTTTTTAAATTTTGTAATGTATTTTACGTTTAACTTTGTAATTTAATTTCCTAAAATTTATTGAAATACTAAATGAGTTGATAATATATATTCACTCTTGGTATTATGAATAGTGATCATATAATGTTCTACTATGAGACTATTTCTTGGTAGCATGGATTGATTATGATATAATATATATAGTATTTGTTCCATAACAATGTAATTTATAATTATGATTGATTTATATAAAAATTCAATCCCTATACTTTTAAATTATGGATTGATAAAACCGTGTGGTAGCATCAATAAAATGACAAATTTTTATGTGGGAAGATATTTACATTTTCAAATGATTATTATTAGAGGGAGATGAAATCGGGTTACTATAGATTATATTAAGGCTTCCATTTTTTTCATATCTATAGTCAATGTTGGATGAAAAATTATCAAAAAATAAAATCCATTCAACTATATAAATAATAAAGCATCTAACTCATATGAAGTGGAAGGTCATTATCATGGTAAATGTTCCACTATTCCCCAACTAGTGACATACACAACCCTCCTTTTTTATTAGAATTAATGAACCACATCCACATAAATTTAAATAGTGAAATAAATTTATAAAAGGATAAGAGAGGTGGTAAATTGTAAGGAAGTGAATGGAAAAAACATGAGGCATAAGGAGTCAGAAACATCTATCCAACCAAAATGTTATATTCAAATGCCTATTATAATTCCAAATAACATGTGACTAATAACTTAAATGAAAATTGAGAAGTATCATCTACTCCAAAGGATGTAAAATGTACCCTTAATTCATGCGTCAAATTTAAAAAATTCGATTCTCGTATGCTCATACTGATTTATCGATCAATTATTTTCTTTCTAAAATAAATACACGTGCCATAAAATTGGAATCCTTAATCTAAGAAATAAATTTCAAAGTTCCCTATAACTATTGAATAAGGAAAATTATTGATTAAGATTACTAGTAGACTAATATTAATATTTCATATTCAGATGAATGTGATGAATAGATTTATATTTCAAATGTTTGGAGATAAACTATAATGTACTCTATTCAATATTTTTCAACAAATAATATGTATAAGATTTGTATTTTTATAAAAAAACTAAGGATATATGAAGTTATAAATCATCTTATAAATATGATATATAGAAATGTAAGTAGGGAATATGTGCAATTAGGGAAACCAATGATGCATAATCAATATTTTCATCACATGAAATAGTTATAAGTTGAAATAATGGAAATTCTAGTGTAATTCCACAGTTCACCTTATATAAGCTTTGATACATAATAGGACACTCCCCCAAATGAAATTCATCATTAAAGTAAATCTATAATATTTGACACATGTACTTAAAGGAAGTAAAAAAATTTAGTTATGTGACTAATCCTTATAATACATTCTATGGTGTATATTTTCACCATATTTTATTATGACAAAATTATCTATGATTTTAGATATTGTGTTGCGCATACCTGATACATGGACTTATAATATTGACAAATATTACATTTTATTCCCATAAAGTGGCATGTAATAAGGTCTAGAAATAATAAGATATAACATTATGCCTTGGGAAAAACCCATTTCATCAATATATGAGCTCAAACATAGAGATCAATCCTTCAATTTTTTTGAAATGGACTTAGATAGATGATGGAGAATCCCTACCAGATTTGGTAGGATCATTAATAGAGTGAGATAGAATATTGTATCTCATAATAAGTGATGCACCAGTAAAACTATATATAAATTCATGGTGTGTTACTAATCATGATAATGAAATTCTTTATCATTTTTAAAATTATTCATTTGTAGGTTCCTTATGGAAAATTGGGATCAGTGTAAGGGAAATAAAACTCGTAGGTAATCTGAAAATATGTATTGAGATTTATTCTACAACCTCAATGGATTAGTTTCACTATTCATATATTCAGCTAAAACTATGTCAGTTCCTTTCATGAGACATTGTATTTTTATTATTTTCATATCATATGAATATTGGTTTGATATGATATTTCCATAGAGTATATAGTTGAAATTATTCAAGAATGGGAAACCCGGGACTTTATATAATGAAAAAATTATAATCTAAATTCCTACAAACTAAAAAATAATATAACCCTACTAAATTCATTATTGGTGGTATCTAGGGGTTTTGATAAGTATCCATCTTGGTAAACTATCAAGAGTGAGGAAAATATTGATATAATGGTGTATGATATTGATATACCAAAAATTTGTATTTGTTAATAGCTTCATCATTCATTGATTTTATACGAATTCATTAACTGAAATATACATTTATAGATTGTTCAGGTAATACAACTACTAATGTCTAGAGAGAAAAATGATGGGGTAGTTATTATATAATTGAATACATAATGGTTAGTTGGGAAATTTCCTAATCAATTTTTGATTGTTTATTAGTCAACATCATTAGGTATTTTTGAATAAATATCCATCTTATATGGATTGGATCTATCTTGGTCCCTAGATAGATTCAAATTTAGATAAATAGTCTCCATGATTCATTAGTATATACATAATTAGGTGCGGTGGTATATATATAATTTGATCATAAAAATCACATGAATGAGTAAAGTGGGAAAGATCCCTATCTTTTGTATATTTTTAACACTTTTGTATTTTAAGAATTTGATTACCATAAACACAATAAAACTATAAATAATATACATACTAAAAGGGAATAAAAATTGAAAAAACCCTATAAAATAGATATATAATAATAATCCTAATTTAGAGAATTCTAAAAAATGGTACTCTAATAAATTATTAATATATTGAGGTGGTGGAATAGAACCAAGTCCAACATGATGAATGTGTGTCCATTTTAATCCCCCACTAATATCATTTTTCAATAATTGGAGAGAATGTAGTACGAAAAATATATATATTTAATGAAGGTTAAAATGGGGAGGAATATACCATAATAATGGTATAAAAACCCCATCCCAATATAAAAGATAAAAATGTAAGGATAGAAAAAAATAACAATATTTTGAGGAATATATGGAATGAATAGATCTAATTGAGTCATTATTTTAACCTGATTAGTTATATATATTTTTTCAAAAAGTATTTTTTAGTAGATTCGTAACTACAAAATATTGACTCTAAGTTATTTATGTTTACTCCTTTATAATAAATGAATCAACATATTGTGTATAAAAATTTTCTCACCTTATATCAATGTGTATACCTATACATTTCCTAATTGTGTGAGATATCATGAGAGTGTGAACGTCATGATACATATACCATTTGAATTATAAATTGGAACATAATATTTTTATAAATATAAATGTATATTATCTCTTGAATACTTTATAAAAATTTACTGTGAGTAAAAAAAATATAATTAAATATTCTTGAAAAATAATGATTTATGGGTTTTGTATTCATGGTTTCTTATAATTGGGTTGAGTATTGAAGGAATTTAGTTGATTTTTTTATATTATGAAAGAATGTTCTAAAGTGTATATAAGTGGAAAATATTTTGTGAATAACATGTATTATTATGATATGAGGTTATTTAATATGATTAAAGATAAATAAAATTTGATTTCCTCAGGATATATGTTAATAAATAGTTATAGTAAATCAATATATGAGGTGCATATATTATCCTTGTAAACTAAAGATTTTACCTTTAAATAATATATTAAGGTAATATCAATGAAATTTAATCCTTTATTTAGATTTAATTATAGTAAGACAATATTCTAGATGGAATAATGTGCCCTAAAATTAAATCTTTATTCTTCAAAAAAGTAACATGAATATGTTTACATAATGAAATTAAAAACACTAATTTTTTTTCTAAATCCATAAATAGAGAATGTATTGATTTTACTATTGATATGTGCAAATATTACTTCCAAAATTATTTTAAATTTTTTTCACTCTGACTTTTATTTATACATTATACCCATACTAGAACCCAGTTATGATGGTAGAAAATATGACAGTGACCCTTGGATCCCATATTTAATGGGGTTTGAATTGGGTTCAAGAAATAATGCTGTAAAATGTGAAAATCAGAGGAGGTAGAATCATGAATCTAAATAACATATGTTAAATACCACTAATTAACTACATATATTAAATTTTTGTTAGAAAAGAATACCATAATTAAAGTAAATTTAATACATAGAAATTTTTATACACAAAAAAAATTCCAAATAAAACTCATATGGTAGTGACTCAAACCAAAAACATAAACTCTACAAGCTAGTAAGGTTCTTCATGATCATCAACAACCTCCAAAAGTCACTAAAAATGGAAATAATTATAAAGGGATGGGTATATAATCATGACCAGTAAGATCATACACAAAAGGTCCCATAATAATATAGAGAATTCACTCTTGTGACTTTGTGAATAAATAGAATAACCAACTCATCACCTATATAGGTCATATAACAACTATTCCAAACAAGGATTTCCCCCCAAATGTACATAAAAATATATTATAATAAAAATAAGAATATTGTATTAAGGAGTTAAAATTCATTAATTTGCCAACAAAACATGATTATCTCACACACCAATGGCATAAATATCAGACCTATCATCCAATTATTCATAACATAAAAATATAACCATATCTTAGACACAAATACATAATTATAGACTCATTCCACATACCACAACCACATCATCACTCATGTAAAATCTCAATTAAACTTCTCTAAAATTGGGTATGTAATAATGAATTACATCAACCCAGATCCCTTATCCTACCATGTATTCCACCACTATGAAACCATATCATTACCACATAACTACAAATTCAATATATCATGTAATCAAACACTATAATCTGAATACATTACAATCTATAAATATATATCCCATAAACATAGGACATTTAATCGCATAATGTTTCTATAATGGAGAGAGAAAAAGGGAAAGTAGTTTTCAATTCATGTCATCTCTATCCCAGATATTTGGAAAAATATCCAAAAACCCATACCCTCATATGGGTGTTATTAAGGATATCCAAAATGGGAGATAGAAAATAAAATATAAACAACAAGTATAGAGAGAATATAGTATACCACACAATCATAACCTATGGTTCACCTCTCAATATTTATACATTTAATACTACATCTTGTAATTACCACTTTATCCTCACCATCAAACTATGATAATAGCCACCAGAACAAAACATAACATAAACAATCCACACAACATCTACATAGTATATTAATGTTTATTAAATCATGTTGTATAACAAAATAATTATCAAACTCTATATTTATCATTACTAATGTAATTAAATAAACTAGAGCATGATATTTTATCAATTAAATTTTTTGTATCAGACAACCCTTTTTTCAATATTATATAATGTAATTCTTAGTATCATTAACCAAAAATAAATTCACAATATTTATCATTCCATTAATTTTATCACAATGTGTATTCAATTCCAATATCCTTAATATTAATATTATTATATATTTCTATGAAATAATGTTACAAACCATATCATATATCAACACTATATAATCTATCATATCATCATTTTCCATTTAACATATAAATAATTTCAAATCTTTTAATATGTCACCTCCTTCCTCTCACCAATTCCAATTCTTCATGAAAAAAAATAATATATCATTACCAAATCACATTCAAAGAAATAAGAATCTCACTATAAGTATGAAATAACATCAATAGAATAACTATAAATATAATGAAATATTATTTTATTTGTACTTATATATTTATTCAATACAACTATTATAAACTATTTCAATCACATTTCTAGATTTCTTAGGAACTCCTTTAATTATCAAATTTCTGTGGGTTCATAATATATTAAGTATATTGGTCATAATAATAGAATGAAATATATTAACATAACAAAACATATTAAAAACTAAGAAAAAATGCTTATTAATAACATCAATATATCATTAATAAAATTAGAATAATATATTTCCCACTAATATCAATAATCCAATTTATTGTTATTAATTTTTTAATTTAGACCATATACACATGGAAGAAATAGTCATGGTAATAATTAATTCACAAGAAATAATACATGATCGTAATCGATTTCTATACCTCTAATAATACTTCATCAATTTCTGGATAATAATGATGGAATAATTATGCTCAAACACAATTAAACATTCAAGGATCCATGAAAAAACATATTAAAGACTATTAACCCTCACGAACAAGACTAAAATAAAAATACTCAATATAACACATTTTACATGGAATACTAGTTTGGGGATAACTGGTAGATATAATATAAAATAGGAAAAAAAAATAGAATTGTGGATCACAATAGATTGACCACCTAAAGCCAAGGGACAAAATCCTCTAAGGGATGATGACGAGAACCCATACCCAGGACAAAGGGTGGATATTATATAATAATGGATTATTGAATTTGAGAGACATTAATATATAAATAAAATGTTTATTAAAAACTAATAAATGGAAGATAACAATATAATTAGTGCTATCATTTTTTAATGATGTTGTGATGTAAGAATCACAGCAAGATATCAGAAATATTTCATGTGATAATAACTAATTAAATTCAACATAAACAAGGATGGTTACACTCAAAAAAGTAAATTCAAGACATAAACATTGAACCTATAGACAATAGATATAAAAAATATAAGTGTACCTAAATCATGAAAACCTATGTAATTATGTCACTTCATAAATACAATTAACATGACATGATTTAACTCACAGAAGATTGAACTTGAATCAGACTAATACTCTCATTGTTTCATATAATTACACTAAACCATAAAAAATTCTACAACAAAAAATATGGGACACCAAAATGTTATTTATAATCCTTCATGATGTAACTCAAGACATCATGCTAATATATTTTTCATAATGGTACTATGAAACAAAATCTATCCGACTATGGGAAAAAATGATGTCACGTCCCAATATCGTTGTCAAATATTCACTATTTATTTCACAACACAAAATATAATTTAAAATATTATCACCATGAAAAAAATCATAGTTCAATGAAATTATTCATGAAGGGATATAATTTATCAAATTAAAAACTCATCCAAAACGTAAATCCTCCTATACTTACTTACAAAAATCCTATAGAAACCACTAACATGTTAAACAAACAATTTATGGGGATAGCGATATGTGATCTACTACACTAGACACTTCAAAATCAATTCAAATCATTGGTAATGAAATACGTTCCCAGATAACATTAGGTAACACTAAAAACCCCAAATACTTCTATAGATACCACTTATAAAATATCCTTTCAACTACAAAAATAAAATCGCAATACATGGATATGAAACTTTAGTAATATCAACTTAAAACAAATAATTCCAATATTATGAAAAAATAAAATCTTTTTAAAACATCCTGATATACTAATAATAGAGCAATTACTCATAATCCCACACACACTCTTCTGAGCCAATGTGCCTCCACAATACATGAATAAATGGAAAGGAATGACTACATTACCCCTTCTCACGAAAATCCTAAATCTTAATAAGATTCTATATAAATTTCTTAACCATATTAAAAAATATATCACTTAAATATATATTTTGAGATTCCTCATGAATATACTGATGAAGATGTGGTAAATGGAAAAAACATTGATTTTATCTATATATAGAGAAATTTTCAACAATGTGACTGTATTATAATATACTTTATCACATCTATTGGACTAATGAATCATGGAAAAAGATTAATTTTTACTAAGAATACCACACCAAAAAATAATTAAAAACCATTATGAACACAATATAACTAACCACAAATTCAAAATGCATACACCACTTATTTTTATTAGACAATTAATGGTCTTTAGTAACCATCGTTAGATCAATAATCTCCCATAGCTTCTCAATTGTTATTTATAATATATGTTAACCATTAATCAATAACCTTCCAACCTTAGTCCAATATAATAAATATTTTAAAGGAATATCATATACATATTTTAATGAATCAATGATGATGAAATATTGATAGCTATTATTATTTAAAAAGTAAAAAAAAGTACACACCTCTCCTATGATCCACTAAATCTATAGCATTTACTTGAATTATGTCATATGGTGATGATATTTTATATTACGTTTGGCCATCCTTTTGGGGATAAAATATAATTATATAAAATAGTTATGATAATAAATCATATAGAACATAATTTCGTACACATGAGGTAAAATGTGGATCTTAATCAGATATGATATTACTCAAACCCCTAGGATATTACCAAATATCTTCCATGTAAAATCATGATAAATCATCTAATTTGATTGATAACTTAATCCTATGTAATTGATACATATTCATTAAATGAATCTTGATCACTTTTATTGAATTGTATCCTCCTTGATATTGTGGAAAAATTAACAAAATCTAGCGATACATTAAAAAAATGAAATATGGAATATCTAAGGGATATAGTAAACCACTAGTAACACGATGCTCAATATTATAGTTTTGATACATCAATAAAAGAGATAGAAACTCTTCCAAAATATTATTCATCCCAAATACTAAACCATAATAAAAAAAGCATGATACACCTGAATATTCTAGAATAAACTACCAGAGGTGATTTACGAAACTAATGAATATGTAACTATTACATAATAAATGAAACAATCAGTTTATAGTAAAATAATACATGATACTGAAAATCATCAGAAAAATATTAATTGATATCACCATATACAACATGATGATCCCATACCTTCACATCATGACCTCCCAACATAGACTTATCAAACTACGATGTTATATATGACATCACAATCTTCAAATATATGTAAACTCTATAAAAGTATTCATCAATATTAATATGAAAATGTTGAAATATCCCTTATCACCCTCCGTAAATTTCCAAAAAGATTAATGACATCACCATGATACCCCATATATAATGAATTGTGTACCATTTTTCATTTTCTATGATATTAGAAGATCTCACCACTATAATTCCATAAGAAAAGCATGCATCGATGTTGAATCAAATTAAAATACACTTGATAAAAAATGTATTACATGAATTTGTGATTGGTGAACAACAAATATTTTTATTTGATGATGTAATTTCATCACTAAATCAAATCAAACACATCTACCACTAAATAATTCTGATAGGCTTTATTGTTACACTAATGTGTATAAAACCTTTCAGATACAAAATATATCATTTTTCTTTTCTACATACAAATAAAACCTATTCTGGGATTAGAATCATCATAGAAGATATAAAAAGAAAACCCTTCAATTAATAAGAAATAAAAAAATAAACTGGTTAGTTTCTTGATCAGGTACTCAAACACCACTTGATATTGACTAGACCATAAAAGGGCTTGGATATTCTAGTTCAAGGATAAAAATATGAAACAATCTATGATAAGTTATGAAGGAACCTCATATAATATCCTACAATATTGAGGATGATAAAATAAATTACAATATTATTTAGATCCACATAAGGAACAATATCCTCATTCCTTGAATAAGTGATGACTAAAAGATACTGATATAGAAAATACCCATGAAAATCACCTCATATATCAAAAAATTTGTCATTGAATAATTTATATTCAATTTATGTTAATTAAAAATATCCAAAAGGATTCTTTTTATGTCTAGAATTATCCACTACTGAACTTAAATACATGATAATATTATTGTTGAGCATTACCATTAATTAATAAAGGAACCAATGGAACAATATGTTCATTATAAATTTAAAATTTATTATTGTATTTATTAAACCAAATGTAATTACCAAAATACCAAGTATCTATAGCAACACCTTATGCAAATTATAGGCATATAATATAGATAAAACCTTATATGATAATATTTTGGCCATGAATTGATCGTTGATATCTATTATTCCCCATTTAACTAATAAAATACATTATTTATCATGGGTATGGGATAATGGTTTATACCCATTACTTTAGTTAGTCAAAACTACTTGATACATAATATTATATTTTCGTTCATCTTCTTGGTGAATCATTCAAGATTACCCTAAGGAAACACACTACCATAAAAAAATCATTATGTAATATATTTTGATCTAAATCTGAAACACAGACATCTTATATGGATATATTTGATAATGATACAATGCAATTAATGGGGAATCATGTGTCAATTAAATACCAAACTCAATATAATGTGAAGGGTATCATATATGAAATCATGGAAACCCTTGGAAAAAGTAAATACTAAAACTATTATAGTCTCAATATTAATTTCACCAGCCATAGAGGTTAGGGATCTATATTCCTATGAATTTTATGATGTTCCCTCTCACCAATAATCACTATTTAGTCTCCTACCATATCAAAGAAAGAACAATATTCTACAATCAATGAATATCATCAAGAATATAATATAAAAGAATAGTTTTGAGAGCACCATCATATTTATGCATCTATAGGAAACAAATATCCCAGTGACTGATGTTCCGAAAACATAAACTCACATTTATGATACAGTCTAGGAAACATAGACAAAACAATTACTAATCTAGTCAATAATATGGAATTCTTGAATTTTATCTACTATAAAAACTAGAGCTCTAACTATTGTAGTTTTTTTTAATGGAGTTCAATGCTCTCAAATTAAAAATATAATTAGGGAGTGTTTAATATAAATAGTTGGTATATTGGATGATCATTGGCCTACATAGATTTGGGAACTCTAGAAAATGAAATTGACTACTCCATGTTCCTCTTCATCACTACTTTTGATGATGGACACCACCTCAATAATTCTCAATTTAATATCATTGGGGATAACAAAATTCTTGGTGTTTTCCTCTACCTATGGAAAAAAATCAATACTTATGAAAAACAATATAAATTAATCCTACTTTATATCCTAGTAAATATGAAGTTTAACCATGCCAACTATTATAAAAGGTCATTTATATAAATTTTTGACCACCACAATATAAACAAGAAAAACACACTATACAAATACTATTGGGATATGTATAAGAAAATCCATATCTAGTGAATTGATAATAATAAATCCGATTATGACTCAATATTCATAAAAACCATGAATTCCAATATTAAGTTGAACCACTATATATATCATTACTCCAAACAAGATTATAATGACAACCATCATAAGATGAAATAATCCTTGCCATAATTATATGCATCACCTCTACTTTTACCATCACCAAAAGATATATTGGCTATATAGATATGGTCAATTAGTGTTAGATTGATGGATGTAACACCACCTAAAAATTTTCGAGTCATATACTCCTCATGTAGTTGATGACTTGAATTTAAATGGAAATATTTCTAATTAAGGCCAAAAACACTCACACACTAAAGCACCCATGTAGAGGAGAGAGTAAATCCAATCACCGAGCTACCATTGGTGTCAATTTTTGAATATTCTCATGGAAATAAATATAAATAAATCCCTTAAGACATAAAATTTAACATAATGAGATTATAAAATATGATTATTTTAAATAAATTTTGTTTTTTTGATCGCTTGTGATATACACAACCCCAAGTCTCAATGAAACATAATATAGTATACATTTGTAACCAATCCATTAAATTCATAAGAATGAATATAAATATTTTCATTAAATTGTATTATTAACACATATATAATTTCAATTCAATGGTTATCAATTAATTTGAAATAAAAAAGTTTCTATAAAAGAAGTATTGTCTCGAAAAAAAAATTATGTGTGTTATGTATATAAATATATGTAAATAATATAAAGAATTATTGGTGAATTATTTCAATTAAATTTAAATATTATATATTCAATAAACTATTTTCACATCCATATACATTTTTTACTTGGAATAGGATAATAATAAATCTAGTTTTATTTTTAAAAATGTATTTTTTTAAAAGTGGTTCTCATTCCTTTTTTCACACTTATATTAAAATTTAGTTCAGCAAATAATAGAAATAGAAATTTGTAAAATATATTCAATATTTTTTATAAAAATATTTTTTTAAATATAACCATTTTATTTTTAAACATAATGAGTTGTAATTATGGTAACCATTATCATCAGGGTAATATATAAATCAGAACATTCTAGGTTAACCCTATGTTAAAATGACATAATATTTCATCTTAATTCTTATGAGATAAATGAAAAAAAATAATTCCTCCATAGGCCCAAAATTTATTTTTTAAATTAAATATTATGCATATAAATGAAATAAAAAATATTTAAATAATATATTATTATAAAGTGTCGCTTAAGAAATGTTGACCCAGTATTTCTTCAATTATTAGAAATCTAAAATAAATATTTTTGAAAATAATAAAAGTTATATAAGTTGAATGATTTATAGTGTTACATTAATTTTATAGACAATTATAAAATAATATTGTCTATATAAAGGATTAGATTCAAATTAAAACTTTTTATTTATATCCTTTAAGTCAAAATAAATTAATAGATTGAGGAAAAATATTAATAAAATTTAATAAAAATAATATTTTATTCAATTATTTAAAAATAACTAGAATATTTAAAGAGTAAAAATAGGATATTATATGTCTTTGAATGTACTTAATTTTCTTATTATAAGGTATAAATTACTATATATTTAAAATTATAACCCTTTTAAAAGTGAAAAATTCATATTTCTGGTTATTGTTAAAATAAGATAAATATGGTGTTAAACCAACTAATAAGGTTTAAAATACCACTAAAATATATTAAAGTTTACTTTTTGTAATGGTATTTAAACCATATACTTCATTATATTCGAATATATTTTCATTTCGAGAAATAAGGGATATATAATGACTTTATTATATTTTATACTTTTATTAAATTTCAAGAGTGTCCCTCCCTTAAATTATAAATGGGAACAGATTGTTTCAATTATTTACACCACATTGAGCAACATTTCTTTACCATTCCATGTAAATTAATCCAATAAAATTAAATATAAAAATTACTGAGTTTATGTTATTCAGAATAGTCTAACCTTAGGACCCTTAAGAGTATATCTAAAAGAGTTAATTCAACTTATAAGAAATCACCCTAACTGATCAATTTCTTTTTAATTTTTACTCAACTTCAAAAAAACTGATGGAAATTATCCAAAAAATAAAAAAAAATTATGTATCCCAAATATAGATAAATTTGATTAAAATTATTAAATTGAAATTATCGAGCCTCTTCCCATCAAATGGGAAGCTAATTTACTGCATGTGTGTACATATGGCTCACCGTCTATATATAGCGATACAATTCATTTGATGTAAAAATATATATCATGAATGGTTATGTTTATGGGTATAATAATTATATATGATAATTATGAAATAATTAAACTTATGTAATTTTAATATAATATCTACCTTATTATCTTTCAATCCATTAGAAAATAATAACATAGTGTGTGCATATGTGTAGAAAACCACCCCCACGAAGCAATGTAATTTTTTTCATTTCCCGTTCGTTAGACTCTAATAAGGATACATTTAATGAATATATATGAGATATAATATAATTATTTTTATTCAATTGTGATTTGTTATTTACCTAGCATCCATTCCATATGTTGAAAAATGAAAATAACATTCTTGACTACATATGGAATACCATATCAAAGAATGGTGTAATACATTTTTACTTTTATAAAAATTATGGATGGATCTAAAAAATTATATAATTAATTAATATGAAAGTTATATCCTGATAAATAAAATGGATATTCTTTAACCACGATCAATGTACAAGGATAGAATCTACCAAAATAAAATATACATGAAAAATGAATCTATTATCACCAAAAAATAGAAATTTTAATATGGAATTATTAATAAATAAGTCGTAAAATGTTATGTCAATAATATATGGTATGATATATACTATTATAGTCCTTAAATTTTTTTATAACAAAAAAATATTTATTATAAAATATGCTAAAATCACGTATAATGTACGCTAAACACGAGGTAAGGGTTTATTACAAAATCTCCTCATTATTCAGGATAGTTATGTTTATGTCTCCATTAATGGGGGTTAATTTTATATTTATAACATAAAGAAAATAATTTATATTCAAATCTATTTATTTTTTGAATTTATATGTATTAAATAAATTTTCCTCTTTTTTTGTACTCAATTGATTGAAATAATTTTTTAAATGGAAACCAACATCATTTCTCTCATCAATCAAAACTTATTTCTCTCCAATGCACTTGTTTTTAAAAAAAACGTTTCAAAAAAGTTTTTACTTTTCTAAAATTGTGGTATAATATAATTTTTAACAATTTTTTATTTTCAAAAATATTCTTTTAAACTAAAATTCTTGTAATTTTTTGAATGATTCACTTTAATAACTTTTTTCAAAATAGTGAATGAAATGATTGTTAGATATAAAACATGAATTGAATATCCCAACATCATGAACACTCATTTATTTGATGATTCAATAGAAATTTTACAAAATTATTTTCATATAAAATGATTTTCTTAATATTTTTTCTGTTTTAAATTTATATTTAATTATTTTCAAATTGAAAGTTTTATTTTACTCCTAAATTTTTCTAGAAAACATTTTCATGTATTTTCATCTATATCGATATTCTTTATTGAATATTATTATTTTCTAAGGTGATAATCTTATGATACAATCAACCATATTTCCATGGATGGTTTCTTATCTAAAAAAATTGAAAATGTACAAATATTTGTTTTTCTTGTTCTTCAAATACAAAGAGTTATTGATTTCTATAGAATGTTTATTAAGATGTATTTTTTATTCATATTATTAATTCATTATACCTATTATGTGATGTGTGGGGCCTGATATAGCCCCTTGAGGAATCAGATGGTCACATGAGAAAAACAATATTGAGTTTTTGATCATGCCTTTCCCATTTATATAAAACTAATTACATGTGGTCTAGATTTTATTTTAAAATGTCTTGGAACAAGTACATGATGTTATGCGTCATATTCCCATCATTATGCATTAAATAATTATAAACACAGTTATTGATATCATTGTGATTATTTTATTTTATTTTGAAATCCATCGATATGTTTCTAGGATGTGATTTTTTATAATATATTATTTGATAAGTCGTTATTATTTATATATTGTCCATTATTTTTTTAGCTTCTAGTATATGCATAACCTTACATAGAATATTAGATCAAACCTTTCATACATTTATTTTTACAATAATTCTAGAAAGAATTTTTGGATAGATATACAATTGTATTATTGATGAAAAAATGGGGCTCTAAAATGAATTACTTTATATTATTTTATGTTTTCCAGTGAATTTTAATATTCAAATATGTATAATGTTTTACATATACTAAACTATTCAGTCCATAGAGTGAAATATCTTGTTTTTATTACCAAGGTCATATAGTAACAACTGAATCTGGGATAACAGGGATTGGGTCATTATAGATGGTATCAGAGTAGTTTAGTGGAATATTTTTGAACTAGAATTATGAGAACATTTATTTGTGAATGTAACAATATAATGTATTTTCAGAATATTCCCAATTATAAATGTTTATGATTTTGACAATAGATGTGCTTAGATTTTTAACTTATGTTAATTATTTCACTAAACGTGAAATTATACATTATCTTTCAAAATATAATGATCGAATATATTTTTTTCATTTTTTAGAAGTGGTGCATAGTGAAAGGAATGGAAACCATACAAATATATGTAATTCATGTAAAGATATCCCTTATGGGAAAGATACGAATTATATACTTATAGTGGAAAACATTATTAATATTTTGGGGAATATAACATAGGTAATGAAAAAAAACATTTCTTCTATGTAGGATCCTATTAATCGTCGATATTGTGTAACAATGTTAGAATACCTCTTTAATAAGAAACCTCCATCATTATATTGAACTGTGAATCAATTAATTACTATGAAAATGAAAATATCATTATAGAATATATTTTTGTCATTAAGTTGTAATAAAAGGGAGTGGGGGTCTTGAATTTTTATCTTCTCTTAGAGGATTATAAATAATTACTGTCATTGATTCAAAACACTATGTATGAGGAAGATAGCGAAAAAATGAAATAAAATAAACATATGGAAATCTTCATGGAAAAATATTTCACTCCAATGAAATAAGAATATAAGAATAGAAATTTTTTGGAATTTGAGACAAAATTAAGAGAAAATTATATATATATATATATATATATATATATATATTTCTCACATTACAAGGAAATGAGGGGATTATAAAAGCTGCATATGCAATTTAATATGTATGATTGAAAGTTTCATAGATGGTTTATATCTAGTCTCTTGAATGAAACTAGTCTCTTAAACATTCTAATAACTTGAGGATATAAAATGATGGGTTATCAAGATAGGTAAAGTATTTTCTAAGTCTATGGATTAAAAAGAAATAAATAGAATAGGAGGATGACCATGAAAAAAATGCATAAGTAGGGAAATAATAGTTTTCTTAAATTTAATAATTTGAGAAATAAACACCCTGGTAATTGCTTAAATGGAAAAAAAAGTTTTCTTCATGTTTGTAGGAAAGGGCCAATATGCATTGATTTCAATTTCAATAAGAGGATGGGAAGGGTCAGTGAATCAACTATAAGGACATGGGGTACTATGGGAATGATTGTCCCATGAGAAACAGAACTTTTCACCATAAAATTCCAAGGGACCAAGACTAAGATTAAGAAATTCCAATAGAGGATATTGAATTTCCTAATGATATGGTGGAATTTACTTTAATCATATCCCCAAATTTAGCTAAAAATTTATTTGATTATTGATCTTTACATTCTTTTATATCTTTAATGTTTTCCATGATTGTTAGATATTTCCCTAACACTATAAGAATGTAGTCATCAGTCAAGACTCCTAGTATGAGTCTCACTGCAACTAGGATGTGTTAATCATCCCCAATAATTATATATAAACAATCCTTATTGGATTTATACATTAATATAACTACAGTTTATCTTAGTATAATCCTTGGTATGGAATTGATTTTAAAATAAGATGAAAAAAATATTTTAAATAGAAGGAAATTAAGATTCATGATAAATATGTGTATTTCCTTATATTTAGAAGAGATAATATATTATATGAGTCATCTCTAGATCCACTTACAGTACCAATTTTATATATTATTCTTATGGAATAAGATAGTATATAATATATGGATAGAAAATGTAGTCTTGAAATTGAGTATGTAGCTATCGTGCAAGAATACATTGATATATTTCTTGAGGAATTAATTGGACATACAATAGAGCATGAGGATGAGTTTTCCATTGATTTAATCTATGATTCAATACTTATATTAAGGACTCCCTATGGAATATCCACAATTTACTTAGTGTAATTGAAGTAACAACTAAACGAGTTTCATAATAATGGATTTATTTTCCCTAGTTTTTCACTTTTGGGTGACCGTATTATATTTGTTAAGAAAAAATATGGGTCACTGAGGTTGTTTAATGATTTTACTGAAATCAATACTATTATGATAAATAACAAGATCCCACTTCCTGAAATTGGTGGGTTTATCGATCAAATTTTTTCATCTTAATATTT